>CM067359.1:27812071-27894571 GCA_034401795.1 Chaetoderma sp. LZ-2023a | reverse complement strand
AAAGTGGCCTGAAAATGCAATCATGGGACGCTCACAATGAAATGACAGTAACCTAGGATCTCACTGGCGTATAGTAATACATAGCCACTTAACCATTTCACGACGAAGCCGGCCAAAACCGGCATCTGAACTGGTCTTGAGGAATGTCCATTTGCAGACGAAGAGAAGTGTATTTCTGAAAACTTACAACTGAAATGACTGGATCGACAACCGAACCAGCCATACTAGTGAGAAATAAAAAAAAAAATACTCTTCTCTTGGCCTGCAAATGGGCATTCGATATGGAAATATTTTTATTTACTTGACAAAATTTAGACATTAAAGGATTAACATGTTGCTTGTAGTGACCTTGCCCATGTCAACAGTGTTTATGCAAATCAGTTGTATGATTAAGTGAACTGACTTCAACTGAGGCTTTAAGATAATGTATGTTACGGGATGTGATCATGTCCTAAGGTGGGGGTAGGGGTTGGGTGGGGGTGGGAGTGGGGGCGGGTCTGTGTCTAAAGCACTACCGATTCTATTTTGGCATTTCCTTTGATATAACAAACGATCTTACACTGGAAAAGGATTTCCAGCCTTTGCAATTTCAAGCTCTCTTTATTTCTTCCAGGCTATACAATAGCATATGGAGGTAAATCTATTTACATTATATGGTGGCGGTGGAGTAATATTTTAAAAATCGTTTACATGGGATATACATTTCTCCTTAGAACACTGTTATTTTTGCATTTGTGTTCCAAAATCGTGATTAGATAAGCTGCCGTAAATATTCGAACCAGTCTGACGGCGATGCTGTGTTACGCAACACGTATCCCCAGTCAGTCTAGCCCCAATATACCCAACGCCATACTCTTACACCTTAGTGGATCTGTGGATACAGTAAAGGATAACTAACCTGATCTCATTATATCTATACAGATGATCTAATAGGCCACTCATAAACTATGCATGTATTTTCAGCTTTTTATCGTGCCACTAAGAAAACATATTCAAGCTCGAATAGCTAAATGGTGATACATTTCTACAGCCTAGGGTGGCTGTCATGGTTTACTTTTCAACCAATCAGAAAAAACCCAAAAAACCCAAAAAACTAGAGTGTCCGTCTACCTATATGCGCTCAGTCATAGGGGGCACATCTATAGCTTGATAATGCGGTATAAAAAGCAACCATACAGGTAAGCTGTTGAATATTCTGAAACTAATTTGGCCGGGAGTTGTTGCTGCAATAGGCAGCAACAGCTTCCAGTCAAATCAGTTCCAAAATATTCAGCAAGATTGTTATTGCATAATAAAAAATGTAATGCATTGGCACTTGCATAACATCACACACTATCGCTAAATGAGACACAGTGGTGGCGATCGCTGTTCAACATGTATGCTATATTACAAAGCCGATACTTCTGGCGGAGACAAGTGAAAGTAACATGATATGAATGCTACGGAATATATAAACCACAATCTATTGGTGAAATACAACATGCGAGATGAGATCAGCATCCCTTTAAATGTATAAAGGTGTAAGGGGTCTGTTACACGTTCGACTTCTTTGATAATCTAATATATTTGCATAATTTAATCAAAACACGTTTATTGCATTTGGATAATAGCCCCTTTGTCTTTTTATCATTGATGTTTACCGCATAATAATTTGGAATGTAATTTTGTCGTTCATTGTTAAATTTCTGGCAGTAAAATAAGAAGTGATTATCATCTTCGACAACATTACATCTTTCGCATAGTCTCTCAGCTCTCTCTCTCTATTCCAGAGCATCTTTGAGTTTAATTGCCTAGTTGGTGATTTAAAGTTCTCAAATGGCACACTGTACAGGCTTCCTTATATGGCAGTACTGTTAGATGCAGCTCAAATTTAATAGTGTTCTTTATTTTTGCATAAAATGTTAACCTAGTTGATGTCTGTTTTTCATGTATCCAGTTGTTATCGAATTGAGTCTGTAAGGTTTTCTTAATCTGCTTCATTACCTGTTGTTTTGTTAATAGTTGCTGTGACCTTGATATAATCCAAGATCCGAATCCGATCAAATTCTGAAACCATAGATATCTCTGATAAAACTGACCCGATTTACCTCAGACTTTAACAAATGAACGGGTGTGACGGGACAATCAGATTCCCGAACCTTGGCCGAAAACCCGAAATAAACAAGAAAACAAGTACACATCTTGATGCAAGGCATCAATGGTAAATAGCGAGCCCGGAGGTTATTATAATTCTGAGAATAAACTCAACTGTTTCATGAAAAAATGAAGTTATATAAAAGGCATACAAGCCACTCATGACAAAAATATAGGCAGACAATACCACACAAGAAGGAATATTTGTTGCAAACAGATATGGGCAGTATTATCTATGGACTAGGAAAAGCTGCTTATATTTTTGGTCAGTCCAAAAAGTTGCCCATCCATCCTTTTTTCTCCAGGCCAAACTCCTTAACAAAGAGAGGAACAGACACAATTAAGAGCAGCCAGTGATGAGAAAATTGCACTACTGCATCAACAGAGCGTAACAGATCAAATTCTGGTCATTAGGTACCAACAACTTGTAAAGATAAAGAAAGCAACAGAACTGGCAACCCAGTCAGTAGAAAGTTGGCGCAAGAAGCAGTACATACCCTGACACCCATTCAACCATATTAAAGAAGACTATAAAGACTATTTTAAACCTAAATCTTGATACCTTCTTAAACAGACGTGAAGAGCTTATTACCCAGAAATATATTGGTGAAATATACACTGCAATGCTAGTGAAATGCACAAAGCAAATATATTTTTGATGCAATACAGGACCCTGATCTGTACCAACAGATAACCTTTTCAACAACGTTAAGTGGCCAGTATAGAACCAATACCGTGAACCTAGTTTTCTCCAACGAAAATGATATTGTAGAAAACATTCTGACTGAAGACCCAGTGGGAAACAGCCAGGACATCGTGATCTGTTTCATTTAGCTACCGTATCTATGTCACCTATTAAACGATATCTTTACTGGAAACAGTGACAAACTATTAAATCAAATATTTTTGCTCGACAAAAAGGCCAACATCGACCTCAACCGTTGTAATGATGACGATCTTGTTAACCATATGCACAAATGTTAGGGTATTAGCCTGATAAGTCAAGTTCTACCAGTGCATGCGGCTAATAATATGGGATAAATAGAAATATGTTCACATCACTATAATAAATATTTGGTGGTAGAATTATTACAATATTTCGCACAGCACGAGAACATAGTGAGTTCTACATGGCCTTATATTCGAAAACTGGCTACAAGGCATGTAGAGATATTCTGGTACCGAATATAGTACATTATTGGAATTTGACAATAGTGTGACACTACTGAATTGTATATGACGAAATTACTGTACAGTAAACATTTTTTAAACATTCGATACTTTATTAGTGTATTCATATACGTATCAAACCATATGGGTGAACTTCTGGGGTCGAACCTATTGCAAACAGGGTGGTACAGAAAATCGTTGATCTGACAGAATTTGCGCCAATTTTCGGTATGGAATTGTGTACTATGAAATTACGTTCCTGTAAACATTTTTTAAATACGGAATACAACTAACATATTTCCTATAAGTATTTGTGGGTGAAATTCTGGGGGTAATGTATTGCAACGGTGGAGCCAATGTACGGGACGAAATTTTTAAATCTCACTATGTCGTAAGCTTATGCCTATACCTATATACACATATTGGTGATATTCTGGGCCGAACCCATTATGAGCGATATGTCAGGACATATTGACACCTAACTGAATGTGGTGATTGTGACCCAACCATATTACAATGGGGCCATATGGCGAATATGTAACTACATATTACCAAATTACTTGATGGTAGAATCGTGCAAAAGCACTAGGTCATATTGAGTTATATACACCAATATAAAAAAAAACTATTACAAATCGAGAACAGAATATATTCTGATACCGAATATAGTAAATTGTTGGCATTTGACAAGTGTCTGTGGCTACTAAATTGAATATTACGAAATTACTACGTGGTAGAAAACTCAAGATTCATTAGCGTGTTCATATCGCTATCTAACTATATCGGTGAAATTATGTGGCCAAACCTATTGCAGAAGGTAATAGCAGGTCATTGTAAACCCGCAGATCTGCCAAAATCGGAACGAATTTACGCGATGAAATCGTATACTACGAAATTATTTCACGGTCTAATCTTTTTAAATTTCCAATATAACTATCGTATTCAAATCCCTCTACGTCAATGCGAGCGAAGTTCTGGAGCCGACCATGTTACATACAGACAGTAGGGCACGGAAAAGCACGAAAAACCCAACATTTAAGCCAATTTTTGCCCAATAAAATTATTTCATCTAGAATTTGTTAGATTCGGAATATACCTAGTATATTAAGGCTCAAGTCTCTGTAGGTGAAATTAAGGGGCTAAACCTACTACAGACAATAGGGTACTGAAAACTGTGAATCACCGGAGATTTAGCACATTTTCTGTATGAAATTGTGCATTACGAAATTACTTCATGGTAACAATTTTTTTAACCTCAATCCATTACTTCACTAGCGTATTGATATACCTATCTAACTATATGGTTGAAATTCTGTGACCGAATTTCCTGTAGACGTTCTTAACTTAGCACATACATAGGCCTACACCTTCTGTTGATTTCTGTATTCAACAATCCGCTACAATATTATTGACAGCAGTTTTGACTAGAAATTTGGAACATTGGTTATCTATCAATACTGCTACATAATTGCATTGACCCTACATGGATTTATTCCCACGGATGGATTAAAGACAAAAGGATACTACTGATAATCACACATCCATTATTCATTCGTATCCCGCGAAATTCTCTTTCGATACGAGATCGAGAAATGTGTCTGGTATGTAATGGCCTATTGAGTAGCCATTGACGCAGTGATTTCATGATCCACAGTGTTGCTTTTACAGTCTGCTACGGAGATAGACTGGGTCCCAGTATGTCTGGTATCCGAAGTTGAGTCTGTGTAGCAGTCTAGTCATTGCGATAAAGTAAAACGATGACCGGTCATTACATTAGAGGTGTAGTTTCGAAGAAGCCAAGCCTTTATTTTTGGATGGATCCATTATTGTTAGCGAACTCTGTCTACTTTTTCGCCCTCTACAATATTATTATGCGTTTTTCATTTGAAATTTACCACACACATAGTACGCCTCAAGACTGTCTGTAACAAGTCTGTAATTTTTACCCTATCTCGAATGCAACAAATGTGAATCATACTATAATACCATACGGGAAAGGTTAAACAGACATGGTACATCATCGTCGTCCTCATAATTTATTAACCCTGTATTACGTAAATTGAGTCAAGAATAGAAAAAAATATTTGCTTATTGAGTGCCTATTTGCAGGCCACTAGCCGACTGTTTTGAAGAGTTACTATTGGAATGACTGGCTCAATTATCGAGCCAATCATTTCAGTGGTGAATTTTCAAAAACTATCTTCCCTTGACCTGCAAATTAACATCCTCAAGATCACGATAGAGGCCGGTTTTGGTGGCCTCCTCGTGAAAGGGTTAAAATACAATACAAGAAGATGATAGGCTTACATGGACAGTCGTTGCCGTTGCAACACTTAATACAGATCTATGATAGCAACACGTAGGTGGGTAGCGTGGGATGGGCTACTAGTCAAAGTCTTAAAAAGATATTCTTATAGATGTCTTTATCTGAGATATTGAAATTTCAGTGTTAAACATTCTAAAGGGTTTTGTTAGAAAAACACACAATTGTGCCCAAGTAAGTCACATCTTGGTGGCGGTTGCTTGAAATGACTTCCATAGGCCTAACGTTAGTCAATCGGTCACTGAATCCGGATGGTGCATTAATACATTAATACGACGCTCGTGTTGCTATCGATGGATCTCTGAGCTTCTTGACTATCAATTTCAAGAAAACTATACAGGTAAGGTGTTAACTATTTTGAAACCAATTTAAATTATCATAGAAAATAACTGTTGAATAAATAGCAAAGACATACAATTCGAACAGCGTCTAGTCAAATTAGTTTCAAAAAATTCAACAGCATGTTGATTAAATAGTAAAGACATGCAATTCGCATACTTGACTGGCTATTCAAGGTTCTTGGTGGAGATAGATACGTCAATCATTACACATTTTGATTGTGACGTCCAGCTACATCTGGCCTAAATAATTATGACGTCATATACTGCAGAAACTGATCAGAAAAATCAATTATCATAGAAAATGTTATATGTCTAATTGCCGTACAAGAGACCATTGTGGTTTTTCTTTAGTAATTTACTACTGGAATTATAGGATCGATTATCCAACCAGTCATTCCAGTGGTAAACATTCAAAACAAGTTCTCTGGCAAGTAGCTAATGCAAATGGACATTTGTCACGATCACCGCAAGAAGCCATTTGTGGTCAGTTTGATAGAGTGCTAAAGTGGACATATAAGAGACACGAGTGGGCGTGTGCTTGAGTACTTTCATCTGCAGAAGGAATGATAAACATGTTTTGTACGCAGTCCTCCAGCAAAAGAAGAGTACTTATTTAGAGTAGTTATTTGGAGTTCCGTTGGCTGTTTATTAAAATAAGTAAGCGGTCATCGCCGCGCAACCTCTATTATAGTCGGACCAGAACAAATAAGAGAACTCGCCATGAATCACGCGCATGAAGATAATAATTATGAGATATCCAGCAATCTAAAAATAGAGCCGTATCTTCGCGCCAAGAATTAGTAGATCTCGCACCGGTGGAGCTCTCGCGAGACACAGACCCGCAACCCCCTGCGTGAAATGGCCGCGCCTAAAGGCAATTCTAGACAGCAATAAATAGAAGCGTGCACATGGAGCGGGCACGCAATAAAAAAAAATTAACATCACTGCCGTAGCGAGCACCAGCACAACCGCCTCCAAAACCAAGACCACCACGACTACCAGCGCCGTCACCAAAACCACCATGGATACTATCACTGCCATACCACTACCACCACCACCACCACCACCACCACCACCACCACCACCACACCCAGCACCACCACCTTCATTGCCGCCGCCAACGCCGCCACCACACTCACCAAACAACAACATCATCACCAGCACCCCAACCGCCCCGCCCCCACCGCCATCACAACCGCCGCTACCACAATCACCATCACCACCAGAACTATGACCACCATCACCACCACCACCACCACCGCCGATACTACCAACGCAATACCAATGCAGACACCACCGCTGTCGCCACCGCCACCGCCATCGAGACTACCACCACACTATCTCCGCCACCGCCGTCCGCCACAAACACCTCCGCCGCCATCACCACCACAGTCACCACCACCGCCGCCGATTCCGCCATCATCGCCATTGCCACTACCGCCACCGATGCTTCCACCACATAAACACACCAACGCCACAGTCTCCACCACCGCCGCCTCTGCCGCCACCACCGGCCCCGCCACGACCACCATCACAGCCACCCCACCACCACCAACGTCAAATCCACTACTACTACTACTACTACTACTACTACTACTACTACTACTACTACTACTACTACAGTTGCTGCTGCTGCTACTACTACCACAACCAACGTCAGCACCACTACCACCACCACCATCCCCTTCACCACCACCAACCATCACCACCACTACCACCACCACCACCACCTCCACCACCACCACCACCACCACCACCACCAACACCACCAATACCACCATCTTGATCATCATCATCATCATCCCCGCAGCCATCACCACCACCACCACCATCATATGCATGTCTGATACATTTCTTTCATTATGTCGGAGTAGTCATTCGCATCTACATACCCAGCTTTGTTGAAATGGTTGTCGTCACGTATTGGGTTTCGGCACATATAGCAGATTTTGGCACCACACGGGCATGTCATGAAGTTACATCCGGATTCTTTATAAAATCTCTTGCCACATTCATGACAGGTACGTAGCAAAGCGTCGGCCATTTTATTCTCCACAAATGTTCGCTTCGTTACGGCGTCTGGCGTCTCGACCGGCTTACAATCATAGGGCCTGTGATCCGGTTCGCTACAAAATCTATAAGGCAATGATATTATATTGATTCAATTAGTGGCTTAGAGCTATTGCGCGTCATCAATTAGATCGTAGAATGGCTGGGTCCGAACTGTCACTCAAGTATTTGGCCTCATGGTCACTTACTTCACATGTCGCCTAAGGAGCTAGATACGTCATTCATCACTCATTTTGATGATTGTTGCAATCATCAAAATTAATAATGAATGACGTATGTAGCTCCGTTAAATGTACGACTTGTATGTCTGTGTTAGGTTTACTGTTTACAAAATGTTGAATATTTTGAAACTAATTTGATTGAGAGCTGTTGCTGCCACATGAAGCAAAAGCACACAGCTGCACATCGCAAATGGTGTTCTGGGAAGTCAGGATTCAAAGTATATAAATGATAACACGATCGCAATACGCGCAAAGCGTGGGCGGAATTTGGCTAGAAATAGGTATGGCATAGCTGGAAATGGGTTCCTTTGTTTCCTATATACCCCACACACTATATTAATCGTTAAAGACAGCCATGCTGGTACCGTTTAGTCGCACATATGCCCGACTTAGTGAGCACAAATGCAAAATGCGGGGATCCGATCTCTCACTCAAGTATCTAGCGCCATAATGAAAATAGTACTTTTGTTAACTGACGTCACAATAAAATGACGTAGGCTTGCGTCGAAATGGGAAAGATCTGACTCTAAGCACCTGAATTGTATGTCTCTGGTGAATTCGCAATTTTATACATACAGAGCTCCGCATTCTAAAAAATTTCAATTTTACGGTAACTATACAGCTAAGATGGTCCATATTCTGTGAATAAGTTGATTGTATGCAGCTGCTACCTAATAACAGCTCCTAGTCATGTGAGTTTCGAAATATTCAGAAGAAGATGTTATTAAATTGTAAATTCATAAAAGAAATTGTAAATTCATAAAATACATGCGATTCGGACTGCTCGGCCTATTCTCGAACGTTGTGCTCCTTTCACGATGGACATACACCATTTGATTGTGACGTCAGTTAATAGGTGACTTAAATTGTTCTCATAATGACTACCATGGATAAACTCAGTTTATCGATCAATAACATGACGTCATAGACGAGTATGTCATAGGTAGGCTGACATCATAGTCTACTGCATCACGATTGGTGTCATTCAGTCCGCCGTAAGCGCTTAATAGTCCGTCACATTGTACACATTATATGGCTTTACTATTTAATACAGATGGTGCTGAATATTTTGAAGCTAATTTGACTTGCCGCTGTTGCTGCCATAGGCACCTAGTTAAATTAGCTTCAAAATAATCAGCAGCTTATCTGTATCTGTATCTGTATCTGTATCTGTAGGGTTTCAGGACGTGCAGGGTTTGATCAACGCCCACACGGGCAATGCGTGGGTGGAGCCTAACGAGGGATGGGTGGGGCATAGCTAAAACGGGATTCATCCATTACTTGAGTGACAGATCGAATCACTAAGAAGTTAAGCAACAATTCGTGGCAAGACGGAACTAAGCAACACGCGATGGGTGACCCATACCATGTATGCAGGACCTAGCTGTATACAGGGAACAAAGTTGGTGGAGAGGTCAACGCTTTTCCCACATTACTTTCAAACATATTTAAATAATTACATTATACCACCAACCAAACTTATTGTATAAAGAATAGTTGCAGTAGTCTCGTATTGCATTGTGGGATACATGTACTAAATGGTCGATGCAAAACATGCATGATAGAGAGGTCCAGTTCTACCCCAACCGTGTTGGAATCAATTTATGTATGTTGCACCATAACTTTCCAGAACCATAATTTCAAGGGAATTGTACTGGTCAGCTGTTGACCAGTTTGAAAGTAATTTGAGTGGAGACTGTTGCTGCACATGTCAGCGACAGCTACAAGTTAAATTAGTTTCAAATATATTCAACAGAATCTTTATTAAATTGTAAATTCATACAAGACATAGAATTCGTACACTAATGACCGACTTTTCGCATTTGCTGACAGAGAGCTCTACGTCATGATTTCGATGTCAGCTAAGTAATAATCATAATCAATTACGTTACGCGTAAGCTGACGTCACTCTTGTAATGCATAATGAATGCCGTATCTAGCTCCGCCATGTAGATTGAATAGTCAGTAAAGTGTACGAATTATATGTCTTTACTGTTTAATAAACATTCTGTTGAATATTTCGAAACCAATTGGATTTCAGGATTCAACGTATATAATCGATTCCAACAGGTGCACACAGTGGGCGGAGCTTAGCTTGAAATGGGCGGAGCTTAGCCAGAAAGGGATCCCTTTATTGAATATGGAAGTGACCATGATCATGCGTACCTGCATGTACGTTTGCTACAGTCTGGGTTTAAACATCGCAGAACTGTTTCATGTTGGGTTGACATGATGACGGCATATGGGCAATGCGGGCATGTTACTATGTCAGTGATGTTCGCCTGGCGTATTTCCTCTGCCTGTAAAATCTTCATTATACCCTCACGCAATGGGCTCGGTAGAATCTTCTATAAAACACAGATATTCTATTTAATCTAGTATACCAGAATACACGGCTTTATATAATTAATATCGCCTTGTAAAGGGAAGTAACTCAGAGAGTAGGCTCCAATCGCATTGGCGCCTGTCTGTATGCCTGCCTGCCTGCCAGTCCGCCTGCCTGTTTAATGTGTAGTCTATTTATCTGTCCATCTATGCGTGGTGCCTTCCGTCCGTCCAACTCATGTTCGTCTGTCCATCGGTACATCCGTCCGTCTAGGCGTTCATCTGTCCATCCATCCGTCCGACATCCATCCATCCATCCATCCATCCATCCATCCAGCCAGCCATCCAGCCATCCGTCCACGTCTGTCAATCTATCAGAACTGAAATGGGAAGTTATTAGTCTTGTCAGTTCCTCAGTGAACTCGCTATTGTCAGAGGAAACTTATTCCTCCACTGACATTTTCATTGCATGGACGTATACTTATCGCCACACCAGTGAAGTAGTGTAGCATAGCAAGCACAGCCATTGCCATTCAGGACATAACATATTCATTCGTTACTGTCTCCGTGTGGTACACTCAACATCAGTGAAGCTATAACTACCTGGGCTCACTAATGCAAGGACCCAGGACCTACGTACACTGTTCTGTCCTATGCCTATCACGCTAGGGGACAATCACCAATGCGGTAATAGAAGTTCAAGTTTCCAGATTACTGGACTTGAACTGTTTCCGGAATTATGCAAAATGATAGATTTTAAATACGGAAACCTACATCCTCAAACATCATCGGAAGACTAGTAGCGACCTGCGAATTGAGCGAATTGAGAAACTATATTTTCACCAAGTAAGAAGCACTTGTGCCTGCTTTCCCTGTGTCAACTTCCTGACACGCTACCGATGTCTATGTCCGTAAACGAATACCACACAAATCTTTACATTTTCGTGTCAATTTCCGACTTAATGAACACTTTTGATTCCTCTGGTGATTTTATCAATCCGATCCGCCATAAATCCGACTTGTCGATTTCCACAAATGCTGCTGCCATAAAAGTCTCCAAACAGATAGTTTTTTTACGGTTTCGTCACCTGTATATCTGCATGAGAGTCCTGTTTTCATCACCAGAATGTTACTGGTGCTCCAAATCCACTGGCGTCATCATCCTTTACATGATGTTCCATAGGGTTTCTGTCGGACTGAAGTCAGAGACGAGCTTCAGTTGGACTGTATATAAACCCCACCAACCCCTACCCCACTCTCCCCCTCACCACACCACTCGAGCCAGTGAACATTGACGTGGTTGAATACTGACTAAGAAGCTCATACTGTAATAAGAATAGTATACCACGCAAGCCATAAGTTTTTAACCTTTTTAAATAATTAAATCATAATATTAAGTAGCTAAGGAATTGAAAAAGTTGTCAGATAAGTCAACACGATTTTTCAATGATACGTTAAAGTAAATTCCCTGACACATTAAAAAGGTTAGTATCATTTTGCAATCAAATTAGTGTTAGGATAAAACCATTTTTAATGATTGTATCAGTACCTATTATTATAATGGACCTTTCTGGTTTTAGCTATGCCCCGCCCATCTCTATCTAAGCTTGACCCACATTTCGCCGTGTTCGGATTGATCAATCCCCGAATGCCATAACTATCAATTTGCTGAAGGCTATACCGGTAAGCTGTTAAATATTTTGCAACCAATTTGACTTGGTGCTGTTGCTGCCATAGGCAGCAACAGCGCCCAGTCAAATTAGTTTCAAAATATTCAACAGAAAATGTATTAAATAGTAAAGACATACAATTCGTACAACAGCATAATTGTTCGCCTTCTTGTTTGGTCGTCATTATATTTACATATTTCTCTATTCTCCTCCTCGTCACTGACGTTGCGTTTTCCATTAATAACTGATTGAAATGGTCCCTCTCTTTTGTTTAGAAATCTTGAATTCTATGAACTAATACTTAAAATTTAACCACTACACTGACTCGGATAACGTACGGAAGACGCATCGATGGGTAGTCGTGATATAACTGCAATTGGACCAATTTTTGACTGGCGTCAATCGATAAAGACGTTATCACCGTTCTCGGGTGACAAGAGGCATAACTAGTTTCTCGTTCACGTAACCGACACCTTTTGACTTGCCGTGGTAACAGAGAGGTGTATTTTATGTACTGATAATGCAAACGTATTTGAGATCGGCTATATTTAATTATTATTAAGATTATTGCACACAATAGTAAGTCATGATTGTCTCTCCGAATCCTCAACTTAATATAATTCGGCCGGCTAGATCACTACTGCTGGGCCGGCCCGTCCGTTTCCGTACGAACTCATAGCTACTTATACTGAACTGGTCATCTTCTCAGGTTTCAATAGCTACATGCCACGGACACTTAATAACGGTCGCTCTCTAAACAAATTCCTAGAATGAATTTACTACCAACAAAGTGTTGAAAACGTAGTGTCAAAGTGGATTATTGATGATTCGTAGAGGTCGAGTTCTTCAAAATACGTGGATTAGATCTCATGGATTTTCTCTATCGTTCAAAATACTAAGTGCTTGAAATTGGATCACTCTGTTTAAATAGGTAAAGACTTATGTGATGCCTGTGTCACGTATAAGTAGCGTGGTCAAGAGGTAGTAATGTAAAGGTACTGTTAGTAATGTTCTATCTTTTCTTAGGAATTCTACAGTTATAAATTACTTCGTAGGCGGAAGACATATACTTCCGGAATTTCTGCAAAGTTAGAGAGGGTCTATCGTTGCATCACAATTCTCTTATTTTCATATTCCGACAGTCCACTTTATAATTCCACAGAAATAATCTTCTTCAAATGTGATCCTCTCAAAGGACACAGTTCCGAAATTTCTGCAAGAAGTGTCAGCATTTCATTGCAATTATATTTAACTCCTTATTAGTAGTAATGAGTAAATGAACCGAAAAATGCAGCCTACGGGTAAATTGTTGTAGAATATCCTTAATTTAGGAGAACCAACTCCGATCAATTATCAGAAACCCATTCGCTATATTCAACAACAATTGGATGTACAAGATGAAATGGGGTGTGTGGGGTGTGTTGGGTTGGGTGGGGTGTAGGACGCGAGTGGGGGGGGGTGTTGTGTGTGTGCGCGTGCGTGCGTGCATGCGTGCGTGCGTGCGTGCGTGCATGTGGGTGAGCGAGCGAGTGAGTACGTGCGTGCGTGCGTATATATATATATATATATATATATATATATATATATATATATATATATATATATATATATATATATATATATATATATATGTATATACATATATATATATATATATACAGATTCGAACATGGTAATTCTGATGTACCTTTCGCCTAGCGTTTGGGAGGCGAGTGCTCTACCATCAGACCAGCATCTGGAGGACAAAAAATCATCTTTCACCGGCCTGGCTTTCAATCACCGGTCTCACAACCACATTGACTGGAATTGATGGTGCACATTCCAGATATTTCTACTTTACGTTTCTAAGATGCAATCCTGGTATATCGCTAGGCACTCGCAAGTATGTAGCTTTTATTAGTGTCAACCATTAGTTCTGTGAATCCTGTCATTAGCGACGCAACGGCATTAGGATATAGCTCATTCATCATCTGGAATGTAATTTTCATTTTTGTCAATCTTCGACCTGATGTGCTAGTGAATGGCTTGGTAGAATAGTCATCTGCAAACATTTAGAGATAAAACTAAATGCCACATGAATAACTTGATTTGTATTTGTAATATTCAACAGCCATTAACAAAGCAAAAATGTGTATGTTTGGTGTTCGTACACATAGAAAATATACGACCTCTGTGTCCTATATATTTGTTATTTAGAATCATACCTGTAGTTGAAACTCTTGGAAGATGGCATCGCAGTCTGGGCCAAGGCAGGGGAATGCTGAACGTCCATTACCAATCCCCTCCTCACAGTAACGGGTGATACATGTTCTGCAGAATCGATGCCCATTTCCACATTTTCCCATGTCCTCACGCAGTACATCGTCAATATAGCAACAGCCACACGCATACAGCTCGTCATTGTCATCCTGAATTTGTTCTTCCGAGGGATGGTGGTTTTCTCGGGCTGCTGAGAGCAAAGGAAATGAGATATATACGTCGTAGTCTTTATGTATCCAATGTAACAGCCACAAAATCTGTCTATCTTTGTGTATATATTCCCTTGACAATCATTTATTGTTAGAGCTAAGTAAATCTAGCAAATGAAATGCAGTAAGTAAGTCTAATTAAACAATGGCAACATTAGACTCCAAATAATTTTCTGACAGAACTAAATATGAATATTCCCTCACCATAATTGTAACTCTACTCAGAATATAAGTTGATAAATGATGATGATGATGATGATGCCTAAGGCAGCGAAAGCACCACGTCAAATTAGTGCAACAACGCGTAGTCCATCATAATTTAAGAGCCCGTGACGAACTTAGCTATGCCATTTATGAGGTAATTGAGTATGACGGCAGCCTGTATGTGACGTAGTTGAGTATGACATCATACGATTGACTGAGAAACGTGAATCATCATTTAATAACACCGTATTGCACTGCCATGTTTTATGTGTTGTCAATATTAGGTAATGTATTTAGGAAACAGTACACACTGTCAGTATTCTGTATGTGGTTATGTTCCCGTTTAGTGGTTTCCACCTTAACGCAATTCGGATTATTCTTTTAAACCTCAAATTTGCTCAGGAAAAGTTTGTTTCTCAGAAAGAAATCTCAATTTGCACAGCAAAGGAATACTATTTTGTCTGGCTAGATATTTTCAAAAACAGTTTTATCTTGGTCTGCAAATGGATAGTTCTTAAGAGCACTGCAGATTTGTGGGTTAAATGGTTAATTTTGATTCTAAATGGATTGATGTTTCCTGTTGACTCTTAATAAAATGGACCTTTTCAGTTTTAGCAATCGTCCGTGTTGGGATTGATCGATCTCCGAACTAGCTGACTATCAATTTCCAGAAAACTAGACAGGTAAGCTGTTAAAGATTTTGAAACTAATTTGCCTGGGCACTGTTGCTGCCTATGGCCGCAGCAGCATCCATTCAAATTAGTTTTAAAAATATCCAACATAATATGTATTAAATGGGAAGGACATACAATTCGTACGACGTGTCGGACTATTAAGCGTTAAAGACGGGCTATATCGAGTTATTGATGATGTTATGATTATGGCGTCATCCTACACGTCCAGGAGATGGTTATGACGTCAAATGCCGTCATATGATGGATGGATAATCTTGGATAGGTCCATTGTTTAGTCTTCCTAAATTTTGGAGGGCCAAGCTGCATACAATTAGCTTAAGCCAGTATGTAGTTCGCTAACTATTGGCTAATAAAGAGATCCATTTCTCTCGACACCCCGCCCATTCCTAGCTAAACTCCGCCCATATTATAAACGTATTGGAATCACATTATCTGCTTTTATTAATTAACCGTACAACGTATCAAGATTTTTCAACAAAATTCAAATTTTTTGCTCAGTGAATGGCCGTTTGCTGGCCAAAAGAGTGCGGTTTTTGGAAAACTTACCACCGGAATTTAAGGAAATAGTTGTTGGCAGCTTGCTGATAGGAAGGTCAAGTAAATCAAAATGTTCCCTTAGTCAGTGCCATTTTTTTGCATGGCAAGAGAAGCCCATTTTTGAAATGTTCCTACTGGAATGACTGGCTCAGTTACTGAGCCAGTCATTTCCGTGGTAAATGTTCAAAAATAGTCTTCTCGTGGCCGGCAAATGGACATTGTTCAACAACTACTGCGATCCTCTGTTTGACGATTAAAAGGTTAAGACGACACAGACGGGGTTTAAATTCTGAATTACCGGAACCCGTATTCAAGGTACCAATACAGAAAAGCTGCTGCATATTTTGAGCTAATTAGAGGGGGGGGGGTGTGTAGGGGTGGGTGGGTGGGTGGGTGGGTGGCGGGTCTGTTGCTGTCAGGAGTTAGTGTACATCATCATGTGTGTGTTGTCAGCTTACATGTGAAGTAATTGGATTATGACATACGTACTTGACCAACAGATCAGTTCTCTCTGTTCTTTGTAAAATCCAAATCCCATGTTAATTAACTATGTAACATAGAGTTAATAGGAGTTCCTCTATCCATAATTATATTATAACAATCATCACGCGTTTCGCTATCAGGAACGGCAATATTACCTGTATCCTTTGCAATCACTCCGCTGACTATGTCTTTGACTTCCCCGCCCGGCTCTTCCTTTTCTTGTAGTAGAAACTCTTGAAAGCGAACACATGATTTCACTCGGTCAATAGGATCATCATCGTCATCATAATCGGGAATAGCTTCTTTCGATTTGTCTGACAGTCAAAGACAATGACATAGTTATTTACTTCTATGAGTATATTGGTATTTCATATATAGAACATATTACCATTATGGTAGATCACTGGAAATAGTTAAATAATATACACACTACTATAATAATATATTTTGCGCCTTTTGTCCAATCACTATACATAGTTAGATCATATCCCATTATACTCCCTTGAGATATCAAGTGACACAGGTCTACACCTACAATCCAAAATAACTTTAGCCAGTCAAAATGGGCTTGAACATTGACATCACTGAGACCTGGAACAAAGAGTGGGCCGTGTGTTAAAAGGAGAATAGCCTGCAAAAGATATGCTTTAAATGGACATGGACAGTGGACATATATGGAAGGTGACCAGCGCCTGATTTATAGGGGGTGGGGGCATATGGGCCATTGTGCCCTCGCAGAAAGGGGCATACACATAGAGAATAAAGAAATGTATGTGCTTTTGAAGTTTTAAGACCTATTAAATAAAATTTACATTTTTAAAAGTGCTTCCACTTTCAACGATAATAACCACAACTGAAAATTCTTCATGATGTAAAAGATTTTCTGTTGAACATTTTCCAATTAATTTGCCTGGAAGCCGTTGCTAATTAAGATTGTTTTCAAAATGTTCAAGGTATTTTCTGTATTGCTGCAGGTGTTAATATAGCATACCATTTTAAAAGTAACATCGATACATCCGGAAATGTGCGCTCAGGCCGTTGCAGAGTATTTCTTTGTCAACTTTGGCTGGGGGACCACAAACACTCCTCTAGTTCTTTGACCATGGGCCCCATAATTCTACATCCAGGTTTGAACCTGCTTACGAGAGCTTAGTAATATGAACTATCTCATACTGATTTATTCCTTCACTTGCTAGATTTGGTCGGGATAATCAAAACATGTGCTTATCGAACGTCCATCTGCAGACCAAGAGCAGACTATTTTGAAAATGTACTGCGATAACGACTGGCTCTATTATTCATTTAGTGTTCATGTTTATTGTTTAGGATGAAGCGCATTTAGGTGCAAAAGTTTGTCTTAAAATAATACAGTTAATCTTAATAGAATTCACCTTGTGAACCCTGTTTTGTTTATTGTTTACAATCAATTCACATTCAGAGTAAAGATGCGTAATGGGCATGCACCATTTTCCACAGGAATACGCTACACACTGTTATGTTTAAGCTGGCCATACCCAGTCTATGCCACGGTCTTGAGGCATGTCCATTTGTAGTAAAAGAAAATACTCATTTTTAAAACATTTACGACTAGAATGTCTGACTCGTTTAACCGAGCCAGTCATTGTAGTGGTAACATTTCATAAATAGTCTCTCTTGGCCTGCAAATGGCCATTCAAAAAGTAAATATTTAGATTTTCTTGACTAAATTTAGCTATGAAAGGATAAACTGATGTGCAAATAATTTCGTATGTGTTTTTTAATTGATTATCACATACAGATTCCATAGCACCCACTCATTTAACCAAAAAAGCCATCTCTAGCTGAGCTCCGCACACACTCTGTGTTGGGATCAATCGATTCATGTGCTCTCAGATTCCGCTTGTTTGTGTTGGAATCGATTGATCCATGTGCTCTCAGAATCCGCTGTCCGCTCGCATGCACGTCCATCCACACACACACACTTACACAGTCGCCAGCACACCCGCATGCACGCCCATCCACACACACACACACACGCACGCACGCACGCACGCACGCACGCACGCACGCACGCACGCACGCACGCACGCACGCACGCACGCACGCACGCACGCACGCACGCACGCACGCACGCACACACACACACACACACACACACAGTCGCCAGCACACCCGCATGCACGCCCGTCCACACTCACACATACTATAACGTCATAACCAATTACGTCACATGCAGACTGATGTCACAATCATAATTGAGAGAAATATTCTTTCATGAAGCAGGAATAGTCTGTCAGATGCACACATTATATGCTTTTCCGATTTAATAAACATTCTGTTAAATATTTTGAAACTAATTTGGCTGGCTGCTGTTGCTGCCATAGTACACACGCCCTCGCGTCGTATCTAACTCAGTTAATTGATTTCCCATACCGGTACAAGATAATATGTTTAGACTGGGTGAATTGTGTTTCTTAAGCGTTTCGTGCCTGCACTGGGCGGGGAAGGCCAACATACTAAACTGTCATTACAAGCTCAATTTTGAGATAAAACAGTTGTCTCCCTTTAGCTATTAGACTCACACAATGACGGGTATATTATTACCTTATATTATCCCATCAGTATATGCACAGGTGCTATGTTAAGAACGTACACCCACACCACACCCGCGTGGTCAAATTGTGCAGAATTCCAGTGACCCTACCCACATCACGGCGACGATATAGTGTATATCACTAACATAAATCCTATTAGTAATGCATGAGCCGTCTACGGCTTGTGATGTCCTGGGTGAATAGGTTGTTTTTAGGTATAAATACGCATTTGAAAGTAACTATTTATTCTGTTGAACTATACACCTGTGCAAAAGTTAAGCACCAGCAAAAACAATAGAACGTAGAAACATGAGGGTACAACTAGGCTGCCATACTTTTTGTCCCCGCGTTAGCTGACATAATTCCAAGTACGAAATGCACATGCATGCATGACTTCACGCCGCTTGATGTACGTGCGTGGCGGGAAACAGCACACGTGTTCAGTTATGTAAAAGTCCAGTTTGAGGTGTAGAACATTACATACAGATTTAGGCGACAAGATTAGGAATTTTGTGTTCATGACCGTGGTTTATTTGTACAGAGAGAATTAGCTCTTGATTGTGAACCGACGGTTAAGTGATCGTGTGAAATGGCAAATCATAGGCATGCATACCACTGGTATGTCATGCAGAGAAATTGGCAGACAGCTGAACATTAACCATACTGTAATCAGTCGTTTGATTGCAAAACATGGGCAAACTAACCTGAAGGACAGGCCTAGATCTGGAAGACCGAAGAAGACTACTGCCCGTGATGATCGAGCCCTAGTACGCCTTGTTAGGAGATCTCCATTCACCAACAGCAGAGTGCTTAGCCAGCAATGGGAAACGCGCAATAGAGTGTCAATGTCTACCGTCAAAAGGAGACTGTATGCTGCTGGCATGAAAGCTAGGAGACCTGTCAGACGTCCTCTCCTCACTGCACACCACAGAGAGGAGCGTCTGAGGTGGTGCAACGAAAGAAGACACTGGAACATGAGATCCTGGAGACGGGTACACTGGTCCGATGAAAGTCGGTTCCTGCTTCATGCCACAGATGGTCGAACTCGTGTATGGACGTCCAGACGCACGGCGTACGACCAACGTAACATCATGGAAGAAGTTCCATTTGGTGGAGGTTCCGTTATGATATGGGGGTGTATCTCATTTGATTGTAAGCTGGATCTGTTGACTGTACCTGGAACACTAAATGGACAAAGATATCAAGATTCCATACTGGAAAGAGTTGTGGTCCCCCATTTTGTAAATCATGCACCTGGAACCCACCCTATATTCATGGATGACAACGCCCGACCACATCGTGCTAGAGCTGTGCATGAATACCTCCGCCAGAATGCCATCGAAACCCTACCATGGCCAGCAAGGAACCCTGACATGAACCCTATTGAGCATATCTGGGACATTCTGGGAAACATGGTGAGAAGGAGGGATCCTCCTGTGCAGAACCTACAGGAATTAACAGACGCACTCCATCTTGAATGGCAACGAATACCACAATGGCGTATCAGTCGGTTGGTGACCAGCATGAGACGTCGTGCCCAGGCGTCATCCAGGCACAAGGTGGATATACCCGGTATTAATAATGACAGTCTCAAACTCGTGCACAGATGTTAAACTTCGTTTTCAGACACCATTAATGACAATCTAGCCACGTGTGTCAACTGTAGGGCAATAGTTGTCAGTTGTGTCAAAGTAACCATATTCACGCCTCGTTTTCAAGTTCAAACAAAAACATACAGTGTTTCCCCACCATCATAATCAGCATTCCTCTAGTTGCATTATTACCTCTTGCACTAAGATGGATGGGTACATACATGTTTCTGCTATTGCTTTCTTCATAGCACATGAATATACCCTCGCATGTGCGTAAAAATAGGGTGGTGCTTAACTTTTCCACAGGTGTATATGTCAAATTTACAAAAATTATGGAAAAAAGCCTAGTCCCCAGGAAAACATTTACAGGATAAAACTTAGTCAAGAGAGGGTTAATACTGGTACTAATTGGTGTTTTAAGACTGGACGAGGCAGAAACTAGGATTGTGCGATTATTGTTTGAGTGATCACGATCGATTATTTAATAATAATCGTGGTTACTCGATTAATCAGCCTGTTTACAAATTAACCATACATAACGGTAACAACAAAGACAGATCAATGACGAAAGATGCAATGGTGGTTAGCAATGCTCATTTGTAGGCCGAGCGAAGACTACATTTTTGAAAAAATATCATTGGAATGCATGGCTCGATGCTCGAGCCATCCATTCCAGTGATACATTTTCAAAAATTAGCCTTCTCTTGGCCTGTAAATCGATATGCCATCATTAAACAAATGTCAATGTTCGTGATCCTAACCCATTAAATATTAAATTAAGAGGTAGGTTTTGAAATATTTTATGCAGTATACATTATTCACGATCATTCGATTATTTAATTTTATTCATTTAAATTCACGATTTAAAAAATAATTGTGATTTTCGATTTAATCATGTAATCGCGCAAGTCTAGTTGAAACTAAGAGTTACAGCAGCTAGAATAGTAAGAAACAGACAGATAATATTCAAAATAACTTCACCCTCCCGTTGAGGTCGTGATACTAGGTAGCAAAACATGTTAATATCTTGTAATATTGGTAACGTCTGAATTCCTATTTCACTGTTGCGCGATATAATGTTGGCAAAGGTATTTAGTAGGTTGTGTTTAGACGCGCCTGTACGTAGCTTACCAGCTCTCGACCCATAATAAAAATTGTCAGAAATATCCAGTCGACGTCCATCCTTATAGCGTAGAAATGTACATTCCATAATTCCTTGAAGACATTTTGTCACTTTGTTTATTGATGTCTGTGAACCTTGAAATGTTAAAGTCCCCATGCCGCCTGTGCCTGGGTCACCGTTTCTGATCCTAAGAACAACACCAGACATTTCCGCAATCTAAAAATTGAGATATACATTACAAAACATGTAAGTTTGCCTCAATTTGCATGTTGATATATGAAATGGATTATATTAAATGAATGGACCTTTCCGGTTTTAGCTATGCCCCGCCCATCTCGAGCTAAGCTCCACCCACCCCTCGCTCGTGTTGGGGTCGACCAATCTCTGAACACCATGACTATCAATTAAAAAAATCTACACACGTAAGCTGTTGAATATTTTGAAACTTATTTGACTGGATGCTGTTGCTGCCTAAGGTAACAGCGCCCAGTCAATTTGGTTTCAAAATATTCAACAGCACGTTTCTTCAATAGCAAAGAATTACAAAGACATACACTTCATACAATGTGTCGGAGTATTTGAGATTTGATGACGGTCTATATGGAACCCTTTGTGACGTAATGATTGTGATGTCATCATACGCGCGCTGAGCTGATTATGACGTCATATGAGGTCAGATGATGGATGGATACTCTGGAAAGGTGAATTGCATTTATCTGAAAACAGCGAAAAATCTATGAAATACATTGATGGTTAAATATGGAAATATTGCACGAATCTGAACTAGATATGACCTACTGTGAAATAGTGTGAATACAATGCTATTCGGCTTGCCATTCAAGCCTGGACATATATGGACTTCGACTGGCTGACGTTACAAAATAGTCAGCAATACAGTTTGCACAAGAGTACGCAGCTTCCCATCCCTCATTTGTAAAGATGTGATGGTTAGGCATTGATGTTGCGTGTGCATGGGAGCGTGCATGCCTGCGTGCGTGTGCGCGCGCATGCATGTGTGTATGTCAGTGCCCTAGGGCTCGGACATGCGTGTAGTTTTGTGCGTGCATGCGTGCGTGCAAGCATACGTGCGTGTGTCCGTGCATGCACGAGTCTGTGCGCATGCGTGGGCGCGTGTCTGCGTGTGTGTGCGCGCGCGCGTGTGAGTGCGTGCGTGTGTGTGTGCAATTGAATGAGTTTGCAGATGTGGTGGATGTGCGGCTTGAGGCGCATAGCATTGGGTGTACTATTTCCCACATAGTGTGGGTCAGGAAAATACATGGGCACATGACTAGATACATTGATGACCATGCAGTAGTAACACTATGAGCAGAGCGGAAAGCACTACAGAACACTTACATCAGCGAACACTCACACCATCTTGCTATTCAATAAGCAAACTCCATGGCAGATGAAACCACTGCCACGGATGATTGTCACAAAATGTTTCTGGCAGCCCGAGGCCGAAGAGTTCCTGACTACGCACAACCATTTAATGTACATAAATCTGAATAACATTTTAACGGGACTGACCAGAGCAAAGTGGACACAAAATTGATCAAGGAACTGTGCATTGACCACGATTATGCGACGTTGTATCCATTTTCAGGTGATCGCAGGCTATAACTAACACCAATTAAAAGAGCAGAAGTTGAGAAGGCACTCACAGCCCTGATATAAATCGATGAACATCCAAACCTGATTGCATGAGCAAGGAACCATTCGAATATATATGCAACTGGTATTATCTCAATACCGATCATGGACGTAGTCAATTCTGACTATATGCACCAATTTCCAATTAATTATGTAGCCCATGGCACCACTATCGTGCTACCAAATCTCAAGAAGCCACAGCGTCCACGACCCCACCCCCAAACCCCCACCGCACCCCCAATCTGCGGCCCATTGTGCTCCTCAACAAGATAGATAAATCCTATGCTATACCCTATGCTACATCTGAGACAATGTCTATGACTTCACTGGATCATTTCAAAGTGGCTTTAAACGTGGACGCAGCAGCGCAGACAGTGCATGCACTCAATGCATGCTTGGATCATAGTCATGTCCAAACACTGAGATTTTCCCAAAATGAGCATGTACCGGGCCTTCGAGACAAATACACATAATTTGCAAAGATGCTCTCTACAAGATATGTATTACATCACCAGTGTCTGCAAAAGTCTCCCAGCAAACATGGTTTGTGTGTGACCATGTGCTAAGTATACCAGATGACCCACCCTCACAGAGGGTTTTCGAATTCGCCCTACTTGGTGTCAGTAAATATAAAACCAGGAGAAGATGCCATTGCATGGACCTGCTAAATGTGCTGCGTGATAACCGAAACCAGGACATGGTACATCCAGATCAATAATGGGCATGAGGAAGGTAAATACGTTGGCTGAGGAGAAGATCTGCTGGCCAAATATGAAGAAGGACTATTGCAGCTGTATGGTGCTTCTACTACTGCATCCGCATACTACATTCATCATACAAACATGGCGTCTGTTCTCTGTGGGAGAAAGCCCACTCATCGCAGGATGTACATGTAGCTGTGGTCCAATAGCCTGTGCACAAGGGATCTTGACATCAGTAGTGCTATTCAAGCATTGGGACTTCAACAAGATAGGACTATGCATGGACGTGCATTTGATACCACCAAGAGACCATACATCCTTAAATCTTTCAACCAAGGTTGCTCCGATGACGGCAAACTACATTGTCTAAAATTAATAAAGTAGATAGTCCGAATACTGTTATGACTTAAGAACGACAAAGAGACCAAATACTGTCATGACTTAAGGCTGGCAAGGAGACCAAATACTGCCATGAATTAAGTTTGTCAAATAGACCACATATTTCAATGGCTTAAGAGATATAATTATACCAGGTACTGCTGTGCAGCAGCAAATGCTAATATAACAAGTACTACCATGACTTAAGAAATACAAATATGCCAATGTCTGCAATGATTTAGCAAGGGGTAATAGATCAAATAGTGCACTGATTTATGAAAAGTTACTAAAGCAATGACTTAAGAAAAATTAAATCAGTCAATTACACCCATGACTAAAGAAAGTTACAGATTTCAAATAGTACAATGGCTAAAGGAATGTAAATAGATCGAATACTGCAATGAATTAAGACAGGCGAATATACCAAATACTATCATAGGGTAAGAAAAATGAATAGGTTAAATATTGCCAGGGCCTAATAAAGCCAAATAATACAAATACAACAATGACTTAAGAAAACGTAATAGACCAAGTACTGACATGCTTTAAGAACACATATTGAAGCAAATACTGCCATGACTTAGGATAATTTAATAGTCAGAAACATATTTTGACCTATGCAACTTAAATAGAGTAAACAATGCAATGACTTAATAAAGGAAAATTGACTAAATAGTACTATAGCGAATGAAATGATCATCGCGCAAATATTGCAATGACCTAAGAAAAGTAAATTGATCAAATTCGTCAATGATATAAGAAAGTTACATAGATAAAAAACGACCATGATTTATTAACAGTTACCAGATCAAATAATGCCATGACTTAAAACGTTTACTAAAACGATAACTGCCATGACTTAGGAAGAGTACATAGACCAACTACTGGTATACCTTAATACAGTAATTATACCCCATACTATCATGAAGAAATAAAAGTAACTCTACAATCACTACTAGGACTTTAGAAAACATACATACTCCGTCATGATCTAGGAAAGGTATATTTCCCAAACACAGCCAAAAACATA
This sequence comes from Chaetoderma sp. LZ-2023a, assembly GCA_034401795.1. Lineage (NCBI taxonomy): Eukaryota > Metazoa > Mollusca > Caudofoveata > Chaetodermatida > Chaetodermatidae > Chaetoderma > Chaetoderma sp. LZ-2023a. The sequence goes on along the minus strand of CM067359.1, from coordinate 27,868,881 downwards.
AGAAACGTTTTTAAAACCCCAATATCGATGACTTCAGAAATGTAACTATATCGAATGCAGACACGACTTAAGAAACGCGAATAGGTCGAATATTACCATGATTTGGCAACTGGTAATAGGCTATATACTAGCATGACATACGATCAATCTCACCGCACCTTATACTAACCTTTAGGTGATAGAATTTGCCACTAATAATCCATACCTGACATTTTAGCTTACTATCATGCCGATAACGAAAGATATTCAGGCTTTAGCAGCTACATGTTTATGCATTTCTGCAGCCTCTGACGGCTGTCATGATTTACTTTTCAGCCAATCAGAGCGCAAACTAGTATGTCCCCCTCGGTATGTACGCTTAGTCATAGTGGTGCACGCTATAGTTTAGCAATGTGGTGTACAAGTAATCATAGAGTTAAGCATGCTGGCCATATGCAGTGACAACTGCTGGTCAAATCAGTTTCAGAATACTCAACGAGATGAGTATTAGTTACTAAAGAATGTGATGCATTGGCAATTACGTGACATCACACACTGCCGCTTGAGGAGACACAATGGCGGCGAGCACTGGTCAACATTTACATGACATTACAAAGCAGATATTTGTGATACAGAAACGGGAATGTGACAGGATATGAATGATATGGAATATATACAACCTAATCTATCGGTGCAATGCAATTTTTTAGATGAGATTAGCATCCATTTAAGAGAGGTGAATTGTCAACATACCACCATCGTATATATGAATTAAATATATGAAATTCTGCTCTGTCGTAAGAGAAGGTAATAACCCAAATACAGACAGGACCTAAGAAATGTTGATCGATTACACACTACCATGATGTACGAAATGTCACTAAACCAAATGTGAACATGAGAGTTGATACATAAACAAATGATGTTACGAGCAAAGAAAATTTAATATAACAAATACTATATTAAGTAAAAAGAAGACATACCGCCATGATATAAGAACAATTAATGAACTGCACATTAACATTACTTAGCTAAAGTTAACACAAATCACTCGCCCATGGGTTAAAAGCGGTTTATTGACCAGATACTATTATGACTTAACAATGCAGAAAGAACAAATACTGGCATGGCTTAAGAAGAATTACCAAAGCAAATACTGCGACAACTTACCAAAATGTATTATACCGAATACTGCCACGACTTGGCAAAATGTAAAAGACCGACTACTGCCACAATTTAGCAAAATGTAAGAGACCGAATATTGTCACGATATAGCAAAATGTAATAGACCGAATATTGCCACGACTTAGCAAAATGTAATACACCGAATACTGCCACGACCTAGTAAAATATAATAGACTGAATACAGGTTCAATAAACCAAATCCTAACATTCCGTAAGATGTCATAAATTAACAATCAAGTTCACTGTCAAAGATTTATCATGCCAATATAGAATACATAATTTAATGAAGAAATCGTATCATGCCAAAATAACTATGTGTCACCTTTCCTGAAAAAACTCAATGGATCGTGTATCGAAATTGTTTCTCCCTAAGAATATTCAGTCAACATGTAATAGCTACAAAGGAGTTTCCTTACCTGCCTGATTTTTTCATATTTACCCAGACTGAACTTCTGGTTTGAAAAACGGAAGACTCTTCTGATATCCATCGTTGGTAAGACTGAAAATAATTATTTATCTAAATTAATATTCTTGCGCTCCAAACTAAGACACACTTTTAAAAACATTAGGTTGGATATTCTGAAACTAATTTGAATGGGAGCTGCTGCTTCTATAGGCTGCTATAGGCAGGATAGGCAGACACAGCACCCAGTCAAGTTAGTTTCTGAATACTCCAAAAGATTATATTCATGGTAAGTTGAGATTCTGGGTATTCAAGAGTGGTTAGTGCATTAAAACATTCCCAAAGATCTCATAACTTCGGCCAGTAGAAATTGATGCGGGCATAGATAGCACATGACGAGAATTCATCTATTGGAAAACCAGCTTACACGTGTGCCGCACACATGTATATCACGCATACTACTTCCCATGGAAAAATGTTAGTATGTTGAAGATGAATACATTGAGTGAATTATTGCTGGTGCCTATAACACGACAATTGCGCAATATAGCTGATATATGCCACAGTTCGGAAAGCGAGCTAATTGATGAATCCAGTTTTAGTGATGAACCAACCATCTCTGGGTAAGATACATAGATCCTTTGACCTTGTTTTGATCAATCAATCACTGCAATCCGTGAATATCAATTTCCAGAAGATTATCCAGGTAAGCTGTTGACTATTTTGAAGCTAATTCGAGTGCCCGGTAAAAAAAATTAAATGGTAAAAACATACAATTCGTACAACAACGCTGAGTCCGTCAGCGATTATGCGTTCGTGACGATCTTATCTAAGCCATTCATGACGTCATTGATTATGACGTCATCCTACATGCCACGTAGTTGATTACGACGTCATATGCGCGATGGATAAACTGGAATCCCCGTTATCCATAGAGGGACCCGTTCCTAGTTATGCCCCACTCATTTTTATCTAAGCTCCGCCCACGGGTTGCATGTGTTTGGATCGATTTATCTACTTTGACCTCTGAATTCCCAAAATCTAATCTTCAAGTGAATTATACAAGCAACATGTTGAATAATTTGAAACTAAATTGATTTGGGTGGGGTGTTGTTGCTGCAAACAAAATGTGTTTTATATACCTAATCTATCAAAGATATATAATTTGTACACTTGGCGGACTTTTCGATCTTCATGACGAAGTTATACTGGTTGTGACGTCAGCCTACATGGGACATTATTGGCTACACCACAATATATTCGAGTGGCAGCTCGTATCCTTCCATTGACAATTGTTGCTAAAAAATTGCATTCAAATTGTTCCCAACACTATAGCTTTCGGAAGAGGAATTACCGGTACAATATTTGGTTTCATAGCAAACGACGGTTTCCTAAACGTAGTGAATTTGTCGGATTAATCATGCCAATGTACTGTTTCATAACCTTACGCTGTCTGCAATTGATCAGATGACGTCCTTGAGATTATAAAGAATTAATCTGATTTTCCCATCGTAGCCCTGGATTGAAATCAATGAAAAATGTCAAATTGATGTCAATCTATTTATGATATTTAACTCAATTGGAACTACAGGACACATTTTGAAGTACAATCTCAGAACCATAATATAATTGTATATACAAATAAATGCAGTCATCAAAGACAGGTGGTAGTCTAAACCAAGTAAATGGCAATACAATATGTATGTAAGAGCATTAAAATGACACCTCTTTATGACAAGCTGTCGTAAATAGGTAAATTATTTGAAGGAAAAGGGAGCTGTTCTCTTTAGTAATACCATACCTCGAGACTGCGGCTCCGCAGATGTCTCTAAGACCCCTGAAGATTCTGTCTCTGTGTCGGATGTCTCCGCAGAATTCCCGATATTGCTAAATGCCACATGAGTTGGTGTGATAATTGTAGAGGGTACTAAAGTAGATATGGATGATTTAGAAAGGCTAGGCTGACCTGTTGAGATGAACATCTTACAAAATATAATTATTGTGCAAATATGCAGACTGTGTCCTACACACGCACACACGCGTGCTTGCGTGCACGAATGAACACACGCACGCACGCACGCACGCACGCACGCACACACACACGCACGCACGCACGCACGCACGCACGCACGCACGCACGCACGCACGCGCGAACGCACGCGCACACTTTGATTCTTTTGTTAAACTGTTTTCAATCACAGCCCAAACCTGTAGACCTTTACATGAGAAAAGCCTAAACACAGTTCACATATGTAGACTGCAGAGACAATGTATGCCATACCAAACACTCGCGATTCACCACAAGTAACATACTTCAATTTCAAACGCAGCATGCTATCAACTGTGCAGGACGTGCCCACTGTCATTGCACAACCGAAATGGACAATATTTGGAATGTTCTACGAAGCCCAGAGAAGACGCCCCCTGAGAAAGCCCTAGACTACAGAAATGTAGAATGGTCACTATTAGGTGCCAACAAGTATCAAGCAAACAGATGGTACCATCACACTAAATGGAATACTTCACTTTTAGCTATCTAGTTAAGGTCCAGCCAATCTTTGCCCGCATTGGGATCAATGGACCGCTGAATTCTCGGAATCTCAATTTCCCGAAAATTATACAGGAATGCTGTTGCATATTTTGAAACTAATTGCACTGGGTGCTGTTCCTGCCTATGTGGGCACAGTTCTGGTTGTGACAGCTCGCCACTGCGTTAATCTAAACGACCACCATTTGCACTGGATGGGAAACGATGACAGGAGTTAGATTATTATTTTGATTTCGGCAAGAGAGTACTGATGCATTGATTCTAGTCAAAGTAATCTCCAAATATTGAACATATTATCTGTATTGGTCTCAACTTTGAAATTGGCATATGCCTTCTCTAGATTTGTCGATCGTGACAAATTATAAATCATTGAATGACCTGTTGTAATGGATACACCATATATTATATAGAGGAATATGTATCACGAGCTTGCTAAATTATTGCATATTAAGAAGAAGCCTAAGAGATCTTCAAACATACTAAATACCGGTCAATTATACAAGAAACGTAGATAGCTTATAAGAGGGAACCTCAGTATACAATCTGAATGGTAGACACATATACTGATATAAAGGCTCTCGAAAGTAACATGCCATGCGCCGCAGCTTAAATGGTGCCTTTCAAAATTACTCTAACAATTGAGTCTTTATTCACAAGAAGTGTGGCAAGCTATATTTGTGAGGTAGGCAGCTTGGTCATGATACATAGACGGGTCCAGAGAATAAGAAAAATGACATACAATTGGTTGGTCACACATAAAAGTTAAGCATTTCTCTCAGCATATGAGAGAGAGAGAGAGAGAGAGAGAGAGAGAGAGAGAGAGAGAGAGAGAGAGAGAGAGAGAGAGAGAGAGATTGAGAGAGAGAGAGATAATAGATTGAACATAATCAATCTCTCTCTCTCTCTCCCTCCCTCCCTCCCTCCCTCCCCTCCCTTCCTCTCTCTCTCTCTCTCTCTCTCTCTCTCTCTCTCTCTCTCTCTCTCTCTCTCTCTATCTATCTCTCTCTCTCTCCGCCCATCTCAATATCTCTCTCCCTCCCTCCCTCCCTCCCTCCCTCCCTCCCTCCCTCCCTCCCTCTCTCTCTCTCTCTCACCCTCCCTCCATCCCTCTCTATCTCTCTCTCCCTCCCTCCCTCCTTCCATCCCTCCTTCCCTCTCTCCCTCTCTCCTCTCTCTCCCTCTCTCTCTCTCTCACCCTCTCTCGTTCTCTCTCTCTCCCTCCCTCCCTCCATGCCTGCCTGCCTGCCTGCCTGCCTCTCTCCCTCCCTCCCTCCCTCCCTCCCTCCCCTCCCTCCCTCCCTCCCTCCCTCCCTCCCTCCCTCCCTTCCCCTTTCTCGTCATCTCTTTCCCCCGCCATTCTCTCTGTGCATATGCCCATGTATGTTCAAACATGCAGGCTTATATGCTATGGTGCAAGTTATTGAACATATGCTATCAGGATGTTCTCTACAATCATCACCTGGAACCAGCCTGGAATTATTCTGGATTGGGGCAATTTGTTCAATTTTTTTTTGGATAATCTGCATCGCCCTAGAGGTAGAATCACCTATGCCTTTGACCATTAACATACAGGTCTCGTCATCAGAAAATGTCAATACTCCACTTCGAAATCTATATTTGAAGCTGATATCAGCGCCAGTTGTACTTTCAATCTAAAATACAAAAGAAAAAATATTTTCTAGGAAAAGATTGTGACTTTACCAAATTCAATAATGCGTCATCCGATTGCACTTACTACAACTCAAATGCTATCGCTTAAGAAACAGTTCATAGGAAAAAAGCAATAGATGCATCTATTAGATGCTCCGTCCATCTCTAGCTAAGTTTGACCCACGCTTTGCCCGTGTTTGGATTGTTCGAACCCTGAACTCCCTGAATCTCGATTTACAGAAAACTATACAGGTAAATCTTTGGCTATTTTGAAACTAATTTAACTGGGCGGTATAGCTGCGCATGGCCGCAACAGCACTCACTCAAATTAGTTTCAAAATATTCAACAGAATGCTTATCAAGTAGCAAGAACATACAATTCGTACACCTGCCGCACTATTAAGCGTTAATGACTGACTTATATACGCTACTCATTACGTATTATGATTGTGACGTAATTGATTATGACGTCATATAGTTATCTACCATATCAGATTCCTCTATTAATACCATGTATATTTAAGCAGACTAGCCCATAATATATCTGCGGACTGGTTTCCATTTCTAGATATGCCCCGCCCACTTGTAGTAATACGTCTTCTATCAGCTGCGAGACATATCTAAGCATTGGCAGATGTTGACAACTAGTTAGGAGATAGTGAATACCTACCAAATGGATAAATCATATCTGCCACTAAAGTATATGACGTTACAATCACATTTCGGCAGACGTCAAAATCAAAATCTATGATGAATGACGCATCTTGCGCCGTCTTGAACATTGAATAGTCCGCCAGGTGACCACATTGTATGTATTTAATGGTTTTACTATTTTAATAACCAGTATGTTGAATATTTTGAAACTAATTTGACTTGGCGCAGATGCTGCCAACATGTATTTAACAGCTTAGTTGCAAGGTTAGCTTGAAACTGTTATTGTGAGAATACAGGGTTCCGTGCATACAAATCGACCCCAGCGCTCGCAACACGCGTTCTAAGCTCAGCCCAAAAGGAGTCGGTCATTTTAAAATAACTTCTCATGCGATGAAGTTGGGTTGCACAGTTAATTTACCGAAAAATTATGAAATAGAAATAAAACAGGTGACAGACATCAAATTTCTATACACAAATTAATAAGCTGTTACCATACATTAAGAACACTATATTACCAAACAAGGGTATAACCCTGGCCTGAAAATACGTGCATAGCTCTATTTTACCGTTTGAAATATTGTTGAGTTCTGCCCAATGAGTGCATCTACAATCTTCTTAGAGATACACATTTCTTTTACATCCTGATTATTCGCAGTGCATGATGTCATATGATCGCTGGTAATCAGATTGGAAACAGCTTGATGCGTCCTTGTTTGATAAGACCCTATAAATATGTGTGAGTGAAATAGAGTGAAATAGAGTGAGAGAAGGGAATAAGATTTGTAAGAGGCATAACGATGGATAGATAGAGAACTCGACTGAGAGAGAGGAAGAGAGAGAGAGAGAGAGGGGGGGGGGAGAGAGAGAGAGAGGCAGGGAGGGGGGGTGGGAGAGAGAAGGGGAGGAGGAGGTAGGGTGGGTGGCGGAGAGGGAGGGAAGGGCGATAGAGAGATAGAGAGAGGGAGAGAGAGGGGGCGGAGGGGCGGTAGGGAGGGAGAGAAAGAGTGAGGGAGGGAGGGAGGGAGGGAGGGAGAGATAGAGAGAGAGAGAGATAGAGACGGAGAGAGGGGAGGGGGGGGGGAGAGCGAGAGAGCGCGCGAAAGAGAGCAGTCTTGTAAGTGCTCACTGAAATGACTGGCTCGGTTATTCCAGCGGTTAATTTCCAAAATTTCTCTTCTCTGTGCCTGCAACGGAACACTGGCTAAGAAAAAATTACTATAATTATCTAGACCATTACCACGTTGATGGGCAAGCCGGTTAAAACGGTGTCTGTAGTGGCGGTGATGAATGTCCAATTGCAGTAAAAGAGAAGGCCATTTTTTGTAAAAAATGTTGTTAACTTAACAAAAATATTCTTTTCTTGGCCTGCAAAAATTATAATTTTCTTGAAAAACCTTGATCATTATCGGCTTGCCTCATACAGCCTAAGCATCATTTTGAGAGCCCCGAACAGCTGTGGACACAAGAGTCGCTAACATATTATGTACATGACAGACGTTGGTATATGCATAATGTGTACTGTTGCATTTGTAGTATCGATGCACATTCACACCAAAATGTTTGAAAATCAAATCAGAATTGTATACTTTGAAAGGCTTAAGTTTTGTGCCTAGATGTAATGAAACAAAATAAATCCTATCATAATGATAATATCATTCCACATAAATTAATTAAAATTGAACGCATCGCTGACAATAAATATACTTTCTATAATTATGAATTTAAATTAGTCACTCTAATTCAATTTCACAACTCATACACATATATCAAGTGCCTAATTCAAATTCATAATTATAGAAATTATATTTATTCTCAGCGATGTGTTCTATTGCACATTTAAACAACATAGCGAAATACCACATGCGTAACTTCTTTGAACATTAGGTATGATTATTCTTACCACCTTGCTCATCAATAATGACATCACCAGACACAGCTGTAGCAACACACCGATCGGCGATAACCGGAGCATCGTTGTTGTCATTGCCTTTGTTGTTGTCGGTGTCGTTGTCGATGCCGCTTTCGCTGTCATCGTGGCTCGCAAGCGTTAGTGTCTCCTTTACATCACATGGACGCTTAAGTAACGTCGTTGCCCAAATGACTCTGAGGTGATCACGTGTCTGGGAGGGCGGACTGTAAAAGCAAAAAATCTCGAGATGTTTGACTGATAAATAGACTACGTTAATTGAGGGAACCGTTTCTAGATCGGGCCCGCCAATTCTGGCTATGCTCCGCCTACTTTTTATATTGGAAGCGACTTACAATTTTGACACCTGAATTCCCATAATCTAAACTTAGTAAAAAGTAGCTATACATGTAGGCGGTTGAATACCTTGAAACTAATTTGACTTGTTCCTGTTCCTGCCTAAGAAAGAAACAACTTCCAGTCAAATTAGTTTAAAAATATTGGACAGAATGTTTATTAAAATTGAAATTCGTCAAGAAATTACAATTCATCGAGACGGAGCTATACATTATATTGATCGTGACGTCAGCTAGCACGTGACGTATCTGACTATGACGTCAGATACATGCTTTAGTGAGAGATCGGATCTCTCAATTCTTTCATAGAAGAATGCAGGTCCATTCATTATGCCCAATAATTACCAATAATTGCAATAACTTATACATTGAAATCACGTCGGTTTGGAATGTATATGGAACGGCATGTACCTTCGAACGTGTGTGGCTTTGGGATTTTGATGTCTCCTTGAGAAACCTGGGGCCGTCAATAACACCATTTTGCTGGTTAATACCTATATTCCCAGTACTGTGTATCTGCCACTTGATACCTGTATTCGGTATTAAACGTAGCATCATGGAAGAAGTCGGAATAAGATACATCTTATCGCACTCCCAAATAATCCGATAAGAACTAAAGGGTAAACGTAAAAATTAAGGATGCCTAATTTATTTTATTGGATCGTGGAGGTTTGTTTAAATATGTACAATGTATTGGCATCGACACACATTTCGCAGATTTATATTATCTGGGACTATCGGGCCAGCTTTTGATGCAATGGAACAGGGAATAAAAGCATAATTTTTTACCCGGTATTCTACGCATTTCACATTTTTTTTGCTAGGAATTAAGAAACAGACATCAATATGAAAGGTTTTTTTATAAGTTAAAGTGTGCTTTTAATGTCTCGAGCTCTGGCAATCACTAACAGTATTATGATTGAAGAGAAAGATGAACATGAGGTTGATCGGAGGAGTAAAGATTGACAAATATTCCATGTAGTCGATAAAAGGACTAAAAAAGGGAAAGTGGTGTAATATTATCACATATTTCATAAACAGAGTATCAGGATATTGTGACGAGGTATCCTGGGTCTCAGTCCCAGTTAGGCTCGAATTCTACAGCTTGATACCCACTTGGCAACTGCAATGTTCCCGCATATTTAGAAGGAGTGTATTGTTTGTCCTTCTTAGCTACGCTATGGTTTGTTCACAGTGGGTGCATTTGGGCAATGCGGATCACAATCGCTCAAGTACTTCAGCTAAAAGTCCATTCCGTGGCACAGACATAATTAGCCTCTTTCACTCTTATAGAAAATCAAATATGGGATACGAGAAGTAATTACACTTCCTTTTGCAAACACAAAGAAGCGCAATTCTCGGCCTGAAAGTGTTACTACAGCGCCAGTCGTGCTCGCCCGGATGCAACAGTAGCCGTGCCAAGTACAAATAGTGCATATCTGATAAGGACGAATGTAGAACAACTAAGAAAATAAGAAAAGCTTTGCTTGGCCAAAGCACTCGAGTTTCTCAAGACGGAGAAACTTTTAAAAGGTGACAATTCAGCATTTTAGTGTACCATACATCTCCGCAAGATGACTCAAAGATTGATATAATCTACATCAAAATGATGCCCGTGCTTATTTCCACACGTGAATAACTGAAAATCTGTTCAATCGAATGATTATTTAATTATTTATTTTTCAGTAATCTATTCAATTAAAACGTGTTTCTAATAATGTAACACAAAAATGAAACTGTCACATGACAACAGCTTTCACACGTGATGGATCGCAGCAAAATCGTAATTAATAGGACCTACCAACGTGCCACCGATAGCTTGGTGATTGTAGCCAGTCTGTCCGGATCATTTCATTAACCGCTCGTGTGTCAGTGCCTCAAAGCACTCAAGCTGCTGCTTATATAAATTGACCCTTTAATACCCTTTAATACTCACGATTAGTCTGTCAAATAACATTTCGCCAGGCCAGAAGCGTACTTTTGTAAATTTGCCACCGAAATTGATGCGTTCTTGACGAACTTATCTACGTCATTCTTGACGCCATGATGACGCCATTGATTATTTCGTCATTGTCCTTTAACAGCTTATAACAGCGGGTGTACTTACCAGCTTATAACAGCGGGTGTACTTACCAGCTTATAACAGCGGGTGTACTTACCAGCTTATAACAGCGGGTGTACTTACCGGCGTATAACCGCGGGTGTGCTTACCAGCTTATAACAGCGGGTGTACTTACCAGCTTATAACAGCGGGTTGACCATAAGCCTGCTTATTGCTCTTTAAATGCCCCATGTTAATACGACACTCTACCGGTGGAGGAGATGCTGAACCATCTTTAAGTGTTGGTAAGTCCGTCGAAATGTCTATCCTTGGATTAGATGGTGAGCTGATAGCTGTGTAAGACACACCAATTACCCTGGATGGCGAGTGAACTCTTACTCGTAAGCTATGACTTGGAGCAGTGATATGCATTTTCCTTTTATGACGAGATGTAACACCCAGTCCTTCTGATTCCAACATACGAATCACACATTCTGGACGCCTGGCCGATATATCCCCCATTTTCAACACTGCTTTTATGAAATCAGTATCCAATTTGATATACCAGACTGCTGTATAAAACGTTCCGTGATAGTACTTAATAATTATCAGTATATTAGAGCACAGCTCAGAAATAAATTGCTATTTTCCAAAATAAAAATAAAAGGAACTGTTGAATATGTTGAACATAGTTGGATTGGAAGACATTGCCGCAATAGGTATCAATGTCTTCCAATTCAATTATGTACAACGTATTCAACACATCATTAGGAAAAGTGTCCTGTTAAATTTGTTTCAAAATATTCAACAGTTTACCTGTATAGTTAGGTAAAATCGAAATCTTGACGACTCAGAGTTTAAGGTGTTAGACTGCTAGTTAATGATGCCATATTGTATAAATATGTATCGATAATAGTTTTAAACGTTCGTATTTCTTCCAAGGTATCACTTAATTCTGCGTCTTACATCAGATTCGACGTCAACTTAGCACAATAAATATACCCGCATATGCATAACGCATGGCCTCTCAGATTCAATACATCTATAAATTCTATTTATTTCAAATATTATTTCACTTTCTATAACACCGGGAGCCCTAATTTCACTAGTGTACTCGCGAGATCGCCTACACTAAAGTGATCGAGATAGCTGTGTATTCTCGGCATAGAGCGAAGCCACGGCTCTACGTTTAGATTGCCGTACTTTGTGAAACCATCAATCAGGCCACATGCTTCACTGACTGCAGGCCACGTTGTGCATGGCTGGCTACTCTAGCCCGTATGCTTACACTGGTGTTGGGATACAGGGGAATTCCCCCAAGAAATCAGCCATTATTTAAAGTGGTGCGCTAGACTAAACTGTCATAAACTTGAAATTCCTAAATCCGTGTCAAGTGACGCGTTCAAGTTCCCTGTTCTACATTCAGGCCTTTTACAAAGCATATGCGGTGGCGATAAACGGTCTAATACTGCACATTGGCATACATGTATGGGTATTTTCATCAGGTGAACATAACCCATCTCTGGCATATGCGTATATGTTTTAGAACGTTAACTGAAATATAATTTTATTGTCCAGCCTGCAAGTTTTAACACCCATCACTGATAGTCTGTCACACATATTTCATAGCCTTCACTTAGCAGTCTGTGAAAGGTTTATTTTCATGAGATAAATGATCGGCGATATTTCTGCGCTCACGGGGTAGTTCCTCGTATTTATAAGGAAGTCGTGGCTATTATTTTCAATAATTGCGTATTAATACAGAGGGCAGTTTCTTTAATTGCTCCAGTCAGAGAAGGGTTAATTGATGGCAGCTGTGTCTCCAATCTGGCTCCCGGGCAATGGTAGACATTTAAACAATGAGCCATTGATGGCCTGGCCATGCAGAGTGGAGCCTAAGCTGTTGGCAATTGCCCTTCTGGTGTTTTTATGGTCAGCGCTTCCACGACACCGGTTAATCAGCTTCCTCGCACCTGCTTGGTATGTGGTCTGACTTGCAAGCATGGTGGGTGGGAATAGGAAGTGCCAGTTACCTGTACATAAGTTAGATTCAGTTTCATCTTGACGCCTTAACGGTCACCATGTTAATTCACGCTATTCCCACCCATCCCTCCGAAATGGTAATCATTGGTATTTGGTGTGTTATTATAATTTGGTTAGTTTATAGTTAGTTTATAGTTTAGTATGTCATGTTTTATAGTTGCTGAATATGAATTATTAATATTCCTGCTGAAGCTAAGGCTTCTTGTTGCTTTAATTATTTTGCAATGTACATGTACGAGCGTACTATGTATTATAGAGAGTATGAGATAACGTTATTTCTAACTCTAGCTATGGCTTGTTCTATGCTGCCTGTTATGTTGCTTGGCTTATTGATTCGCGCTGCTGATTATAGAACATATTGCATACTAAACAGTTGTCTTCGCCCACTTCTGGTATTTGTTATTGCTGGAGCCATAAGCCTCTGCTGACTCTCCCGTGTTGGATTACTAGTGAGAGATGGCGGGAGATAATACTCAGACATGCGTGTTGACGTCTGGACGCAGTGAGGCGTGTAACCTGACTGACGATTTTGTTTTGCATATTTAAACTCGCGCTATTGGGGAAAGTGAAATGAGCTCTCTAATGATAAGGGTGGCTATATTACCATCCTCGTCCGTCATACCGCATGCCGTGTGATACTGCGCACATTATTAAAAATAGATATGCATAAACTATGTGTCACGCGTGTAGCTGGCACGCGGAACTTTAAAATACACCCTGAAGAAATCCCATAATCTATTGCAATCAGTAGCGCGCATTTAGGCCCCTAATCACGCGTGCACTGCTTCTGATGAGATTGGTACACTATTTAAAGTATTGATTACCACTTTAATGATAACATTTGGCCAATAAAATCAAAATATGTGTTTATTGAATGCCCATTTACAAGCCAAGAGAATGCTATTTTTGAAAGTTTACCCCTGGAAGACTGGCTCGGTTATCGGAAAAATTGTCAAAAAACGCACTCTCTTTGCCTGCAAATGGACATTCCTCAAGAACAGCGCAAAGGTCGGTTTTAGCCAGTTTCGACATGCACGCGATAAAGAAGACAATTATATTTGTCCTTAAGATAATGGAAGCAAGTAGTAAATTCATTCTACTAAATGGAATTGGATACTAATGCAACGAATTTGCAATCCAGTAGTAGAAGAAGCTTATGACAAACCTGGTGTTGAAACCCTATAACACTGCTATGTTGGGCTAAGATTGTGTTAACCCATGTTAATTCGATGGCCCAACAGGGTTTTGCTCGTCCAAAATACAACGTTGGCTCAACATAGCTAATTTTCTACCAATCATCCAACGCAAGGCCAACTTTATGTCAAAGTAACTACATACGTTGGACCAACGTAAGATCAACGATCAAAACGCTGTTGAGATTAATTTTATGCATATATTACTGATAATTTTGATACAAGGTTTGCTTTAAAAGCCTTTGTTTAATTGTTTCTGCCACCACCAGGTTTGGCACAGATGAAAGAGCGGATGTCTAGAAGCGCGGAAAATGTAGCGCCATAGCACGAGTTTTACGATCTACCAACCTAGGATTGTTTGATCTAAATATGATAACAGGTCATCTAGAAAGTAGATCTCTGTGCAACAACTGTGCATAGATGTGCATGATTACATTATTATTATTATTATTATTATTATTATTATTATTATTATTATTATTATTATAAATAGAAGCGGATTGTATTTATATCGAAGAGATGTTGACTGATGAAATCTCAACAACTGGCGATTTTAGATTCAGCTACAAACGCAGCCGACCCTACAGATCCACTCCAGCTTAACATCTTGTTTATCTTACAGTCACGCCTTTCCATAACGGCGCCGATGTGATGGTTCCTTTATATGACTTGCGATAAGACCAACTGTCCAGCGAAACCACCGGCATATGTACACAGAATATATCTCCCATCGTAGATAGGTGATATTAAGCCATCGCGTATTTGATGTTCCACTGCAGCATCCATTATATATGTGTTTGTCTGACTATAGAATGTGAACATATTACCATTTCTAGTTACTGCATACCGCAGAATCAGCTCATGGCAAGATTACCGGCAGAAGAGTCAAGAGCTTATCTATACGGATTGTCTTGATATCCCCATTCCGCTTCACCATCATTGAACTGACAAATGATTGGGTGACAGATCGGATTACCCATTTGGTGAGCTATGAGTGATCACTGATTAAATTGAGGATTCCAGTTCCTCAGTCAATCATATGACGATATAATCAACTACGTGGCGTGTAGGGTGATGTCATAATCAATTATATCACTAATTACGTAACTAAGTTCGTCCTGAAGGTTTAATTGATGACGGACCAATCGTTGTTGTACGATTTTGTTGTACGTTGTTGTACGTGTGTTTTTACGATATAATGAACATGCTGTTGAATATTTTGAATCTAATTTGACTGGTCGCTGTTGCTGCCATAGACCTTTATATTTTTCTGGAAATTGATAGGCAGGGAGTTGTGGGATCGATTGATCCCAACGCGGCCGTCATGTGCGTGAATCTAGAGATCCACTACGATTTAACAACTTTTTATATTCAGCCATACCTGTCTACAACGGGCGCATGCGTTCGGGGCCAAAATAGTATGATGCCACTTGTGGATGACTGGAGATAAAAGCACCGGTCTAAATTCTAATTTTGGTCTGCGAGTGCAAAAAAATAATTAGCTGGCTTGATTATCTCCGGGAAACTATGTAATATTGTGCTTTTGCACCACAGATATAATCTATCGCAATATAATATATAATTGAGATATACCTTGGCCTGGACAAAGCTGTGCTGAGCACGTCCTTTCACTAGATCAGTCAGATCTCGTCTGCTTGGTCATCTCAAGAGGCGAGTGGTGACGTCACTCGGCACTCATTGGCAATGTTCGTTGGTGTGCCGATGATGCATTACGGCTCGGCACCACACTCTTCACCATTATATTTCTGTTTTTTCACATTGTAATTTTGGGATAAATCAAGGTTGAGATTGAGAGATAGCGGAGAGATGGTAAGAGATCTAAACTGTACCGCCACGATCAAATCTCAGATATCAGCTGCTACATTGGACACAAGCAAGAGGGTGAGGTGAACAACTTGCGTTACATGCCAACGACCCTGAGTGATCGAGACACAGAGCCAGTTATCATATACGAGAGAAAGTCATAAGCGACTTAAAGAAGTGTATGTAACATATCTCAAGGGCCTGTGTGGCCGAGCCTCAGTAGTTAGTACCACACATGATGGACCAATAAGAAACAGTCTAAATAAGTGTAGCATTCAACACATGTTACAAATAAAGAATTCCATGCACTGATTATAGAATGTAAATCCGGTGAAACACATACATCAAATTACTCCATGAGGTGGTAGGAACAGGACGCCACACACAATGTATGTACACTAATCGTCTATCCGCTACCAGCTAATAGTTTAGATCAGCGGGTACAACCATCTGAGTTGGAAAAGCAAGAGGGAAATAGACGTTCTTGGGACCGATACACGCACAGAGCAGTTAATAGTAGAGAAAAGGTGTAGATGTGTTCGAGGACCAGTGTATTCAAGCTACAAGAGTGCCACTCATCGAAACAGGAACATGTTACTGTGCCAGCAGGTGAGTATTTAAATTGACTACCATGCCTATATACACAGATTCCACATCTAGCAAAGCATGACAAAACAAGTACATCATGACAGAACCATTTAAACGATGACCAGACTTGGGTTAGACACAAACAGCTATGATATATCTGACACTATGACGATGAAGCACTAAAATATATATGGACATGGACATAGATTACTGCCGTTGTGTTCTTTGAATCCATACCTTGGCTACATGTATCTACGTGCATTGTCTCATTCAAACAGGTCAACGAAAACAATAGCTCTAACATACATGACATATGGGTGCCACCGGCCGAATCAAATATTGCCACGAAGTCGTAATGATGATTGCATTAAGCTAGTCATGGGCAGAACAGATTTTGAAAAAGGAATTTCCACTGATATTTAAGAGTCAAACCCTGAAGATATGATTTCATCGGGATAACCAAGCATTGCCACGCATACAACATATATTCAGGTACACTTTAATGAATTGGAATGAGAAACATCTACCATTAAATTTTCAGGAAGTTCCAGTCTGATCAACAACAGTTGTAAATATTAATGTCAGCACACTACTACATGTATTTATGAGTGACACTAATATTTTGAAATGACTGAGATGACTCATGTACATGTAATGGAAATGAGCCAGTTTATTCAAGCCTGGCGGAGGATATGTTATGAATAATTGACTGCATGTAATGAAACAAGTTATTGAACACGATTTGGGTTATGTTCGTGTCTTGTTATTTTAGTGACTTGTCCTACTCAGAACTAGAATTCGCTACATGACGGAGATCTGAGTTGTGAGAAGCTGTCTCAATTATGCTTATTGAGACTAAGTTACTAAAAGTACTAGTCCCAAGGCCAGCATAATCACGCCACCGGAAAGGTTTTAAACGACGAACAACAAATAAGTATGATAACCGAATAGCATTGGTGAGAATGTGTGCAAAATGTGAACAAATTGAATAAATCAATACAGATATGTGTGCATATGCACTAAAACCTCAAAGATGATTACCTGAACATGAACATGAGAATTACTATCTATGTGCCAGCGTGACCTTGCCACAGAGGATATTAAATCTCAGGCCTAGATTCAGAGTAAGAATGAGATGATAAGTTAGTTAAGAAAGTACGCCCTATGAAACATTCATCAATGCAAGTGGACTTCAACACCGAGACATGTATGTATCATCCTCGAGGGCGCGCGTGGCCGGGTCTCAGGAGATAGGTGCAACTGTTAGTGTGAATAACTACAAATATCGTAAGACCCGTGGAAGGGGAAACTAGTGCAACTCAGCTAGGTGAACCTATTAGGAAAGACGTTGCGATCAAGTGATTAAAAGGACAGATCACTCTCACAAATAAAGACAAGTTATCAATCTATTGACATATCCGCTGGTTAATGTGATGTAATCAATAGGTCCTAATAAGATTGTAAATAGGATATAAACAATGCAGAACAACATCATGTCACATATTGACTCCTTCTGAGTGTCAGAGGAAGCCATTAAAATAGATCCCATTAGAATACACCATGAATTCAGAATACAATAGTCATACATCGCATGTGGGCAAGAAGACATGGTTTACAGAGTGCAAGCTATGGGGACGTGTACACGTATTTACAAAGCGAATCTGTTGAATAAGAAAGGTGTCGTCCAATGGCCAGAGGAGCCAAGATACTTGGAGGAGAATGGCATACATGTAATTATCAATACTATGCTAACACTTACCAGGATAAGATACCAAGCATTCATAAGTCTGTGGTGAGATTTCATATTTGGCGCTGACAATGCAAGGGTTCGCTTTTACACCAGGAAAAATGCCCTGAAGGTAACTGGAAGCGTATGTATATGAAGAATTAAGACCAGTCGTGGCAGAAGCCACATTGAGAAGAGAATGCTGAAACTCGGACATTTTTTTCATCAACTAGCAATTCCTCTGACATGTCTAACTTAACTAGTAGTTCTGTGGAAGCATGATGCTGAGCTGAAGCAATATCAGGCAACCCTTCCTTTACTGATGCTGAATGAGCAGGGTTTAGCTCAAACTGTCCTATAGCAGGTGGCCACTCCTTCACTAACATAGGTGTCGGTGACCTGATCATCATCGCATTGGATGGCTCAAACTGCATCATGGCAGGCCCTGGAAAATATTTAACCTTATTGTCGGATGGTTCTTCCTTTACAGATGCAACTGTTGCCAGTTGTGATGGAAGCTGGTTAATCAAAAGACCTGCTGTCTGTGCATCAATGGCAAGGCGTGAAGGACATCAGCCTTTGATATGTCAGATATAACGTGGCATTGCAGAAGAAGCCGGTGTTGATGAAGGAATCACTATGCGTGTGCAATGTTCATGCTCACAGAATGATGTAGAATGTGGGCTCTTAAATCTCTCCTCAGATCCTACTCGCTGCAGAATCTAATAAATCTAGATTTCTCAGCAGCGTCAATGGTTCCCGATCCATGGCAAGCATGGCCGACTTCGGTGTATCCACACTACGCAGACATCCCTCAACTGCAATGCGCTCACGAACATCATCTGGAGCAACGTCAAGGGTCATGTCCTCAACCATGGCGGCGAACTCTACCAATGAAAAATCACATTATTCTATGATCTGTAATATGCAACTTTGGCACTGCATATCCACAAACCAGTAACTGATCTTCATGCTGCGCACTTAAGTCGAAATAGCATACGCATGGACACTACTAATGCTACCTCTTCTTTCCATCAAAGCAGTGAAGCAACAGTGATGGTATTGATGGAAATATGCAATTCGACTCAACTGAGTACGGGGACAATATGTATTCACATATGTGTTCAGTTAAATTGAAATCAAGGCTCAGGGAAAGTTAATTGAAAATATATCGGGACTTGATTGAATGTGAAAAACATTAATTGAGCAGTGTCACCTTCTCACAACTCAGATGCCACACACAACAAAGTAAACAAGATAGAGTGTTGATGGATTGGTCTAGCTAGACAGATTAACACACAAAAAGCAAGGAAATCTGACAATCGCGCCCAATTATTCCTGAAAAATAATGCCAGATTGCTACACCAAAACATATGTACACCGGCAATACAATTATATGAACGATGACAAACTAACGTCGATGTCTTATTGTCGAGCATTGTTACATTGATTTGGAATTAAATGACTTGTCAAACCACTAACAGTAACAAATAATCATTAAACTAGACAACATAAACGTTATTGGAAATACTGTGTTCTGGTCTGTGTGCAGCGATTGAGTGAATACTACGCAATGAAGTGTGAAACATTGGATTACCATGAACATTTTTCTTTGAACACTTTGAACCTGATTTTTGAAAACACAAATTTCGTTATCACGAAAACATATTACTTTTTATGTAATGATTTCTAAATAAATATTTATATAAATTACCAATTATACTTCCTGCAAATGGCAACTGCAAGGGTGTAGGTGTGTCTGTTTTCAGATTTGATGGGACTGGTTCATGTAGATATCATAGCTTTATTTGCAGAGTGGAAACTAAAGTTGTGTTTGAAATAAATATATCCCAACATTGTGTTCGATTGGGTATGCAAGGTTAATTGAGGACGATAGAGGATTTATCAAAATATGTATGAAGAGTAGAAAAATCGTAATATCGACATCTTATTTCTCTACCACCACAATGTAACGGACAAAAAGAGAAACTTGGAGTTTGGAGGACAAATGAGAAAAAGAGAAACGTTTCGAGGTCAATAACACAATGAGAATACCGGATAAATTTCAAAACCAGATGTCAAGATGGCAGCAAAGTTTACAGAATTCAAATGGCAGAGAGAAAAGGTAAAGATAAGTAGAACTGCAAGCTTTTTCTTTCTTACTCCAATCAACAACCGGATGTTCTGACACTAATGTAGTGCTTTCGCACAGATGTATAAATCTATAAGAATTGAGATATACATTGGCCAGGATGCAGCTGCGTGTAGTACATCCATTCAGTTAATAATTCAGATATCGTATGTGTTAATGGCCTCACGTGTCCTTTGATGGCGTCACACGGCAATGAACGGAGCACCACACTATGCATTAACATGCATTAGAAAAGAGCTGAACTGCGTTCATTTTCAAACATCGTTGCTTCGTCTCACATTGATTTTGATGACACTGGTGCTCTAGGCAGCAACATTGCCGAAGCATCAGTCATCGATATTAATGATTGGTTGCTCTTTATGTGTGGCAATGTCATACCATCAGAGTGGTTATCTATTTAAGCATGTCCTGGAAGTAAGTACTAGGACAAATAGTAGCTCAAACGAAAATTGCACATTCTACTATAACAGCTTTGTCTTGTTGTTACAAGAGTTGCCTATTGTACTATTTTTAATCGGCACAGTATTAAATTTAATGGCAATCCTGTGTTTCATAAGAACAAAGAAATACAGATCACCGATATTTGTGATATTAACTAATTTGGCGTTTATGGATATGTTTGCTTGTTTGTCTACTGTAGGTTGCTCTGTATTTTTGTTTCGGCTTGTGCTGTTGCCCGCGCTCACATGTATCTGCCCTTTGATAGTTTGCGTGTGGATGGCCTGTGTGACTACTAGTGTGTACTATCTTGTGCTGTTTGCTGCTCTGAGATTGTATCAAATTGCATGTCCATTGTCAGCAAGAAGTAAAGTAACATGTGCACTGATGATGAAGAACTGCACAGGACTTACTGTGTTATGCTTTGGTGTTGCCGTAAGGCATACCTCCCATTACCGGAACACAAGAGCCATGCATATGGGCAATGAAGCTAGATTATGCATGTTTCATGGGAACCGTCCAACGAATGAAATTGTAATATTCATGGCATTTTCAGCGATACCATGCATCGCAATATTATTTCTCCATGCTATTAAGCACTGCCTCGTTCCTCGGTCTAATATATCGTCACAGTGTGGACACGAGCGGAGGAGCACGGATGCGAGAGTTGTCACAACCATCATCTGTGTCTTCTATATATATATATATATATATATATATATATATATATATATATATATATATATATATATATATATATATATATATATATATATATATATATATATATATATATATATATATATATATCCTTCCGTAGACAACATATACACTTCTACAGCGCATGAAAATACCGACTTTCATAGTCGAAACTGATACTTTATATAGCCTTCTCATTTACGTCATTCCAGTTATACAGTTTCACCAACCCAATTGTGTATCGCGTGGCTCTAAAGTCTATACGCCACGACCTTTTAAAATGTGTTTGTTTTAGGAGACATACGAGACATGCCATCTGATCATTTCAGTTTTCATATTTCTTCATGTTTAGGCTTAGACGTGTAGTTAATGCCATGGTATCGCCCCTCGCACTTATATGACCAACGCCAATTTCTGCCTGTAGAAGGAGCTGGTGTGGCCACATACCTCACTATTCATTAGTATATTTAATCTACCAATCGAGAATTGACCATTCAAGTTTTAAATATGCCATGCCCAGCTCTAACTAAGCGCCAACCACACCTCGCTCGAGTTAGGATCGATTGATCTCGGAACTCCCTGACTATCGATTTCCAGAACACTATAAAGGTAAGCTGTTGAATATTTTGAAATTAATTTGCACGTGTGCTGTTGCTGCCTAACATAGATATACAATTCGTACAGCAACGCGTACTCCATCTTCAATTATCCGTTTTGGCGAAATTAGCTACGTCATTCATGGGGCCATTTGTTATGACGTTATCCTACACATTACGTAGCTGAATATCCCGTCATATGACGGATGGATAAACTGAAAAGTTCCGTTGCAAACATGTGGCGTAGATATTTGTTTCCCAACTATCTGGCGTTATCATCAAAATGCGTCACTTGTTCATGGATGTCACAATGATATAAAACATGTCTGTCAGGACAGGGGAAATGCCCGATAATAACCGTCTGAATCCTGCTGATACACTAAAATGACAAAATTCACGCGTCGTTGGGAAGTGCATCGACTATTTAAGCATCTATGGAATGTTTATGTGTTTGCAGTTAATTCAATATTTAGAATACACATGCGTGTGTATATATGCGTGCGTGCGTGCGGGCGTGCGGGCGTGCGTGCGCGCGCGCGTGCGTGCGTGCACGCGCGTGCGTGCACGCGCGTGCGTGCGTGTGTGCATGCGTGCTTGCATGCGTGCGTGCGTGTGTTGTGTGTGCGTGCGTACGCGTGTGTGTGTGTGTGTAAGTTTGGTAAATATACCGGGCAATATGATGTATATAAATACACCTGTATCTCGATAAATTCGAACAAAAATATACTAAATAGCCCAAGGGCCATAGTGCTCACCTGGTTGTTGAGTAACTATACACATGTTCTCGTTACTTAATGTGCAACCGCTGTCATTTGTCAATTGGTCGCTATTGGTACTTATCATTATTGACTAGTGAGGCGATCATCCTTACCAAAAATCACTAACAACGTAAGTGTCACTGAGATTATTAACCAATGGTACAAGCATTATTTACCAATGGGACACGCGTAGCTGATGCCACCGACCAATGGACCCATGGTCCTTGACCTTATTGTGCAGCGAGCAAAATACCATTGAAACAATTTATCAACCATTGGTAATGTCATTGACCAACAAGATTATGCTTCCTGACATTATTGCCCAATGAAGCAAGTGATACAGACATAACTGACCAATCGATAAAGCACCCTTGTCCAATGTGGCAACCAGAGCTGATGCCATGGACACATGCAGCAAAGGTCCTTGACATTACTGACAAATGAGACATCGTCTATGACACTAATGGTTAGCAAACAAATTGTCAATAACACTATTTAACAATGGAAGGTGCAGCACTTGTCAATGAGGAAAGCGTAACTGACGTCAATGATCAATGGGTCAAGGGCGCGTGGAAAATAAATGGATCGAAAATATAATGCTTCGCGATCAAAAAACAAAGTCTGTATATGCCTGACACAATTGGCCACCAGAAACAGCTTCCTTGGTTCATGGGGCTCGTATAACAGTTATTATTTACCAATGGCGCGATGGTCGCAGACAAAAAAGAGGAAATGCAAGAATGTCGGCGTCCTTGAATTAATGATCAATTAGAAGAGTAACATTTGTCATTGTGGCAGCCATCCTTGACACTAATCTCAAATGGTTCGTCTGTACTAACATATGCCACTTACCAATAGGACAATGGTCACAAGCACGTATTTGAGCCAGTAATTAAAAAATATCGGTACCCTTGACGCTGTTGATCAACTGGAAAAGAAGCTTTGGCAAATGGGCAACCACTTGTGGTAATATTGACCAATGGTTCAAGTGCCCCTACACTGGAATTTACCACGGGCAATGGTCACTCTCAAAGATTTAAATGAGCAATTACATGAACATAGGCATCCTTGACATTAATGATCAACGAGAAAATACAGTCGACCAATAAGGCAGACATCCAAGCAATACTATCAAATTGTTATAGTCTACAAAAGTATCTCTGCCAAATCTTGGTTTAAGGAATTAACAATTGACGAAACGTACCACAGTGCATTTTTCCATATGGTTCAATACAGAAATACACTTTAAAGCACGGAGATATGGCCATTGTTTCAAGTCGCGGCCACTTTATATTAACGGTTCAAACAGATACTTGACTGAAGAAAGCTGCTAAAGTTAGTTTTAATCCATCAACAATTGACGAAACACGTGGATTTTCCCCAAATGGCTTACTATTTTAAAACGCCATAATAAACCAGGGTTTTGGGCCTTGTTTAAAGGTGTGACCTCTTCCTTGTGGTTGTTTTCGTCTAGTACATCAACAATTGACAGAACGTGCCACAGACATATGTTGCTCATAGGCTTCAATACATTGTGAAATTTGTGCAAGGTCCATAACTTCACTGTTTGAAGGCGTGGACACTTCATAGCAGAAATATGATACTGTGTACAGGAGCATATCTTCCAGATTTGTTTTTACTCCATCAACAAATGAGGAAAAGTGCCACCATTTTTTACATACGGCATACTGACGGACCAACGGACGGATGGAGGGAGGGGCGGATGGAGGGACGGACGGACGGAAGGGCGGGCGTGCGTGCGTGCGAACGTGCGGGCGGGTGGGCGGGCGGGTGTGTCGGCAGGTGGGCTGGTGGGTGGGTCGGTATGCGGGCGGGCGAGTGGGCAGGCGGATGGGAAACCGGGCGGACATGTAGGCAGACAGGCAGGCAGGCAGGCAGGCAGGCAGGCAGGCAGGCAGGCAGGCAGGCAGGCAGGCAGGCAGGCAGGTGAAATCCACATATGACCAAACCCACCATTATCTAAATTGTGCCTCCCACTCAAGATGGAGTATGTAGACGATGTTCACTTTATAGATGTGGAAAAGAAGCCTCGCGGATGCCCTTCTGCCTATAACCGCTGAACAACGCATGGATGTAGTAGTAAATTCTGTCACAGAAAAATAGGACCTCCCTCTTTGAGCTGGGGGATCAACGACTCGCGAATCCCACACGCTCACTACCCCTGAGGTCTAGGCAGATGAGTGGAAAACCAGCAATGACAATTAACGCAACTACAGCGGTAGGCACATCGTCTCGTATTGATCTTCAGCTATGACGTAGAGACTGCTATCGAGTTAGAACTCAAATGGTTCGATCATGCTACTTAAATAAAGACAGTGTCCCTCCAGTGTAGTTTAGACATAATGGGATTACCCATATGTTCTTCTAGATGCCCTGGCAATGCTCACCCGCTAGAATTATAAAGTGCATGTGTGCGCCATGGCTGACTCTGGTGTGTTCACATAGAGACAGAGGATCTGACATCGCGACCTTGTCTCTTGCAGAGAGCCCCGCTGTTCACTGGGGTTAAAGCGATCGAAGATATTTTTCAGCAACTGATCTGTCTTGGATTTGTCTTGGGCATATCCCGGAAGTGTGCCCACTTGGCACCCAATATCATGCCTGTCTGTCGTCCAGATACCACACCTAGCATGGCTGTAAGGAGAATGATAATTCGGGCCTTGGCATGAAGCTCTACATGAAGCTCGCCATCTAGGATATGCAGTTCTAAAACTAGGTGCCCATCAAATGGACAACACAGCACGACCTTCTTGTCTGTGATACCAACTATCTGGCCATGCCAATAAGGGCATTGCCGTCCTATCCTATATAGGTTGTGAACAATGATCCGCAGTCAAAAAGCTTCTGAGACTAGCCATCGAGAGAGAGAGAGAGAGAGAGAGAGAGAGAGAGAGAGACGTGATCTCCTGAGAAATTACTGTGGCTGGTCTATTCAGTGGCAATCTGATCTTCTCGAAGATTATCTGTAGGTATTTCGGCAAGGTCAACAGCTCACTATCATTCAACATCGGTGCAGTATGGATCATAGTCGGTTCTCCAACACGAAAGCATCCAAGTTGTTAATGTCTACTACCTACTCTGTTAGCTTATTCAGAGGCTCGTGGCAGAACTTTTTCTTGTGGAAGTCTTAGCGGAACATGAACCTGTTACCATACGTCTCTCAAGAGTCTCAACCCAGCTGCTCCACTGGAGAGAACATTTAGTTCAGTCGGTAGTTCTACACCATCACCCCGATGAGATGGAGCGAGAAGGTCGTCGAGCCTGCTACATACTTCAGGGTGAATGACGTATGGTCATTCTCTGTGAGGCCTGATCTGTAAACAAACATCATAGTCCGGGAGCAAATTTTCAAAAGGGGTCTAGAAGAATGGTTTCGTAGCACACCCAGTATTCAGAAGGTTTGTCTCTATATTATGCTAGACCGATGTCTTGGGTATATTCTGAGCCGTGTTGTACAAGTTAAGAGTGGTATCACTAACCCGTGAGAAGCCCATTTACAATAGGTGTTGAATGTAGCTCTCAAACAATTTTCACAATGGTAAATTTTTCACAAACTTAAGCGCATGTTATATCAATACAATCTTAACCAAAATGGAAAGGAGTGATCGTATATCGCAGATTTATACATAATCAACCTCGTTTAAGACACCCGTATGTTGCTTTGTACATATTGGGGCACTTAGGTCTTCTTGTGACTAGCAATACCTTAGCTACAACAATGCCCATGTTTTCTACATTTTTCATAATTACACTTTTAACTGACATGCAGTGCAAGTCTACACAAGCTGGCAGGACATATTTATCACGTGAGCAAATGAGAGAATGTTACTCATCCGTGTCAGAGTCATCTTCGACAATTGTATGCTGAACATTGTCACACATTTCACCTCCCATACAAAGGCATGCTTCAGTGCAGAGTAGATTGTTAGCCTTGCATTGACAGAGATCTGCTCTTTTGCAGGCATACTTTTGACATCTACATGATGTGAGTTCAATTAATCCAACTGGAGCAGGATCCTTTGACATTAGAACAGGCTTGAGTAGACCATCCCCTATACTCCAGCCATGTCCATTTGGAGATGGAAGATTCTGAACAGCTTGCAATGAACATCTCCAAACAAGAGCTTGAAAATTGGCCCTTTCGGTGTGATGCTTTAGACTATTCGATGTAGGTGGAAGATTTTCATTTCTTAGACTTATCGGCGGCGCAAAATTCTGGGCCACTTACTCAACCCACGTTTAGATGAGTGCATATGTTGGATTTGAAAGATGAACGCGTTGCCGATTGTAAAATCTTCTTAGGTAGTGAGTTCCACATTTGAGTTGCAGAGTATGTATAGCTGTTCTTACCATAGTCTGTTTGTATTTTTGGAGGATTTAAGTGGCCATAAGTTTTCGATCACAGATTTAGTGTATGTGCTTCGTCTATGGGTGTAAACATATTGGTAATCTATTTAGATGTGAGGTTGTTTAGTGCTTTGTATGTCATTATATTTGTTTTATAGCCATTCTCTGAGTTAACGACGTCCACTTTAGGGTGGCATATAATTGTTTTGATGGAGTTCTATATGAGACGACTAAGATAATTCTTGCAGCACGCTTTTGTAATTCTATAATTTACTTAATAAAGTCGGTGTAACCACATAATAAACAAGACAACAATAATCTATATGTGATAGTATGTATGCTTTGTAAAACAAGTTGCGTTCCTCGATATACATATACTGGGGTTTTTTTCTTTAGCATGTATATAAATGAGGCTATTGTGCTGCATAGTTTGTTTACGTGTTGTTGCCAAGATAAATTCCCGTTGATATGAACGCCTACAAGATTTGCATTGTCTACAATACCTAATTCTCAATTTTATATATATATAAATATTTATTTTAATCTCTGGATCATTAATCTGATTAAGTTTGTGTTTAGTGGTTATCATTAATAATTTAGTTTTGTCAGAATTTATAATCATTTCATTATTTTCACACCAGTTTTGGACAGCTGCCATATCCCCAGACAGGTTAGACAGAGTTAATAGGCACATGAGCTGTATGATCTCATTGCCAGCTGGTGTTGTTCTATTCTCGTGTGAGAATCGGAATGCCTATCGTCATCAACTACGTCCCTTTGTCACATCCGATTCCATTGATTCTTCTACATTGATTATTTTCTAAACTACCGAGCCAAACGACTGCTGAATATTATAAAAGGGTATGCTGATTAAACAGCAACAACGTTCATCTAAACTATTTCCAGATACACATCAACTCAGAACCGTGGGACTTATTCTAATCAATTCGACTGTTTCAATTTTGATGATAAAACTTTATCCAACAATCCTTATCGTGCTATATTCACATAGCATCCGCATAGCATCAGCACCAGCTGATGTCAACTAGTTACTGTATAATAATAAACTAAATAATAAGATATACAGCCAACTGGTCCATTAGCTCACCTGGTATTTTCAAATTATAAATTTCACTTAGGACTTACTCGTAAATATAAGATATCCAGCGGGGTCATGACTTCCCACAAGACAATCCCATATCTACAAATGCCCCTCAACCAAAGCTAGTTAACCATCTCTTAAGGCCTTAAGAGAGTGTTAACTAACTCGTTGTACAACATCAACAACAAAACCGCACTATACCAGGGCTATCATAACCAACATAATGAAAAGAAAATCAACCGTTAAAATACTAGTTCTACTCACTTCGAATGATATGATCAAATACTAACTACTCCATTAGTTAATAAACAGTATAACTAGCTATGAACATTACGAAACGTTAAATAAACAGTGAAATACGCTAAACAGTTAACTATAGAGAAATAATCAAAATAAGCAGCAATATAAAATAAACATTACGATAATAGTACGATAATATCATATTTAAGCAATAAATACAATACGTAACATGGATTATAAGTCCTCATATTCCATAGGAGGAATACTGTTCAGCTCTGAGTGTGACGTGAACTCGGAATCCTTGCCGCACGTGGCTTTCGTGTGAAGCACTTCCACATGCGGTTTAGGATCCCACACTTATATAATAGATATAAAAACACCATTAATGCGACGACGGAGGCCGTTGAGTAGGAAAACATGGATTGTATGCCGATGCTGTCGACCATCGCTGGGTCGACCTCCAATAATGGTGCTAGCGGCACATATTTAGTCTTACGTAAATGGTCCCATTTT
This sequence comes from Chaetoderma sp. LZ-2023a, assembly GCA_034401795.1. NCBI lineage: Eukaryota > Metazoa > Mollusca > Caudofoveata > Chaetodermatida > Chaetodermatidae > Chaetoderma > Chaetoderma sp. LZ-2023a. The sequence goes on along the minus strand of CM067359.1, from coordinate 27,839,919 downwards.
TTAACTTTATGATGGTTAATAATAAGAGATTGGTTTAGCACTCCGGCCACATCCAATCTGGAAACATCCACGGCAAGACCAATTCGACTATAAGTCCGACTGTAAGACTGTATAGGTTCGAACCGCCACCCTTTCCCGCTGTAATCACATCCACTCGACATCAACGCATACAGACCACTCTTAACCTCACACCGGTCCATCAGTCGTCCTCCACAATGCACTTCCATGGTTTCGCCAAAGGGTGGCAACACAACACCTACTTTCGTATGGGCGAACAATTTGCATGATGTTTCATTAGACTCAGATAACTGAATATTACACACACTGTTGGTAGTGTTGGTCAACAGACTAACTATGCACGGTACGTGAGTCTTGTCGACTCTCAATTGTCCGTGACATACACGAGGTTCACTGCCCTGACACTCGGATGGTGTGAAATACTACCCAGTCTTGGTATCAAGTCCTATACTTGTCCGAGCAATTATAACCTGCATGTAATAACAGACAGTGGCCAAGGGTTCTGGCCACGAGTGTAACCCGTACTCAATGTAATTGCCACCATCAATTAATGGTAAAGTTGCGATATAATGTAACTGCGAGTCGTCTTTCCATAATGGATACCCAATGACGTTTCTGTAATACCACTGGTAGGGACGAACCAATCGGTTTCCCACACCGACTTGTTTAGCGACTTCTGCCAAATCAGACGGGCTAAACAGTTCTTCTGTTAACCTCCCTAATTCCAGAGAAGTGGTCTGCCTATGAAACTGGGTGGCCAATTGTTGGTAGCTATATACCACATTCTCGGCCGAATCAATAATATGACCTAGGCGCACTAATGCGTATAGGTCAGCCTGCCATGCAGCGTGAACTTGGAATAGCTTGCTTACATTTTTGGTCAAATCGACCAAACTGGCGGTGACCTCATTAATTCGGTCAACATTGATGTTAATTCCTTTGAAAGCAAGTTTCACATGGGAAGCTAATTTATTAGAGAAATGTACTAATCGGTTCATGTTCTTCATAGCGGATTTGACAACGTTCTTGATGGTTTCAATATCGCCTGATGTTGCTGTCCCAAATAGAGATGATGCTATATCCCCTACAAAATTAAACAGTCCACGCTTTTGTCGATTAGTGGCACGGCTCAACATTGTTTGTTGCGTTCTAATGGCAATCTTTTTGATAATGTTTATACAGTGTTGTAGTCCGAAAATGTCATTGCCACTTAACGAAGTCCTACGACCAATATCAGCAACAAGTACTCGAAATCTTACTAATCATTCAATAAAGTTAACAGGCAAATACGGATGGTCGATAGATACCACAACCGTCCATTCAGCACGTATTACAGAAATCTTTTGGTGGTTTGTTATCATTACGCCATTTTGTAATTTATGAACACTGGAGTTCTGACATAATCCGTACACTAAACTGACTACCGCTAATGTTACACAACACTGTAGTGTATACATGATTCGTTTATACAATTGCGATGTTACTAGTATCAGCACTTAAGCAGAGATTAAAATTATCTCATGCTGTGCCGATTTATAACGGCTTCTATACGACTGAGAAAGTCATCGTATAGAGATCGGCAAAATGCACCAATCCTAATACGCTTGCTGTCTGAACTGAATTCAGGAGCGTGACTACGCTTGCGCAGAAAGTAGGGGTGCGATGGAAGTGTTTCCATTGGCTCAGTGGCAGGCTCGGGTACATCCTCCGAGGTGTCCATCATTACATTACGAGGAGTCTCTGATGTATCCATCGGTGACTCATACTTTGGATCATTACTTGTACCAGGTCGATCTACATCCATGTCGACAACCTTACCCAACTTATGCACCTTTGGCTCCCAATTAGAAGCTGGTCGCTTCCTACGAGCCACTTTATGAGGTGTTGCGTCAGAGTCCGGTACCGGCAAAGGTACGAACTCGGGTAATTGTACAATTCGTGGATGATGGCTGGCTTTCATACCTTTTGCATAGTTACGAATAGGGCGTGGTCTTACTTTGTCCCAGCACATCTCTGAGTCGACTACACATAGCTTGGATATATTAATCACGTGTACCTTCCCAGACCTTTGATGGCGGACATGGGCCACAGGTCCATTGATCTTAAAGATCTCGTACTCAGGGTCACTGCGAGAGGTCAACTTCATCCACTCCTCAGCTTTTACGACCACTGAATCGCCAACATTATATTCACCAGCGTTTGCATGCTTGTTAATCTGTTCTTGGTGTACTTCTCGAGACTTGGCCGTTTCTCCTCGAGCACGCAGTAAGGCATTATTGAGACATGTTAGTCTTTCGCCAAGATCATGCGAAGCATTGAGTGGGATAGCAAACGGAAGTCTTGCAAGTCGACCATACGTCAGATAGAATAGCGTATATCCGGTCGTGGAGTGACGAGTGTTGCGGTACGCTGTTAAAGCTGCGCCTAACTCATCTTCCCATGCACGAGACTCGTTATTTACACATTTCTGGATTAACTCCTTAAGAGTGCGATTGAACCTCTCAGTACGTCCGTTAGTTTGTGGATGATACGGACTCGATCGTCTATGATCAATACCATGTTCATGGAATCGCTGTTCCAGAGAATTTGAACAGAATTCTTTACGCTGATCTGTAATCAGAATCTCAGGGACACCATGACGAGAAACATACTCATTGAAGAATTTATCCTCAACATTCTGAGATGTCTTAGCCGCAATCGGATATGCTTCTGCCCACGCAGAACAGTGATCGATCACCGTCATGATATAATTATTACATTTGCTCGACTCTAAAAGTGGACCAATCAAATCCATACCAATTATCTGACTTGGATAACTGGCCATTGGCATCTCACTATACTTAGGTCGAGTAGTGACAGGTCCGTTGACCTGGCACGTCGTACACGTTTCAAGCATACGTACCACATCTTTTCTCAAAGATGTCCATACAAAAGAATCTCTTACCATACCGATGGTCTTGTTCAGACCTTGTTGACCGGCTCGTTCATGAGCCTTCCGGAGCACTTTCTCATGGAACAGGTAGCAAGATTCGGGGATACTCAGCATCTAACGCTGAAGGTGGAATTAAAGAATACAATATGCCATTCTTTACCATGTACTCCTCTGGTGTATTCCTAAATAACTCCGGGTATTCCTTGGTTTGTTCGGCACATAATTCCTCATACGGTACGTCATATACCTCTAACGGGACGTGAGGTAAAGCCCCTTCGTCTACCTCAGGTATGACATAATCGCCCGTGTCCAACATCGCGACTTCTACTGGACGACGTAACCTGGACAACTTGTCCGCTCGAATATTCTTCGAGCCTTGGATGTATTCTATCTTACATCCGTATCCAGCAATCGGTACTGCCCAGCGCTGCACTTTCGTGTTCTTAACTTCTCCCACAAACAAACTCTTCAGGGGTTTGTGGTCAGTATACATGGTAAACTGCACGCCAAATAGATACGGTCGAAGCTTCTTCAATGCATAAATCACAGCATAAGCTTCCTTTTATATTACGGGCCAATTCAACTGACTGTCTTTAAGAGTAGAGCTAACATACTGTATTACATGCTCTATACCCTTATCATCAACCTGCACTAGTATTGCACCTATTGCGTAGCTTGACGCATCAGTATATAACTTATAAGGGGCATTCAAGTTCGGATAAGTGAGTATGGTTTCACTACACATCAAGTTCTTCAATTTCTTAAACGCTTGCTGTTCGTGCTTACCCCATTCAAATCTTTTATACTTCTTAGTTAACTCAATCAGAGGCTTTGCAATTTCGGCATAGCCTTTAACACAAGACCGGTAATAACCTGTAGCTCCGAGAAAACTACGCACTTGACCCACGTCTCGGGGTGGTGACATTTCTTGTATGACTTTGACCTTTTGACTCTGTGGAGCTACACCTTGCGCAGAAATGTGATACCCTAACAAGTCCACAGACTTACTGGCAAAGTCACATTTCTTTTTCTTCACTTGTAAATTATATTCTTGAATCTTGCGCATGACCAGGCGCAAGTGATGTGCGTGTTCCGTCGGATTTCGTGAATATACGACTATATCCTCGACGAAAACGTGCACCTATTTTCCTACATATTCGCGGAAAATATCGTTCATTGCCCTCTGAAATACGGCACCTGAGTTGCAAAAACCAAAAGGCATCCGAATCTATTCGAAAAGACCGTCACTGCAAACGAACGCTGTTAGTAGCCAATAGCCAGAATTCAAGTCCATCATAGAAAATATCGTTGCGCCTCTCATAGAATCAAATATGTCAGATATGTTCGGTAATGGATAACTATCCTTACGGCATACAGAAATTAATTTTCTATAGGTAACGCAAAATCTGGTGTCACCGTGCTTTTTCGGTACCAGAGTTATGGGTGACGCCCAGGGTGATGACGATGGTCTTATGACAGCCGCTGCTAACATTTCTTTAACTTGGTTTTTAACCAAGTACTTCTTAGCTAGCAGTAAACGATAGGCTTTCTGCCTAATAGGAGGATAATCCCCCGTCGGAATCGTACATTCTACCTTGGGTACACGTCCTAATGTATTTGGACGAGCCGTATCGAAATTATTGGCAAAGTCACTCAGTACTTTGTCAATAACTGCATATCCGGTCGTTTCTTTGCAACTGGCATACACATAATCAGTCTGCCTTCTATATGGCATTCTAAAGGGATATACTCGACCAATCCATACTACTTCTTTGGTCTTGAAGTCAATCCTTGCATTTCCCAAGTACAAGGCGTCAGCGCCAATTAGACATTCATGCCTCATACTACTCACAACCATACTTGGAATAGGCCGGGCATCTTTGAATTTGATTTGATTCTCCCCCAAATTATCTATTGGTGAACCATTTACTACTAATAATGTCTTAGCCTTTTTCAATGGCCTAGCATTCAGAATGCTGCGACATATATCCTTTCTAAACAATGATGTACTAGCACCAGTATCTATTGATGCATCCACATACTCACCCTCGTTTCCTTGACTGTGCGGTTCGAATTCGAGCCGGATGAGGACTCGTTCAGTCACCATCGATCCCCTCCGTCTCCGTTTAATGGACTCCGTCGTCCATTGCTAATGGCTTCTGCATACGACTGTCGCCAGCCATCTACAGACAGGGCTCCTCCGTCACCGTATGAATAACGGCCATACCTGTCTGTACGCGAATCCGTGAGGACGAATCCCTCATGGTCTTCATAATCATCTTCCATTCTGGCTCTGTTCGCGAAATCTTGGCGGGTGTTTCGCGAACATGACCGCGGAGTGGTCTCGAGTCTGTTATAACTATTATCACAACCTTTGTTTATTTCATCTACCTGCATTGGTTCATCCCATCTGTCTGTCATGGACGTTTTATGGCGCATCGCTGTGGCATCGGTGATGGTGATGGGCAATTTGCTTGATAGAGTCCTTCTTTATCACATCTGTAACACTTAACAATTGGTCGGTCTTCTCTGCTAGAAAAACAATCTCTAACCAGATGTCCTTGCCTGCTGCAAGTAAAACACGTCATTGGCGGACGCTGAGGATGTTGCTGTTGTGTTTTAGGTGCAATCGGTCTTCGGGATGGCTGTACTGGCTGTTGACACTCGTTCTTGTAGTGTCCAGTTCTTCCACAATTAAAACGGGTGATCTGTTTCTTCGTCTCCTTGGGCGCTGCTGCTATCTTACGAGATTGTGGTTTGGCGTTGTGTTGCGGTGTGGCACGTGTCGGTGGTGGTGAGAACACCGGTCCACTCTGCAAATTCTCGATGACTGCGCAAAGTCATTCGATCAGTTTAGTTTGTTGGCTGATCTGGCGTCGCATCGAGTCTATCACCGACCACACATCTTTTCCTACTTCGGTGTCGAGCATATTGACTTCCATCTCCTCGCCTCCCCGAGGAGAAATATTCATGGCCTGCAACAAGTCGTTACAGCCCTCTTCCTCCTCAGTCATTTCCATCGCCCTCTTCACATCTGTGATTTTCTTTCGTACAATACGTCGACCCATCCCTCGATCGTTTAATGCCTTGATGTAGGCGGACAACACAATTCTTTTATTGTCGATATTCTCTTCTGGATAAGCCCGGGCTGCCATCTCCCCATATCACTGGTTAAATGACACCATCGTTTCACTGCGGCACTGTTGCACTGCTTCCAGATCGTATTTTACACATTCTGGTTCGTTCGCTGAAACAAAGTTTACTGTTATGAAGTTGCGCAGCTCTTCATAGCTGACTGTGTCCCTGACCTTTCCCACTACGAAGCCGTCAATGTCTTTCGATAATTGTCCTCGGGATGCGCGGGTGACTATGTATACGTGTATACCGTCGAGGTTACCCTCAGTTGCTTCGCACACCCGTCGTGTTTCGTCCAAGAATTGACGGACTTCCTCTGGGATAAGGCCGTCATAGGGTTTCACCCGCTGCGTTAACTCTCTAACCTCCCGTCGGAGAACCCGATTCCGCTCTCGTCGCTCCCCTTCCACCACAATAGTGTTGGCCATCGTGGTACCCATCTGATGCATGGCTTCGACAGTTTCCTGTCGAAGCTCAGCACCATGCTGCACTGTTATGTGCGGTAAAGTAGTGTCTGGCCTACGTGGTGTTGCCATACTTGATTATATATGATACAGTTCTATTGATAATATAATTGCACTATAGCTCGCTTCAGTCGTGGCTGTTCCTCACAGTTAATGTCTGTTGTTATTTTTATGATAGTGTTCTCTCTGTATTCTCTGTGCTGCGTTACTTTAGTGTGCTCCGATAGCTTCGCTAATTCTATAAAAGCTTTTACTCTATCAACTACGTCTTCTAGAACGGTTACTACTGGTCTAGTAGATGCCATATTTAAAGTACTTACATACTTGCGAATATAAACACACGACCTTGATGACTGCTGACTCAAATCTTGGCAGGCTCGCCAATGAAGATGTTGGATCTCCGGGTATGACTTGGTGAATGGTTTCCTAGATGATGATTCCACTTCGCCAACGGTAAGATTATGATGTTACCGGTTGCTGCGACAACCTCTTACCGATGATGAAGCAGGATACTGACAGTCGAGAAGATGAATTATGACAATATTTATTAGAGACTGTCGGGCCTATCTGACTCTGAAGATCTACTGCTTCGGATTGGATGTTTCTTCCAACTCTGGAGTATAAAGCTAATGATGACCAAACTAGTGTCTTACTTTTGTAAGAGGATAAATTTTATTAAAACTAAAATTAACTGTACAAAACTGATAAAACAATTTGGAGCATAAATCGCTCAAAGACAACTAGTACCTTGCTGGTACAATCAAGTATCTATTCTGCTCTATACTAGCCATGAACGTAGCACCAGCGATGTGCTACATGAACCCTGATGTTGGATTGATTCCCTTTCTCTAACTGAAAGTGCTTCTTTTATAACCCTCAGAATCTCTGAGGTCCTAAACATATCGAGATATTTAGATCTATACATATTGAGATTTTTAGATCTTGTTCTGATGATTCTTCTAGGTATGTTATAAGCACAGCTTGATTGGCCCTGACAATCAGTTCACCAATCAACTTCTGCTTATTCCTTCCTAGAAGTTTCTACCTACTACATGTTGGTCGTTCTGACCAATCAACGATCCTTTCATTTCTATTTCAACCTATTCTATTTAATTCTCTGCTACAGAGTTTGATCGACGCTCATTGATCGTGACGTCATTCTGACCGATCAAACTCTGTGCTATTTTTCTATGGAGATGATGCCTCACATAGACAAAGCGGTGGTAGCTGGTTCTGATTTGATGCGATCTGTCAGCTAACTAACAACATTACGGAATGTGTTGTTGTTGCATGCCATTGTATGAGTGACATATAGTTGATATACAAATTTCGATTATGTTATTAATTCCTACAGGACGCTACAATGTCCATGTCCTGTTCATTGCCTATCGTGAATAAGCCTGTAGGATGCTAGAGGTAATAGGCACATGAGCTGTATGATCTCATTGCCAGCTGGTGTTGTTCTATTCTCGTGTGAGAATCGGAATGCCTATCGTCATCAACTACGGCCCTTTGTCCTGTCCGATTCCATTAATTCTTCTACATTGATTATTTTCTAAACTACCGATCCAAACGACTGCTGAATATTATAAAAGGGTATGCCGATTAAACAGCAACAACTTTCATCTAAACTATTACCAGATACACATCAACTCAGAACCGTGGGACTTATTCTAATCAATTCGACTGTTTCAATTTTGATGATAAAACTTTATCCAACAATCCTTATCGTGCTATATTCACATATCATCCGCATAGCATCAGCACCAGCTGATACCAACTAGTTACTGTATAATAATAAACTAAATAATAAGATATACAGCCAACTGGTCCATTAGCTCACCTGGTATTTTCAAATTATAAATTTCACTTAGGACTTACTCGTAGATATAAGATATCCAGTGGGGTCATGACTTCCCACAAGACAATCCCATATCTACAAGGTGTTCAGTTATATTTCGTACATTGTCAAAGTTACAATGCATGGTTGTATCATTGCAATACAATTCTACATTGCTGTTAAGGCCCATATGTAGGTCATTTACATAAATGATAAATAGCAGAGGTCCTAGCACAGCACCCTGAGGGACGCCTACTGTTACCGGTAAAAGACGTGAAATCTTGTCAGAAATAGACACGCATTGCTGTCTGTCTTCCAGATACGATGCGAACCAATTTAGCGTAAGTGAATCAAATTTATATATGGCTAATTTTTTTTAGCAGAATATCATGATTTACAAGGTCAACAGCTTTCCTGAAATCTATCATAATTGCTCCGACGATCTCGCCATTATCGACCGCGAATCGCCATTTTTCTATCAATTTTAATAATGCGGTTTCACAAGAATTATTTGGCCTGAAACCGGACTGAGATTCATATAGTAAATTATATGTACTTAGAAATTTATAAAAATTATTATGGACATTTATGAAGCATTTCTCAATGCTTTTGGACAAAATTGGTAGAATAGAAATCGGTCGGTAATTACTGATCCCGCTTTTATTATCTGACCTGTGTAAAGGTTTTACTTTAGAGCATTTCCACATAGTTGGAAATATATCTGCGTCTATACCTGTATTTATAATGGCTGTAACTGATGGCGCGATAACTGATGCAGATAATTTTAGAAAATGGGCGTTCAACTCGTCATATCCTGCCGACGTATTCGTTTTTGAATTTGTAAATTCTTTGAAGACGTAATCTACTGTTATTGTAGGTATTCTAAACTCGATTTCATTTGGCACTCTACGGTTAACATGCATTTTAAGATCATTCGAAATCGCGTGATTTGGGTCGTTTATTGATTTTGCGAGATCTGCAGCGACTGTACTAAAATAGTTATTGAACATTTCGCAATGTTGCGCTATGTCTCTAATGTCATTCCCTTCGGAATCATATAACACTAATGACATTTTAGTACATTTTGGGTTTATGTTTCTCATAATGGTCCATATGTTAGGATTATTTTCCCTTTCAGCAAGCTGTTTATCGAAATAGTTTCGCTTAGCCCTTTCTATTAAGGACATTACTTTATTTTTAAACTCTTTGTATTTGACCATATCTTTTACTTTTTTTAAATAATCGCGGGCTTTCATGGCTTTTAAAATACCCTCGTTAGTCCAGCCAGGTTGTCAATACTTTTTTACTTTGCGCTCGATGATAGGGGCGTGGTTATTGAGAATAGTGAGGACCGTTTCACGCAATATTTTAAGAGCTCCATTTGGGTCACTTATTAAATTAATCAGTTCCCAATTATATTGCGATACATTTTGAAGGAATTTAATATTATCAAAGTTTTTCTTGCATCTGCATTTTATAGTATGGTGAGTGTGAGTTTTGTGAGTGACGCTTTTCAGCGCAGCAAATAAAGGAAGGTGATCTCCTAGGGCTAACTCACCTACGCTTACTGAAGTGATTTTAATTTTGTCGGTGACATATACATGATCTATTATGGCAACTGTCGTTTCTGTGATTCTAGTGGGCTTGTTAATTAGTTGCCATTTTGCTGACATATACACCTGTGCAAAAGTTAAGCACCAGCAAAAACAATAGAACGTAGAAACATGATGGTACAACTAGGCTGCCATACTTTTTGTCCCCGCGTTAGCTGACATAATTCCAAGTACGAAATGCACATGCATGCATGACTTCACGCCGCTTGATGCCCGTGCGTGGCGGGAAACAGCACACGTGTTCAGTTATGTAACAGTCCAGTTTGAGGTGTAGAACATTACATACAGATTTAGGCGACAAGATTAGGAATTTTGTGTTCATGACCGTGGTTTATTTGTACAGAGAGAATTAGCTCTTGATTGTGAACCGCTATGGCAAGACGAAGGTTAAGTGATCGTGTGAAATGGCAAATCATAGGCATGCATACCACTGGTATGTCATGCAGAGAGATTGGCAGACAGCTGAACATTAACCATACTGTAATCAGTCGTTCGATTGCAAAACATGGGCAAACTAACGAGGTGAAGGACTGGCCTAGATCTGGAAGACCGAAGAAGACTACTGCCCGTGATGATCGAGCCCTAGTACGCCTTGTTAGGAGATCTCCATTCACCCACACAAGAGTGCTCAGCCAGCAATGGGAAACGCGCAATAGAGTGTCAATGTCTACCGTCAAAAGGAGATTGTATGCTGCTGGCATGAAAGCTAGGAGACCTGTCAGACGTCCTCTCCTCACTGCACACCACAAAGAGGAGCGTCTGAGGTGGTGCAACGAAAGAAGACACTGGAACATGAGATCCTGGAGACAGGTACACTGGTCCGATGAAAGTCGGTTCCTGCTTCATGCCACAGATGGTCGAACTCGTGTATGGAGGTCCAGACACACGGCGTACGACCAACGTAACATCATGGAAGAAGTTCCATTTGGTGGAGGTTCCGTTATGATATGGGGGTGCATCTCATTTGATTGTAAGCTGGATCTGTTGACTGTACCTGGAACACTAAATGGACAAAGATATCAAGATTCCATACTGGATAGAGTTGTGGTCCCTCATTTTGTAAATCATGCACCTGGAACCCACCCTATATTCATGGATGACAGCGCCCGACCACATCGTGCTAGAGCTGTGCATGAATACCTCCGCCAGAATGCCATCGAAACCCTACCATGGCCAGCAAGGAGCCCTGACATGAACCCTATTGAGCATATCTGGGACATTCTGGGAAACATGGTGAGAAGGAGGGATCCTCCTGTGCAGAACCTACAGGAATTAACAGACGCACTCCATCTTGAATGGCAACGAATACCACAATGGCGTATCAGTCGGTTGGTGACCAGCATGAGACGTCGTGTCCAGGCCGTCATCCAGGCACAAGGTGGATATACCCGGTATTAATAATGACAGTCTCAAACTCGTGCACAGATGTTAAACTTCGTTTTCAGACACCATTAATGACAATCTAGCCACGTGTGTCAACTGTAGGGCAATAGTTGTCAGTTGTGTCAACGTAACCATATTCAGGCCTCGTTTTCAAGTTCAAACAAAAACATACAGTGTTTCCCCACCATCATAATCAGCATTCCTCTAGTTGCATTATTACCTCTTGCACTAAGATGGATGGGTACATAAATGTTTATGCTATTGCTTTCTTCATAGCACATGAATATACCCTCGCATGTGCGTAAAAATAGGGTGGTGCTTAACTTTTGCACAGGTGTATAGTTACTTGAAACCAAATGTTAAAATCGCCTATTAAAACAATATCCGTGTTATGTGAATAGGTCGCCTCAAGCAAAGATTCGAATTCATAATGGAACTGCATCTGTCTTTGGTACTTGTTCTGCAGATAACAAATTCGCAGGCTACCTTACGCATACCTGAGACATTTATTGTAGCTTTCATTTTAATTAGCGTTAATAAGAACATACAATTATATCGTGGAGCTGACTTAAAATAAAAATACTGTTGAATATTTTGAAAACTAGTTTGGCGCACATTCAAATTAGTTCCACACTATTCAATAGCTTACCTGTATAGGTTTCTGGAAATTGATAGTCAGGGAGTTCAGATCCCAACATGAACGAGGTGTGGATGGAGCTGGGATTGAGATGGCCTGGGGCATAGCTAAAACTGGAAAGGTCCATTAGAGATTGACGGTAGTCTAGTAAAGCGTCATGCGCGATCATCACTGAGTGGCTGAAGCGGACGAACAACAGCATATATGCATGATTACTGTATTCTACGGCTGTGGTAGTAGAAACATCCTACAGCTGCAATCAGTCCTTCTTTGCTTTTGCCCACTGTGTCTTGTCCTCAGCCGAAATCATTAGCTTCCTCATGTCCATTCTTGACTTGAGTTTACAGAGTCGTGCTTTCTTGAGGTCACCTCGTAGCACGCTTAGCATATATATGCAATGGCGTCCTCTCCTGGCTTTGTATTTGCTGGATCCGAGTCGGGCGAATTCCAAGGCTATCTGTGCTGGCGTCTCTTCTAGCATCCTTAGCACATGAACAAACATGGACCATATTTGCTGGGCGACTTTTACAGACAACGGCGACGTATTACACATCTAGTATTGTGCATCGTTGGAAATTATGCTGTCTGGCCACCGGTGTCCAGTGATTGTGCGTAGGGGTTTGCGTTGGCAGGCATCGAGTTTGTCTAGAGCTGCTATTGGAGCTGCCCAGCTGCTACAGTTATACAGCATCAAGGATAAGCAGCATATATAGGCTCCAAAAAGTACTCAATTCTCTTTAGGTAATTGAAAGAGAATTTCAACTGACGCAAATCTCGATATCTTCTCCAGAAATAAAATTGCATTGGCTGTATTAATTTGACACGTTATTCGACTACCAAATAGGATTACTAAGAAACATATTTTGGAGACTATGATAAAATACTGAAGTCTGAAATTCCGACTCTGACAGGAGTATAGCCACTCTACGGCTATTTAGCTCTATGAGTTAAGGATCTAACGAGGTCACGTGGTGAGAGAACAATAGAGAGACCTATCTCTGGCTACGCTCCGCCCATTTCAAAATAAGCTCCACCCATGCTTTGCGCGTATTTGGATCGATTTCTATACTTTGACTCATGAATTCCTGGCAACCAGTTGAATATTTCGATACGATTTTGACCGGAAGCTATTCCATGACAACAACGGTATAATGGTTTACAATGCAGGTTGAGGAGGCTAAATGGTAGGCATGTACCTGATAACCTGCCAATATGTATCATCTGTATGACTTGACTGCTACAAAATTAGTCGGGATAGCACTAGAAGGATAATTTTAATGACTATTTTAAGACATCTTTGACTTGAAGCAACTGATTCCGGTCTTCTTAAAATCCAGTCCATAGTTGAGCATAAAATGAAAAAGTGGACACTTACTCAGTTGTGCCGCCAGTAGCTATACCAATGCCCCACATATGCACACACAATTGGGTTATTGTATTTACTATATCATCGTAGGTGTATTAGTATTAAACTCTACCTATGTTTGAACCAATGCACTTGATATCGGATTAAATATGTGACGTCATCCTTAAGCCATGACGTCATATGTTATAATAAACATTCCAGTTCTAGCTTGTGTGTTATTGGCCCTTTTGGTTTTGAATTTCGCAGTCCTCGTTGTGCCGTTTTAGATGCAGCTATTGCTAGCCAGTAGAGTTGGTCATGTTTGGCCATGGGAAAGGTTATTGAACAGTGACCAATCAGTGTCGGAATGCCTTAGGACCAGGTAAAATGTATATGCATTTTTTACTGTTAAGCCCACGTCTGGCGGCCGCTGTCTTGTTTCGAATTGCCAATTTGCCCATGGTTATGTGACTAGCCTATTCCAACCTACTGCCATTTCTTATTCACGACGAATTAACAAACTGCTGGTCGTTCTTGGACCACACTAGCTTTGCCAAACCACGTGACTTACACCGATGACGTCAGGAGTTTATCCTAAGCAGATTCTGACCAAAAGACTTGATGGGATCCTGAGATGACCGTCCTGCCGGATGACTTACTTCGCTGATGTGTCCCTACGATGACCCGGCCACAACTGCTATTATTGTCAGGGCTTTGACACCTCCGTCTGGGCGCTTGTGGCATTACTGTTTGATGTCAGATCTTTAACTTCCCTGAACTCGTTGAGATCATTCATAATCTGTTGACAGCATTAACATCAATTATCGGTTGACTTTATTACCATGTCAATGATTTCTGCTATGATAAATCCTGCCTTGATTGCATCTCTGAGGTGACTAATGTTTCTGCATTGCGCTTGTTCTGAAACCTGATTGGTGACGTCCTGACCTATTGCTTTCCTACCTTGGCTGGTCCGCTGATTGGTTACCTCTGATAAACGCTCGCCTGTTGCTTCGCCGTCCCATGAATCTGCCCACCAGGTGTCCAGAATGAAATGATTGAACATTGTCAAAATTTCCGATTAAATCGGTAAGTTCATCATTTTAAATGATAACACACAACAATATTAATTTCATTAACCCTTTTCACATACATATCTCCGTGGGTGATGCAGTGGCTCCTTCATAACATTTTCTAGATCATATCTCTACAGATTACATCAATTTTATCATTAACAGTTGTATTTATAATCCAAATCGACGCGCTTACACACACGCGCGCACGTACGCACGCACCCCCCCCCCCCCCACACACACAATATATATATATATATATATATATATATATATATATATATATATATATATATATATATATATATATATATATATATATATATATACAGAATTACGACTATGTTAATGTGTTGTGATACATGATAGAAGTTTCCAGAGTAGCCATCGATGCGTTTACGTCATAATCAGCCAGGCAGCGTGTATGATGACGTCATAAACATTACGTCTTTAATGATTCTATTAGGCCCGTCTTTAACTCATAATAGTCTGACACCTTGTACAAATTGTATGTCTCTACTGTTTAATAAACATGTTGTTGAATATTTTGAAACTAATTTGACTGGGCGATGTTGCTCCCGTAGGCAGCAAAAGTGCCCAGTCAACTTAGCTTAAAAATATTCAACAGGTTACCTGTATAGCTTTCTGGAAATTGATAGTCATGGAGTTCAGAGATCGATCGATTCCAACACGATCAAGGTGTGGGCGGAGATTATCCAGGGATGGGCGGGGTATAATTAACAAGAACAAGACCACCGCAAACGGCGCATAATACCCCGCCATGATGACAAACTAATGAATGACAGCTATCAGAAAATATTTATTTCTTCATCAGACCCATCAGACCAGTCATCCTTATGAAGTGTCAAAGCCATCCGCTAAACGTTCAAGGAGGTATCGTTCGGAACCAATTTTCAAGATGGCTGCCGCTGACTGGCGGCCATATTGGATTTCGGATTATCGCAAATTTCGATAGGTCTCTTCACCATACATATTCCAACGACCGTAGGAAGTGAACCGATAAATGGTAACGAGGATATCATCCAGAAACCAACTTTCAAGATGGCAGCCCGTTGCTGGCGGCCATCTTGGATTTCAGATCAGTGTCGAATTTGATAAGTTTCTTCCTCAGAGCTAGTCCAACCACTTCATGAAGTTTCACAGCGATTCGATAAACGGTAACGGAGATATCACCTGGAAAACAATTTTCAAGATGGCCACCGGTGGCTGGTGGCCAGCTTGGTTTTCAGATCATTATCATTCTCGATAGCTTTCTTCACCAGAGGTAGTCGAACCACCCTATGAAGTTTCATAGCGATCCGATAAACGATAAAGGAGTTATGATCCGGAAACCAATCTTCAAGATGGCCACTGGTGGCTGGCACCCATTTTGGATTTCGGATCATTGTGGATTTCCATAGCATTCTTCCTCAGACCTAGTCCAACCACTCTATGCAATTTCAAAGTGATCTAATAAACGGTAACGGAGTTATCATCAGGAAACCAATTTTCAAGATTGCGACCGGGAGCTGGCGGCCATCTTGGAATTCGGATCATTGTCAATTTCGATAGCTTTCTTCTCCAGATCCAGTCCAACCATCCTAAGAAGTTTCAATGCGATCCGACAAACGGTAACGGGGTTATCATCCGGAAACCAATTTTCAAGATGGCCGCCTGTGGCTGACGGTCATCTTGGATTTCGGATCAACGTCGATTTCGAGAGGTTTCTTCCCAAGACCTAGTCCAACCTCCCTATGGAGGTTCAATGTGATCCGGCAAACGGTAACAGGGTTACCATCCGGAAACCACTCTGCTGCCTGCCCGACCGCCCGGCCACCCGCCCGCCCGACCACCCGCCCACACACCTGGATGGACGGCGCCATTACATAATACCCAACAGATTTTTTGACGGGGTATACAAATGGAAAGCTATAGGTATAGGAAAGGTCCATTGTTATAGTTATTGATGTGACATATCTAAATACAGTGTACATTTCAGCCAGATAATTTTGCTGTATAGAATACTAGAGAGTATTTTTGCTTGCTCATACATGTCTATTAGGCATGTCATTTCGTTACATTAACTTAGCGCTTTTACTGATGAATATTTTATGCTTGTCAAGGTGAGCCCACGAGATTGCGATCGAACACTCTTCAACTTCCTTCGCTTGCTGCGTATTATGGCGATATGTAGTAGCTGAAGAACTCTTGGGATAGACCGTTTCATTTGCATTGTAAAGTGAACTTACGCATTTACCCTTATTAGGTCGACAGTGGGACACGTGATATTGTCATATCACTCTGACAGATCACCCTTCATTACTGCGTCTTGGTTGCCTGTCAATCAGAATGTATAATTAGTACTTCTTAGTACTGACAGTACAATATAGGAGCTTACTAGATCATCGGTTTCAGCTCACAACCGAGAATAATCTAACATGCAATGATAATGCATGTTCTGATATGAATAAGATTAGCCCTTATTTTCCCTGTCTGTTGTCTCGCTCATCAAAGCAGATCAAGGATATCGTTGATATAGTTTTCTCCGTTTCATTGCCTGCTTCAAAACGTGGTGATCATCGTCAATCGATGGACCTTTGTTATGACCTCATCTTCCTTCTGTTTTGATCGAGAATTCGTTCATCAGTGGTTATACGCTTAAAAGGGTTACAACTATTAACTAAAAACTAAACTAGTATCACTCAAGAAGTAAGCCAAGGTTAAAGAGGATCCATGCACCACTTTACAGGTTAGCTTTCGTTCATGTAATAATTATGATTTTGAAAGCTAGTTTGCAAAGTTTTAATCTATATCATCTCTTGATCACTTTTTACAATGAACCTGGAGCTAACATCTTATCATCAGTGATCACTATTGCCGTTGTATTTCGCGCGTATGTCTATGTCCTTGTTATTTTATTGTGTACATTATCTATTAAACATCTGTATTCAAACCTAACCATTGGAATGTCTATTTTTCACAGCTATCTTAGGTCTTTCACCCAATTCATACGTCATCGAACTATGTCCGTTAACCTCAAAATGGATGTTTGATAGTTTCTTGCTTTACTATAATTAGTTTGACATGCAGTTGATATCGTAGAGTGGTCTGTCATTCACGCCTAATGCCTTAGATTTAAATGAACGATCTAGCCCTGCGCTGACAATCAGATTTCATCAGACATATTTTAATCAAACTCGGTACTCAATATTTTGATCAAACTTGGTACTCCGACTGTCCTGTTTTACTCGGCCAAATACAACAATAATCTTTTCCACAGGATGTATCTTGATAGCTAGAGCAAGAGCAATGTGTCCGTGCTACTATTGATACATGAGCCATTCTAGTCATCGCAAAAACATTCTGATTTAGGAGCATAACTTGATTTTCCAAGTGTTGCCACGCTTCCCTAGATTTATACATTCATAAGAAGGCAGATTGTTACCATTTAGGTGCAGTCGGTCATGGCACGTTGTGGTTGCTACAACTGCATTCCCATTATCTTGGGACTATCCCGTGATTATCTCCAGCTTACACACCTAGGATAGCTAAATTGTGTCATAAAGCGGCCGTTCCCAAACTAGCATCTTGCTTCGAAAATGATTCTTCGTAATTCTCTATTATAGTTTCCATTCTTGTTCACTGAATAGTACCATGATACACTTTCAACGGTACTACCATATTCTTTGTATTTATTTTATGAATTGTATTTTGTGATGTGTTTACAGTTAAATTTCCTATTTAATATTAATTATAATATCACAATTTATATGGTATTATTTATGGATATTTGTCATATTTAAATGACAAATAATTAAAACTTATTAGGAAATAATTTACCATGTCAAAATATAATCACCAACGATTAAAATAAATTTTATTATCCTTGTTATAATTATATTACTCTATTATTTCTTGAATCATAGTTCTAAATATAAGTAATATATTTTGAATCCAGCAATAGAATACGCGGACTCCTATATAATTTATTCGTGGTAAGTTCACGACAATTAGGAATAATGTTATAATATTATAACTGTTTACCTTTCAGGAGCATCAACGAAATTGTCTTTAAGGATTCATTTGTCGTCATACAATTTACGTTACATGCGACCGTTCGTCAATACAGGTAGATATAATGTCGACCTAACACGCGTTTCATTTCATGCAATCAATTTGGGCAGTCGATGCGCTTCAACAGCCCGCGGTTGAGATTCTCTGCTTGAGTATATATTGATTTATTCAGAACGCGTTAACCCTTTAACACTCATATCAGCCAAAAACGACCTCTGCACTGGTCTTGAGGAATGTCCATTTTTCCGACTAAAGGAAGAGTATTTTTGAACACTTTCGGTTATCGAGTCAGTCATTCCAGCGGTAAATTGTCAAAAATACTCTTGGTCTGCAAATGGGCATTTTATATGAGAAAAAGTTTTCTTGAACAAATTTGAGGGTTAAAGCAGGTGTTAACTCTCTGATATCTAAAACCGTACTTCTAAGTTAAATACTTGGCGTGTATGTATGATTACTGTATTTTGTGGCGGTGGTAGTAGAAATATCCTACAACTGCAATCAGTCCTTCTTCGCTTTTGCCCACGGTGTCTTGTCCTCAGCCGAAATCCTTAGCGTCCCCAGGTCCATTCTTGAGTTGAGTGTACATAATGCTGCTTTCTTAAGGTCACCTCGTAGCATTCTTAGCAGATTTATGCAATGACATCCTCTCCTGGCTCTGTATTTGCTAGCTCCGAGTAGGGCGAATTCCAAGGCTCTCTATGCTGGCCTGTTTTCCGGCGTCCTTAGCCCATGGTCAAACATGGACTATCTTTGCTGGGCGACTTTTACAGACAGCGGTGACGTATTACACATCTTGTATACTGCATCGTGTTTGCGGTGGCAGGCGTCGTGTTTGTCTAGAGCTGCCTTTGGAGTTACCCAGCTGTTACAGTTATACATCATCAAGGATACGCAGGTTTCATTGTATAAACGTAGTCTTTTTTATCAAGGGCATCTTTGAGCAGTGAGCCCATGATTGTACTTTTCCTCCATAGTTCGCCGCCACGGGATGGATCGCCATTTTCTTTAGTTTCATTCTTTGTAGATAGGTATATGTGGGTGAACCCTGTTTTGGATTCATTCATAAAGTTGTTCTACCAGGGGGTTAATATTATTGTCACACAAACTGGGTAGTCTATGCATACAATAGCATTCTTTGCAATTTTACTTCGAAATATATGGATTACTTGTTTAAGTAGATTATTTTACAGAATTTTATCATTGCTATTTATTTCTATTTATGTCGATATGCATGATACGTGTGTATACATCCTGTATTCGTGTTCTCTTTAATATTATGTACATATTAAACCCCGACCTTGACTAATATCGTGTCATCTGCCATTAACAGTAGATTTGATTTATCTCATCAACCATTTGATTAGTCAGCTTTTCATAGTCATCGTAGACATGTCACACAAGTATGCTATGTCATAATCACTTACGTCATAATCAAACTTGCTATACATTCTTAAATATTAGATATGGCTGCTTCTCGTATAGCAGAATAATCTGTCATTCACAGTCACTTAGTTTGCTTGTAAATGAACGAGTCTCCCCGCTCCTCGAATAGAGAACACATCGACCATAGTCTGCCCACAGCCGCGAGACTTGTATTGAGTAGATTATAATTAAACGTGTTAGTAAACTGTACACGTTCTCCTTAGAAACATTATTCAAGCATACGACGTGACGATCGGATATCTACCACTCAGGTATATGACGTCATAATCAGATACGTCGTCATCTATCATTTGTCCGCATGGGTCAAGTTCGACTCGCTAACTATAGTCAGTTTCATGGTGTACTGAACATACGCAGTCGCTATGCCAAGCCGAACGCCGAATAGGTCAGTATAGTTCGTTGGTACCCGGTTCCCCATTGAATTACTTTTGCCAAAAATTTGGAGTCTGGTACCAGTCTCCATTAACCCTTTCTGTTGTCTGTTTTGATGCCCTACGAAAATGGGTTATTTTTGTCCGTTGAGACGGCAAGAAACGTCCATATGACATAAAGTGGGTAGGAATAGGGGGGGATGCTTAGGAACATTAACATACAGTGGGAACGCATGATTTCATCAAACCTACGTTATTTAATGACATATTTCCACTTGCATATACATTTATTCATGGCAAGCGATCGGTGTCAGCCATTTTGAAATGTACAGAAATTTTGCCCCGACCACCTGAACCGAGCTCGGGTGCTCGGTTGACTATAGTTGACTAGCTAGTTAACTATTTGAAGTTCGACTTGGAATCTAGTTAGCTATAGCTAACTATGGTTAGGAGTCGAAATTGGCCAAGATAAGGCATTCCTCACGCCAAGTGGAACTAGAGACAACGCCTCCTTGCACACGTTAGAGTCTTTTCAGATAAGTTAGCTTAATATCAACCTAGTAGTTAATGTGTAGTGAGTAGAAAGTTAGTGACAAGGACATTAGGACATGCATTGAAAATATTTCCTTGAAAGCGATAATTGCCTAATGTCTCCAATTAAATTATTTTCAAAATATTTACCGAAGCATACTTCGCCATATCAAATTGAAAGTAAAATGAAACATGGCGATTGCCAACGATGGGTGGCCGAAGCAGTGCCCGTTATAGACAGATCACATTGTATTAACCATTTCATGCCAAATCCGGCTTCTGCAGTAGTCCTGGGGAATGCCCATTTGCAGGCAAAGAGAAAACGGTTTTCCTTTGCAAATGTATCACTGGAATGACTGGATCGATACCGATCGTTCTCCAAAAAGTAGTAATCTCCTGGCACGCATATGAACATTCAATAAGCAAATATTTTAATGTTCTTGACCAAATTTAGCCATTGAATGGTTAACTTATAATGCATCCTCTATTATTGTGTTCGAGTTTCTGTTCTGCTCTATGCCTGGCTAGTTCAATGTCACGCCTCCCAGTCTCAAATGTCCAACGCCGCGAACATCTGAGGAATAAAGAATTGAATTGAATTGAATTCATTCTCATGAACTCTACGGTGTTATGTACACAATTTACATATTATTATTATTATTATTATTATTATTATTATTATTATTATTATAATTATCATCATCATCATCATCATCATCATTATTATTAATATCATCCTTATTATCGGTATTATCATCAGCATCATCATTATTAGTAATATCATCCTTAGTATCGGTAGTATCATCATTATCATCATCATTATTATTAATATCATCCTTATTATCGGTATTATCATCATCATCATCATTATTATTATTATCATCCTTATTATCGGTATTATCATCATCATTATTATTAATAGCATCCTTATTATCGGTATTATCATCATCATCATCATCATCATCATCATCATCATTATTATCATCCTTATTATCGGTATTATCATCATCATTATTATTAATATCATCCTTATTATCGGTATTATCATCATCATCATCATCATTATTATTATTATCATCCTTATTATCGGTATTATCATCATCATCATCATTATTATTATTATTATCATCCTTAGTATCGGTATTATCATCAGCATCATCATCATTATTATTATTATTATTTTCATCCTTATTATCGGTATTATCATCATCATCATCATTATTATTATTATTATTATTATTATTATTATTATTATTATTATTATTATTATTATTATTATTATTATTATCATCCTTATTATCGGTATTATCATCATCATCATCATCATTATTATTATTATCATCCTTATTATCGGTATTATCATCATCATTATTATTATTATTATTTTCATCCTTATTATCGGTATTATCATCATCATCATCATTATTATTATTATTATTATTATTATTATTATTATTATTATTATTATTATTATTATTATTATTATTATTATCATCCTTATTATCGGTATTATCATCATCATCATCATCATCATCATTATTATTAATATCATCCTTATTATCGGTATTATCATCATCATCATCATTATTATTAATATCATCCTTATTATCGGTATTATCATCATCATCATCATTATTATTATTATCATCCTTAGTATCGGTATTATCATCGGCATCATCATCATTATTATTATTATTATTTTCATCCTTATTATCGGTATTATCATCATCATCATCATTATTATTATTATTATTATTATTATTATTATTATTATTATTATTATTATTATCATCCTTATTATCGGTATTATCATCATCATCATCATTATTATTATTATTATCATCCTTATTATCGGTATTATCATCATCATTATTATTATTATCATCCTTATTATCGGTATTATCATCATCATTATTATTAATATCATCCTTATTATCGGTATTATCATCATCATCATCATTATTATTATTATCATCCTTATTATCGGTATTATCATCATCATCATCATCATTATTATTAATATCATCCTTATTATCGGTATTATCATCATCATCATCATTATTATTATTATTATCATCCTTATTATCGGTATTATCATCATCATCATCATCATCATTAGTATTATTGTCATCCTTATTATCGGTATTATCATCATCATCATCATTATTATTAATATCATCCTTATTATCGGTATTATCATCATCATCATCATCATTATTATTAATGTCATCCTTATTATCATAAAGAAAACAAGAGCAATCAGAGATTGCACAATCTCGCCCACCCTCCCCCAACCTTTCCGGATGTTCTGGATTTTTTTCTGATATTCCGCATTTAGTCTGATTTTACGTGTCTTTATTTCCTGCCCAATATTGTGGAATCATCCGTAAATCAATTTTTTATTTTGGGGTTGTTTAATTGATGTCTTACACCGTCTATCAGACAAGGTGGTGGGCATTCGCCGAATTGTGTATGACATGCGTGCGCGTGGTGAGGTGTGACGAAAACACGCTAGTGTTGTTTTTAAAGTGTGCATAATGCAGTTTTAAAAATTCATTTCTTGTTCTGCAAATGGATATTTTCTATGAGAAGATTTAACAATTTTAAAATAAAAGTGAGCATTATTTACAGTGCTTATGAATGTATCCAATAGCAAGCGGATTCTACTCAATGTTAATCACTTCATTTGATCCTTGCGTTATTAGACTTTGATCCTTAGGTACAGACAGACTACACGTAATCATAACACAAAGGATTAATCAGCGGCCTTCAATCAATTATGTTGTCCCGCATTTTGCTGATGTGTACACAAGCATATACCCGCTCATTCCTTTTCTTATGCACACACAATTATTGACTAACCGCCTGAGGGAATGAGTGAATGAACGGACAGACGGGCTGACCAACTAACAAATAAATACGCAACATGCTCATACATAGGGGCAGATGTGTCTGAGTAACTGAATGGACCGCTGAAACGAACAGCTGGACTTAATGAATGAATGGATGTATTGCTTATTGGCGCAAGTTTGAGATTGGCATATGGGAAGTGCGCCGTTTACACCCCCTTCATCCCCATCCACACACGCACGCACGCGCGCGCACGCACGCATGAACGCACGCGCACGCACGCACGCACGCACGCACGTACGCACGCACGCACGCACGCACGCACTCACGCACGCACGCACGCACACCTATATTGGTCTGTCTAATTTATTTCATACATACTTTCCTCTTTTAAAATGAGACTGGCTCCTGACTCGCTTTCTGCATCGATAACACATGTTAGCATGACATGACGGGCACGTTATATGGTTACATCCTTCTTCTATGTGAAATCTAATTTTACATCCGACACACTGACGGACCATGGCATCTGTCATCTTTCTCTCAATATAGAGGCGTCTCCGTGTATCCTCAGGCGTCTCTATAATGCTTATCTCGTCTCTCGCAGTGTGTACCAGAAAGTTATGGCATTTAGGTACAGGCGCGTCAGGATAGGTTTTCTTAGCATCTATTTCCGCTTGTTTTATTTCTCGTGCGTGTAGAGAATTCAGGTCAACCTCCGCCGCGCACCTGTATCAGCGCATAGAGAAACACGTACAGTAACATAGACAACATCTATAAAATACAATACAGAATTAACTTATGTTTGCAAAATAATAAAAAATTATTATGTTAGTTAGCGCAATTCTTAACACGATGTAAGACATGTTCTGTATATTAATATGAACATAATTGGAGTTGGGAGCAACGGCCCCCAGTCAAATTTGTTTCAAATTATTCAACACTGTACCTGTATAATTATTTTGAAAACGGGAATCTGCGAATTAAAAATATAAATTGATTCCAACATGCCTGGGGAAATGGGCGGAGCTTAGTTAGAAATAGGCGAGGCATAGCTAGAGATATACCCCTCCGTTTTTAACTGAGTATTTGCAAACAACATATTCTAAGGGTTATATCTCTGGACCCGCTAAATATTTTGGAAAGAAAATTGACTACTAAGCCACCAACAACTTTCAGTCAAATTGTTTTCAACATATTAAGCAATTCAAAGGTTTTTCTCATCCTGGTTTTGTCTCTCAGCCTATCCGCAAGTCGCTCTAAGCAGAGGCGCAGATGTAGCCTACTGGAGTGGAACTCCAAGAGTTTGCCCGCGAAACAATCACGGTATAAATACCAAAACTCTACGGTAAGAAAGCGACCTATGGGACGGACTTATACTATTCTGAGGATGGCGGTTACTTGAACAGGCGTATTTCAGCTCTGGCGATAGCTTTGGAAAGTAATCCAAAGGTTTAGCGACGTTTTACAGCATATCACATATAAGTTTACCGAGCAAAGTCTG
Source organism: Chaetoderma sp. LZ-2023a (assembly GCA_034401795.1). Taxonomy (NCBI): domain Eukaryota; kingdom Metazoa; phylum Mollusca; class Caudofoveata; order Chaetodermatida; family Chaetodermatidae; genus Chaetoderma; species Chaetoderma sp. LZ-2023a. The sequence continues at coordinate 27,814,706 of CM067359.1, read as the reverse complement.
TAGAAAATCGGTGGTTCGTTGATATAAATATTGTTTTTGAGTTATTAATTCCAAATTCTCTGACGTGTTTTACATATTCGTGAGTAAAAGTGAGTAAATGCCAAGGATATCTATGGAGGCCGCAGTGCATTGACGACGAGCGTGAATACTGTTTAATCACTTTCACTCTGGTGAACACTATGCACATAAGTATTACTAACAATGGCTTATCAGCCAGCACACGGTACCTTAGAGGAATATTCTAAGCAGTGTTCACAAACGGCCGAAGACTGAAATTCGGAAACAGAAACGAAAGTGCGTGAACGCAAGGCCTCCACTTCACTGGATGGGCCATTACGTAACTCTGGCCGCCCTGCTGTGGTCACGCCTGAATGCCCAAGTTTGTCATAATTGAGCTGTGTAATTACGGGCGCCAATGACGTGCTTGCCTGTACACCGTCTCGTCAAACAATTCAGACGAACCCAACTACGAAACATGTCCCATCCAAGCAGCAACTCATAACGTCCACACACTGAGCCAGAGTACTCCACCACCAGACACAATATACGAACAGCAAACTCCTGCTCAGTTACCACGCACACCGATGAAGGGAACCTTTGGTATTATGGTAGAGTATTTATAAGCTACGATTGAGCAGATAGCAGAACAGACTAGCAGCTTTGGTGAACTCGATAAATCGCTCGTAGAAATAAACAGCACATTAACACATTTTGAAAGTGATATTACTGATTTAATGCAATTTACTAGAGAACTTGACATAAACATGATGAGTATGACTGTGGAAACTAACGCCGTAAAAGATAAACTGTCAAATGTTGAAGAAAGAGTGCACATTCTATCCGATATGCACCGCGAATGTAATGCAGAAAAATACCTCTATCCAGAACGATGTAAGCGAAATGGAAAAAACCCCGCATGGACATAAGGGAAGTGACCAATACACAGATTACGACACGAGGTAAAGGGTGAAACAGATACAGCTCTGATAGAGTTATAAACCCAGTGTCAACATTTGAATGAAAGCTGTCTAGACGTTCAGACAGGTAGCAGGCAAACCATTTAATAACCAATGGCATTCCTGAACTATCTGCAGAAGAGAACACCAAGAAACCTCGTTACAGAATTCAGCCAGGGACAATGAAAATCGATCAGAAAATTGCATTCGAGCGTGTACATAGAATTGGGCCGCGAGATCCTCCGAGAAATCAGGGCGAAATACCGAAATCGAGAGAAAGTGGGGCAACATTCTCCAAGTATACAGATTGAGGGTTAGTGCTCCAAGCAGCACCAAAAACCTTACGAGATCTACGCTATGGCATCAACGTGCATTACCCTTGAGAAATCGCAGACATAAGTAGAATACTGATTCCTGAGCTTAGGGCAGCCAGGGCCCCGTGGCCAGAGGGATAGCCTCTGTGCCGACAGACTCTTTATTGACGGCTTCCGTGTCAACCCAAGGGAAATATATATAACAGACCACCCGGTACCATCGCAAACTCGAAGTGTCATAACAAGCAATACTCCCATCATCCAGTGCGAACAACCTGTACATATTTCACCAGATAAACCAGATCAACCAGATAAACCAGATCAACCAGATAAACCAGATCAACACGTTCAGTACAAGTGCTATTCATACTAACAACCCGGATGGACTCCTCAATGCCTACAAAGAGTCATATTATTATCCCACCGACTAGCACTCAATGTGCATGTAATGCCTTGAATAAAAATATACATTCAAATTGATTATAAGTGTACTATGCCATTTGGCGATTGCCTCTTTAATAAATTAACCCTTAATGAAAACTAAGGGCTGATTGATTAAAATTTCAATCATCAAATTTCGAAAAATAATTTTCTTTCCGCCTGGATGTATTAATTTATTCAGTTACTATATTCGTGCTTGCAACGCATCACTGGCGCTTTTAAAATGTAATACATTATAGCGTCAATTCACTACTCCTTTCATACTGTATTGATACCAAGTTACATACTACGTTTTATCTGTAATGAATGAATGATTACAGTTTTTTCTGTTTTCATAGTTTCATTTACAGAATTTTCTCTACCGCATGCAGGTTAACCATCAAATAATATCTTTCCCAGATAGACGGGGTTTCTGGTTCTGGTAAAGAAGTTAAAACCGTTCTTGTCTTTTGAAAGAGCGATTGGAACTATTTAACCTTAACTGCTAGTACGTAAATCGTTGTATATCTGGGTTTATCGGCCGTAATTTTTACCATTACGACTTCAACGTCAATAGATAGATCAATGATATTATTGTGGTCGGTTAATGAGGAGCTCTGGCGGTGACTGAGCAACGTACAACTTTGACCAAATCATACATATCTAAATTTTGATCATAACTTGATCACTGGTATATTGATACTATTGACCAAGTTTGGCCTAAAAAGCAGATACATGTGAGCTTTAAGTTCAATCAGGAGAGACCACCAGCATAGTGTGCCATTATCCAATCCCAGGATCTGTTGTCCTGATACCATAAAATCTAGAGCGACACTAGTTGTAAATCCTATCACACTTGCCAGTTGGTTAGCAAACAAAGCCAACCCATTCCACAAGCACCGTTGTTGCCTATTCAGGCATGCGGATAACCACTATCATACATTC
>CM067359.1:27699571-27807071 GCA_034401795.1 Chaetoderma sp. LZ-2023a | reverse complement strand
AGCTAAGATGGTCCATATTCTGTGAATAATTTGATTGTATGCAGCTGCTATCTAATAACAGCTCGTAGTCATGCCAGTTTCGAAATATTCAGAAGAAGGTGTTATTAAATTGTATAATCATTAAAGACATGCTATTGGAACTGCTCGGCCTGCTCTCGGACGTTTTGCTCCTTTCACGATGGACCTACGCCATTTGATTGTGAGGTCAGTTAATAGGTGACTTAAATTGTTCTGATAATGACTACCATGGATAAACCTAGTTTATCGATCAATAACATGACGTCATAGACAAGTATGTCATAGGTAGGCTGACGTCATAGTCTACTGCATCACGAATGGTGTCATTCAGTCCGCCGTAAGCGCTTAATAGTCCGTCACATTGTACAAATTATATGGCTTTACTATTTAATAAAGATGGTGCTGAATATTTTGAAGCTAATTTGACTGGCCGCTGTTGCTGCCATAGGCACCTAGTCAAATTAGCTTCAAAATAATCAGCAGCTTATCTGTATAGTTTTCTGGAAAGAGGGTTTCAGGACGTGCAGGGTTTGATCAACCCCCACACGGGCAATGAGTGGGTGGAGCCTAACGAGAGATGGGTGGGGCATAGCTAAAACGGGATTCATCCATTACTTGAGTGACGGATCAAATCACTAAGAAGTCAAGCAACAATTCGTGGCAAGACGGAACTAAGCAACACGCGATGGGTGACCCATACCATGCATGCAGGACCTAGCTGAATACAGGGAACCAAGTTGGTGGAGAGGTCAACGCTTTTCCCCACATTACTTTCAAACATATTTAAATGATTACATTATACCACCAACCAAACTTATTGTATAAAGAATGGTTGCATTAGTCTCGTATTGCATTGTGGTATACATGTACCAAATCGTCGATGCAAAACATGCATGATAGAGAGGTCCAGTTCTACCCCAACCGTGTTGGAATCAATTTATGTATGTTGCACCATGACTTTCCAGAATCATAATTTCAAGGGAATTGTACGGGTCAGCTGTTGACCGGTTTGAAAGTAATTTGAGTGGAGACTGCTGCTACCTATGTTAGCGACAGCTCCAAGTTACATCAGTTTCAAATATATTCAACAGAATCTTTATTAAATTGTAAATTCATGCAACACATAGAATTCGTACACTAATGACCGACTTTTCGCATTTCCTGGCAGAGAGCTCTACGTCATGATTTCGATGTCAGCTAAGTAATAATCATAATCAATTACGTTACGCGTATGCTGCGGTCACACTTGTAATGCATAATGAATGTCGTATCTAGCTCCGCCATGTAGATTGAATAGTCAGTCAAGTGTACGAATTATATGTCTTTACTATTTAATAAACATTCTGTTGAATATTTCGAAACTAATTGGATTTCAGGATTCAACGTATATAATCGATTCCAACAGGTGTACACAGTGGGCGGAGCTTAGCGTGAAATGGGCGGAGCTTAGCGAGAAATGGATCCCTTTATTGAACACGGAAGTGACCATGATCATGCGTACCTGCATGTACGTTTGCCACAGTCTGGGTTCAAACATCGCAGAACTGTTTCATGTTGGTTTGGCATGATGACGGCATATGGGCAATGCAGGCATGTTACTATGTCAGTGATGTTCGCCTGGCGTATTTCCTCTGCCTGTAAAATCTTCATTATACCCTCACGCAATGGGCTCGGTAGAATCTTCTATAAAACACAGATATTCTTTTTAATCTAGTATACCAGAATACACGGCTTCTATATAATTAATATTGCCTTGCAAAGGGAAGCGACTAAGAGAGTAGGCTCCAATTGCATTGGCGCCTGTCTGCATGCCTGCCTGCCTGTCAGTCCGCCTGTCTGTTTAATGTGTAGTCTATTTGTCTGTCCATCTATGCGTGGTGCCTTCCGTCCGTCCAACTAGACGTTCGTCTCTCCATCGGTACATCCGTCCGTCTAGGCGTTCATCTGTCCATTCATCCGTCCGACATCCATCCATCAATCTATCCATCCATCCGTCCACGTCTGTCAATCTATCAGAACTGAAATGAGAAGTTATTAGTCGTGTAAGTTCCTCTGGGAACTCCCTATTGTCAGAGGAAACTTATTCCTCCACTGACCTTTTCATTGCACGGACGTATACTTATCTCTACACCAGTGAATTAGTGTAGCATACCAAGCGCAGACATTGTTATTCAGGACATGACATATTCATTCGCTACTGTCTCCGTATGGTACACTCAACATTAGTGAAGCTATAACTGCCTGGGCTCGCTACTGCAAGGACCCAGGGAAGAAGGAGTTCCTACGTACACTGTTCTGTCCTCTGCGTATCACGCTACAGGGCAATCACCAATACGGTAATAGAAGTTCAAGTTTCCAGATTACTGGGCTTGAACTGTTTCCGGAATTATGCAAAATGATAGATTTTAAATACGGAAACCTACATCCTCAAACATCATCCAAAGACTAGTAGCGCTCTGCGAATTGAGCCAATTGAGAAACTATATTTTCACCAAGTAAGAAGCACTTGTGCCTGCTTTCCCTGTGTCAACTTCCTGACACGCTACAGATGTCTATGTCCGTAAACGAATACCACACAAATCTTTACATTTTCTTGTCAATTTCCGACGTAATGAAAACTTTCGATTCCTCTGGTGATTTTATTATTCCGATCCGCCATAAATCCGACTTGTCGATTTCCACAAATGCTGCTGCCATAAAAGTTTCCAAACAGATCGGGTTTTTTTTTGCGGTTTCGTCACCTGTATATCTGCATGAGAATGCTGTTTTCATCACCAGAATGTTACTGGTGCTCCAAATCCACTGGCGTCATCATCCTTTACATGATGTTCCATAGGGTTTCTGTCGGACTGAAGTCAGAGACGAGCTTCAGTTGGACTGTATATAAACCCCACCAACCCCTACCCCACTCTCCCCCACACCACACCACTCGAGCCAGTGAACATTGACGTGGTTGAATACTGACTAAGAAGTTGATACTACAATAAGAATAGCATACCACGCAATCCATAAGTTTTTAACCTTTTTAAATAATTAAATCATAATATTAAGTAGCTAAGGAATTAAAACTGTTGTCAGATAAGTCAACACAATTTTTCAATAATACGGTAAAGTAAATTCCCCGACACATTAAAAATGTTAGTATCATTTTGCAATCAAATTAGTTTTAGGATAATGGTATATGTCAAACCATTCCATTTTTAATGATTGTATCAGTACCTATTTTTGTAATGGACCTTTCTGGTTTTAGCTATGCCCCGCCCGTCTCTATCTAAGCTTGACCCACACTTCCCCGTGTTCGGATTGATCAATCCCCGAATGCCATAACTATCAATTTCCTGAAGGCTATACCGGTAAGCTGTTAAATATTTTGCAACCAATTTGACTTGGTGCGGTTGCTAGGCAGCAACAGCGTCCAGTCAAATTAGTTTCAAAATATTCAACAGAAAATTTATTAAATGGTAAAGACATACAATTCGTACAACAGCATAATTGTTCGCCTTCTTGTTTGGTCGTCATTATATTTACATTTTTCTCTATTCTCCTCCTCGTCACTGACGTTGCGTTTTCCATTAATAACTGATTGAAATGGTCCCTCTCTTTTGTTTAGAAGCCTTGAATTCTATGAACTAATACTTAAAATGTAACCACTACACTGCCTCGGATAACGTACGAAAGACGCATCGACGGGAAGTCGTGATATAACTGCAATTGGACCAATTTCTGACTGGCGTCAATCGATAAAGACGTTCTCACCTTTCTCGGGTGACAAGAGGCATAACTAGTTTCTCGTTCACGTAACCGACACCTTTTGACTTGCCGTGGTAACCGAGAGGTTTATTTTATGTACTGATAACGCAAACGTATTGAGATCGGCTATATTGAATTATTATTAAGATTATTGCACACTATAGTAAGTCATGATTGTCTCACCGAATCCTCAACTTAATATAATTCGACCGGCTAGATCACTACTGCTGGGCCGTCCGTTCCCGTACGAACTCATAGGTACTTAACCTGAACTGGTCATCTTCTCAGGTGTCGATAGCTCCATGCCACGGGCACTTAATAACGGTCGCTCTCTAAATAAATTCCTAGAATGAATTTACTACCAACAAAGTGTTGAAAACGTAGTTTCAAAGTGGATTATTGATGACTCGTAGAGGTCAAGTTTTTCAAAATACGTGGATTAGATCTCATGGATTTTCTCTCTCGTTCAAAATACTAATTGCTTGAAATTGGATCACTCTGTTTAAATAGGTAAAGAATTGTGTGATGCCTGTGCCACGTATAAGTAGCGTGGTCAAGAAGTAGTAATGGAAAGGTACTGTTAGTAATGTTCTAACTTTTCTTAGGAATTCTACAGATATAAATTACTTCGTAGGCGGAAGACATATACTTCCGGAATTTCTGCAAGTTAGAGATGGTCTATCGTTGCATCACAATTCTCTTATTTTCATATTCCGACAGTCCACTTTATAATTCCACAGAAATACTCTTCTTCAAAAGTGACCCTCTCAGAGGACACAGTTCCGAAATTTCTGCAAGATGTCTCAGCATTTTACTGCAATTGTATTTAACTCCTTATTAGTAGTAATGAGTAAATGAACCGAATAATGCAGCCTACGGGTAAATTGTTGTAGAATATCCTTAATTTAGGAGAACCAACTCCTATCAATTTTCAGAAACCCATTCGCTATGTTCAAGAACAATTGGATGTACACGATGAAATGGGGTGTGTGGGGTGTGTTGGGTTGGGTGGGGTGTAGGACGCGAGTTGGGGGGGGGGGGGGTTGTGTGTGTGCGTCTGTGAACCCTGTCATTAGCGACGCAACGGCATTAGGATATAGCTCATTCATCATCTGGAATGTAATTTTAATTTTTGTCAATCTTCGACCCGATGTGCTAGTGAATGGCTTGGTAGAATATTCGTCTGCAAACATTTAGAGATTAAATTAAATGCCACATGAATAACTTGATTTGTATTTGTAATATTCAACAACCATTAACAGAGCAAAAATCTGTATGTTTTGTGTTCGTACACATAGAAAATATACGACCTCTGTGTCCTATCTATTTATTATTTAGAATCATACCTGTAGTTGAAACTCTTGGAAGATGGCATCGCAGTCTGCACCAAGGCAGGGGAATGTTGAACGTCCATTACCAATCCCCTCCTCACAGTAACGGGTGATACATGTTCTGCAGAATCGATGCCCATTTCCACATTTTCCCATGTCCTCACGCAGTACATCGTCGTCATAGCAACAGCCACATACATACAACTCATCATTGTCATCCTGAACCTTTTCTTCCGAGGGAGGGTGGTTTTCTCGGGCTGCTGGGAGAAAAGGACATAAGATATATACGTTGTTGTCTTTATGTATCCAATGTAACAGCTACAAAATATGTCCATCTTTGTGTATATATTCCCTTGACAATCCTTTATTGTTAGAGCTAAGTAAATCTAGCAAATGAAATGCAGTAAGTAAGTCTAATTAAACAATGGCAACATTAGACTCCAAATAATTTTCTGACAGAACTAAATATGAATATTCCCTCACCATAATTGTAACCCTACTCAGAATATAAGTTGATAAATGATGATGATGATGATGATGCCTAAGGCAGCGAAAGCACCACGTCAAATTAGTGCAACAACGCGTAGTCCATCATAATTTAAGAGCCCGTGACGAACTTAGCTATGCCATTTATGAGGTAATTGAATATGACGGCAGCCTGAATGTGACGTAGTTGAGTATGACATCATACGCTTGACTGAAAAACGTGAATCATCATTTAATAACACCGTATTGCACTGCCATGTTTTATGTGTTGTCAATATTAGATAATGCATTTAGGAAACAGTACACACTGTCAGTATGCTGTATGTGGTTATGTTCCCGTTTAGTGGTGTCCACCTTAACGCAATTCAGATTATTCTTTTAAACCTCAAATTTGCACAGGAAAAGTTTGTTTCTCAGAAAGAAATCTCAATTTGCAGAGCAAAGGAATACTATTTTGTGTGGCTCGATATTTTCAAAAAAATAGTTTTATCTTGGTCTGCAAATGGACAGTTCTTAAGAGCGCTGCAGATTTGTAGGTTAAATGGTTAATTTTGATTCTAAATGGATTGATGTTTCCAATTGACTCTTAATAAAATGAACCTTTTCAGTTTTAGCAAACGTCAGTGTTGGAATTGATCGATCTCCGAACTAGCTGACTATCAATTTTCAGAAAACTATACAGGTAAGCTGTTAAAGATTTTGAAACTAATTTGTCTGGGCGCTGTTGCTGCCTATGGCCGCAGCAGCATCCAGTCAGATTGGTTTTAAAAATACCCAACATAATATGTATTAAATGGTAAAGACATACAATTCGTACAACTTGTCAGACTATTACGCGTTAAAGATGGGCTATATCGAGTCATTGATGATGTTATGATTATGCCGTCATCCTACACGTCCCGGAGTTGGTTATGACATCATATGACGTCATATGATGGATGGATAATCTTGGATAGGTCCATTGTTTAATCTTCCTAAATTTTGGTGGGCCAAGCTGCATACAATTAGCATAAGCCAGTATGTAGTTCGCTAACTATTGTCTAATACAGAGATCCATTTCTAGCTACACCCCGCCCATTCCTAGCTAAACTCCCGCCAGATTATACGCGTATTGGAATCACATTATCTACTTTTATTAATTAACCGTATAACGTATCAAGATTTTTCAACAAAATTCAAATTTTTTGCTCGGTGAATGGCCGTTTGCTGGCCAAAAGAGTGCGGTTTTTGGAAAACTTACCACTGGAATTTAAGAAAATAGTTTTTGGCAGCTGATTGGAAGGTCAAGTAAATCAACATGTTCCCTTAGTCAGTGCCATTTTTTTGCATGCCAAGAGAAGCCCATTTTTGAAATTTTCCTACTCGAATGACTGGCTCAGTAACTGAGCCAGTCATTTCCGTGGTAAATTTTCAAAAATAGTCTTCTCTTTCCCGACAAATGGGCATTGTTCAACAACTACTGCGATGCTCTGTTTGACGAGTAAAAGGTTAAGACGACACAAACGGGGTTTAAACTCTGAATTACCAGGACCCGTATTCAAGGCACCTATACAGAAAAGCTGCTGCATATTTTGAGCTAATTAGAGGGGGGGGGGTGGGCGGGGGGGGGGCGGGTCTGTTGCTGTCAGCAGTTAGTGTACATCATCATGTGTGTGTTATCAGCTTACATGTGAAGTAATTGGATTATGACATACGTACTTGACCAACAGATCAGTTCTCACTGTTCTTTGTAAAATCCAAATTCCATGTTAATTAACTATGTAACATAGAGTTAATAGGAGTTCCTCTATCCATAATTATATCATAGCAATCATCACGCGTTTCGCAAATAGGAACGGCCATATTACCTGTATTCTTTGCAATCACTCCGCCGACTATGTCTTTGACTTCCCCGGCCGGCTCTTCCTTTTCCGGTAGTAGAAACTCTTGAAAGCGAACACATGATTTCACTCGGTCAATAGGATCATCATCGTCATCATAATCGGGAATAGCTTCTTTCGGTTTGTCTGATAGTCAAAGACAATGACATAGTTATTTACTTCTATAAGTATATTGGTATTTCTGATATAGAACATATTACCATTATGGTAGACCACTGGAAATAGTTAAATAATATACACACTACTATAATAATATATTGTGCGCCTTTTGTCCAATCACTATACGTAGTTAGATCATATCCCATTATACTCCCTTGAGATATCAAGTGACACAGGTCCAAACCTACAATCCAAAATAACTTTAGCCAGTCAAAATGGGCTTGAACATTGATATCACTGAGACCTGGAACAAAGCGTGGACCGTATGTTAAAAGGAGAATGGCCTGCAAAAGATATGCTTTAAATGGACATGGACAGTGGACATATATGGAAGGTGGCCAGCGCCTGCTTTAAAGGGGGTGGGTGCGCATGGGCCATTGTGCCCTCGCAAAGAAAGGGGCATCCACATAGAGAGAATAAAGAAATGTATGTGCTTTTGGAGTTTTAAGACATATTAAATAAAATTTACATTTTTAAAAGTGCTTACACTTTCAACGATAATGACCACAACTGAGAAATTCTTCATGATGTAAAAGATTTTCTGTTGAACATTTTCAAATTAATTTGCCTGGAAGCCGTTGCTAATTAAGATTATTTTCAAAATATTCAAGGTAGTTTCTGTATGGCTGCATTGAAAGTGGTAATATAGCATACCATTTTAAAAGTAACATGGTTACCTCCGGAAATGTGCGCACAGGCCGTTGCAGAGTATTTATATGTTAAATTTCTCTTTGGGAGGGGGGACCCCAAACACCCCTTTAGTTCTTTGACCAAGGGCCCCCATAATTCTACATCCAGACTTGAACCTGCTTACGAGAGCTTAGTAGTATAAACTATCTCAAACTGATTTATCCTTTTACTGGCTAAATTTGGTCGGGATAATCAAACCATGTGCTTGTCGAATGCCCATCTGCGAACCAAGAGCAGATTATTTTGAAAATGTACTGCGGTAACAACTGGCTCTATTATTCATTTAGTGTTCATGTTTATTGTTTAGTATGAAGCGCATTTAGGTGCAAAAGTGTGTCTTAAAATAATATAGTTAATCTTAAAAGAATTCACCTCGTGAACCCTGTTTTGTTTATTGTTTACAGTCAATTCAAATTCAGAATACAGATGCCTAATAGGTATGCACCATTTTCCACAGGAAAACGTTACACACTGTTATGTTGAATCTGGCCACACCCAGTCTGTACCACGGTCTTGAGGCATATCCATTTGTAGTAAAAGAAAATACTAATTTTTAAAACATTTACGACTAGAATGTCTGGCTCGTTTAACCGAGCCAGTCATTGCAGTGTTAACATTTCATAAATTGTCTCGCTTGGCCTGCACATGGCCATTCAAAAAGCAAATATTTAGATTTTCTTGACTAAATTTAGCTATGAAAGGGTAAACTGACGGGCAAATAATTTCGTATGTGTTTTTGAACTAATTGATTATCACATACAGATTCCATAACATCCACTAATTCAACCAAACAAGCCATTTCTAGCCGAGCTCCGCACACCCTCTGTGCTGGAATCAATCGATTCATGGGCTCTCAGAATCCGCTTGTTTATGTTGGGATCAATTGATCCATGTGATCTCAGAATCCGCTGTCCGCTCGCATGCACACACAGTCGCCACCACACCCGCATGCACGCCCGTCCACACGCACACATACTATGACGTCATAACCAATTACGTCACATGCAGACTGATGTCACAATCATAATTGAGAGGAATATTCCTTTTTGAAGCAGGAATAATTTGTCAGATGCACACATTATATGCTTTTCCAATTTAATAAACATTCTGTTAAATATTTTGAAACTAATTTTGCTGACCGCTGTTGTTGACATAGTGCACACGCCATCGCATCGTATCTAACTCAATTAATTGAGTTCTCATACCGGTAGACGCCAATATGTTGAGACTGGGTGAATTGTGTTTCTTAACCGTTTCGTGCCTACACTGGGCCAACATACTAAGCTGTCATTACAAGCTCAATTTTGATATAAAACAGTTGTCTCCCTTTAGCTGTTAGACTCACACAATGACGGGTATATTTTTACCTTATATCATACCATCAGTATAAGCACAGGTGCCATGTTATGAAAGTACACCCACACCCCACAGGGTGGGGGGGGGGGCGGGTCTGTTGCTGTCAGCAGTTAGTGTACATCATCATGTGTGTGTTGTCAGCTTACATGTGAAGTAATTGGATTATGACATACGTACTTGACCAACAGATCAGTTCTCACTGTTCTTTGTAAAATCCAAATTCCATGTTAATTAACTATGTAACATAGAGTTAATAGGAGTTCCTCTATCCATAATTATATCATAGCAATCATCACGCGTTTCGCAAATAGGAACGGCCATATTACCTGTATTCTTTGCAATCACTCCGCTGACTATGTCTTTGGCTTCCCCGGCCGGCTCTTCCTTTTCCGGTAGTAGAAACTCTTGAAAGCGAACACATGATTTCACTCGGTCAATAGGATCATCATCGTCATCATAATCGGGAATAGCTTCTTTCGGTTTGTCTGATAGTCAAAGACAATGACATAGTTATTTACTTCTATAAGTATATTGGTATTTCTGATATAGAACATATTACCATTATGGTAGACCACTGGAAATAGTTAAATAATATACACACTACTATAATAATATATTGTGCGCCTTTTGTCCAATCACTATACGTAGTTAGATCATATCCCATTATACTCCCTTGAGATATCAAGTGACACAGGTCCAAACCTACAATCCAAAATAACTTTAGCCAGTCAAAATGGGCTTGAACATTGATATCACTGAGACCTGGAACAAAGCGTGGACCGTATGTTAAAAGGAGAATGGCCTGCAAAAGATATGCTTTAAATGGACATGGACAGTGGACATATATGGAAAGTGGCCAGCGCCTGCTTTAAAGGGGGTGGGGGCGCATGGGCCATTGTGCCCTCGCAAAGAAAGGGGCATCCACATAGAGAGAATAAAGAAATGTATGTGCTTTTGGAGTTTTAAGACATATTAAATAAAATTTACATTTTTAAAAGTGCTTACACTTTCAACGATAATGACCACAACTGAGAAATTCTTCATGATGTAAAAGATTTTCTGTTGAACATTTTCAAATTAATTTGCCTGGAAGCCGTTGCTAATTAAGATTATTTTCAAAATATTCAAGGTAGTTTCTGTATGGCTGCATTGAAAGTGGTAATATAGCATACCATTTTAAAAGTAACATCGTTACCTCCGGAAATGTGCGCACAGGCCGTTGCAGAGTATTTATATGTTAAATTTCTCTTTGGGAGGGGGGACCCCAAACACCCCTTTAGTTCTTTGACCAAGGGCCCCCATAATTCTACATCCAGACTTGAACCTGCTTACGAGAGCTTAGTAGTATAAACTATCTCAAACTGATTTATCCTTTTACTGGCTAAATTTGGTCGGGATAATCAAACCATGTGCTTGTCGAATGCCCATCTGCGAACCAAGAGCAGATTATTTTGAAAATGTACTGCGGTAACAACTGGCTCTATTATTCATTTAGTGTTCATGTTTATTGTTTAGGATGAAGCGCATTTAGGTGCAAAAGTGTGTCTTAAAATAATATAGTTAATCTTAAAAGATTTCACCTCGTGAACCCTGTTTTGTTTATTGTTTACAGTCAATTCAAATTCAGAATACAGATGCCTAATAGGTATGCACCATTTTCCACAGGAAAACGTTACACACTGTTATGTTGAATCTGGCCACACCCAGTCTGTACCACGGTCTTGAGGCATGTCCATTTGTAGTAAAAGAAAATACTAATTTTTAAAACATTTACGACTAGAATGTCTGGCTCGTTTAACCGAGCCAGTCATTGCAGTGTTAACATTTCATAAATAGTCTCGCTTGGCCTGCACATGGCCATTCAAAAAGCAAATATTTAGATTTTCTTGACTAAATTTAGCTATGAAAGGGTAAACTGACGGGCAAATAATTTCGTATGTGTTTTTGAACTAATTGATTATCACATACAGATTCCATAGCATCCACTAATTCAACCAAACAAGCCATTTCTAGCCGAGCTCCGCACACACTCTGTGCTGGAATCAATCGATTCATGGGCTCTCAGAATCCGCTTGTTTATGTTGGGATCAATTGATCCATGTGATCTCAGAATCCGCTGTCCGCTCGCATGCACACACAGTCGCCACCACACCCGCATGCACGCCCGTCCACACGCACACATACTATGACGTCATAACCAATTACGTCACATGCAGACTGATGTCACAATCATAATTGAGAGGAATATTCCTTTATGAAGCAGGAATAATTTGTCAGATGCACACATTATATGCTTTTCCAATTTAATAAACATTCTGTTAAATATTTTGAAACTAATTTTGCTGACCGCTGTTGTTGACATAGTGCACACGCCATCGCATCGTATCTAACTCAATTAATTGAGTTCTCATACCGGTAGACGCCAATATGTTGAGACTGGGTGAATTGTGTTTCTTAACCGTTTCGTGCCTACACTGGGCCAACATACTAAGCTGTCATTACAAGCTCAATTTTGATATAAAACAGTTGTCTCCCTTTAGCTGTTAGACTCACACAATGACGGGTATATTTTTACCTTATATCATACCATCAGTATAAGCACAGGTGCCATGTTATGAAAGTACACCCACACCCCACAGGGGGGGGGGGGGCGGGTCTGTTGCTGTCAGCAGTTAGTGTACATCATCATGTGTGTGTTGTCAGCTTACATGTGAAGTAATTGGATTATGACATACGTACTTGACCAACAGATCAGTTCTCACTGTTCTTTGTAAAATCCAAATTCCATGTTAATTAACTATGTAACATAGAGTTAATAGGAGTTCCTCTATCCATAATTATATCATAGCAATCATCACGCGTTTCGCAAATAGGAACGGCCATATTACCTGTATTCTTTGCAATCACTCCGCTGACTATGTCTTTGGCTTCCCCGGCCGGCTCTTCCTTTTCCGGTAGTAGAAACTCTTGAAAGCGAACACATGATTTCACTCGGTCAATAGGATCATCATCGTCATCATAATCGGGAATAGCTTCTTTCGGTTTGTCTGATAGTCAAAGACAATGACATAGTTATTTACTTCTATAAGTATATTGGTATTTCTGATATAGAACATATTACCATTATGGTAGACCACTGGAAATAGTTAAATAATATACACGCTACTATAATAATATATTGTGCGCCTTTTGTCCAATCACTATACGTAGTTAGATCATATCACATTATACTCCCTTGAGATATCAAGTGACACAGGTCCAAACCTACAATCCAAAATAACTTTAGCCAGTCAAAATGGGCTTGAACATTGATATCACTGAGACCTGGAACAAAGCGTGGACCGTATGTTAAAAGGAGAATGGCCTGCAAAAGATATGCTTTAAATGGACATGAACAGTGGACATATATGGAAGGTGGCCAGCGCCTGCTTTAATGGGGGTGGGGGCGCATGGGCCATTGTTCCCTCGCAAAGAAAGGGGCATCCACATAGAGAGAATAAAGAAAGGTATGTGCTTTTGGAGTTTTAAGACATATTAAATAAAATTTACATTTTTAAAAGTGCTTACACTTTCAACGATAATGACCACAACTGAGAAATTCTTCATGATGTAAAAGATTTTCTGTTGAACATTTTCAAATTAATTTGCCTGGAAGCCGTTGCTAATTAAGATTATTTTCAAAATATTCAAGGTAGTTTCTGTATGGCTGCATTGAAAGTGGTAATATAGCATACCATTTTAAAAGTAACATCGTTACCTCCGGAAATGTGCGCACAGGCCGTTGCAGAGTATTTATATGTTAAATTTCTCTTTGGGAGGGGGGACCCCAAACACCCCTTTAGTTCTTTGACCAAGGGCCCCCATAATTCTACATCCAGACTTGAACCTGCTTACGAGAGCTTAGTAGTACAAACTATCTCAAACTGATTTATCCTTTTACTGGCTAAATTTGGTCGGGATAATCAAACCATGTGCTTGTCGAATGCCCATCTGCGAACCAAGAGCAGATTATTTTGAAAATGTACTGCAGTAACAACTGGCTCTATTATTCATTTAGTGTTCATGTTTATTGTTTAGGATGAAGCGCATTTAGGTGCAAAAGTGTGTCTTAAAATAATATAGTTAATCTTAAAAGAATTCACCTCGTGAACCCTGTTTTGTTTACTGTTTACAATCAATTCAAATTCAGAATACAGATGCCTAATAGGTATGCACCATTTTCCACAGGAAAACGTTACACACTGTTATGTTGAATCTGGCCACACCCAGTCTGTACCACGGTCTTGAGGCATGTCCATTTGTAGTAAAAGAAAATACTAATTTTTAAAACATTTACGACTAGAATGTCTGGCTCGTTTAACCGAGCCAGTCATTGCAGTGTTAACATTTCATAAATAGTCTCTCTTGGCCTGCAAATGGCCATTCAAAAAGCAAATATTTAGATTTTCTTGACTAAATTTAGCTATGAAAGGGTAAACTGACGGGCAAATAATTTCGTATGTGTTTTTGAACTAATTGATTATCACATACAGATTCCATAGCATCCACTAATTCAACCAAACAAGCCATTTCTAGCTGAGCTCCGCACACACTCTGTGCTGGAATCAATCGATTCATGTGCTCTCAGAATCCGTTTGTTTATGTTGGGATCAATTGATCCATGTGATCTCAGAATCCGCTGTCCGCTCGCATGCACACACAGTCGCCACCACACCCGCATGCACGCCCGTCCACACGCACACATACTATGACGTCATAACCAATTACGTCACATGCAGACTGATGTCACAATCATAATTGAGAGGAATATTCCTTTATGAAGCAGGAATAATTTGTCAGATGCACATATTATATGCTTTTCCAATTTAATAAACATTCTGTTAAATATTTTGAAACTAATTTTGCTGACCGCTGTTGTTGACATAGTGCACACGCCATCGCGTCGTATCTAACTCAATTAATTGAGTTCTCATACCGGTAGACGCCAATATGTTGAGACTGGGTGAATTGTGTTTCTTAACCGTTTCGTGCCTACACTGGGCCAACATACTAAGCTGTCATTACAAGCTCAATTTTGATATAAAACAGTTGTCTCCCTTTAGCTGTTAGACTCACACAATGACGGGTATATTTTTACCTTATATCATACCATCAGTATAAGCACAGGTGCCATGTTATGAAAGTACACCCACACCCCACCGGTGGGGTCCAATTGTGCAGAATTTCAGTGACCCCACCCACATCACGGCGACGATATACTGTATATCGCTATCAGAAATCCGATTAGTAATGCATGAGCCGTCTACGGTTTGTGAAGTCCTGGGTAAACAGGTTGTTTTTAGGTATAAATACGCATTTGCAAGTGACTATTTATTCTGTTCAACTATGTCAAATTTACACAAAATTATGGAAAAAAGCCTAGTCCCCAGGAAAAAATTTACAGCATAAAACTTAATCAAGGGAGTGTTAATACTGGTACTAATTGGTGTTTTAAGACTGGGCGAGGTTGAAACTAGGATTGTGCGATTATTGCTTTGAGTGATCAAGATCGATTATTTAATAATAATCGTGGTTACTCGATTAATCAGCCTCTTTACAAATTAACCATACATAACGGTAACAACAAAGACAGATCAATGACGAAAGATGCAATGGTGGTTAGCAATGTTCATTTGTAGGCCGAGCGAAGACTACCTTTTTGAAAAAATATCATTGGAATGCATGGCTCGATGCTCGAGCCAATCATTCCAGTGATACATTTTCAAAAAATAGCCTTCTCTTGGCCTGTAAATCGACATGCCATCACTAAACAAATGCCAATGTTCGTGACCTAACGCATTAAATATTAAATTAAGAGGTAGGTTTTGAAATATTTTATGCAGTATACATTATTCACGATCATTCGATTATTGAATTTTTAATCATTTAAATTCACGATTTAAAAAATTGTTGTGATTTTCGATTTAATCATGTAATCGCGCAAGTCTAGTTGAAATTAAGAGTTACAGCAGATAGAATAGTAAGAAACAGACAGATAATATTCAAGATAACTTCACCCTCTCGTTGAGGTCGTGATACTAGGTAGCAAAACATGTTAATATCTTGTAATATTGGTAACGTCTGAATTCCTATTTCACTGTTGCGCGATATAATGTTGGCAAAGGTATTTAGTAGGTTGTGTTTAGACGCGCGTGTACGTAGCTTACCAGCTCTCGACCGATAATAAAAATTGTCAGAAATATCCAGTCGACGTCCATCCTTATAGCGTAGAAATGTACATTCCATAATTCCTTGAAGACATTTTGTCACTTTGTTTATTGATGTCTGTGAACCTTGACCTGTTAAAGTCCCCATGCCGCCTGTGCCTGGGTCACCGTTTCTGATCCTAAGAACAACACCAGACATTTCCGCAATCTAAAAATTGAGATATACATTACAAAACATGTAAGTTTGCCTCAATTTGCATGTTGATATATGAAATGGATTATATTAAATGAATGGACCTTTCCGGATTTAGCTATGCCCCGCCCATCTCGAGCTAAGCTCCACCCACCCCTCGCTCGTGTTGGGGGTCGATCAATCTCTGAACACCATGACTATCAATTAAAAAAAACTACAGAAGTAAGCTGTTGAATATTTTGAAACTTATTTGACTGGATGATGTTGCTGCCTAAGGCAACAGCGCCCAGTCAATTTGGTTTCAAAATATTCAACAGCACGTTTCATCAATAGCAAAGAATTACAAAGACATACACTTCATACAATGTGTCGGAGTATTTGAGATTTGATGACGGTCTATATGGAACCCTTTGTGAGGTAATGATTGTGACGTCATCATACATGCGCTGAGCTGATTATGAATTCATACGAGGTCAGATGATGGATGGATACTCTGGAAAGGTGAATTGCATTTATCTGAAAACAACGAAAAATCTATGAAATACATCGATGGTTAAATATGGAAATATTGCACGAATCTGAACTAGATATGACCTACTGTGAAATGGTGTGAATACAATGCTATTCGGCTTTGCCATTCAAGCCTGGACATATATGGACTTCGACTGGCTGACGTTACAAAATAGTCAGCCATAGTTTGCGCAAGAGTACGCAGCTTCCCATCCCTCATTTGTAAAGATGTGGTGGTTAGGCATTGATGTTGCGTGTGCATGGGTGCGTGCATGCCTGCGTGTGTGTCAGCGCGCGTGTGAGTGTGTGCGTGCGTGTGTGTGCAATTGAATGAGTTTGCAGATGTGATGGATGTGCGGCTTGAGGCGCATGGCTTTGGGTGTACTATTTCCCACATAGTGTGGGTCAGGAAAATACATGGGCACATGACTAGATATATTGACGACCATGCAGTAGTAAAACTATGAGCAGAGCAGAAAGCACTACAGAACTGCGCATCAATAAATGTGACCAAACTGAAGACTGCGCCAAACTGCGCAATATCATTCTGCGCCACATCAGCGAACACTTACACCATCTTGCTATTCAATAAGCAGACTCCATGGCAGATGAAACCATTGCCACGGATGATTGTCACAAACTGTTTCTGGCAGCCCGAGGCCGAAGAGTTCCTGACTACGCACAACCGCTTAATGTACAAAAATCTGAATGAAATTTTAACGGGACTGACCAGAGCAAAGTGGACACAAAATTGATCAAGGAACTGTGCATTGACCACGATTATGCGACGTTGTATCCATTTTCAGGTGATCGCAGGCTATAACTAACACCAATTAAAAGAGCAGAAGTTGAGAAGGCACTCACAGCCCTGATATAAATCGATGAACATCCAAACCTGATAGCATGAGCAAGGAACCATTCGAATATATATGCAACTGGTATTATCTCAATACCGATCATGGACGTAGTCAATTCTGACTATATGCATCAATTTCCACTTAATTATGTAGCCCAAGGCACCACTATCGTGCTACCAAATCTCAAGAAGTCACAGCGGCCACGACCCCACCCCCAAACCCCCACCGCACCCCGCCAATCTGCGGCCCATTGTGCTCCTCAACAAGATAGATAAATCCTATACTATACCCTATGCTACATCTGAGACAATGTCTATGACTTCATTGGATCATTTCAAAGTGGCTTTAAACGTGGACGCAGCAGCGCAGACACTGCATGCACTCAATGCATGCTTGAATCATAGTCATGTCCAAACACTGAGATTTTCCCAAAATGAGCATGTACCGGGCCTTCGAGACAAATACACATACTTTCTAAAGATGCTCTCTACAAGATATGTATTACATCACCAGTGTCTGCAAAAGTCTCCCAGCAAACATGGTTTGTGTTTGACCATGTGCTAAGTATACCAGATGACCCACCCTCACAGAGCGTTTTCGAATTCGCCCTACTTGGTGTTAGTAAATATAAAACCAGGAGAAGATGCAATTGCATGGACCTGCTAAATGTGCTGCGTGATAACCGAAACCAGGACATGGTACACGCAGATCAATAATGGGCATGAGAAAGGTAAATATACACCTGTGCAAAAGTAAAGCACCACCCTATGTTTACGCACATGCGAGGGTATATTCATGTGCTATGAAGAAAGCAATAGCATAAACATTTATGTACCCATCCATCTTAGTGCCAGAGGTAATAATGCAACTAGAGGAATGCTGATTATGATGGTGGGGAAACACTGTATGTTTTTGTTTGAACTTGAAAACGAGGCCTGAATATGGTTACGTTGACACAACTGACAACTATTGCCCTACAGTTGACACACGTGGCTAGATTGTCATTAATGGATGGTGTCTGAAAACGAAGTTTAACATCTGTGCACGAGTTTGAGACTGTCATTATTAATACCGGGTATATCCACCTTGTGCCTGGATGACGGCCTGGACACGACGTTTCATGCTGGTCACCAACCGACTGATACGCCATTGTGGTATTCGTTGCCATTCAAGATGGAGTGCGTCTGTTAATTCCTGTAGGTTCTGCACAGGAGGATCCCTCCTTCTCACCATGTTTCCCAGAATGTCCCAGATATGCTCAATAGGGTTCATGTCAGGGCTCCTTGCTGGCCATAGTAGGGTTTCGATGGCATTCTGGCGGAGGTATTCATGCACAGCTCTAGCACGATGTGGTCGGGCGTTGTCATCCATGAATATAGGGTGGGTTCCAGGTGCATGATTTACAAAATGAGGGACCACAACTCTATCCAGTATGGAATCTTGATATCTTTGTCCATTTAGTGTTCCAGGTACAGTCAACAGATCCAGCTTACAATCAAATGAGATGCACCCCCATATCATAACGGAACCTCCACCAAATGGAACTTCTTCCATGATGTTACGTTGGTCGTACGCCGTGCGTCTGGACCTCCATACACGAGTTCGACCATCTGTGGCATGAAGCAGGAACCGACTTTCATCTGACCAGTGTACCCGTCTCCAGGATCTCATGTTCCAGTGTCTTCTTTCGTTGCACCACCTCAGACGCTCCTCTTTGTGGTGTGCAGTGAAGAGAGGACGTCTGACAGGTCTCCTAGCTTTCATGCCAGCAGCATACAGTCTCCGTTTGACGGATGACATTGACACTCTATTGCGCGTTTCCCATTGCTAGCTGAGCACTCTGCTGTTGGTGAATGGAGATCTCCTAACAAGGCGTACACGGGCTCGATCATCACGGGCAGTAGTGTTCTTCGGTCCTCCAGATCTAGGCCTGTCGTTCACCTCGTTAGTTTGCCCATGTGTTGCTATCAAACGACTGATTACAGTATGGTTAATGTTCAGCTGTCTGCCAATCTCTCTGCATGACATACCAGTGGTATGCATGCCTATGATTTGCCATTTCACACGATCACTTAACCTTCGTCTTGCCATAGCGGTTCACAATCGAGAGCTAATTCTCTCTGTACAAATAAACCACGGTCATGAACACAAAATTCCTAATCTTGTCGCCTAAATCTGTATGTAATGTTCTACACCTCAAACTGGACTTTTACATAACTGAACACGTGTGCTGTTTCCCGCCACGCACGGACATCAAGCGGCGTGAAGTCATGCATGCATGTGCATTTCGTACTTGGAATTATGTCAGCTAACGCGGGGACAAAAAGTATAGCAGCCTAGTTGTACCATCATGTTTCTACGTTCTATTGTTTTTGCTGGTGCTTAACTTTTGCACAGGTGTATACGTTGGCTGAGGAGAAGATCTGCTGGCCAAATATGAAGAAGGACTATTGCAGCTGTATGGTGCTTCTACTACTGCATCAGCATACTACATTCATCATACAAACATGCCGTCTGTTCTCTGTGGGAGAAAGCCCACTCATCGCAGGATGTAGCTGTGTTCCAATAGCCTGTGCACAAGGGATGTTGACATCGATAGTGCTGTTCAAGCATTGGGACTTCAACAAGATAGGACTATGCAAGGACGTGCATTTGATACCACCAAGAGACCATACATCCTTAAATCTTTCAACCAAGGTTGCTCCGATGACGGCAAACTACATTGTATAAAATTAATAAAGTAGACAGTCCGAATACTGTTATGACTTAAGAACGACAAAGAGACCAAATACTGTCATGACTTAAGGCTGGCAAAGAGACAAAATACTGTCATGGCTTGAGAATGGCAAAGAGACCAAATACTGCCATGAATTAAGTGTGTTAAATAGACCACATATTTCAATGGCTTAAGAGATATAATTATACCAGGTACTGCTGTGCAGCAGCAAATGCTAATATAACAAGTACTACCATGACTTAAGAAATACAAATATGCCAATGTCTGCAATGATTTAGCAAGGGGTAAGAGATCAAATAGTGCACTGATTTATGACAAGTTACTAAAGCAATGACTTAAGAAAAATTAAATCAGTCAATTACAGCCATGACTAAAGAAAGTTACATATTTCAAATAGTACAATGGCTAAAGGAATGTAAATAGATCGAATACTGCAATGAATTAAAACAGGCGAATATACCAAATACTATCATAGGGTAAGAAAAATGAATAGGGAAAATATTGCCAGGATATAATAAAGCCAAATAATACAAATACAACAATGACTTAAGAAAACGTAATAGACCAAGTACTGACATGCTTTAAGAACACATATTGAAGCAAATACTGCCATGACTTAGGAGAATTTAATAGACAGAAACATATTTTTACTTATGCAACTTAAATAGAGTAAACAATGCAATGACTTAATAACGGAAAATTTACTAAATAGTACTATAGTGAATGAAATGATCATCGCGCAACTATTGCAATGACCTAAGAAAAGTAAATTGATCAAAATCGTCAATGATATAAGAAAGTTAAATAGATAACACACTACCATGATTTATTAACAGTTACCAGATCAAATAATGCCATGACTTAAAACGTTTACTAAAACGATAACTGCCATGACTTAGGAAGAGTACATAGACCAACTACTGGTATACCTTAATACAGTAATTATACCCCATACTGTCATGAAGAAATAAAAGTAACTCTACAATCACTACTAGGACTTTGGAAAACATACATACTCCGTCATGATCTAGGAAAGGTATATTTCCCAAACACTGCCAAAAACATAAGAAACGTTTTTAAAACCCCAATATCGATGACTTCAGAAATGTAACTATATCGAATGCAGACACGACTTAAGAAACGCGAATAGGTCGAATATTACCATGATTTGGCAACTGGTAATAGGCTATATACTAGCATGACATACGATAAATCTCACCGCACCTTATATCAACCTATAGGTGATAGAATTTGCCACTAATAATCCATACCTGACATTTTAGCTTACTATCATGCCGATAACGAAACATATTCAGGCTTTAGCAGCTACATGTTTATGCATTTCTACAGCCTATGACGGCTGTCATGATTTATTTTTCAACCAATCAGAGCGGAAACTAGTATGTCCGCCTCGGTATGTACGCTTAGTCATAGTGGTGCAAGCTATAGTTTAGCAATGTGGTCTAAAAGTAATCACAGAGTTAAACATGCAGGCCATATGTAGTGACAACTGCTGGTCAAATCAGTTTCAGAATACTCAACGAGAGGAGTATTAGTTACTAAAGAATGTAATGCATTGGCAATTACGTGACATCACAAACTGTCGCTTGATCAGACACAATGGCGGCGATCACTGTTCAACATTTACATGACATTACAAAGCAGATATTTGTGATACAGAAACGGGAATGTGACAGGATATGAATGATATGGAATATATACAACCTAATCTATCGGTGCAATGCAATTTTTGAGATGAGATTAGCATCCATTTAAGAGAGATGAATTGTCAAAATACCACCATCGTATATATGAATTAAATATATGAAATTCTGCTCTGTCGTAAGAGAAGGTAATAACCCAAATACAGACAGGACCTAAGAAATGTTGATCGATTACACACTACCATGGTGTACGAAATGTCACTAAACCAAATATGAACACGAGAGTTGATACATAAACAAATGATGTTACGAGCAAAGAAAATCTAATATAACAAATACTATATTAAGTAAAAAGAACACATACCGCCATGATATAAGAACAATTAATGAACTGCACATTAACATTACTTAGCTAAAGTTAACACAAATCACTCGCCCATGGGTTAAAAGCGGTTTATTGACCAGATACTATTATGACTTAACAATGCAGAAAGAACAAATACTGGCATGGCTTAAGAAGAATTACCAAAGCAAATACTGCGACAACTTACCAAAATGTATTATACCGAATACTGCCACGACTTGGCAAAATGTAAAAGACCGACTACTGCCACAATTTAGCAAAATGTAAGAGGCCGAATATTGTCACGATTTAGCAAAATGTAATAGACCGACTATTGCCACGACTTAGCAAAA
The DNA here is from genome assembly GCA_034401795.1 of Chaetoderma sp. LZ-2023a. Lineage (NCBI taxonomy): Eukaryota > Metazoa > Mollusca > Caudofoveata > Chaetodermatida > Chaetodermatidae > Chaetoderma > Chaetoderma sp. LZ-2023a. The sequence goes on along the minus strand of CM067359.1, from coordinate 27,784,538 downwards.
TGTAGTACACCGAATACTGCCACGACCTAGCAAAATGTAATAGACTGAATAAAGGTTCAATAAACCAAATCCTAACATTCCGTAAGATGTTATAAATTAACAATCAAGCTCACTGTCAAAGATTTATCATGCCAATATAGAATACATAATTTAATGAAGTAATCGTATTATGCCAAAATAACTAGGTGTCACCTTTCCTGAAACAAACTCAATGGATCGTGTATCGAAATTGTTTCTCCCTAAAAATATTCAGTCAAAATGTAATAGCTACAAAGGAGTTTCCTTACCTGCCTGATTTTTGCATATTTACCAAGACTGAACTTCTGGTTTGAAAAACGGAAGACTCTTCTGATATCCATCATTGGTAAGACTGAAAATAATTATTTATCTAAATTAATATTCTTGCGCTCCAAACTAAGATACACTTCTAAAAACATTGGGTTGAATATTCTGAAACTAATTTGAATGGGAGCTGCTGCTTCTATAGGCTGCTATAGGCAGGATATGCAGACACAGCACCCAGTCAAGTTAGTTTCTGAATACTCCAAAAGATTATATTCATGGTAAGTTGAGATTCTGGGTATTCAAGAGTGGTTTAAAACATTCACAAAGATCTCATAACTATGGCCAGTAGAAATTGATGCGGGCATAGATAGCACATGACGAGAATCCATCTATTGGAGAACCAGCGTACACGTGTGCCGCACACATGTATATCACGCATACTACTTCCCATGGAAACATGTTAGTATGCTGAAGATGAATACATTGAGTGAATTATTGCTGGTGCCTATAATACGACAATTGCGCAATATAGCTGATATATGCCACGGTTCGGAAAGCGAGCTAATTGATGAATCCAGTTTTAGTGATGAACCAACCATCTCTGGGTAAGATTCATAGATCCTTTGACCTTGTTTTGATCAATCAATCACTGCAATCCGTGAATATCAATTTCTAGAAGACTATACAGGTAAGTTGTTGACTATTTTGAAGCTAATTCGAGTGCCCGGTAAAAAAATTAAATAGTAAAAACATACAATTCGTACAACAACGTTGAGTCCGTCAGCGATCATGCGTTCGTGACGATCTTATCTAAGCCATTCATGACGTCATTGATTATGACGTCATCCTACATGCCACGTAGTTGATTACGACGTCATATGCGCGATGGATAAACTGGAATCCCCGTTATCCATAGAGGGACCCGTTCCTAGTTATGCCCCACTCATTTTTATCTAAGCTCCGCCCACGGGTTGCATGTGTTTGGATCGATTTATCTACTTTGACCTCTGAATTCCCAAAATCTAATCTTCAAGTGAATTATACAAGCAACATGTTGAATAATTTGAAACTAAATTGATTTGGGTGGGGGTGTTGTTGCTGCAAACAGAATGTGTTCTATATACCTAATCTATCAAAGATATATAATTTGTACACTTGGCGGACTTTTCGATCTTCATGACGAAGTTATACTGGTTGTGACGTCAGCCTACATGGGACATTATTGGCTACACCACAATATATTCGAGTGGCAGCTCGTATCCTTCCACTGACAATTGTTGCTAAAAAATTGCATTCAAATTGTTCCCAACACTATAGCTTTCGGAAGAGGAATTACCGGTACAATATTTGGTTTCATAGCAAACGACGGTTTCCTAAACGTAGTGAATTCGTCGGATTAATCATGCCAATGTACTGTTTCATAACCTTACGCTGTCTGCAATTGATCAGATGACGTCCTTGAGATTATAAAGAATTCATCTGATTTTCCCATCGTAGCCCTGGATTGAAATCAATGAAAAATGTCAAATTGATGTCAATCTATTTATGATATTTAACTCAATTGGAACTACAGAACACATTTTGAAGTACAATCTCAGAACCATAATATAATTGTATATACATATAAATGCAGTCATCAAAGACAGGTGGTAGTCTAAACCAAGTAAATGGCAATACAATATGTATGTAAGAGCATTAAAATGACACCTCTTTATGACAAGCTGTCGTAAATAGGTAAATTATTTGAAGGAAAAGGGAGCTGTTCTCTTTAGTAATACCATACCTCGAGACTGCGGCTCCGCATATGTCTCTAAGACCCCTGAAGATTCTGTCTCTGTGTCAGATATGGATGATTTAGAATGGCTCAGCTGACCTGTTGAGATGAACATCTTACAAAATATAATTAGTGTGCAAATATGCAGACTGTGTCCTACACACGCCCACACGCGTGCATGCGTGCACGAACGAACACACACACGCACGCACGCACGCACGCACACACACGCACGCACGCACGCACGCACGCACACACGCGCACACTTTGATTCTTTTGTTAAACTGTTTTCAATCACAGCCCAAACCTGTAGACCTTTACATGAGAAAAGCCTAAACACAGTTCACATATGTAGACTGCAGAGACAATGTATGCCATAGCAAACACTCGCGATTCACCACGAGTAACAGACTTCAATTTCAAACGCAGCATGGTATCAACTGTGCAGGACGTGCCCACTGTCATTGCACAACCGAAATGGACAATATTTGGAATGTTCTACGAAGCCCAGAGAAGACGCCCCCTGAGAAAGCACTAGACTACAGAAATGTGGAATGGTCACTATTAGGTGCCAACAAGTATCAAGCAAACAGATGTTACCATCACTCTAAATGGAATACTTCACTTTTAGCTATCTAGCTAAGGTCCAGCCAATCTTTGCCCGCATTGGGATCAATGGACCCCTGAATTCTCTGAATCTCAATTTCCCGAAAATTATACAGGTATGCTGTTGCATATTTTGAAACTAATTGCACTGGGTGCTGTTGCTGCCTATGTGGGCACAGTTCTGGTTGTGACAGCTCGCCACTGCGTTAATCTAAACGACCACCATTTGCACTGGATGGGAAACGATGACAGGAGTTAGATTATTATTTTGATTTCGGCAAGAGAGTACTGATGCATTGATTCTAGTCAAAGTAATCTCCAAATATTGAACATAGTATCTGTATTGGTCTCAACTTTGAAATTGGCATATGCCTTCTCTAGATTTGTCGATCGTGACAAATTATAAATCATTGAATGACCTGTTGTAATGGATATACCATATATTATATAGAGGAATATGTATCACGAGCTTGCTAAATTATTGCATATTAAGAAGAAGCCTAAGAGATCTTCAAACATACTAAATACCGGTCAATTATACAAGAAACGTAGATAGCTTATAATAGGGAACCTCAGTATACAATCTGAATGGTAGACACATATACTGATATAAAGGCTCTCGAAAGTAACATGCCATGCGCCGCAGCTTAAATGGTGCCTTTCAACATTACTCTAACAATTGAGTCTTTATTCACAAGAAGTGTGGCAAGCTATATTTGTGAGGTAGGCAGCTTGGTCATGATACATAGACGGGTCCAGAGAACAAGAAAAATGACATACAATTGGTGGGTCACACATACAAGTTAAGCATTTCTCTCAGCATATGAGAGAGAGAGAGAGAGAGAGAGAGAGAGAGAGAGATAATAGATTGAAAATAATCAATCTCTCTCTCTCTCTCTCTCTCTCCCTCCCTCCCTCCCTCCCTCCCCCTCCCTCCCTCCCCCCTCCCTCCCTCCCTCCTTTCCCCTTTCTCGTCATCTCTTTCCCCCGCCATTCTCTCTGTGCATATGGCCATGTATATTCAAACATGCAGGTTTATATGCTATGGTGCAAGTTATTGAACATATGCTATCAGGATGTTCTCTACAATCATCACCTGGAACCAGCCTGGAATTATTCTGGATTGGGGCAATTTGTTCAATTTTTTCTTGGATAATCTGCATCGCCCTAGAGGTAGAATCACCTATGCCTTTGACCATTAACATACAGGTCTCGTCATCAGAAAATGTCAATACTCCACTTCGAAATCTATATTTGAAGCTAATATCAGCGCCAGTTGTACTTTCAATCTAAAATACAAAAGAACAAATATTTTCTAGGAAAAGATTGTGACTTTACCAAATTCAATAATGCGTCATCCGATTGCACTTACTACAACTCAAATGCTATCGCTTAAGAAACAGTTCATAGGAAAAAAGCAATAGATGCATCTATTAGATGCTCCGTCCATCTCTAGCTAAGCTTGACCCACGCTTTGCCCGTGTTTGGATTGTTCGAACCCTGAACTCCCTGAATCTCGATTTACAGAAAACTATACAGGTAAATCTTTGGCTATTTTGAAACTAATTTAACTGGGCGGTATAGCTGCGCATGGCCGCAACAGCACTCACTCAAATTAGTTTCAAAATATTCAACAGAATGCTTATCAAGTAGCAAGAACATACAATTCGTACACCTGCCGCACTATTAAGCGTTAATGACTGACTTATATACGCTACTCATTACGTATTATGATTGTGACGTAATTGATTATGACGTCATATAGTTATCTACCATATCAGATTCCTCTATTAATACCATGTATATTTAAGCAGACTAGCCCATAATATATCTGCGGACTGGTTTCCATTTCTAGATATGCCCCGCCCACTTGTAGGAATACGTCTTCTACCAGCTGCGAGACATATCTAAGCATTGGCAGATGTTGACAACTAGTTAGGAGATAGTGAGTACCTACCAAATGAATAAATCATATCTGCCACTAAAGTATATGACGTTACAATCACATTTCGGCAGACGTCAAAATCAAAATCTATGATGAATGACGCATCTTGCGCCGTCTTGAACATTGAATAGTCCGCCAGGTGACCACATTGTATGTATTTAATGGTTTTACTATTTTAATAACCAGTATGTTGAATATTTTGAAACTAATTTGACGGGGCGCAGATGCTGCCAAAATGTATTTAACAGCTTAGTTGCAAGGTTAGCTTGAAATTGTTATTGTGAGAATACAGGTTTCTGTGCATACAAATCGACCCCAGCGCTCGCAACACGCGTTCTAAGCTCAGCCCAAAAGGAGTCGGTCATTTTAAAATAACTTCTCATGCGATGAAGTTGGGTTGCACAGTTAATTTACCGAACAATTATGAAGTAGAAATAGAACAGGTGACAGACATCACATTTCTATACACAAATTAATAAGCTGTTACCATACATTAAGAACACTATATTACCAAAAAAGGGTATAACCCTGGCCTGAAAATACGTGCATAGCTCTATTTTACCGTTTGAAATATTGTTGAGTTCTGCCCAATGAGTGCATCTACAATCTTCTTAGAGATACACATTTCTTTTACATCCTGATTATTCGCAGTGCATGATGTCATATGATCGCTGGTAATCAGATTGGAAACAGCTTGATGCGTCCTTGTTTGATAACTCCCTATAAATATGTGTATTCGGAGATAGAGTGAATGGGAGTGAAATAGAGTGAGAGAAGGGAATAGGATTTGTAAGAGGCATAACGATGGATAGATAGAGAACTCGACTGAGAGAGAGAGAGAGAGAGAGAGAGAGGGGGGGGGGAGAGAGAGGCAGGGAGGGGGGCGGGAGAGAGAAGGGGAGGAGGAGGTAGGGTGGGTGGGGGAGAGGGAGGGAAGGGCGATAGAGAGATAGAGAGAGGGAGAGAGAGGGGGCGGAGGGGCGGTAGGGAGGGAGAGAAAGAGTGAGGGAGGGAGGGAGGGAGAGATAGAGAGAGAGAGAGACGGAGAGAGGGGAGTGGGGGGGGGAGCGAGAGAGCGCGCGAAAGAGAGCAGTCTTTTAAGTGCTCACTGAAATGACTGGCTCGGTTATTCCAGCGGTTAATTTCCAAAATTTCTCTTCTCTGTGCCTGCAACGGAACACTGGCTAAGAAAAAATTACTATAATTATCGAGACCATTACCGCGTTGATGGGCAAGCCGGTTAAAACGGTGTCTGTAGTGGCGGTGATGAATGTCTAATTGCAGTAAAAGAGAAGGCCATTTTTTGTAAAAAATGTTGTTAACTTAACAAAAATATTCTTTTCTTGGCCTGCAAAAATTATAATTTTCTTGAAAAACCTTGAACATTATCGGCTTGCCTTATACAGCCTAAGCATCATTTTGAGAGCCAAGAACAGCTGTGGACACAAGAGTGGTTAACATATTATGTACATGACAGACGTTGGTATATGCATAATGTGGACTGTTGCATTTGTAGTATAGATGCACATTCACACCAAAATGTTTGAAATCAAATCAAAATTGTATACTTTGAGAGGCTTAAGTTTTGTGCCTAGATGTAATGAAACAAAATGAATCCTATCATAATGATAATATCATTCCACATAAATTAATTAAAATTGAACGCATCGCTGACAATAAATATACTTTCTATAATTATGAATTTAAATTAGGCACTCTAATTCAATTTCACAACTCCTAAACATATATCAAGTGCCTAATTCAAATTCATAATTATAGAAATTATATTTATTCTCAGCGATGTGTTCTATTGCACATTTAAACAACATAGGGAAATACCACATGCGTAACTTCTTTGAACATTAGGTATGATTATTCTTACCACCTTGCTCATCAATAATGACATCACCAGACACAGCTGTAGCAACACACCGATCGGCGATAACCGGAGCATCGTTGTTGTCATTGCCTTTGTCGTTGTCGGTGTCGTTATCGATGCCGCTTTCGCTGTCATCGTGGCTCGCAAGCGTTAGTGTCTCCTTTACATCACATGGACGCTTAAGTAACGTCGTTGCCCAAATGACTCTGAGGTGCTCACGTGTCTGGGAGGGCGGACTGTAAAAGCAAAAAAACTCGAGATGTTTGACTGATAAATAGACTACGTTAATTGAGGGAATCGTTTCTCGATCGGGCCCGCCAATTCTGGCTATGCTCCGCCTACTTTTTATATTGGAAGGGACTTAAAATTTTGACACCTGAATTCCCATAATCTAAACTTAGTAAAAAGTAGCTATACATGTAGGCGGTTGAATACCTTGAAACTAATTTGACTTGTTCCTGTTCCTGCCTAAGAAAGAAACAACTTCCAGTCAAATTAGTTTCAAAATATTGGACAGAATGTTTATTAAAATTGAAATTCGTCAAGAAATTACAATTCATCGAGACGGAGCTATACATTATATTGATCGTGACGTCAGCTAGCACGTGACGTATCTGACTATGACGTCAGATACATGCTTTAGTGAGAGATCGGATCTCTCCATTCTTTCATAGAAGAATGCAGGTCCATTCATTATGCCCAATAATTACCAATAATTGCAATAAATTATACATTGAAATCACGTCGGTTTGGAATGTATATGGAACGGCATGTACCTTCGAACGTGTGTGGCTTTGGCATTTTGATGTCTCCTTGAGAAACCTGGGGCCGTCAATAACACCATTTTGCTGGTTAATACCTATATTCCCAGTACTGTGTATCTGCCACTTGATACCTGTATTCGGTATTAAACGTAGCATCATGGAAGAAGCCGGAATAAGATACATCTTATCGCACTCCCAAATAATCCGATAAGAACTAAAGGGTAAACGTAAAAATTAAGGATGCCTGATTTATTTTATTGGATCGTGGAGGTTTGTTTAAATATGTACAATGTATTGGCATCGACACACATTTCGCAGATTTATATTATCTGGGACTATCGGGCCAGCTTTTGATGCAATGGAACAGGGAATAAAAGCATAATTTTTTACCCGGTATTCTACGCATTTCACATTTTTTTTGCTAGGAATTAAGAAACAGACATCAATATGAAATATTTTTATAAGTTAAAGTCTGCTTTTAATGTCTCGAGCTCTGGCAATCACTAACAGTATTATGATTGAAGAGAAAGATGAACATGAGGTTGATCGGAGGAGTAAAGATTGACAAATATTCCATGTAGTCGATAAAAGGACTAAAAAAGGGAAAGTGGTGTAATATTATCACATATTTCATAAACAGAGTATCAGGATATTGTGACGAGGTATCCTGGGTCTCAGTGCCAGTTAGGCTCGAATTCTACAGCTTGATACCCACTTGGCAACTGCAATGTTCCCGCATATTTAGAAGGAGTGTATTGTTTGTCCTTCTCAGCTACGCTATGGTTTGTTCACAGTGGGTGCATTTGGGCAATGCGGATCACAATCGCTCAAGTACTTCAGCTAAAAGTCCATTCCGTGGCACAGACATAATTAGCCTCTTTCACTCTTATAGAAAATCAAATATGGGATACGAGAAGTAATTACACTTCCTTTTGCAAACACAAAGAAGCGCAATTCTCGGCCTGAAAGTGTTACTACAGCGCCAGTCGTGCTCGCCCGGATGCAACAGTAGCCGCGCCAAGTACAAATAGTGCATATCTGATAAGGACCAATGTAGAACAATTAAGAAAATAAGAAAAGCTTTGCTTGGCCAAAGCACTCGAGTTTCTCAAGACGGAGACACTTTTAAAAGGTGACAATTCAGCATTTTAGTGTACCATACATCTCCGCAAGATGACTCAAAGATTGATATAATCTACATCAAAATGATGCCCGTGCTTATTTCCACACGTGAATAACTGAAAATCTGTTCAATCGAATGATTATTTAATTATTTATTTTTCAGTAATCTATTCAATTAAAACGTTTTTCTAATAATGTAACACAAAAATGAAACTGTCACATGACAACAGCTTTCACACGTGATGGATCGCAGCACAATCGTAATTAATAGGACCTACCAACGTGCCACCGATAGCTTGGTGATTGTAGCCAATCTGTCCGCATCATTTCATTAACCGCTCGTGTGTCAGTGCCTCGAAGCACTCAAGCTGCTGCTTATATAAATTGACCCTTTAATACCCTTTAATACTCACGATTAGTCTGTCAAATAACATTTCGCCAGGCCAGAAGAGTACTTTTGTAAATTTGCCACCGAAATTGATGCGTTCTTGACGAACTTATCTACGTCATTCATGACGCCATGATGACGCCATTGATTATTTCGTCATTGTCCCTTAACAGCTTATAACAGCGGGTGTACTTACCAGCTTATAACAGCGGGTGTACTTACCAGCTTATAACAGCGGGTGTACTTACCAGCTTATAACAGCGGGTGTACTTACCGGCGTATAACCGCGGGTGTGCTTACCAGCTTATAACAGCGGGTGTACTTACCAGCTTATAACAGCGGGTTGACCATAAGCCTGCTTATTGCTCTTTAAATGCCCCATGCTAATCCGACACTCTACCAGTGGACGAGATGCTGAACCATCTTTAAGTGTTGGTAAGTCCGTCGAAATGTCTATCCTTGGATTAGATGGTGAGCTGATAGCTGTGTAAGACACACCAATTACCCTGGATGGCGAGTGAACTCTTACTCGTAGGCTCTGACTTGGAGCAGTGATATGCATTTTCCTTTTATGACGAGATGTAACACCCGGTCCTTCTGATTCCAACATACGAATCACACATTCTGGACGCCTGGCCGATATATCCCCCATTTTCAACACTGCATTTATGAAATCAGTATCCAATTTTATGTACCAGACTGCTGTATAAAACGTTCCGTGATAGTACTTAATAATTATCAGTATATTAGAGCACAGCTCAGAAATAAATTGCTATTTTCCAAAATAAAAATAAAAGGAACTGTTGAATATGTTGAACATAGTTGGATTGGAAGACATTGCCGCAATAGGCATCAATGTCTTCCAATTCAATTATGTACAACGTATTCAACACATCATTAGGAAAAGTGTCCTGTTAAATTTGTTTCAAAATATTCAACAGTTTACCTGTATAGTTAGGTAAAATCGAAATCTTGACGATTCAGAGTTTAACGTGTTAGACTGCTAGTTTATGATGCCATATTGTATAAATATGTATCGATAATAGTTTTAAACGTTCGTATTTCTTCCAAGGTATCACTTAATTCTGCGTCTTACATCAGATTCGACGTCAACTTAGCACAATAAATATACCCGCATATGCATAACGCATGGCCTCTCAGATTCAATACATCTATACATTCTATTTATTTCAAATATTATTTCACTTTCTATAACACTGGGAGCCCTAATTTCACTAGTGTACTCGCGAGATCGCCTACACTAAAGGGATCGAGATAGCTGTGTATTCTCGGCATAAAGCGAAGCCACGGCTCTACGTTTAGATTGCCGTAATTTGTGAAACCATCAATCAGGCCACATGCTTCACTGACTGCAGGCCACGCTGTGCATGGCTGGCTACTCTAGCCCGTATGCTTACACTGGTGTTGGGATACAGGGGAATTCCCCCAAGAAATCAGCCATTATCTAAAGTGGTGCGCCAGACTAAACTGTCATAAACTTGAAACTCCTAAATCCGTGTCAAGTGACGCGTTCAAGTTCCCTGTTCTACATTCAGGCCTTTTACAAAGCATATGCGGTGGCGATAAACGGTCTAATACTGCACATTGGCATACATGTATGGGTATTTTCATCAGGTGAACATAACCCATCTCTGGCATATGCGTATGTATTTTAGAACGTTAACTGAAATAGAATTCTATTGTCCAGCCTGCAAGTTTTAACACCCATCACTGATAGTCTGTCACACATATTTCATAGCCTTCACTTAGCAGTCTGTGAAAGGTTTATTTTCATGAGATAAATGATCGGCGATATTTCTGCGCTCACGGGATAGTTCCTCGTATTTATAAGGAAGTCGTGGCTATTATTTTCAATAATTGCGTATTAATACAGAGGGCAGTTTCTTTAATTGCTCCAGTCAGAGAAGGGTTAATTGATGGCAGTTGTATCTCCAATCTGGCTCCCAGGCCATGGTAGACATTTAAACAATGAGCCATTGATGGCCTGGCCATGCAGAGTGGAGCCTAAGCTGTTGGCAATTGCCCTTCTGGTGTTTTATGGTCAGCGCTTCCATGACACCTGTTAATCAGCTTCCTCGCACCTGCTTGGTATGTCGTCTGACTTGCAAGCATGGTGGGTGGGAATAGGAAGTGCCAGTTACCTGTACATAAGTTAGATTCAGTTTCATCTTGACGCCTTAACGGTCACCATGTTAATTCACGCTATTCCCACCCATCCCTCCGAAATGGTACTCATTGGTATTCGGTGTGTTATTATAATTTAGTTAGTGTATAGTTAGTTTATAGTTTAGTAGGTCATGTTTTAAAGTTGCTGAATATGAATTATTAATATTCCTGCTGAAGCTAAGGCTTCTTGTTGCTTTAATTATTTTGCAATGTACATGTACGAGCGTACTATGTATTATAGAGAGTATGAGATAACGTTATTTCTAACTCTATCTATGGCTTGTTCTATGCTGCCTGTTATGCTGCTTGGTTTATTGATTTGCGCTGCTGATTATAGAACATATTGCATACTAAACAGTTGTCTTCGCCCACTTCTGGTATTTGTTATTGCTGGAGCCATAAGCCTCTGCTGACTCTCCCGTGTTGGATTAATAGTGAGAGATGGCGGGAGATAATACTCAGACATGCGTGTTGACGTCTGGACGCAGTGAGGCGTGTAACCTGACTGAAGATTTTGTTTTGCAAATTTAAACTCGTGCTATTGGGGAAAGTGAAATGAGCGCTCTAATGATTAGGGTGGCTATATTACCATCCTCGTCCGTCATACCGCATGCCGTGTGATACTGCGCACATTGTTAAAAATAGATATGCATAAACTATGTGTCACGCGTGTAGCTGGCACGCGGAACTTTAAAATAAACACTGAAGAAATCCCATAATCTATGGCAATCAGTAGCGCGCATTTATGCCCCTAACCACGCGTGTACTGCTACTGATGAGATTGGTACACTATTTAAAGTATTGATTACCACTTTAATGATAACATTTGGACAATAAAATCAAAATATGTGTTTATTGAATGCCCATTTACAAGCCAAGAGAATGCTATTTTTGATAGTTTACCCCTGGAAGACTGGCTCGGTTATCGGGGTAAATTGTCAAAAAACGCATTCTCTTTGCCTGCAAATGGACATTCCTCAAGAACAGCGCAAAGGTCGGTTTTAGCCAGTTTCCACATGCACGCGATAAAGAAGACAATTATATTTGTCCTTAAGATAATGGAACCACGTAGTTAATTCATTCTACTAAATGTAATTGGATACTAATGCACCGAATTTGCAGTCCAGTAGTAGAAGAAGCTTATGACAAACCTGGTGTTGAAACCCTATAACACTGCTATGTTGGGCTAAGATTGTGTTAACGCATGTTAATTCGATGGGCCAACAGGGTTTTGCTCGTCCAAAAATACAACGTTGGCTCAACATAGCTAATTTTCTACCAATCATCCAACACAAGGCCAACTTTGTGTCAAAGTAACTATATACGTTGGACCAACGTAAGATCAACGATCAAAACTCTGTTGAGATTAATTTTATGTATATATTACTGATAATTTTGAAACAAGGTTTGCTTTAAAAGCCTCTGTTTAATTTTTTCTGACACCACCAGGTTTGGCACAGATGAAAGAGCCGGATGTCTAGAAGCGGGAAAATGTAGCACCATGGCATGGGTTTTACGATCTACCAACCTAGGATTGTTAGAGCTAAATATGCTAACAGGTCATCTAGAAAGTAGATCCCTGTGCGACAACTGTGCATATATGTGCATGATTACATTATTATTATTATTATTATTATTATTATTATTATTATTATAAATAGAAGCGGATTGTATTTATTTCGAAGAGATGTTGACTGATGAAATCTCAACAACTGGCGATTATAGATTCAGCTACAAACGCAGCCGACCCTAGAGATCCACTCCAGCTTAACATCTTGTTTATCTTACAGTCACGCCTTTCCATAACGGCGCCGATGTGATGGTTCCTTTATATGACTTGCGATAAGACCAACTGTCCAACGGAATCACCGGCATATGCACACAGAATATATCTCCCATCGTAGATAGGTGATATTAAGCCATCGCGTATTTGATGTTCCACTACAGCATCCATTATATATGTGTTTGTCTGACTATAGAATGTGAACATATTACCATTTCTAGTTACTGCATACCGCAGAATCAGCTCATGGCAAGATTAATCGTTACCGGCAGAAGAGTCAAGAGCTTATCTATACGGATTGTCTTGATATCCCCATTCCGCTTCACCATCATTGAACTGACAAATGATTGGGTGACAGATCGGATTACCCATTTGGTGAGCTATGAGTGATCACTGATTAAATTGAGGATTCCAGTTCCTCAGTCAATCATATGACGATATAATCAACTACGTGGCGTGTAGGGTGACGTCATAATCAATTATATCACTAATTACGTAACTAAGTTCGTCCTGAAGGTTTAATTGACGACGGACCAATCGTTGTTGTACGATTTTGTTGTACGTTGTTGTACGTGTGTTTTTACGATTTAATGAACATGCTGTTGAATATTTTGAATCTAATTTGACTGGTCGCTGTTGCTGCCATAGACCTTTATATTTTTCTGGAAATTGATAGGCAGGGAGTTGTGGGATCGATTGATCCCAACGCGGCCGTCATGTGCGTGAATCTAGAGATCCACTACGATTTAACAACTTTTTATATTCAGCCATACCTGTCTACAACGGGCGCATGCGTTCGGGGCCAAAATAGTATGATGCCACTTGTGGATGACTGGAGATAAAAGCACCGGTCTAAATTCTAATTTTGGTCTGCGAGTGCAAAAAAATAATTAGCTGGCTTGATTATCTCCGGGAAACTATGTAATATTGTGCTTTTGCACCACGTATATAATCTATCGCAATATAATATATAATTGAGATATACCTTGGCCTGGACAAAGCTGTGCTGAGCACGTCCTTTCACTAGATCAGTCAGATCTCGTCTGCTTGGTCATCTCAAGAGGCGCGTGGTGACGTCACTCGGCACTCATCGGCAATGTTCGTTGGTGTGCCGATGATGCATTACGGCTCGGCACCACACTCTTCACCATTATATTTCCGTTTTTTCACATTGTAATTTTGGGATAAATCAAGGTTGAGATTGAGAGATAGCGGAGAGATGGTAAGAGATCTAAACTGTACCGCCACGATCAAATCTCAGAAATCAGCTGCTACAGTGGACACACGCAAGAGGGTGAGGTGAACAACTTGCGTTACATGCCAACGACCCTGAGTGATCGAGACACAGAGGCAGTTATCATACACGAGAGAAAGTCATAAGCGACTTAAAGAAGTGTATGTAACATATCTCAAGGGCCTGTGTGGCCGAGCCTCAGTAGTTAGTACCACACATGATGGAACAATAAGAAACAGTCTAAATAAGTGTAGCATTCAACACATGTTACAAATAAAGAATTCCATGCAATGATTACAGAATGTAAATCCGGTGAAACACATACATCAAATTACTCCATGAGGTGGTAGAAACAGGACGCCACACACAATGTATGTACACTATTCGTCTATCCGCTACCATCTAATAGTTTAGATCAGCGGGTACAACCATCTGAGTTGGTAAAGCAAGAGCGAAATTGACGTTCTTGGAACCGATACACGCACAGAGCAGTTAATAGTAGAGAAAAGGTGTAGATGTGTTCGAGGACCAGTGTATTCAAGCTGCAAGAGTGCCACTCATCGAAACAGGAAAATGTTACTGTGCCAGCAGGTGAGTATTTAAATTGACTACCATGCCTATATACAAAGATTCCACATCTAGCAAAGCATGACAAAACAAGTACATCATGACAGAACAATTTAAACGATGACCAGACTTGGATTATACACAAATAGCTATGATATATCTGACACTATGACGATGAAGCACTAAAATATATATGGACATGGAGATAGATTACTGCCGTTGTGTTCTTTGAATCCATACCGTTGGCTACATGTATCTACGTGCATTGTCTCATTCAAACAGGTCAATGAAAACAATAGCTCTAACATATATGACATATGGGTGCCACCGGCCGAATCAAATATTGCCACGAAGTCGTAATGATGATTGCATTAAGCTAGTCATGGGCAGAACAGATTTTGAAAAAGGAATTTCCACTGATGTTTAAGAGTCAAACCCTGAAGATATGATTTCATCGGGATAACCACGCATTGCCACGCATACAACATATATTCAGGTACACTTTAATGAATTGGAATGAGAATCATCTACCATTACATTTTCAGGAAGTTCCAGTCTGATCAACAACAGTTGTAAATATTAATGTCAGCACACTACTACATGTATTTATGAGTGACACTCATATTTTGAAATGACTGAGATGACTCGTGTACATGTAATGGAAATGAGCCAGTTTATTCAAGCCTGGCGGAGGATATGTTATGAATAATTGACTGCATGTAATGAAACAAGTTATTGAGCACGATTTGGGTTATGTTCGTGTCTTGTTATTTTAGTGACTTGTCCTACTCAGAACTAGAATTCGCTACATGGCGGAGATCTGAGTTGTGAGAAGCTGTCTCAATTATGCTTATTGAGACTAAGTTACTAAAAGTACTAGTCCCAAGGCCAGCATAATCACGCCACCGGAAAGGTTTTAAACGACGAACAACAAATAAGTATGATAACCGAATAGCATTGGTGAGAATGTGTGCAAAATGTGAAATAATTGAATAAATCAATACAGATATGTGTGCATATGCACTAAAACCTCAAAGATGATTACCTGAACATGAACATGCGAATTACTATCTATGTGCCAGCGTGACCTTGCCACAGAGGATATTAAATCTCAGGCCTAGATTCAGAGTGAGAATGAGATGATAAGTTAGTTGAGAAAGTACGCCCTATGAAACATTCATCAATGCAAGTAGACTTCAACACCGAGACATGTATGTATCATCCTCGAGGGCGCGCGTGGCCGGGTCTCAGGAGATAAGTGCAACTGTGAGTGTGAATAACTACAAATATCGTAAGACCCGTGGAAGGGGAAACTAGTGCAACTCAGCTAGGTGAACCTATTAGGAAAGACGTTGCGATCAAGTGATTACAACAACAGATCACTCTCACAAATAAAGACAAGTTATCAATCTATTGACATATCCGCTGGTTGATCACATATTGACTCCTTCTGAGTGTCAGAGGAAGCCATTAAAATAGATCCCATTAGAATACACCATGAATTCAGAATACAATAGTCATACATCGCATGTGGGCAAGAAGACATGGTTTACAGAGTGCAAGCTATGGGGACGTGTACACGTATTTACAAAGCGAATCTGTTGATTAAGAAAGGTGTCGTCCAATGGCCAGAGGAGCCAAGATACTTGGACGAGAATGGCATACATGTATTTATCAATACTATGCTAACACTTACCAGGATAAGATACCAAGCATTCATAAGTCTGTTGTGAGATTTCATATTTGGCGCTGACAATGCAAGGGTTCGCTTTTACACCAGGCAAAATGCCCTGAAGGTAACTGGAAGCATATGTATATGAAGAATTAAGACCAGTCGTGGCAGAAGCCACATTGAGAAGAGAATGCTGAAACTCGGACATTTTTTTTCATCAACTAGCAATTCCTCTGACATGTCTAACTTAACTAGTAGTTCTGTGGAAACATGATGCTGAGCTGAAGCAATATCAGGCAACCCTTCCTTTACTGATGCTGAATGAGCAGGGTTTAGCTCAAACTGTCCTATAGCAGGTGGCCACTCCTTCACTAACATAGGTGTCGGTGACCTGATCATCATCGCATTGGATGGCTCAAACTGCATCATGGCAGGCCCTGGAAAATATTTAACCTTATTGTCGGATGGTTCTTCCTTTACAGATGCAACTGTTGCCAGTTATGATGGAAGCTGGTTAATCAAAAGACCTGCTGTCTTTGCATCAATGGCAAGGCGTGAAGGACATCAGCCTTTGATATGTCAGATATAACGTGGCATTGCAGAAGAAGCCGGTGTTGATGAAGGAATCACTATGCGTGTGCAATGTTCATGCTCACAGAATGATGTAGAATGTGGTCTCTTAAATCTCTCCTCAGATGCTACTCGCTGCAGACTCTAATAAATCTAGATTTCTCAGCAGCGTCAATGGTTCCTGATCCATGGCAAGCATGGCCGACTTCGGAATATCCACACTACGCAGACAACTCTCAACTGCAATGCGCTCACGAACATCATCTGGAGCAACGTCAAGGGTCATGTCCTCAACCATGGCGGCGAACTCTACCAATGAGAAATCACATTATTCTATGATCTGTAATATGCAACTTTGGCACTGCATATCCACAAACCAGTACCTGCTCTTCATGCTGCGCACTTAAGTCGAAATAGCATACGCATGGACACTACTAATGCTACCTCTTCTTAACTTCAAAGCAGTGAAGCAACTGTGATGGTATTGATGGAAATATGCAATTCGACTCAACTGAGTACGGGGACAATATGTATTCACATATGTGTTCAGTTAAATTGAAATCAAAGCTCAGGGAAAGTTAATTGAAAATATATCGGGATTTGAGTGAATGTGAAAAACATTAATTGAGCAATGTCACCTTCTCACATCTCAGATGCCACACACAACAAAGTAAACAAGATAGAGTGTTGATGGATTGGTCTAGCTAGACACATTAACACACAAAAAGCAAGGAAATCTGACAATGGCGCCCAAATATTCCTGAAAAATAATGCCAGATTGCTACACCAAAACATATGTACACCGGCAATACAATTATATGAACGATGACAAACTAACGTCGATGTCTTATTGTCGAGCATTGTTACATTGATTTGGAATTAAATGACTTGTCAAACCACTAACAGTAACAAATAATCATTAAACTAGACAACATAAACGTTATTGGAAATACTGTGTTCTGGTCTGTGTGCAACGATTGAGTGAATACTACGCAATGAGGTGTGAACCATGGCATTACCATGAACATTTTTCTTTGAACACTTTGAACCTGATTTTTGAAAACACAAATGTCGTTATCACGAAAACATATTACTTTTTATGTAATGATTTGTAAATAAATATTTATATAAATTACACATTATATTACCTGCAAATGGCAACTGTAAGGGTATAGGTGTGTCTGTTTTTCAGATTTGATGGGACTGGTTCATGTAGATATCATAGCTTTATTTGCAGAGTGGAAACTAAAGTTTTGTTTGAAATAAATATATCCCAACATTGTGTTCGATTGGGTATGCAAGGTTAATTGAGGACGATAGAGGATTTATCAAAATATGTATGAAGAGTAGAAAAATCGTAATATCGACATCTTATTTCTCTACCACCACAATGTAACGGACAAAAAGAGAAACTTGGAGTTTGGAGGACAAATGAGAAAAAGAGAAACGTTTCGAGGTCAATAAAACAATGAGAATACCGGATAAATTTCAAAACCAGATGTCAAGATGGCTGCAAAGTTTACAGAATTCAAATGGCAGAGAGAAAAGGTAAAGATAAGTAGAACTGCAAGCTTTTTCTTTCTTACTCCAATCAACAACCGGATGTTCTGACACTAATGTAGTGCTTTCGCACAGATGTATAAATCTATAAGAATTGAGATATACATTGGCCAGGATGCAGCTGCGTGTAGTACTTCCATTCAGTTAATAATTCAGATATCGTATGTGTTAATGGCCTCACGTGTCCTTAGATGACGTAACACGCAATCAACGGAGCACCACACTGTGCATTAACATGCATTAGAAAAGAGCTGAACTGCGTTCATTTTCAAACATCTTTGCTTCGTCTCACATTGATTTTGATGACAGTGGTGCTCTAGGCAGCAAGATTGCCGAAGCATCAGTCGTCGATACTAATGATTGGTTGCTCTTTATTTGTGGCAATGTCATACCATCAGAGTGGTTATCTATTTAAGCATGTCCTGGAAGTAAGTACTAGGACAAATAGTAGCTCAAACGAAAATTGCACGTTCTACTATAACAGCTCTGTCTTGTTGTTAAAAGAGTTGCCTATTGTAATATTTTTAATCGGCACAGTATTACATTTAATGGCAATCCTGTGTTTAATAAGAACAAAGAAATACAGATCACCGATATTTGTGATATTAACTAATTTGGCGTTTATGGATATGTTTGCTTGTTTGTCTACTGTAGGTTGCTCTTTATATTTGTTTCCGCTTGTGCTGTTACCCGCGCTCACATTTATCTGCCCTTTGATAGTTTGCGTGTGGATGGCCTGTGTGACTACTAGTGTATACTATCGTGTGCTGTTTGCTGCTCTGAGATTGTATCAAATTGCATGTCCATTGTCAGCAAGAAGTAAAGTAACATGTGCACTGATGATGAAGAACTGCACAGGACTTACTGTGTTATGCGTTGGTGTTGCCGTATGGCATACCTCCCATTACCGGAACACAAGAGCCATGCATATGGGCAATGAAGCTAGATTATGCATGTTTCATGGGAACCGTCCAAGGAATGAAATTGTAATATTCATGGCATTTTCAGCGATACCATGCATTGCAATATTATTGCTCCATGCTATTAAGCACTGCCTCGTTTCTCGGTCTAATATATCGTCTCAGTGTGGACACGAGCGGAGGAGCACGGATGCGAGAGTTGTCACAACCATCATCTGTGTCTTCTATATAATTATATATATATATATATATATATATATATATATCCTTCTGTAGCCAACATATACACTTCTACAGCGCATGAAAATACCGACTTTCATAGTCGAAACTGATACTTTATATAGCCTTCTCATTTACGTCATTCCAGTTAACAGTTTCACCAACCCAATTGTGTATTGCGTGGCTCTAAAGTCTATACGTCACGACCTTTTAAAATGTGTTTGTTTTAGGAGACATACGAGACATGCCATCTGATAATTTCAGTTTTCATATTTCTTCATGTTTAGGCTCAGACGTGTAGTTAATGCCATGGTATCGCCCCTCGCACCTATATGACCAACGCCAATTTCTGCCTGTAGAAGGAGGTGGTGTGGCCACATACCTCACTATTCATTAGTATATTTAATCTACCAATCGAGAATTGACCATTCAAGTTTTAAATATGCCATGCCCAGCTCTAACTAAACGCCAACCACACCTCGCTCGAGTTAGGATCGATCGATCTCGGAACTCCCTGACTATCGATTTCCAGAACACTATAAAGGTAAGCTCTTGAATATTTTGAAATTAATTTGCACGTGTGCTGTTGCTGCCTAACATAGATATACAATTCGTACAACAACGCGTACTCCATCTTCAATTATCCGTTTTGGCGAAATTAGCTACGTCATTCATGGCGCCATTTGTTATGACGGTATCCTACACATTACGTAGCTGAATATCCCGTCATATGACGGATGGATAACCTGAAAAGTTCCGTTACAAACATGTGGCGTCGATATTTGTTTCCCAACTATCTGGCGTTATCATCAAAATGCGTCACTTGTTCATGGATGTCACAAAGATATAAAACATGTCTGTCAGGACAGGGGAAATGCCCGATAATAACCGTCTGAATCCTGCTGATACACTAATATGACAAAATTATTGAATCCACGCATCGTTGGGAAGTGCATCGACTATTTAAGCATCTATGGAATGTTTAAGTGTTTGCAGTTAATTCAATATTTAGAATACACATGCAGGCAGGCAGGCAGGCAGGCAGGCAGGCAGGCAGGCAGGCAGGCAGGCAGGCAGGCAGGCAGGCAGGCAGGCAGGCAGGCAGGCAGGCAGGCAGGCAGGCAGGCAGGCAGGCAGGCAGGCAGGCAGGCAGGCAGGCAGGCAGGCAGGCAGGCAGGCAGGCAGGCAGGCAGGCAGGCAGGCAGGCAGGCAGGCAGGCAGGCAGGCAGGCAGGCAGGCAGGCAGGCAGGCAGGCGGCCGGTCAGGCGGGCGGTCGGTCGGTCAGGCGGGCGGCCGGTCAGGCGGGCGGCCGGTCAGGCGGGCGGCCGGTCAGGCGGGCGGCCGGTCAGGCGGGCGGCCGGTCAGGCGAGCGGGTGGGCGGGCGGGCGGGCGGGCGGGCAGGCGGGCGGGCAGGCGGGCGGGCGGGCGGGCGGGCAGGCGGGCGGGCGGGCAGGCGGGCAGGCGGGCAGGCGGGCAGGCAAGCAGGCAGGCATGTATGCATGCAGGTATGCAGGCAGGCAGGCAGGCAGGCAGGCAGGCAGGCATGCAGGCAGGCAGGCAGGCAGGCAGGCAGGCAGGCAGGCAGGCAGGCAGGCAGGCAGGCAGGCAGGCAGGCAGGCAGGCAGGCAGGCAGGCAGGCAGGCAGGCAGGCAGGCAGGCAGGCAGGCAGGCAGGCAGGCATACATGCAGGCATGCTGGCAGGCTGGCAGGCTGGCAGGCAGGCAGGCAGGCAGGCAGGCAGGCAGGCAGGCAGGCAGGCATGCATACAGGCAGGCAGGCAGGCAGGCAGGCAGGCAGGCAGGCAGGCAGGCAGGCAGGCAGGCAGGCAGGCAGGCAGGCAGGCAGGCAGGCAGGCAGGCAGGCAGGCAGGCAGGCAGGCAGGCAGGTGAAATCCACATATGACCAAACCCACTATTATCTAAATTGTGCCTCCCACTCAAGATGGAGTATGTAGACGATGTTCACTTTATGGAAAAGAAGCCTCGCGGATGCCCTTCTCCCTATAGCCGCAGAACAATGCATGGATGTAGTAGTACATTCTGCCACAGAAAAATACCACCTCCCTCTTTGAGCTTGGGGATCAACGACTCGCGAATCCCACCAGGCTCACTACCCCTGAGGTCTAGGCAGATGAGTGGAAAACCAGCAATTACGATTAACGCAACTACAGCAGTACGCACATTGTCTCGTATTGATTTTCAGCTATGACGTAGAGACTGCTATCGAGTTAGAACACAAATGGTTCGATCATGCTACTTAAATAAAGACAGTGTCCCTTCCAGTGTCGTTTAGACATAATGGGATTACCCATATGTTCTTCTAATTGGCCCTGGCAATGCTCACCCGCTAGAATTCTAAAGTGCCTGTGTGCTCCATGGCTGACTCTGGTGTGTTCACATAGAGACAGAGGATCTGACATCGCGACCTTGTCTCTTGCAGAGGGCCCCGCTGTTCACTGGGGTTAAAGCGATCGAAGATATTTTTCAGCAAATGATCGTGGTAGGGATTGTCTTGGGCATATCCCGGAAGTGTGCCCACTTGGCACCCAATATCATGCCAGTCTGTCGTCCCGATACGACACCTAGCATGGCTATAAGGAGAATGATGATTCGGGCCTTGGCATGAAGCTCTACATGAAGCTCGTCATCTAGGATCTGCAGTTCTAAAACTAGGTGCCCATCAAATGGACAACACAGCATGACCTTCTTATCTGTGATACCAACTATCTGGCCATGCCAATAAGGGCATTGCCGTCCTATCCTATATAGGTTGTGAACAATGATCCGCAGTCAAAAAGCTTCTGAGACTAGCCATCGAGAGAGAGAGAGAGAGAGAGAGAGAGAGAGAGGGAGGGAGAGAGAGAGAGAGAGAGACGTGATCTCCTGAGCAATTACTGTGGCTGGTCTATACAGTGGCAATCCAATCTTCTCGAAGATTATCTGTAGATATTTCGGCAAGGTCAACAGCACACTATCATTCAATATCGGTGCAGTATGGATCATAGTCGGTTCTCCAACACGAAAGCATCCAAGTTGTTAATGTCTACTACCTACTCTGTTTGCTTATTCAGAGGCTCGTGGAAGAACCTTTTCTTTTGGAAGTCTTAGCGGAACATGAACCTGTTACCATACGTCTCTCAAGAGTCTCAACCCAGCTGCTCCACTGGAGAGAACCTTTAGTTCAGTCGGTAGTTCTACACCATCACCCCGATGAGATGGAGCGAGAAGGTCGTCGAGCCTGCTCCATACTTCAGGGTGAATGACGTATGGTCATTCTCTGTGAGGCCTGATCTGTAAACAAACATCAACTCCATTGTATACAGGGGGGGTTTAAATTGAGGATATACTCATGTCAATCGTTCATCTGCTGTACCAAAGTGGCGAGAAAGGGGTCACGCCATACATGGTTGGTGGACGTGTAGTGCAGTATCAAGTAGAAGGTAGCTTAGCGTTCCACAACTTGCATACCCGCTGATGCATTACACCGCCATCCGGGCAGTGCACATCACTGTCCCTAGCAGCAATAGGTATGGATGTGATAGAGCTCCTGCCCAACAACATGTGGAAAGTAATCAGTCCCAGCCTATTTACAGCTCCAGCATTACACGATATATTAGCACAGATATGCTGTTGGACGCAAGTTCAAAGTTTATGTTGTTGTTACTCATTGACCAATCAACATGCTATCATACCAGACATATCTTACCTCTGCCGAGCGAGATGAAGGAGACAATGGACTGCTCAGTCATGACACCCATGCAGATAATGGCGCTAAACAGACTGATAGTCCTGCAATAATGGGTCTGTCAATAAGAAGGCGAGCGACTGCAGCAAGAGAGCCGAATGCAGGAAAGAACGAGGATTGAACCTATCCTCACAGATGTTGACTCAGATGTCGAGCCCCCAGATGATGAGCCAAAAGAATTACAGCCGTGGAAGGAGATGGTGGAGGTGTATACACGTAACCAACGCAAACAATGCCGAGAATACTATCAGAAAGTCAAGATGAAGTTCCAGATGCAAGGAATTAAACATCGGCTGGCACTAGAGCAGAAGGTGGGTGACTGATGTCTAAGGGAAGTGTATCTTCGCACTACAAACTGGCATGTTTCAGGAGGTGCTTCAAGCAGAATGGTATGACGACTCATCAGTAGATTCTACAGGTAGTGGTGTACTAACGTGCTCTTAATCCCACGTCTATACCATGGCCCTGCCGACCTGCAAGTTAGTCAGTGGCAGGGCATGAGGAAGCTTGTGAGGCATGTTTCGTATGTGACACTAGCGCAAAGCACAATACGGGTTATCCCACGAGTCTGTCAGCACAGTACTCCTTATGGCCAGTGGACGGCCCCACACATGCTTCTCCATCAATCCATGACTGATGACCAATTTCCTGATTGCATCAAGGATGCAAAGAAAGTTCATACCTGGATGATAGATCAAATTCGCTTGTTCTGGAACCCACAGCTGAACCTTGCCATGAAGTGTGCAAATGCAGGATGCCGAGTATGTGCTGGCTTACCTCACCTCTATTCCGATACCTCTGAGGCAGTACAGTTGCTAGCTGTCTCAGATTCCACATTTACTATGCACTGAGATGAATCATCCATGAGTTGGCCATAAGCTTGCCCTATACAAACAACTTCGACCGGCAGCTCAATCACCAAAACACATCACCGTCCAGGAGATGCCAGTTAGCGTTAAAAGCTTACTCAGACTATTGACGCATGGTGGAGAAAACAGCAGTCTAAGTATTATGTACAACAACCCGAGGTGAGACTACTCAGGCTTCCCCATCAAACATCATGGAAAATCGGCTGACAAAAGACTGGAGCTTTCTCATTCGACCACACTCAGGGACAGAGGCACTGGTCCAGAATATGCACATAACTGGCATCAAGGAGAACCAACCGAATGCATGGAAGTACTTTGTCCCATACGCCTCATCAGGGCTCACACCAGCAGAGATCTCTTGAATCGACCAGTCAGTGTAGTAATTGTGTGTTGTCTGCTGAGGGTCCAGACTAACCTGCCGCATTCAATCAATGGGGTAAGTCGAAAAGAGGTACAATCGATTTTGAACAGCCTCGGCGAGTATATGGTCATTATTGCAGAGCCTAACAGCATCATTGCCATGTTGCAGCATAACTTGCAGTAGGCCCACCGGCAGCTAAACTTCGCATTATCTCCACAGATTTGACTGATCCCGAACGACATGATCGTGAATGGTGAGGATCTGGTGGTCTTGGGATGCAGCAACACACTATTTGAGGCAAGATATTCTGATATACATTTTGGGTTCAGCACAGACATCAACTCACTTCCAGCTGCTATCCCGATGGCACAGCCACTGACTTGGCCTAGGCCCACTCGCCTGACTATACTGACATCCCGACTACTATCGGCAGGCATATTATAGATGCCATCTCAGCGGTCTGTGCCATTGCTGCCAGAGGGACAACAAAGCAATGTTATCGTTGGTGAGAGCCCTATGCGGGATGTCAGGATTAGATATCGCTCTGCTTATCACTAGGCTTCTCAGTTGTTACAACACCCATTAGCAGATACTCTACAGGATCATCCTGACTCCATGGAGCAGCAGTCCAAACGACGGCAACTGAGGCGGCTGCCGAGATGGCATGAACGTGTTTGACCTATCCAACTGTCCCTTATACACGATGCCACCCTACTCAGCAATCAGATGTATGGTTCATGTCCTGCCGACATCCGGCCTCCTTCCAACTTATAGTAGCACAGAGGCTAATTCAAGTCAGACTCCCGGCCATACACATGTATTAGATGAAACAGAGCTGTCCCTTACTGAACACTAAGTAGAGCTTCAATGAGATTAGCTCTTTTATTACCTCAGTGTGAGAGAGATAGATTAGCTCAGCTAGTGTCTTCCTCTTGCCACCCTTCGCCTCTGTGCCAAAGAAGTCAGCATCCCTCATGAGATAGTACATGCTTAAGAGGTCTCCTATAGCACTATAGAGATGTCTATCCCTTAGAATACCAACCCAATCAGTCAGAGGATGCAGACTGGGCAGATTATGATTAGCTCCCTCTCTCTCTCTCTCTGTCTCTCTCTCTCTCCCTCCCCATCTTTCTCTCTCTCTCGCTCTCTCTGTCGCTCGCTCGCTCTCTCTCTCTCTCTCTCTCTCTCTCTCTCTCTCTCTCTCTCTCTCTCTCTCTCTCTCTCTCTCTTTATCTCTCTCTCTCTCTCTCTCTCTCTCTCTCTCTCTCTCTCTCTCTCCCTCTCTCTCTCTTGAGGTGGAACGCAGACCGTTAACCTCATTGTATACTCAATCACAATGAAGGAAGCAATCATGCTTGGTCTGGCTACGAGTGCTATGGCGGAGATTATCCTGGCCTATGTATAAGGAAACCCATATTGCATCATAATAGATGGAACAGCAGAGTATGGTAAATGGCGTGCTGTGCCAGAGTCAGTAGCATATTCGTAGAGCAACGAGCGTGAGGGCTGATATGGGCTTGCCAATTATTCAATTTAATTGATAATCGCGATTATTTAAAAATAAATAATCGTGTACAATGATAACTTCGAATAATTAACAAATTGACAAATGTTGGGATTAAAATAGCAAAGATATTTACGTTCAACTTTTTTGTAATGGAAGCGCCATATCGAGGACAATCGTGTGCTCAATGTTCAAAATCCTTCCTCTATGCCTACATTAAAATTCAGATTTTGAAATATCTTGCAAATAAGTTTCACTAAGATTTGTTACTTTCATATACTCGTAAATAACTAGTTCATTTCAATAAAATAATGTTTTAAGTATCTTGAGATTAATTTTTATGAGAGCTGTTGTTGTCATTGACAGCAACAACTTTGAGCAAAATTACTTTCAAAATGTTTAATTACTTTCCCGCTCAGCAGTGCTTCTAAATATCTCTATTAAATTATATTTTAATCTTTCTCCTGTGGGAAAAATGGTTAATATTTGGAATTGAGTAAATTGCCATTGCATTATAATTTACCGGCACACGTGTGCGAATTACCTGGAGTCTAATTGTTGTGCAGTGATGCATTACGAAAAGGCTAGCCTATCACCCTAACAAGGTCAAGAAAAGAACTGTTGTTGCTTTAACAAGCACTGGCTGCCAGGCCTATACTATGATTTGACTTCGCTTGATATTCACATTTTATGTTGTTTTAACCCATTTCATTTGAAATTTTAATATTCAGTTTGTTAATTTTGAAAAAAAGCAGTGCTTACATATATCATCAGTGCTAGAGTTTAAAAAAATATTCATCGTGTTTAAAATTCAGCTCATTTTACACAAGGTTGATTAATACTTGTTTAGTCAACTTAATCAGCTATTAATGCTAAAATAATGAAAATGCAACCTACTTTCGTTCAACTGAGGTTTGATCTTAACCACGCTCTTCCTGTATTCAGAGAAAGGTGTTTTCAAATAAGCTCATTATGAAACATTCATACTATTTTGAAAAACAATTTGACTAAAATTTAATGCTTTCTGATGGTAGTAATTATTTTCGGTCGAAATATTTTCAATAGAATCACTCGGAAAATTATAGCTGCAGTCATCTATGCGTATATAACTTTCAAAAAATGTATTGCTAAACATAGAAACAGCATAAAGTAACATTGCTTCTTAAGCATTTTTTACCTCCTCTGTAAGAGTTAAAGTTTTCATATCAGGGTGGGTGGGGGAATAAGGGTTAAGATTCAATTAAGTGAATAATCGTAATTATTCATTTGAAATAATCGCAATTATAAAATTATCATGATCGTGCAAGCATAGGCTGAGATGATCGCCACAGCCAGAAAATGCTAGTTCACCCACTGCGTGAGTAATCTATGTCCACCTGTTTCTGCGAGTTTCTGCTGGATATGCCTAGATTTAAGACATCTATATGCCTCAAAATGATGCTGATGCTCACAGACCTATTATGGAGAAAAGAGCTTGGAGACTTGGTCCAATTAGGCATGCCACGCCTCAGTTGATATAATACTGTTGCCCGCTCTCCATCCTAGATATCAACCAGAGAGTTCCGAGGAACCATACCAGCGGGAGACCTCGCCCGGAGCACTGACTCACTAGGCCAATCGACCATCAACATGATCAAGACTGTATACAAGGGAATGGGCATCAAGGATAAGGTAGTTATATGAGGTATGCTCGCAGTCGAGGAGGCTGGTGCCATCACACGTATGGCCGACTCCTATGCGCAGTACCTGATTAAAGACCTGCGGTGCTAATTCCAACAGGATGGAGATAATTTCAAGTTAGGTACCCTCGTCCTGAGCCTGATCACCTTCGACTATGTAGCAGATGTTGCCAGAACAATCCAACTAGCAAAGGTACAGATATCTGGATTCTTTGGCCTGCCATTTAAGACTTGTTAATAGACATGGATACTCGTTATTGCATCATATGTGGATCCATATCAGCTGCGCTACATTCAAAGTTGATGTTGCGATTTCATGCTCGATGCCTTTATTACATCGTTCATACCACTCCCTGCTGCAGAGGCGAGAGAAGATGCGCATGAAGTGCTCTCATTCACTTTCCAGATATAGACGAGGCTACAGCTGAGACCATGTATGTAGACTTCATAATTATACTGGCACATGTGGAGTAGGTGGTGCTGATCATTTCCCCATCAGGACACCGAAAACGCATTGTGCTGTGTGCATTCTGGCAGAACATATACAATCTCAGTAAGGCGGTAGACAGCAATGGCAAGTCGGGCAAGGGCGCCATCACAAAGACACACAACCTGCATCCACTAATAGAGAAGCTGCCAGACCAACTCGTCCTAGTCGTTGATGACCCCACAGTGGAGAAGAAGACAGTCAACTACCTCAGCAGGATCATTAGATGCATCTGGTAAACTAAGACCACTGCCTCCATCCTCTTGCCGACATATATCCATGCGATCTCTCCAGAAATCTGCAACAATATAATGCGTCTATACTCTAGCTCGAAGTATATGCGCAATATCAAGAGTGTGCGATTGATCCATTGAGCTCGCACCGCACTGGTCCGTGGAAGGAGTGCCTAGCACTGTGTGGGCCCTGATGCGTGGTGCACTTGCAAGTTGTGGGTTCGATTCCCAGTAAAAACCATTATATCGTGATGCCACAACTACTTGTTAAACTAAGTATGATGGCCATAAAATGAGATACTTTCTTCTTCGTACCACCATTGCCCATGTGAAGGTATCGGTTTCAGACCCTGTCCACTGACCAATGGAGGGAACTGTAGAACATCAGCCAAGAGACCTCATTCTCTTACTTTCTTCAAGATTTCCTTGGCTGATCATTTCACCCAGTATCTGGTCTCCATCTCCGCTTCACAGGCCATGCGCCTTGTCAACCACTCGCTCGTCTTTGGTGAAGCTGGTATTCCTATGCTGCCCCAGAGCCTCATTAAAATTACCATATGCATTGTTGCTTAGGAGGTTGAAGAGATTTGTCAAGGCTGTTTTGCTCCTCCACATCTCCTGAGTGGCGAACCTCATGAACCACTCACTTGGGGGTTGCAGCTCATAGTCGCGGCATACGGCAGTGATCTCGAGATTGTGAGTGATATACAACTTCACTGTCCTTGTTTACAGAAGCCTCGTCTTGCCAGAGAGTGAACCAACTAGTTTGCTGGTAGTGGGACGCTTCCTACTTGTTTGCTCTATGTATATGAGCATTTCAGTATACTGACTCCACTTCTTATAGAAGAGAATGGTATTTCCTCGAACTTCGTCCATAAGCTAGTCAGTGAATCTATGCCCCCTTAGCGAACCTGAGCCAGCAGACTTCTAGGAGGTCCTGCATAGTGTGCTCTATGGCACTAAATCCTCTGCACCAATGCACTGTCTCTTTACCACACAGCATCTCTTTGATCATTGTAAACCGGTACATTTATATCATAGATAAGGAGATATTTGCAGACACACTGGCCAAAACGGATTCGAGTTAAGTCCTGCTCATGCTATCGGGTGAAAACGATTCTAGGGCCACTAATAAAGCCACCCTTTAGCATCCAATAGGTCTCGTTGTCTGCGATGTAGAGACCTACATCAGGCATGTGCTGGGCGTTTCAGTGAATGAGGTACTGTACAGACATCCCTGAGAGAGAGAGAGAGAGAGAGAGAGAGAGAGAGAGAGAGAGAAAGAGAGAGAGAATGCATCCTCTTTAAGTTGTTGTAGCATCACAGCCAATCTACGAACACCAGCATCCCCTGCTCTCGGAAGTCCTGCTTGCACCATTTCCACTCTGATAGCTTCTGGAGATAAACACTCCTGGGCTTAGATGCTCATGCTGGGTAGTGAGGAAGTCCTTGATAGCTGAGCTTTGTTGGTGTGTCGAATGAGTCATACGAAATCCAGCCTTTCTGATGTGTGTTCTCGTAGGCTTTGACTCATGCTTTGTAGTAAATTCCAGGTTCACACCACTCACTGAGCATTGCCTGCTAGAGGTTTGATATCTTGTCGAAATCTGCTGGCATGACGTGTGCACTGACCTCCGTCGGGATTCTGTATGCTTGTTGTTGGATATCCTACTTAAATACTCTGATCAGCTCGTTTCGGTCACGATTGCACATATGAGTCAGATCGCTAATGGAGCCCTCAGGAAAGTACACCATTGACACGGATATAGGGGTGTGGGCGTTCTCGGTTGTAAGCATCTGTCGTATGCGTCATGATAGCATCCATGACAGCTTCAAAGTCACAGAGGATGAAGTGTGGATAGGACAATTCGCTTACTGTCTCTGACCTGTATTATCTGCTCCTTCCATTATGACAGCAATAGCACTACAGCCCAACTATACCACACGCATGCATCCAGATGCTATCAGCTGCTTGTCTCTATCGATTGACTTCCAGTATCGTTCTGCAGCCTTCCAGCAGGCTGATATTGAAGGCATCAATGCCATAAACAGTCATGACAGAGGAAGACGGTGTTGATAGTCAGCACATACCCATCTACGGGAGCTCACTGACGTATCCAAAACTAATTACATGGTCCAAGACCCTTGCTCCCATTAAGGAGCATAAACCCTGGATTGTGGCCTATTTTTGCTCCGTGAGTACTAGCTTATGGCCTCTCTGTAGTGTTTAGCTACTATAGTCTCTTGAATGCATGTAATATCTATATTATAGTATTCACAGTCTACACCTAAGGTTTGCCTCCTTGATGGTGCACACAGACCATGTGCATTCGACGTAGGTATGTTAAGCTCCTGGGAAGATCGGATGTCGGGCACAGTTCCTTGTTTGAAGAAGGTAAGACATAATCAGAGTTGCCTCTGTATGCAGATGCCAGCCCACAATCCTTAATGACATAGTTTCCCAACAACGTTGGTACTTACGGAGGAGTCCGGCATGGAGGTGTCATCTTTCTCCCCCCCCCCCCCCCCGAGTTCATGATGTCTCATACTCGAGCCGGTTTGTGGTGGTTGACCTGGTTTGCTGAGGTGGTTAGACAGCTTTCTCATATTCAGACTGCAGTGCCTGTATCTATATCTGACAGCCTGCCATAATCACCGTGGTCTATTCACAACTCAAAATATATCACCTGTATGGGACGTGATGGTGCTATTCTATGTGCTAAGATGGGTCTTATAAGACACCATATCTCCCTTCCACCATGGTTCACTGAATTCAGCCAAATCTGCGGGATTTTGCACATACGTCTTCGATAACAGATTTGGAGCGTATCGGTCTGTTTAATATAAAAAAACATATACAAGCATGACTATGTTAGCTATATCTGGAGTGGTGTAAATACAGGTGGCTTATGGATTGCCGGAATCGAAGAAGTTGAAATCAGAATTTCCTTTTTGCACGTTTTCAAATTTGCATTTCTGGCTTTTTTCTTAGTGTATGATCGCAATATTTTTATGTGGGGGTGGGGGGGGGGTGGGGTTATGAGTGTGTTTCAGGTGCATTGCATACATGACTATTACACTCTTCTTGGTATACATACTTTAATGTTAAGTTCATAGAACTGTTTGGCAAGCTGACATGTAGGAGCTGCACTTCTATGATATCTCACTCCCTTATGCAATGCTAGACATCTTTATAGGCGCATGCCGTCATTGTAAGTATTAATGTGCCACAATTCCCTTCCTCCACCGTAGCCAGTTTGGGAGTGATTCCAGGCCCTAACATTCGCTGGCGATCTATGACAGCTTCCACCTCAATGTTCATTGAGCAGATGGAGGCTCACTTGGTGTTAGGTCAATCATTATATTGTCTGGTTCGAGACGTGCTTCCTCTTTAGCAGTCACCCAGGCATTGGCTGCGCCTAGAATGGTCATCCACTGGCTGCCCACAGCATTCTTGTGAAGAATCATCACCATGCAATCCTCGATGTGGAGGAGGTATGGGTGTAGAATGCGTTCTGTACAGTCTCTTGTATCTGTGCCATTATCTGATCTGTGATGTCTCTTTCTGGATCAGGGAAGAATTCCCAACATGCTGTTCGGCATCCTCTCTCCTCTGCCTCACACTCACCGCGGCATTCATTGAGAATGTGCTTGCCTTCACGCCTGCTACCCTGGGCTAATGGTTTAGATCTCGATCCCTTCATTATCCGCCTAGTGATTCACTGCATGTGAGGCCTTCATGCCAGTGGCTGGTCTGTCATTCGAGTAGCAGCAGCTTTGGCTCGCAGGCTTGCAGTTACTTCTTCATCCAACTTCCGTATTTTGCAACGCTACTGTGCTTTCTTGTAGGGGTTTCCTGGATCACCAATGGTAATCGCTGGAATCTTCCCAATCTTCCTAGTTCGGAAGAATTGCTTCTACCACTCTTCAGCCAGGACCTGCCCATTCATCTGGCGCAGGTCGACTTTAGTGGCCTTAGAGGTTACTTTCAGTTCGACTTGCTTTGCTGTCCCTCGAAGCTGTGTTCCCGTAACCATGGTGGATTATAACCTCTGAGGTGCTTAGCTATAGATAGTGGTAATAGACACTGAAGTTCGTCTAGCATAGTGGAGCTAAGTGTAAATTGGCTTATAACCTCGGAGGTGATAATGTCTAAATAGGTGTTCTGGATCAGAAGCTTACATAATGTAGTAGATAGGCGCGGGAGCGTGTATGTGAGTGTATGTTGTGAGCCCATTTGTTCATGCGTACGTGCGTGCGAGCACATGAGAGTGAGCGAGCATGCGTGCATGTGTGTGAGTGCGGGTGTGTGAGTGTGAATGTGTGTGAGTGTGGGCGTGAGTGGGAATGGGAGCATGTATGTGTGTGTATGTGTGTGTGTGCGTGCGTGCGTGTGTGTGATATGGTTGTCTATGCTATCGTTGTGTATGCTATCGGTGTGTGTGCTATGTTTGTGTGCCCTATGGATGTTGCTATCCGGTGAGCATTTTCAAAGCGCCTGTGACGGGTTATGCGTGGCCACAGCTTGTTGATGTGACACTGGCAGGGACTGTTATATGCACCTGGACTAATAACTATTACAGCAGTCTAAATCTTATTCTTGCTTCCCATATGTAGGATGCACGAGTCCATCTTACATATGCGAATAGCAAGAGTATTTGTAATCAAACATGACAATACTATATGGCGTGCGTGTGCAATTCTTACATTGTACAAGCTAGATTAACAGAGCGTAATAAAATGTAATGAGCTGAATAGTGTGAAACTAGTTTAACTGAATGATATTGCTGCTTATTTCCGCAATATTTCCTGGCCACTTCAATTTCAAAATAGCTAACTGATTTCTTACATGCATCCGTCGAAGAATAAGATATATGAAATTCAATGGTGAAATGGTAAAGATTAGAACGGATTTTATTTGTCCTAGGTAAGAAACCACTGTGTGGGAGGCTGATAATGTTATCATCCTTCTATGCAGTATAATTTAGGACACACGCTTCAGTCATGCCTATATGATCACCTGTCTTTCGTGACAATGGCTGGATATAGTACGAATGTGAATCGTGTCATGAACGAAACGGAGACTGAGCATACCCATGTAAGCACATCAGTGCAGACACCTTCCTACTATAACCAACATCGCTGGCAGGACAATACAATCTCCAATGCCACGTTATACATTATGTACAATACAGTTCCACTCTCAAAGACGGTGGCCCAAAACAGATGGTTTATGTTTGTTTGTGTCGGACTGGGGAAAATTGCGACCAGCAAGAACCTGGGGGAGCTAAGGACTCTCGCTGATGACAAGAATTATTGGCCAACGATGAATGACTGATTGCAACCCCAGGATGCGTTCAAACTACCATAGCCAAATATGACATACACATGTCATACAAACAATTACGCTGGCCGAAATCATTTGAAGGATAGCAAACTATGGTGACGCCAACATTCCGAGACTGATATTTTCTGAGAAGAAAATTCAAAATGGTAGATTTAAGATATTGTAGGTCATAGCGTCCTAAATTCATGCAATATCACTAAGAACTGTGTCTAAAATAAAAGACAAATTATCTTCCACGAGGCAAATCTGGTTGAAATTACTGCTTCCATGATAACTGGCAATGTAACATACTGATCGAACTATGACTATACACTTTTCCAGTTTTAGCCAAGCCACGCCTATTTCTAGCTAAGCTCCACCCACACCCCGCTCGCTTTGAGATCGATTTACCCATGCACTCCCTGCCTATCAATTTTCAGAAAAATATACAGATACATTATGGCAGCAACAGCAGTCAGTCAAATTCATTTTCTAAATATTCAGCATCATGTTTATTAAATAGTAAAGACATACCTTTCGTACAGCAATGCTTGCTCCGTCACCAAGTACGCGTTCATGACGCACGTATCTACGCTATTCATGACGTCATATGGTGGATGGATAAATTGAATAGGTCCATTAGTGGTTCATATACTGTCATAAAACAATTTCAGGACTGGTACTGCCTGTGAATTGTGGAGACAGGAACAAAGATGGTGGAAAGTAGTATGTCAGGATTACAATACAATTAAAGAGACGCAGTGGCCGAGTGGCTATGGAGTCTAGCTCGCGACTCGAATGTCACAGGACCGATTCCCAGCCGGGCTGGTGCGTTGTGCCCCTGAGCAAGACACTTCACCCTCCGGTGCTCCATTACACCTGTCTGTAAAATAGGTACTTGTGAGGTCGGTGTCGGCAATATGGAAGGTCCGCAAAAACGCAATCGAGCACCTATAAACGGCAGCCGTAGTACGGCTGTATGCTCCAAAAAGGGGGATGAGATTGCACAGGAATGACAAGGGGTAACGACCTATACATATATCTACATACAAATTAAAATGATACCACCTCCCTTTATTACCAGCCATTCAGCGATCTGCGGCTCCCATCGCCATCTCAATTCCTAAGGCATAGGCAGATCAGACATGAGCCACATACACGTATACCATACCCCATCTCTCTGAATGAGATATGTCCGAACACCCATTATGAGACATGCATCCTCAGTGATATACCAACTTCTGAACATAAGCATCCTCTGTGATATACCAACTCCCGAACATACATACGTATGACATATAATTGTGATAAAATAATGGGCTTTGCTGAACAGCTTTGTATCTATATGCATGGTGTAGGCTCTGAGGCACGCCGTGAAAAGGTTCCAGGGTCATTTTGTGACATGGGCAATGCTGCAAATCGGGAGCTTGAGAGGTGGAGAACCTCATGGTTCCCAATATTCGTCACAGCGTCTCTACCACTAGTCCATGAGTTAGAGTACATGGGTTATCCCTTGATGGCATCGGCAATAGAACAACTACGCCATTACCTTGTGATGTTCTTAGTGGCTGTAGAAGATTTAGCACTCGCCATCTGTGATGTGAATGGTGCTATCGCGCTTGAATTAGAATATCCTGAGGTGTATACATTCTAAATCAAGCAAATATGAAGTCATGGCCTGTGTCCCATCGACAAGATGGAATTAACCACAGGTTCTTCCACGTGCCATGCCATCGCTCACCTGGTAGAAGACTGAAATATCTACCGTCTTCGCCATCGCACACATAGGCATGTTCATATGTCACACAGAGATTTCGACCAAGGGTGCCACAACCATCTCCAGGTCTTTTTCCACCATAGAAATGGCAGACAGACTCAATTTCCTCACGTGGTTGAAATCGGTCATAGATGTTTTTCTGCTGATGGTCGCGGTGGGGATTGTACTGATGCAGATCTCAGAAGTGTGCCCACTTAGCATATAATAGCATGGCTGTCTGCGAGGCAACTGCCGCCTTTAAGAGCAGTAGTAGAACCTGCATATTGGGCCTATATATGGGTGATTAAACTAAATAGGGTGATCCCCTTGAGAAATATCTGTGTCAGATTGAGCCTTGTGCCGGCCTCGATGCGGATCTTCATCCCGTCGGGAGTGGATGTTAACTGCTTCCCCGTTCCACCAGCTGGAAGCTGCAGTTCTATCATCATATGGCTTGTAGGCGAACTGGTGAGCCCGACATGCCCGAGCAACTTCACTGAGGCCTTCCTCTTCGAGAACACACCCTCTATCCATAGGATGCCCCCTGCATATTAATGGCTTGCTCTGGTCAGTCAAAGGGGCGACGCAGAAGGAAGTGACCCCAACCCTATGGGCCACCGCAACGAGGGCTGTACCACCCTGTCCTATGTATGTAAGAAAAGATGATCCATGGTTAAAAAGCTTGTAGTCCATGTCATCCTTTTTCACAACAGTAGAGAATATGGTGACCTTAAGGTCAATAACTCCCCGGGGCGTGGGTTGGGGGGGGGGGTGCTATATAGCAGCAAGCATGGTTCCACACTTCATTCTTCGCACGCATGATCTGCAAACACTTTGCCAAAGTCAACAGTATACCATGATGTGTCATGGGTGGAACATTGTCCGTAGTGAGCGTGACTGGTTGGAAGGTGAGGTCAGCAAGCAGGGTGTCAGTATCTATCACTGGTGCATCTGACATCTCAATCAGGCGCTCGAGAATATATCGCTTCTTCAGCAAATTGTAGCAAAACACAACCTTATCACCCTCCATGCCATGACCCATACGCTCCTTGGTGATGTCCTTTAGGTCCGTTAACAGTTCTTCGCCACCGATGGGGTGAAGTAAGAATGCTTTGGAGTCTGCTTCAGACTGTAAGACGAACACCTTGCCATCGTTTTCCTTAACCTTCGCAGCATCAACGTCGCAGGCGTCCACGAGATCAGCGTGGTCGAGTGAGCAAATATGGACTTCATTCTATATACTGGGATTAACTGGTGCATATAGCCATGATGATTGCCCGATTAGTGCTCCGAAGTGGTGAGATGATCAGACCATCTCTAGTTGGTAGACATGTGATTCACTATCGGATATAATGGGCTCTCTTCAAGGTAGCTCAGTATTCCATCCCAGCACCTACATACATGCCGATGTCTTACATCCATCTCTAGGAAGTACCTACTACAGCTTACTGACTGAAGTAGGGTTAGACTTAATAAAATATCTGCCAGGAACTAACAACAAACTTTGGAAAGCGATCAACCCCAATATGTTCACCCATGCAAATCACCTGTTTGGCAGCTCTACCATTAATCTATATGCCAGCATGGATGGTCTGTCAGATGTTCAATTAGAGTTTACACTGCTTTTACCCATTAATCTGTCTACATGTTATCATACCAGACATTGCTATGGTACATGCTAAAAAGATAGAGAACCGCCTCCAAGTACCACGTGATGTACGGTGGGTGTGGGGCTCATATGAACACAACATTGCCAGAGTGGATGATCTCTTGTATGACGCAGTATGGATGGCTTTTTGGAGACAAGTCCGCCAAGGTGATCATCCTGTCAAACATGGATGACGAGTGTGGAGAGCTAGTGGGTGAGGAGAGGGAAGAGAAGGTTACAGGAGCATAAAAGCAAGAAAGCCACCCAATGCTGCATGTACCACCCAGGAGACCAGTGGAAGAATGAGTGGTTACAGGAGCATAAAGGCAAGCAAGTCAAACCACGCTGGGCGCATTAACAGGGGGACAAACTCAAGTTCCAGATATCACGGCTTCGAAATTTACTGGCTACTGACACTGAGCTGGATGATGATTGTCTAAGGGAGGTATATCTCTACACCAAAAAGCTGACACGGTTCACCAGGTTGGCCCAGATGAAACCCACGATTACTCATCAGCATATCCTACTGGTGATGCAGAGCTAGCTCAGGTTTAAGCTCCATGTATATTATGGCTTAATCGGAGGGGCGAAAGCAACCTAAACTATATCCCGCCATGGCACCTGAAGATGGTGGTACAGTCCATGGCTGTTGACTCCAGCAGAGTTACACCAGCAGGCAGAATCTTGTCCACGGGGTGCAAAAGTACACCAGAACATGCAGGCAATATAAAACAACCCACAACAGTCTCGCATGCACAACCACAGCTGCTGGTATGATTGGAGCCAGTGCTGATGTGGCGGCTGGCACCACCATCGCCACAGGGGAGGGCGTGGCAGTCGTTATGCTGGTGGTTGGAGTGGCACTAGTCGCCACTGACCTGACCACTAGGTTGGTAGTAGGACAGCGCCAGGTCACCAGGAAGCACCAGAAGAGCGCTAAGTATGTGACACTGGCACAGAGCGCCATACATGCCATCGACGAGTCTGTCAGCAAAACTCTCGAGGACGGACAGGTCAGTGACGAAGAGAACCACCATGTGATGAAGCTCCAAACACTATACCACACCAAGAAATCCTCAAAGGCTCCAGCGGGACTCTGGACATGGAGGCGCTAAAAATGAAATGCTGTGACGGGGCCAGGGCGCAGGTCTCTACAATGTGAAATTGTGTGCTGCTTTAAGCTGACTACTATAGATGATGTTCCCAGTGAACGTCATGCCAGTCATTCAGACCCAATGGACCCTCCTGTGTACACACTGGACTGTTCCAGACCTAACACTAATCTCCATCCAAGTCCATGGGCAGTCTCACACTAGCTTCTCCATCAATCCATGACCGCTGAACAACCTCACTATCACCGTGCCGCATGCGAAGAAAGCTCCCACCTGGATGGTAGGGCCAAATCTCTTGATCTGGAATGAACAGCTGAACTTCGCTGTGTGGTGTGCCATGGCAGGATGCGGAGTCGGCGCTGGTTTGCTTCACTCCTATTCTGGTACCCATGAAGCTGTGCTCATTGTCGGCTGTCCCAGATTACATGTGTACTACATGGTGAGACGAATCCTCCATGAGCTTGTCACAAGCCTGCCTGATACGAATGACCCACAGCTACAGCCTCTCAGCAGCCAGTAGACTATAACGAGAGTTCAGAGCCCACTCGGAATATTGTTTCCATGGTGGAGACAACAACGGTCCGGGCATTATGTATTGCGAACTGAGACGACACTACTTAGGCTTCCTCTATCAAACACCCCGAAAATTGGCCATCATAAGACAGCACCGTTCTCATTTGACTTTGCTGAACATTTAAGACATACTATATAATATGACGTCTCGTCAAGATTCGTAATGTTTGTGGTCTGGTCAAAGAGGTCTTCAGCAATAGTCATATGAACGATGGTCGTCTGTTCGTCTGTCTAGAATTTGTCCAAGATGTACATGAGAGGATAGGAGTCAACATAGGTGAAATCTGAGAGTTCTTCAACCAACTCTCTTGAGGCCATCTACTAACGACCTGCTATTATCGTGAACATCACCAGCTACTTGAGGCTGCACGCCCCAACGGGCACAGCATCACCCTGGAGACTGTCAGTCAGTGGCTCACCAGGTAGGCGATATGGCAGATATACAGAGCACATCTGCATCACATTCAGCGAGCACACTTCGGGGAACCTGTCTCGAACAGAGTGCACCGGGTGGACGTGCTGCTCCTTCGCATGACAGAGTGGGACACGTGACCTACAAGTATGCCCTCACCATCGTCGAAGTCGCCAGCAGGTATAAGGCTGCAGTACCGCTGACGGATAAGTCCACAGGCCAGGTGGCAGCTGGGTTTCAAATTGTCTATGTGTATCTGTAAAAAAACCATTCAGTGGCCAGAGTTGCCGCAGGTGGATGAGGGTAAGGAGTTCTGAGGTGAGACTTTGGCCATCACGTAGAAACATAGCATAATGATTAGGCATGGCAAAGTTGGTCATCACCATTCTCAGGCAATCATCGAGCGGTGGAATCGGACACTGGCAGAGAGACTGTTCCAACATCAGTATGCTCAGGAGATGGTAGCAGCTGTCCTAGCAGGCCATCATTCCAGATTATGGGTGCGAGGCTTGCCCTCTGATTGCCCATAAGCCGACAGATGCGATCAGAGCCCCACCCGTTGTCAGTCACTCTAGAGCTGAAGGAGACGAGGCACACGTTTCATCAAATGCCATGGTTCGGTACCTGGATGAGCATGGTTAGCTTTCCAGATAGCGTGCAGCAGACCCTAGCTGGTAGATAGGTATGTGGAGGCGACTGTACTACTTCCATGCTCAGAGAGCAGTCGTAGACGGCCGTTTGCACGAGAGGAGCTTTAGATCATGCTGTGCTACATCATACTCGATGGGTTCTGTGTGGACACCACCTGGCAGAACATGTCGCTTATCATAGTATGCTGAGAGACCAAGTTTTTGCTGCTCATATGTAACCATACCATGGTTGCACATACGGAGCTCTCGGTGTGTGGATCTGTCCTTTTCACCATGGAGGGCCCTGTAGAATTGTTGCCAATAGACTACATTCGGTCATTTAGCCGTTCCATTAGCCGAGCACTTTGCCTCACCAGCAGAGCTCTCCATGTAGTAGCGCTTGGAGCAGAGACAGATCTCGAGAGTGCCTTCGAGCTGGAGCTTGAACAGTCCTGGAGTCCATCCAGACCATCTGTCCCAAGATAGCCAATCTCGCGTATGCACTTCAAACTCCACACGCATCTCTGGCCGTATCACCCCATCGAGGCTGTTTCCAGCTATAGCGATATAAGCTGAACCAGAGTCCACCTGTAGTTACTTGAAGCTGTCATGAGGTACATGCTGATCCTGGAAGTCATAGTAGAACTCTAGTATTCTCAGCTTCGCAAGCTCGTATATTGCTATCCCCCACCCCCTCCTGGAAGGGTCGACGAATGGTGATTCGTAGCTTGTAGGACTCACTGATCTCCTCGAGGTCCTCAGGGCTCTATCTAACACTCGTTCATCCTAGGTGAAGCTTGTATTGCTATGATGCCCGAGATCCTCTTACCATAGGTGTTGTTACTGAAGAGCTTGAAGAGATCTGCCCAGAGTGCTTTGCTCTTATCCACATCTCCTGAGCGTAGAGCCTCTGTGAAATTATTTACGAACGACTCAAATGGGCGCTGTGGCTCATAGTCTTTGGTGTGGTATATGGCGGCGATCTCTAAACTGATATACCACTTGAGTGTTGGCACTTACAGGAGCCCATTCTTGCCAGAGAGGGCACCAACTAGTTTACTGGTGGTGGGACGCTTCCGACCCATTTCCCAAAGTATGACAGCTTCTCAGAGGATACTGCCTCTACTGGGATTTTGTGGGTGTGGAAGATATGGGGCATTTTCTCGAACCAGGAAGACAGTGGTCTACTAGGAGATCCTCCTTAAAGCGTTCTACATCAATAGCACTGGACCACTGCCATATTCTCGCATTACTGCATGACATCTCTTTGGTCATGGTAGACAGGTACAGGGCATACGTGTCATAACCGAGAATACGATAACATACACGCTCGCCATCACTGTGGATTCTAGTCACACCTGCTTCATGGTATCGAGTGAACATGATGCCAGGTCCGCCACCAACGGCACCCTTCTGTATCTGATAGGCTTCTTTGCCTGGGGCGTAGAGGCCCACATCAGGCATGTACTCAGCTGTTCCACGAAGGAGATATTGTAGAGATACTCCTGGGAGAGACACCGCGTATTTCAGCATGTCAATACCTCGTCTGTGGAGAACTGTCGCATCCCCTCTAGGGCTTTAATGAATGTGCTGATGTCCAGGTTATTAGTAGTATCGCAGCCAGTCGGCGAATGCCTGCATCTCGTGCTCTCTGATTGTCTGCTTACATTGCTTCCATTCTGATAGCTTGACCTTAAACCACCACGCTGGGCAGTTTGATAGCCCTGGATAGTCGAGCTTCTCGGGTGTGTTGAACCATTCACATGGGAACCAGTTCGTCTGCTGTGTACACCCATAAGCGTTGATCCATGCCTCGTAGGGGACTCCAGGACTGAGGTAGTTCAGTACATCTAGAAACCTCATCTCGTATATTATGATGAACATTGTCTGACTAGCTTTCTTGCAGACTTTCACTGTGCCTGCACTGTCAGTCAACTCATCCACGAACTACTACTTGATGAGGTTCAGGTCATACCATCCAGAGTTGAACCCGAGCACAGGCACTTGGTCACACTACTCATTGATCAGTCGCTGCTGTCGTTTCGCAAGCGTGTTGATGTCTGCGAGTAGGTTCTCTGCCTGGACCTCTGTCTGGTCTGTTTGAATTAGGTCTGCTCGTCGTTGCATCTCCTGCATCAACTCTGAGATCAGCACTTTGGGGTCAGCATTGCCGGGGTGAGTTAGCTCGCTCACACTCTCATCTAAGAAGCAGCAAACTGACACTGCGTTAAGTATATGGGTGCTTTCGATCATGAGAGCCTCCATGGCGAGGAACTTGATCCCATCTAGTAGGGCTATATAGACGAGGAAGTGTGGGTATGGTGCCATCTGCACCGGTGTGGGGGGTTTTGGGCAGCGTTTTATACAGCGCTCCCACTGTATGACAAGTGGGTATCCAGATGCTCTCAGCTTGTTGTCTCTTGTGACTTTCTAGCTGTACTTTTTTTCGGCATCCTCTCCCTGCTGGTGTTGTGGACATTCATGTCAGAAACAGTCATGAAACTGGTAAATGGTATTGGTTGTCGTATCATAACAATCTACGGGAGCATCCTCGATCCAATGCTCGCAGGCGTGCCCACACTCTGCGTTGTGTATGTGCGTTCCTGGGTTTCTTGGCTCACACTTGATCCAATACATAGCCGCTGAACTGGCTTGTTGGCGTGGATAGAAGGCTTTCTCGAATGGTCATTGTGGTGATTCAATCTTCTCCCCAGGGCACTCGATGGTTGTTTTTCGACCTGTGCAGTGGCCAATGTGGCGCTGGAGATGATATGCTTGGGTAAACTGTTGTAGACAGTGCCCACAGATAATAACGTGAGCCAGCTTGGAGATGCCCTTAGTGAAGAACGTATGGTGTTCGTACACTCTGATGGTCATGTTGTTTGGATTGTGTGCTGTTTATCTGGTCATGTGCCAGTGGCCCTCTTTGGTTGGTTCCTAATCATGAATCCCTGTCTTGGCAAAGAACTCCACTTTGTCCAGCTGATCCAGTGAGGTGTGTGGTACATCGATCACAGTCAGGCCATAGAACTGCTTGGCAAGCTCTGGCACAGGAGCCGTACTTCTATGATCTCGCACTCCTTGGTGGATGTCTAGACATCTCCAGAGATACATTGTGTCCTTGTAGGTATCGAGTGCCACAATACTATCATTCTGTCGTAGCCAGTCTGGTATTGGGTCTATCCCTAGCAGATGCTGGCAGTCAATGACAGCGTGTGAAGGCCAACTTGGTGTTGTGTCGATCAATATTGTCTGGTTCGAGGCGGTTTTGGTCTCTGGGCACCATCCAGGTTGGGATACTCCTAGCGTGTTCATACAGGGGCTCCCTGGAGCATGCTTGTCGGTGTGGCGGATGTGAAAGGTGTGGGTGTACCGAAGGTAGAAGGCCTCCCAAACTCTCTGGTAGATCTTTTCCATGATCTGCACTATAATGTCTCCTTTTAGACCTTTGAAGAATGTCCAGCATACCATCCGCCATCCTCTTTTCTCTGTCTTCTTCTCACCGAGTCGCTGATCGAGAATCACCTACTTTGGGCTAAGGGTTCAGATCTCGGTCCCCACATCGCCTGTCTACTGATTCCCCATAGAGGAGGCACGTACTCCAGTGGGTGGTCTGCCATCCAAGTTACTACAACTTTGCCTTGTAAGCTGGTAGTCGTCTCCTCATCCATCTAACGAAGCTCACGGTGTCGCTGTACTTTCGTATGAGGATTATCTGGGAAACTCCCTGTCTGCTGTGCTTGGAAGAGTTTATTTTTCAACTCCACGCCACAGGCCTGTCCAATCATCTTGAGCAGGTCGGCTTTGTTGGCATGAGAGTAACCTCTAAGTTTGATTTGCTCTGCAATCGCCCATAGCTGTCATGAAGTAACCATGATGGTGAGACTTATAACAACTGAGGATGCTTGTCTCTAAATGGGCGTTGTGTGGTCTATACTTGCTGTTGACACGAGTATGTGACTGAGGATGTGCACCTCTAAATGGGCACCCGGACCATGTAGTGTATGTTACACTGTAGAATATATATGTTCGGAAGTCGGTCTATCACTGACGATGTGTGTCTCTAAATGGGCGTTTGGACCTTCCCATTTATAGAGATGAGGTATGATATATATTTATTTGGCCCATGTTTGATCTGACTATGACTCTGGAATTTGAGGGCAGTGGGAGCTGCAGATCGCTGGACGGCTGCTAGTAGAGGGAGGTGGTATCATTTTAATCCCAGCCATACTACTAGGAATATGGCAGCTTTGTACGCATAATTAGTTGTAATGTCATTGTGAATAAAGAAGAAACTCTGTCAGTTTTTTAATTACCGTCCTAACGATTCTCACTTTAATTTATGAAGACAATGCAGTTTTTATTGACTATCCATTGCTTTTCTGTGTACTGCATACGTCGTAATTATTTATGCAGATACATAGGCCAGTGCGGTGGATTGTTCCTTTTCTTCTGTCTTATCCAATGTGTACATGGGTCAAATCTGATGAAGTCTATTTAAAATACAAACTTTTCTTTCCGGTGACATATGCAATCAGGCTTTGATAATTTTCTTTTCCACACATGTACTGAGTGACTATGCTCGAAATTACACATCATTATCAGTGGCCAATCTCGCCATTCATGGGCAGCAATGATAAATAACAAATATAAGTACACACCAACACGTCATCGATATAACGGCTCTAATAGGCCATGGAAACGGCGATTATGATTCATATATTCATAAACACGTCATAATTTCATTTTATGCCTATTTGGTTATTTTTTCGTCTAT
Source organism: Chaetoderma sp. LZ-2023a (assembly GCA_034401795.1). Lineage (NCBI taxonomy): Eukaryota > Metazoa > Mollusca > Caudofoveata > Chaetodermatida > Chaetodermatidae > Chaetoderma > Chaetoderma sp. LZ-2023a. The sequence continues at coordinate 27,739,953 of CM067359.1, read as the reverse complement.
GGCAGCAGCTTCTTACGCGATACAGTAAAGGTGCATATTCACATGAAACTGCTTGAAAATTAAATTGTTGAAATTATATACGTTTAGAGGCTTAAATCATGTACCTAATTGTAATGAAACGAAATAAGTCATAACATATGATGATTTCATCCCATATAAATACATTTCGTAGGTTTAGTTGTGAATTTGAATTATGGACTAGTGCTTTAAAAAATTACATTATTTCATGCGTAATGAAATCATCATATGCTAAGAATTATTTCGTTTCATTATATTTAGGCACATATTTTAAACATCTAAACGAATAAAATTATAACAATTTTATTTTGAACCATTCTGCTGTGAATATGCACCTTTAATTAATTAATTAATAAATAAATAAATAAAAATAATAATACATGATGATGATGATGATGATGTCATTGATGAGTGATGAAGGTATTTAGGCACTATTGAATAAGTATCGCAATTTTAAATATCGCAATTTTGTGCACATCATTGCAAATATTTCTTTATATTTTGCCATTAAGCTTAGACAAAATTTTATTTGGAACTACTGTGACACTAACCCCTTTACTATATGCACTAATGATAAGGCTATACAATTGCAAATCTTTATAAAATGGAAGGATCTGCTTTGTCAATCAAGTGTGCTGACATCGTAAACAACACACGTGACTTGTTAGCTGATATCACAATAATCATTAATAGAAGACAGGCGATATGCCCATGCCTTTAAAAAGCAGGAAACTTGTTACATAACGAAGGTGTGAAAAATCGTTCCATAACCAGTTTCATGTTGTTTTAACGGGGTGGTGGTAGGGGTTGGGGCTGTGGGGTGTGGGGTGGGTGTGGCATATCGCCCCATTGTTATCATTTAGTTTTAACGACTGTTCTAGCTACTCAGCCATTTTAGATATAGAGGGCGTGACCACAAGCCGCCCCCCCACCTCATCCAATACGACTCTTAGCGTCCTCTCTCGTAATGATTGATGTTTGACAAGGGTTAATGAGGGTAATTAACCGACTTCAAAGGCTCCAATCTCTTCGGAACAGGACAATGCACAATGGTTAATGTATTGCATAAGAATGATTGGCAGGGTAATTGTCTGGACTCTTCTTTTTCTTGACTCTGGGAACTAAATCAATCATGAAGCCACCCCCCCCCCCACCCCCTCATTAAATCGCGTGTCTCCAGTCATTACATCATGAATGACGTGAGATATTCCAGTATAAGCAGTTAATAGGCTGCCGATTTGTACGAAGTGTATGGCTTTACTATTTAATAAATATTATGTTGAAAACTTTGAAATTAATTTGACTCTGCGTTGTAGCCGCCATAAGCAGTAACATCGACTGGTCAATTGGTTTCAAAATATTCAACAGCTTGCCTGTATAGTCTTCTGGAAATTGCCAGTCAGGGAGCTTAGGGATTGATCGATCCCAACACAATCAAGGTATGGGTAGGGTTTAGCAAGAGATGGGCGGGGCATAGATAAAAATGGAAAAGTCCATTAGCACGCTGCGGGTAATCAGATAATCCGTTATTTAATCTAATGCTGTATTGTCTAAGCTTTTGACGATTCTATCATTTTTGTTAAATCAGCAAATGACTCTATAATTGAAATCATGGCCAGTCCACACACACGACGATATAGATAATACGCGCAGAACTCGGCACAACGACTAGATAATAGGGGCTGCACAGTAACACAAATATATAATGACTGGTTGCCTAACGGCCTGTTTTGACCGTTAGTTCAGGCCATGGAGAGAGGCTGATCGAGTCAAGATATTCATATTTTCCATGTTTCTGGAGATATAATGCGATCCAATGCGTACCTGGGTGGTTCTCAGGATCTGTATTAACGATGACTAATGCAGTCTTTAGCCGAAACTCGTAGGAACACCTGCCATAATTTCCAGTCTCCGACACCAATGTGTTCAATATCTCCGGTAGTTAAAGTGATGACCTGCCAAAGTTAAGGGAAGTAACAGCCCCCTACGCCCAACCACCCCACCCCCACCACCACCTTACCCCCACACCACCCTGAACCCCGAGTTGTTTAAAATAAATAGTTAAAAAAGAATCTATTGCAAATTATTTGCGCTGTTTTTAAAAGTCCAATTATAATTGAAGTTGGAGAGGTCAAGCGTTATGTATGTTTCCTGACGGATGTGCGTTTATGCTCATTCGCACCGGTTATAAACCATTCAAATACCACTATCAATCCCATCTCTGATAAGTCGTGGTTCAACTGAAAAATACAAATACAGAAATATAATTGGTTATTTTTTTTTCATTCCATATAATTATACATTGGTATTCGTGTGCAAGTGTGTCCATACGTATTTGTGTGTGCTTGGAGGTGTATGTGGGTGTGTGCATGTGTGTGCGCATGGGCGTTAATAGTCCATGGTATGTTATGATCACTGTCAATACTTATAATGTTATTGAATTCAGTATAAGATATTACGTTCACAGTATATGGTAACGTTGTTTTAGATTTTAGCTGGAGACTTGCCTTGTAAGGTAGACACGATCACTAGTAGCGAGGACTGGCGTGTAGTCAAATACATAAAATGTGTAACCGCCCCTATATTCATCGATGTTAATACCTACACATTTGTCATCGAACAACGAGCCAGTTCCATTAAATAGAGTCAATAATGATTGTGTAAAATTATAACACTCAGCCATGAAATTCAATGTAGGAGTATCGCCAGATACTTGCTCGTTAGCCATATAGCGCTGAATATGATTAACATCGTAGTGCTGAAATTTATGTGGAGTTGTATCAAAATCTCCGTTATGAGCTTTATTTCTAACTATGTCGAATCTAACCCTACTCGGTAGGTCCCCTAGAGAAATAGTGTCCCTATTGATGCTGCTAGTTCCTGCAGGGATGGTGAATGTTTTGATGATAACTCTTTTAATAGGGTATTAAGCATGTGCCTTTGGTAATGCCGGTGCACGAGGGTTACTTACCTCTGGAATAGGTGTAACTATACGTAACTTTAATGTAGCCTCATGCAAGGAAGTTGTGTTCTCATCCCTAATGAGGTTAAATCTAGCTTACTTTATGTACACCGTAACTTTAAGGAAACTCTGTTGATTAAACATGTTTCCTGAAGAAAAATGTCAGAATGAATTCTGGCGACCATTTCCATAGGTTTACTCAGAGTTACGCTATTCTTTCAATGCATATACACACCATTAGCCGCAGTCTTAGCACCCCCATGTCTGGCTGTATCCTTAACGCATCATGCAGCCGTTAATTGACTGCTCTATTCTCAGTTGAATAATTAAATACGCTTTCAAAATAACTGCGCGAAGCCTAAGTGTCGCTAGAATCAGTGAAACATTTTCCATTTAAAATACATCTGCTTGAGAAAACATAGAGCCAGCCCACAGGTTAACAGGGGCCAAGTAACATTCGGTGGTTGAAGGAGTTTTCACCCCCATCCCACCCCACCCACCCTCACCCCACCCTCGCCTGTGCAATGCTAACCTTAACGTAAATGTAACTTTGAGCTAAATCTATGTGTTCATCTCTGCTTCCAGAGACAAAAAACTCGAGACTATTAGCTGACGGATGTGCATTTATGCTCATTAGCACTGGCTATAAATCATTCAAATATCACTATGAATCCTGTCCTTGATAAGTCGTAGTTCAATTGAAAAATACAAATACAAAATATAATTGGATATTTTGTTTTCATTCCATATAAGTATACAGTGGTATTCGTGTGCATGTGTGTATGTACGTACGTGCGTGTGCGTGGAGGTTTGCGGTTGTGTGCATGTGTGTGCGCGTGGGTGTTAATCGTCAACGGTGACGTTATGATCATTGTCTATACTTATAATGTTATTGAATTCAGCATAATATATTACGTTCATAGTATCTGGTAACGCTGTTTTAGATTTTAGCTGGTAGACATAATCACCAGGGGTGAGGTCTGGCATGTAGTCAATTGCATAACATGTGTAACTGCCCCTATATTCATCGGTGTTAATCCTTACACTTTTGTCATTGAATAACCAGCCAGATCCATTAAATAGAGCCAATAATGACTGTGTAAAGTTATAACACTCAGCCATGAAATTCAATGTAAAAGCATCGCCAGATACTGCTGGTTATCCATTTAGCACGAAATATGGTTGGCGTCGTAGTGCTGAAAATCTCCTTTATAAGCTTTATTTCTAACTGTGTCGACTATAACTCTACTCGGTAGGTCCCCTAGAAAAACATTGTCCCTATTGATGCTGCTAGTTCCTGCAGGGATGGTGAATGATGATAAATCTTTTAATTGGGTATTAAGCAGGTGCCTTTAGTAATGCCGGTGCACGAGCGTTAATTACCTCTGGAATAGGTTTAACCGTACGTAACTTTAATGTAGCCTCCTGTAGGTGTAATTTGTAAATTTTGTTATCATCCCTAATGAGGTTAAATCTTGCTTACTCGATGTAAACCGTAACTTTAAGGAAACTCCATTGATTAAATATTTTTCCTGAAGAAAAATGTCAGAATGAATTCCGCCGACCATTTCCATGGGTTTACTCATAGTTATGCTATTCTTTCTATGCATACAAACGGCATAAGCCGCAGTCTTACCATCCATATGCCTGGTTGTATGCGTAAACCATAATGCAGCCATTAATTGGCTCGATCTATGCTCATTTAAATAATTAAATACGCTTTCAAAATAACTGCGAGAAGCCTAAATATAAACTCAATGATTATACTCAAAATCCCATGATCGATACATTTCATTCCGAAGAATTACAGAAAATTCATTTAAATGATCCTAAGCAGCAGCTGTATCGAGTAGAACACATTATTAAAAGCTGCACACAAGATAACAAGCGAGAAGTTTATCTCAAGTGGCAAGGCTATCCTAATTCATGTAATTGGAGGATAAGTTATTCAGAGCTTAAACGCATTTAGAATCATAATACTGCTACACATCATCTCCCCTCCCCGCCCACTCGCCAACCCCCCCCCCGCGCCTCCCCCGCCACCACCATACCACCACTCACCCTCAAGGCATAACGTTTAGAAATGTCTCTAACCGGCGTAGAAATTCGTAATACTGATTACGGGTGGTCATGTTGTGGGGGAAATGTACCTAGAGATGATTGCTCACGTTATACTTATTTATATCATAGTAGTGACATGTTTAATAAATCCGAGTCTTCAAAATGGTGATAAAGGTGTTTGGATTGTTTTAGCATTTTACCTATGATGAAAGACTGAATGGGTCAGCAGAAATTTGATTAGTAATAATAAAATTTGTTGACAATAATCAAAGTATAGACATCAGATATACTCATTGAAAATTATTAAATGAGTAATGGCCCATAGATATATCTATATTAAATCTATACATACTACTGTGATAGGTCATGAGAATAAATGTATATACAATTAATATGCGCGCATGAGTGCGTGCGCTTATGGGCATTGCCTGCTGACTTAACTAAATCCAGTTCAATGATAAATAAATAAATAAACACAATACATGTATTACGCATATTATTATTGGAAAGTGTTCATTTTGTCTAGCGGTATTTTCAATGTGTTATGTGTTTGATGAGAACATAACTATCTCCGCAAAAGTGCAACGTGCTATAAGTTCGAAAACTGGTTCTTACTGACGAATGACCGGGAATAGGCACTATAGCTTTGATTAATAAATAAATATAAACGCTCCCATGATGGCGATTAAATATTCAGCAATCTGTGCGTGAAAAACCCCTGAATGTGAACGAATCCATTGATGTGTGTAAGACATTTCTACAAAGGGAAATCCGAAAATGACGTCGCCGTTTTAAAGGGGTAGTCTGTATAATGGCTTTTGAAGATTTTTGATGAATCAGAATAGCGTGGTTGGTGATATGACGATCAAAACGATTCGACGATTTAGATTTGCTGAATGAAATGTTAATTCAGGACTGATATATGGCGACAACTATATATTGGATACATGTTCAGTGTGGTTGTATTTCAGTATTGAACTTGGTGGCGACGATGGTGTGATGACTACGCTACGTAACTGCTACTTATTGTATGGACAACGATTATGATGATACCATGCAATTTCCACTATCTTAGTGAAGCAGTTTATGAACGATGAATACTGTATAGTGAGTTAGAGATTGAGGCCAGAAACAGGAAATGTCTATTGACAGTTGATATGGTTACCAAAATAAAACATTCTGTATACTGATATCATTTTGGTAACCTTCGTACCATGGCTAAACTTCTTGGTCACACAATTACTGTACTCATGGTACTGAACATGGCTACGACGTTAATTGACCTGACTATTCCGACATTGGCGACGAAGTTGACTAACAAGATGACGAGGAAGACGATACTAGTGATGACAATGAAATGAGATGATCTTCTCATAGCTGACAGTATCTGCCGCTCTCTCATTCTCGCTTCATGATTTCAACATCTGTACATTATTTACAAGTGAGACAGGCGATCTTCTTCAGATTTCAAACATTGTCCATTACGGATCTTGTGTCTTTCTTTTTAGATGACATCAGCCTGAGTGACTTATAAACCATGCAAAAGCCTCAGGTGAGTACAGTCACATGATTGAGTAATTTATCTAGAATCGTATTAGCGAGGTTAAAGGGGCTCTACATGCCTACGTTGTAAACATTACAAGCTGATTTCATATTTTTTTTAATCCACATGTATAAGACTGACCGCATCAAATAGATAATACAATGTTGACGGGTCTATATTTATAATCTGATTATTATAAAATCTCATTTCACAAAATCTCATTTCCATTATAGTCATTGTTTTCATGCCATGACCCCTGCAATATGCTAATGGAAATGTGCGATGAGCCACAGCATAAACCCACCTAAATGATCATACATGAGACAATTGTGAACAAGTAGATGAGAGAGGGAGGATGGGGTGGGTGGGGGTGGTGAAACAAAGATATAATAACATGAAATAGGTAAACATGTCAATGACTACATTGTGCAGGGTGATACACTGAATTATGGGGTAGAGTTTATGTTAGTAGTGAAGTGTTCATTCAAATGCTGCACCTCTGATACCCTCACCTTAACTACATTACAATCCAACCTACATGTATCTATATGCCCATACGCCTGTATGCACTGGTCACACATGACTTTTGAATCAAATGATTCCAAAGTCAGGCGATACCTGCTCACAGCGCTCAGACACAGCATCGGTTAAACACGTATTGCATTGCGCTCGTATTATCTTGCGTTGATTTGGCATGGTTTTAGCCAAACTTTGCAAAATGTACACATATTTTGAGATATTACCGGTTCTATTGCCTCTGTTAAGCTTAGCTCCTGATCTAACTGACGTACTAGTTTGCCTATGATTATTATTAGCGCTTCACTACAAAATATCTCCCAAGATATTCGCACTGGTTCTAATTCTGATGAGGCTACACTGCAATGTAATATTTTAATGCACGGTCTAAGCGATTCTGACCTCTTACCAGCCGTCCATCACTAGGACTCAGCACCCTCCGCGATTATCCCGACAGAAGCTCTCATCCTAAATTCACTTCCAATCGCTAAACCCTCAAACAACCCTATACACTTGTGTAGACCATTTGAGTCCCTGAGCTCCACCCGCGACATGCTAACTCTACATGACCCCGTCCCACTCTCGTTAACTCAGACCCACCCTTTCCCACCCTTGCCAACTAAACCGACCCGGCCCCACACCACCATCGCAACTAGACCAACCAAACACCCACCGTTGCCAACTCACCCCGCCAGTAACAAACCACACCCCACGACTAGCAATGCTGTCAGCTCACCCTATACATCTGTTAAGAAAAATAGTAAAATAATTATAATAGTTGCAAAAATAAAAAAGGGCTCCAGCCAGCGGGGGTAATTTAATTGAAAATAATGATATGGATATGGAAGTTAATACTGTGATTGCGGGGCCCCCTAATATGATCGGTGGCGAGGTTAATGCTGTAGAATGTGGAGATGAGGATGCTGAGGGGGTTGACAGACATGCTGATAACATTGTAGCCACTATACCTAGAGCTAGCACACCTGCCGTAGCTGATATGTACTCTATAAATCTAGCGTGCACCTTTGAGTCTCCGCATTTTAACATTGCAGAAAAATCTTACTCTGTCAAGTTTAATCCGGATTCCATTATAACCGAGAATTTGGTTGACGTTTCAGGGCGCGTGCACCCGATATTCGAAAGACTATTAGATAGCTTCTAAGCTAATGTTAATTCGTCACCTCAAGATTACAGCCGGGTCACGAAAAATCACCTGGCTCTAAACACCATGATCCACGTGAACTGTGTGCAAGTCCAAGATCTTACAGCTAGAGAAATAACGAACGAAATTTCTGAAGTGAGTCAATCCCAAAGAGACGTATGCCGAGCGGGTGACTTTACTATGGAGATATTTCACATAGAAGTGACCAGCGGATCGTGGTGGAAGAGTAAATTTTCCAAATCTCGATGCCGTGGAGCTCGAAGCCACGTTGAAAGGAAGCTGTGTCACTGCCAGGAACCTAGATAATATGTGTATGGCCCGATGTATAGCGATTGGTCTATGTTATCTAGAATCATAAGAATTGAAGGCCGAGCGTAAGCATATTAAAAATCAAGCTTAACGCCTAGTTGGAGGAGGCTTGGGTGATAATCAACATCAACGAATGAAAGCTCAAGAACGGCACGGTCAGACCAGTGTGTCTACTAACATAGCTTGCGAGCCTGATGTTTGGAATGCATCCCAAGACATCGTGACACCACATGACATTTCGCTAAAGGTGTACAGCAAAGACGAGACTAAACGCAGTGTATACAGGGGTGCGGTTAATCGCGTTCAAATTATGCCCCTATATCTGTATAATGAGCGTTACGCTTACGTAACCCGCGTTAAGGCGTTGAAAGTGTGCAGTTATTACTGTGACGATTGCGATGTAGGTTATGCCCAACGCGATCAACACTCCTGCGTACAACGATGTTGTTTATGTAAGGAGGTTCCACCCTGCAAGCAGATTGCTAACCGCTGCTGCGAACCTTGTTGCAGACTGCTTAACAGCTAGGGTTGCGACAACAATCACATCAACTCTGGAATGTGTGTCACGCATACGTTTTGCGGGGACTGTTGCAAACTTCTATAAGCTGATTCTCCCTCTAACCATCATTGCGGGCAGGGGAAATGTCCTATTTGCGAGACTGACGTTGATATACGAGACCAGGTTTGTTATATGAAGAGTTATAATGAAGACCATATGAGCTTAACCGTGAAAAATAAGGCACGTGACCTTTAAACATAAAAATCGTCCATCCATCAACATTTCATCTTTGATGATTTTGAAACGAATCAAGGGCAAAGAATCACGATGTTATTTATGACGTTGCCCCGTATGCATTAGCAAACCTCATGACAAGTCTTGAATAGAATGCGATGAACGTCGAGGAGAGGTTATCTTCGAATGCGCTAATGGTCTAACCGCTTTCACGCAAGGGTTATTAGCTACGAAATCTGAGGGCATGGATACGCATAAGACTAATGTTCTAGGCTTTCCTGACTATATATCACTAAAGCTCATAACAGTCGTGGGGTTGCCTTGCATCTAGTGATGGGGTGGCTCTTTAGAAACACAGAGATTAAGCCGGACAACGCCATAATGAATGGTAATGAAGTGGTGTATTTGAATGTTGGCAATCTTATTTCTTTCGTTTCAACTACGCCATTCTATATAGCAAAAAAAGAATTTTCCCAAATTTCCTAGACAGTTCTCGTCAAGTCTAGCTCTACTTGCTTGAAGTATATAACAACCAGGCAGTATTTGGACTTTCACGCAGACTCTCTCAACATCACAACATGTCTGACATCTCCACTTGACAGTGGACCAGACTTGGCGTGGCTGATTAATTTAGCATGTTTGAAGCTGATGTATCTTAATTAATATGGAGGTAGCTTCCAATTTGGCTATTGTATGCCAGAAGTTATCAATCTGTTTGTTGACTAATCGCTTCCCGCCTCTTTTGTAGGTGGATTCTCTAGGAGGCGTGACACGGGTGCCATACTTTTTCAGGGTCTGCCTGAGTTTAATGAGCCCACTCTTGCTATTTACTGATTTCGTGACAATCTGACGTTCGTTTCGCTAAGTGTCGCTCTGAAGATCCGAAAAAGATCTGCATATGTCTAGAATGAGATTGATTATTCATATTGTTCAGTATGATTTGTGTTCTCCACTTCATTAAAACTAAAGCCACCACCTCAGAACATCGCGTGGGAAGAGGCTGTAATTGTGTGATTGCCTTCTGGAAGTACTCCATTTGCAAGATATCTGCTTTCTTGATATTCAACACTTCAAGCCATGCGATAGTCTTGGCAGCACATACACCTTCCATATACGTGCTGTTATCATTGGTTTGGCTCCATTCTACTGAGGTTTGCAAGGCGGTCCTTAATTATGTTTCAGAATGAACCATTAAAAGACAAACTGCCTTAACAAACGCGCTAACCACCGGTCCACAGGGACCAATGGCGAAACATCATATGTCAGTGTGTCGATTAAAAGATATATGTCTCCTTGTACCTATTTATGTGCTCATATTTACTGACGCCGCCGAAGGTCGGTGGGAGTATTGTGGCTGGTGTCATCTGCCCGCCTGCCTGCATGTCTGCCTGTCTGCCTGCGTGCCCGCGTGACTACGTGCCTGCGTTCCTGCGTTCCTGCCTGCCTGCCCTCCCGTACGCCCGCCCGTCCGCCTGCCGGCCCGCCCGCCTGCCTGCCTGTTTGCTTGCCTGCCTGTATGTATGTCTGCATGTTCGTCTGTCTATCCGAGGCATATCTCCGGAATCCTATGTGATAGAATTACCAAACTTGAGCCATCCATTCATATTATGTGCGGCTAGAAAAAATGTGACGTTGGGATCAAAGCGTCGAGCTTCGAGGTCACGTGGCCACTTAAAGCATACTGGAATACACATTTTCGTCGATAACTCTGAAATTCAGGAAGGTGGTATCACCACATCAGTAACCTATCTGCATATTGTGATTGGCGATAAAGAACATTTAGTTTCAGGTACAAATTCTAATATGTAGCCCACGGGCTCACTAAGTGCAACCCAAAATACACATTTTCTTCTTGTAAATCGGGAAAGCAAGTAGGTAGATAGCGTCACCGAATGTAGCACATCTATTCATATTATAGGTGGCTAAAGGTTCTATGCATTTCAAGACCAATATCTAGGTCACGGGATCACAAATTACACATCGGAATACATATTTTGGACCATCACTTCGGAATGTAAGAAGGCAGCATCACCAGCTTTAGCACAGACATTCACATTACAACAACGTATGCTTGATTTGCTTTTATGGTCAGCGGATCAAATATGTCGGTCACGGGGTCACTAAGTGCATTGTCAGGACAGAGCGCAGGGGCGTGAGTCGGCATCTCCCTTGAATGAATTCTAACCGTGGAATAGTGTGGAGGTAATCTGAAAGCTGTTGTTGCCATTGTCATAGCGACACTGGTATTTCATGTGTTAACCCGTCTTGTGTCAACAGCACATTAAAGCGCTCAAAATGCTACTTTTATTAATTAGCCGTATAATATTTTTTTGATTTTTCAAGAAATTCATATTTTTGCTCATTGAATGAGCATTTGCTGGCCAAAAGAATTCGGTTTTTGTAAACTTACCACTGGAATTAAAGAAAACAGTTTTAAGAGCGAGTTTTAGCCGCCTTGACGATTAAAGGGTTAAGCGAATCCAAATGTTCGCTTAGTCAGTGCCCATTTGCAGGCTAAGAGAAGAATATTTTTGAAATATAACCACTGCAATGACTAGCTCGGTTAGCGAGCCAGTCATTTCAGTGGTAAATTTTCAAAAATGGTCTTCCATATGCCTGCAAATGGACATTCCTCAACAGCCACTGCAGAGGTTCTGTTTGACGATCATAAGGTGAAGATGGGACACGAAGTGTTACACGGTTAATGTACTTTTCAGCTACGTGTAGTGTGCATGTGTCATTGTGGTTAAAAGAACAGATACTAATCTCTCTGCTTAGCTGTTAAATCACAGACTATAATATGTCTACCACATATAATAATCACGCAACATGATGTTTGTTTAGATATATGTAGATAGTCCTCTTACATTGTTAAATATTAATATATTAGCATCTATAGGCCATATCATAATTGTTCACTATTCGTACTATGTGTCTTGTATTTTGTATGCAACAGTCATCCTTGTCTATATCTTCATATAAAAGATTTTGTGTCAATAAATAATTTATAAAAATCTGATAAGATCTGTGTACATTTTTTAACACAGAGATGGTGGCAGTGTGCAGCTCAACTGCAGTGATATAGACTATGTCCTGACCCGTTATGTCTAGGCTGTAGTGTTTGTGTAACAATTTGCATATTTGCACTGCAAGTTGCTAGTCCACACAGTGTATAATACGCATAGACATTATTCAATGTAATGTTTTTCGGTATGTTGTTCTAACGTGGTGTTTGTGGTTGCAACAGCATCCAGCCAAATTAGTGTCAAAATATGCAACAGCTTACCTGCGTGATTTTTTTGGAAATTGATAGTCAAGGTGTTCAGAGATCGATCGATCCCAACACGAGCGCGGTGTTGTTGGAGCTTGGCGGGGGCATAACTAAAACCGGAAAGGTCATTTCTACTTTCTTGCATTCTGGATTTACGGCAACAGTATGTATTTGGCATTCAGTTAGTGATACACCTGACCTAGATATGTAATTGTTTTACCTGAAACTGGATCTTCCTCTACCCAATGTCATCCTGACGCTTTGTAACACATTTGCCGCTTCTACATTCTTCCACTCAAGAATTGTCCTGCCGACAATCAAATAAACAAAACAGAGAAATGGTCAGCCAGAAAGATAGAAACACATACAGATAGCACCGATTACAATCGCCACGATGTACTGTCAGAATGCTTTTATGCGCATAAAAATGAACCGGGATATTATTTTACTCAGACTAATCAAATGGCGTATTGACTGCTACTTCTGAAACACTGGCCAATGTTATTCCCATAAAGAAACAATAATGTAAAAATGTGCAAAAATCGGTTTTAGGGTTCCTTTGTTTTCCTTCATTTCGCCTGAAATTTAACTACAGCAGGACTCCACATCATATATATTATAAAATGAGAGATTCGGACCTTTCCAATTAGGTATGATGTGAGTGCGTGGCTTAATGGGTGCATTATATTCCACAAATCCTGACCCTCGACGCTCGCCTGAACGTGCGTGCGTTCGTGCGTGTCTGCGTGCGCGCGTGTATGCGTGCGTACTGAGCGCGCGAGCGCGTAACTGTGTGAGTGCGTGAGCGCGTGCTTTTGTGCATGTGTACGTACATTGCCTACATGCGTGCACTAGCAAAAGGTTTAGTTACTGCCCCAGGAGATATTACTCAACATTATAACATATTATAACACTCCCTCTGATAGCGTATAATGCTCGATTGAGTATACGCTACCCGGTACACTGAATTTAGTGTGTGTTAGAGCTGGAATGGATGAATCCGATCTGTCAGTCAAGTATATGACGTCAAAATCAATTACCTCATACGTATGCTGACGTAACAATCAACATCAGAAATGAATGAAGTATGCAGGTTCCACAGGAATATTGAGTCGTCCGTCAGTTGTACGAATTGTATGTCTTTGCTATAATCATTATGTTGAATATTTTGAAACTGATTTGATTGCGGGCGTTGTTGCTGCCATAGACAGCAACAACTTCAAGTCAAATTAGTTTCAAAATAGTCAACAGCATAGCTGTATAGATACCAAGATCCAAAGTATATAAATCGATACCAGTACGCACAAAACATGGGCGGAGCTTAGCTAGAGATGGACTGGGCATAGCTAGAATGGTATTCCTCTATTAAATGGAATATTAAATAAGTTTTAGTTTTCACCAGGGTACCTACCTATTCTGGAGGTAATCAAGCTCCGGTTGGATCCGATATGGGCCAGCGACAAAGTAAATACCATCACATTACCCAGAACAGAGGAGGTGCGGGGGTTAGTGGAAGTTGTCGCCACACGAGGGTGACCCTACCACTCCGTCAAAATCACATACGCTACCGTACATGTAAGCTGACGGAAAAATCAAACTAACATATGTCCTTCACGAAAATGTAAATATCTGTCCCGAAAGTGTATGACTAGCGTGCGTACGTGCGTGCGTGCGTGCGTGCATGCGTGCAAGCTATGCCTACCGCACTCTTACTCCGCTTGTATTAAAACTGGCAGATGCATCAAACTGCATACTCCAGCGGTTTTGAATGAGTACGCACTTTTGGTGATATAACATAAGTGCGCAGTATGTGTAGGACTACCCACTCGTTCGCTCAAGCGAAATTAGCTATTTTATAGTTACAGTATTCATCATTTGCGGCATACATTTATGTGGTATATATTTTATGTTGATTAAATTTAATTAAAATTTGTAATCATCTTGTTCACCGCTGATAATACGATGTACGTGTATGAGATATAACCCGCTTTACCACAGGTCTTGTGAGAGTGTCAAATTAGTAAGGTAAGTACTGAGTATAATTAATTATTGAGAATTTCATAAAATATTCTTATTATTATCATTGCAGCCTCTCTCCACCTGGGAGAATAAATGAGTACATGTGTAAAAATCCCCTCCGAGGAGGTACATATACCTTATGTCGTGTAATGCCAGTGGAACATGAATAAGATGCGGTATGTGCATTACTAGTGTATTGTCACGGCGAGATAATCTACACCGTCATTCCCGTGATCTATCGGGGTCATCCCAACTGGGTAGAGTGATGTTTTGGACGGAATCGACGAAAGAGATGACCATAGTGCATTGCTGGTCCACGTGTGAGGCTTTCCTTTACGTGCCAGTTATAAAACTGGGCATATATTCATTTATGAGTACGACTCAAATTGTCTCCCTTCTTATGCTCTAGTTAGCGCAGCGCCAATACGTTAATCACTACGAGAGCATTTCTGGTGATATTCAGCTGGAGTCTTTCATGCAATTATTTTTACCAGATTACGTAGCCATCTTGTCATCCTACCCTGCGCAGAACCGGATCTTTTACCCACAGGTTATCTCTCTTGCTCTCTTTCCCTCAATCCATCCCTCCCACCCCACCCCCATCTCTCTCTCTCTCTCTCTCTCTCTCTCTCTCTCTCTCTCTCTCTCTCGCTCTCTAATGACTAATTAAGGAATATTAGCTGTCGGTTTCAGATAAATGGGCTGATTATAGTCTTTCACCGCATCGGTTCGTAAAACTGAAGATCAAAGGTAATAATAATGGGCGTGTTTTGTTCGTGACGTTGTCGATGATGAGATGATGATCAAGATGATGGTGGTGGTGGGTTATTGTTGTGGTTGTTGGTGGTGGCGGTGGTGGTGGTGGCGGAGGTGCTGTTGTTGTTGTTGTTGTTGGTGGTGGTGGTGGTAGTGGTAGTGGTAGTGGTAGTGGAGGCGGTGTGCGTGGTGGTGGTGGTGGTGCTGGTGGTGGTGGTTTGCCGCTATTGGATTTCACCTTTTCACGGGAGTGGGCCCTATGACATCCCACACCCTCTGCGCCTTGGTAGAGGGCGCCACCTCCTCCAGCTACCTTGTGCAGCTATGGGACTAACCCGCCCCTCTCTTGCCCCCTTACACACATTTCCTGGTACCGCCACTGTCCATACTCTGTACCTCTAGTTGCGTGTTTAGCTTGGATATTAACGGGGTTCGTCTTGTTGAATAATCTGAAACAAATGATAGAGAAAGGCAAAAGAAACAGGTGAAAAGCTTTGGCCATAAACCATCGCATCGTGGTAATCGCATTGTGTGCCACATTTTGCAGAAAATACTGTTTTTGACACGAACGAACGATTAATTTTGCATTTGACAGGCTCAATTCATACCAATCCTGATAACGCGACTGGCCCGATGTCGCGCCGATATTATGCCGATACTGATATAGGCTCAGCATCGTCCGACTAAGCTGCGGTGTGTAGGAAGGAATGTCCAGCCCGCCAGCCACAGTCAAACCAACACACCTACCCACCCACTCAACGCCCACCCGCCATCCCGCCAACCCACCCATCGACTCACTCACTGACCGTCCGAAAAGCCACAAACCCTCTGACACACCGATTCGTTGATTATGTATCATTTCTTTTGTTGTAGCATCATGCTCCTGATCACGTTGCGGGCACACATCTTCAAAATAAAGGTGAGAAATATTAAGAATAAGTAACTTGATATATAGCAAACTAATCATAAAGTTTCGTGGGAGTTGCAAAGTGTTCATCTTATGCCACACTCCCCTAACTGTGAAATACATTACACATTTTATTTAGATCATTGTGATCTATTAAGTTGCCTCTAAGTCGCATTGCCATACCGGAAAGTGTGAATACGCACCTCAATCAAATTACAGAGGAAATTATGCGTATCATATGCAATGGAGGATTCCAGTTTATCCATCAATTATATGCCGTCATAATCAACTACTTAACATGTAGGCTGATGTCATTATCAATTACGTCATGAATGGCGTAGCTAGGTTCGTCACGACCGCGTAATGTATGACGGACTAAGCATTATTGTACGAATTGCATGCTAGCGTTATTGTACGAATTGCAGGCTATTGCATATTTTGAAACTAATTTAACTGAGTGCGGATGCTGGCGAGTCAAATTAGTTTAGAATTATTCAACAGCTTACCCGTATAGTTTTCTGGAGAGTGAGATTCATTGAGTGCAGGAATCCTCCAGATAACAGTAATGCAAGAGAGAAATCCCCGAAGAATTATGTTAGTCAACATTGAGTTCTTGAAATCATATCCAGTCACAGTCATATTCACAATATACTAAATTTACACCAAATTGTAATAGTAGTGTATAATGGCAGTTTGTCCTATAACCCACGTTCCAAAGATGTACAGTAGAAGAAAGGCAGTATGCAAACAAATATACACAGATATAATAATGCTATTATACAAATCAACAAACGTATAAATGTGAATTCTCTTCCAGCTTGGTGTTTGGCCACGAACTTACACAACCAGTTCAGAGGTAAACTTTCTTCATGGCTAATTATACATGTATATTGTGGTGCTAAGCTTTTAAATCTATCTCTCTCTCTCTCTCTCTCTCTCTCTCTCTCTCCCTCTCTGTCTCTCTCTCTCTCTCTTTCTCTCTCTCTCTCTCTCTTTGTAGCTCCCTCCCTCCTTCCCTCCCTCCATCCCTCTCTCTCCCTCTCTTTCTCACGCCCCACCAACCCCTCTGACTCTATTTAGTGAACTGCTGACGTCAACATTACTACGCACAGGGCAACAACACTGTATCTAATATGTGAAATAGGCCATTCCCTTTCAATCACAACTCAGGTGCCAATCAAAATCTTTCCGACAAAACTACTATTCGAGTGAAAACTGACATCCCAAGCTTGGCCAAAAATACCAATTCTGACACATTATCAATGGATTATGAATAATTCCACCGCCAAAATGACGGTTCGGCGTGCTTATGGTAAATACAAAGTGATGCTATGATCGACAATTGCGACGTAGGCATCATTTGGGTTTTTCAATAAAATATTTGACATACCCACAAACTGGTGGACTTATCATACTAATTGCGTGCTGGAACGAAACACGTCAAAGGCTATGTACCTATCAAGTTGTAATGCCAAATAATGACTGTTGTGCAGCCATGTCAATGCACACCCTGAATAGAGGGATCACTTTCTAGTTATAACCCGCACATTTAGACCTAAGATTCTCCGCCAGTTTGTCCACGCGTTTGCATCGATTTTGACCATTTGAGTAAGCCCCATACTTACAATTCCATCGTAACTATAGGGTTAAGCGGATGAATATTTTGAAGCTAATTGTGACAAAACAATGCGGTCAAGATTCTTCCAGTGAATGCTGATAACGTGGCATGTTTATTTAATATTTCTTGCAGAGGACAGCAAAACTGTTCATTGATGGCAAGTTTGTGGAGTCAAAGACAGACACCTGGAGTAACGTCTATAATCCAGTAAGTTATTTTAGATCTAAACCATAATCAATTCCCCCAAAAATCCCGTATTTCTTTTCCAACTTGTATTCCTGCATTTTGTCATTAATATATACTTTTATTATAAGACATCAATTGGCATTAAAGCAATCTTTATATTGATACAAAAAGATACATACTGCACAAATATGTATTAGATGTCAAAGTCCGCGACTCGTTAGAAAAGAGTTTAGAATATAAATTGTCTCGGTGACAATTCAGATAATGGTAATTACGTGTATCTCTTCTATAGCTGTGTCTATATCACCATGAACTGTACCTGATTAATGTCATCACACGATTGCATATACACGCTGACGTAATAGTTACAGCGATAGCACGTCGTACACAATTACATGTAGTTCAGAGCACCTGGCCTTATACATGACCATTTAACTTAGCACTGCTCTTAGTACTGGCCTTCATCCGTTTGCATATACCACTTAATAATCGGTAGGGTCAAAGCACCAACGGCGCTGATTAGACCAAGCCCATGGTAATTGTTTGAAACTATTTCATGTAACCGATAATGAAGTGTGTTGCATAAATTCTCGGACTGTGATCCATGCATTCGTTTGCTATGGTGATGACTCATCAATAAATGGCAATTGATGCTACACTAACATCTGAATGCCAATAAAATGATCTGTAAGTGTAAGGTAGGCCCATCAGACCAGAGATCTAAAGGTTCTCCATTTACACGATGCGATGGACAAGTCGGTTCTCAGAAAGTGATAGCAGCCAGGTACGCCACTGTTCATCATTCTGTTATTTTGGTGGTGAACCCAGATTACGTTCATCTCAACTCTCCCTACAATGTTGCATAGTTAGGTGGGTGACGTTTAGGAAAAAACATTAGATCGCAGGGAAAGCCATCGAGCACTGCTGGTAAGATGCATATTGTATCGCGTTGTTGCACTCTATTTCAAGAAGTACGGGTTCAGATCTTGATATGTTACTTACATCTTTCATGTCAGTAAGAAATATAAAAGTTGAAAATGAGCGATTTTACTATTACATACATACCTTCTATGGCGATAGGCAAACAACGAAGTGGTGTCACGTGTCCCCGAGGCAACATCATCAGAAATGGAAGATGCAATGGACGCCGCTAAGCGTGCCTTTAAACCATGGTCTCAAGCCAGCGTTATTAGTCGACAACAGATCATGTTCCGATATCAAACAATACTAAAGGAAAACCAGGTGAGAGAAATTGGTATCGATATTAGTCTTTTTCAATCAAATCTCAGGGAGCTGAAAGAAATAATAAACATGCCCTTTTAGCATTAGAAAGTGAAACTTGTATCAAACTGAGTAAGCTTTTTGCTTGACACAGCGATATAACATTGCCAGAATGCGTGTCCATACATCTGCCATCGTCCTGCCACCTTCTCTGGATAATTAGAAATGAAATCATTAGCCCTTAGTACCCTGTATTCCCAGAAACACAATTTCAAGGTCTCCATACAGCAAAGCTGTTGAATGTTTTAACAACTTCCAGCCAAATTACTTTCAAAAATATGAAAAACAATATTTAGGTGTTGTTTCCTTTCGCGTTGAAATGGTTACGGAAACCAACTTAAGGGGGCAATGGACCTTTACTGTATTAGCCATGCCCCGCCCACCTCTAGCTAAACTCAACCTACTTCGCGGTGTTGGGATTGATCGATCTCCGAATGCCCTAACTATCAATTTCCAGAAAACTATACAAATACGATGTTGAATATTTTGCAGCTAATTTGACTGTGTGCTGTTACTGCCTATGGCGCCCAATCAAATTAGTTGCAAAATATTCAACATAATACGTATTAAATAGTAAAGACATACAATTCGCACAACAACGCATAGTCCATCTTCAAATATGCGTTCGTGATGTACTTATCTACGTCATTCATGACGTCATAATAATGTTTATGACGGCATATGATGAATGGATAAAGTGGAACGGTCCATTATCATTTATACAAAAATGTGTGGTACTTTGAATTATTTCTTATATTCAAAACGATTTGATTTGCTATCAATGTCAGCGTGTTTGTGTTGCGGGTGCTGTGGTTGTGTTGGCTATGTGGAAGACGGCTATCCGTTTGACAGAGAATGCGCCCGCCAATATGCATATATTTGTGAAGGAGTATGCGCGCTTGTTCTGTGTTATGGTTTGAGTTGTTTGATATGTTATCTGGCTTTGTCTTCCTAGAGGAAAATCGCAGCAATTATCACAGAAGAGAGCGGGAAAACCTTGAAAGATGCAGAGACTGAGGTCATATCAGGCATAAGTAAGTTGTCTCAAATGACGCCATAATGGACCTTTCCAGTGTTAGCCATGCCCCCTCAATCTCAAGCAAAGCTTCACCAACGCTACACCCGCGATGGGATCGTTCGGATCGTTCGATCCCCGAACGCCCTGACGATCACTTTCCAGAAAATTATACAGGTAAGCTGCAAAAGCGCCCAGTCAAATTACTTTCAAAATATTCAACATAATGTTTATTAAATAGTAAAGACATACAATTCTTACACGTGTCGGACTATTACGCATTTAAAACGGAGTAAATCGAGGCATTTATGCTGTAAGTGATTATGACGTCATCCTCTCCAGTTGGGCTCCAGTGCAAATAACATTAATATACAGTTGACCTATAATTACTCTGTTAATATAGATCTTCTTATTATTTTTCGGATTCATCCAGTGGCATGGCTCAGAATATGTCACTCTTCCCAGGTCCCGTGAAAAAGAAGGCGTGTTTGATACATACAGACTTTAATTTGTGCATAGTATGCCAAAGGAACACTAATGGCACATTGAACAATGCTCAGGAGAAAGGCCATGCTGCATTGCGAGATGTCATTGCATCACGGCAAGACAAAACAGAACGACTCAAACTTGTAATTCTCGTACAGACAGAATTCATGCAACAGAACCCCGAATGGCATCGCTCTGGTCGCGCGACATGGACAAGTAAAACAAACATTCTTAAGCCACCAGACAGTGAGGCGAGTACATCACATTATACACGTCACATTTTGACTTTAAAAAAACCATTGTGTTATATGTGTTACTGAACAACTGGGTGGAAAACACAGACATGACAAACTACGAAGAGTGGAAACAGATGACGTCCAACAAACTGTATATGACAAGGCCAAACTTCTCAATGATGTTAAACTGCTTCTTCGCATCCACGGTGATGGTGATAAGCCAATTGACATGGTTGGGTCAGAGGCACAATATCAAAAACATTGTTATGATCATATCTGCCTTCAAAGACAGTGCTAATTGACAATGGATGTTGATGGTCCAAGTAAACAGTTTAAAAAAACAATTGACATTCTAGTTACTGAAATAACTGATGAACATATATCTGAAAGAGTGTTGTGTATGTCTAGGTTGCGGAAAATATACCATCAGCATCTGATTTCATGTGGTATGGATCCAGATATCCTCTTTGTGCCACAAGGTGGCACAGAATCAGAGTTGGTATGCTCACCATTGCTCACGGCTGCCCAGTTGCTGAATGTATGGGCAAAGTTAAAATATGATATTGATGAAAATTATATTCGTCTCGCGAATGAAGACCCTGAAGTAGGACATACTGACCACAGCATGAATGCGGCAGATCTCTTCCGGATTGCGGAGGTGTTTAGATCGGATGTAGCCGACGTTTCCAAAGCAAATGACGAGATGACAACTGCATGGATTTTGTCATATGAAGAAGCTAAGACAATGGTTCTGGTGAGGCTATTTAATTTTCTGTCATTTTTGTTGTCAGAATGCGCCAGGTTTGATAACCTCGATGGCAAAGGCAGAGTTGTATTAGGGGAAGAAAACAACAACACACACAAAATGACTGCTCACGAAAGAATACTTAACATAGGACAAGACATTGTGTTTGCACTTACTAATTCAAAACCCCCAAAACATGTCAGACTTGCTGTGTATGTGTATCAGCGAACAAGGAGCAAACACAGTATCACAGTCATGAATAGGCTTGGCCTGACGGTCAGCTATGCAGAACTGCAGCGACTCCTGTTATCAGTTGCATACAGCATAAATGAAACACGAGGTGACAATGACATTTACATACCACCTAACATAATTCCAGGTAAATTTACTGAATTTGCAATTGATAATCTTGACTTTTCTGAATGCACGCTTGATGGATCAAGTAGACATGCAACAAGTATGGTCATGTTCCTAACGTCTGATCATGCACCCCATGGTGCAATGGGAACAATACCAAAAACCCTCCATCGGAAGACAAGTCTGCTGGCAAAGTTCTCTGTCACTGACATTTCTACAGCATCCAGAACCCGTACTCTCAAGCACAACATGTATTTCGGCAGTCAATTTCAACTGGATTGGTTGTTTGCTGCTAGAGATCCACACGAACTCTCAAATCTAAACTTATGTTGGAGAGCAGCACGAGTTTGTCCGGCAAAGCTGTTGGAAGCAGAGATTGAATGTCCAGGATGAAAAGTGTTTCATGCTAGTATCTCAAGAAATACTGCCCCTGTTACTTACATTGGGTACTGTCCATTTCTGGGCCACTATCCAACAACTCCGACTGTCAATAGGGAGGCTTTCCACATCTGCATGAAAGTCGCCAACTTGGAATTGAACACACAGTGGTAACTCCAGATGAGGCAGTATATTAACTTAGTTACACATTCCGCCAGAAAGAGCCAGGGGACTTTTCGAACCGTATTCCATCTGATGATGAATGCCCTGGCATCGGTTGGCAAGCTTATGATAGGCTCAGGCCTGAAAGAACTGTTTGTAAACAGCAAGTTGCTCCTTGACGGGACTGCAGACAAAATTATGGATGGCAAGGGATATTACCAGGCAATCAATGCTCACATGCGAGTACATGACACTCTAAAGGCCTTGTGTTGAAGTGCCCTAGAGGATTGGTGCTTAACGGAAGATGTTGATGTGGTATTTATGACAGAGATTTGTGAACTCATTGCTGACCTTGGCGATGCGCTAAATGGCACCACCATAGACAAACATATAATTCTTGTCAAACTGAGTAGTAAAATGGAAGAAAGTAGTAATGTGGGTATCTGTTGGCTAGTGTTCTTTTTCGCGAGAACAATGGCGAACAGCCGCCTAGAGGGTAGAACAATGGCGAACAGCCGCCCAGCGAAAAGAACAATGGCGAACAGTGACCCACGTGTTCTAGGTTTTGATAACAATGGCAAACAGCGGCGCACACTTGTTAGATTCTGGAACACTGTGGAATCGTTTGTATGAATATGGCTGTTTGTGTATTCTGAAAATGTTAACCCTTAAAAGTTGTGTATTTTACGTTTTAACATATCTGCCCCCCCCCCCCCCTCCGTGGTTATCTACCGTGGTAGTGTGGTATGTAAGGTAAAAATAATACGAGAGGGTGACTGATAATGTAAAAAATAGGGTTTAAAAGGTGGTCTGATAAGTTAGGACGTAGGATGGGGAGGAGGGAGTATGAGGTTGAGGAGGTGTGAGGAATTAGGCCAATGCTCGATATTGATGTATATTTTGAAAATAATTTGACTGTTTCGTCGCTTACGTTAATTCATTAGTAAACTATTTTGTTGAATATTTTGAAAACGTTTTGACTTTTAACCGTCATTACGCACAAATTGTTTTTAAATACTTAATATTGCAATAATGTCAGTCGTTTTAGATTTAGTGGGAGCACGATGATTAAAAATGTAGTCATTATGTCTCTGAGTGCACCATGTGTTTATAGAATTGTATGTCGATCGTACGTATGATAAAAAGATTATTTGTTGCGTATGTTTTTGATTTAACCATACGACGTGAATAGCCGTGAGATCGATCCTTATTCGAGTTACAAACATGGCACGTGTTAATAACGAAAGCATGTTAAAACGCCACAGCCTCGTTCTAAGCACAAGATATTACAATGTCCTCGCCGAGAGTTTTTTAAAAATCGATAATAACGCCTACACCCGCTCACAGGCTATTGCTGGTTACCGACGCCTAAAGATACGAGAATTAAGAGCAACATTTTGAGCGTAGTAGCATACTCATAGATGGCTGTTTACTACAAATATAAACATATCCTTTTGGCTACAGAGCAGTGATACGTTATGACCATGTTTTTTACTATATAATTCAGTCCTGCCCTAAGCGACCACCTCGTGTTACGTCATTACATGGACGCTAGAGACTTTCTTAACCCTTTAACCCTCGAATTTCTTCAAGAAAATGTCAATTTTCTTCATATTCATATGTGTAGTACAAGAGAAGACTATTTTTGAAAATTTATCATCGGAATGACTGGCACTGCCGGCTATCCATTTGTCAAGTCATTGCGCCAGTAAACACCCCCACCCCACCTACCACCACCACCACCACCACCACCATCATCACCAACACCCACCACCACCAGCATCAACACTACGACCTACACCCAACACCAGGCATTAACCCCACCACCAACACCCACCCACCCGACAACTTTTAGCGAATTTCTTCATATTCATACTTGCAGCCCTAGAGAAGACTATCTTTGAAAATTTATCATCAGAATGACTGCTTCTGACAGCTATCCATTTGTCTAGACATTGTGCTCGTAATGTGTGAGAGCGCGGTGTCTGAAAAATGGTATATAGGATGGAGAGGGTATGTCATGAGGGTTTAATAAAGGTCACGCTCATATGCATCCATGCTAATATGTGATACTGCTAGCTATACGGTGTGCCCTTGTGCGTGCGTAGGTGCGTGCGTAGGTGCGTGCGTGGCGCGGTGTGCGCATGCGTGCGCCAGAAGACTATTTTTGAAAATTTATCATCGGAATGACTGGCACTGCAGGCTATCCATTTGTCTAGTCATTGCGCCAGTAAACACCCCCCCCCCCCCACCATCCACCACCGCCACCAGCACCATCATCAGCACCAACAACACCAAGAGCATCACATGCTAATACGCGATACTGCTAGTTATACGTTGTGCCTTGTGCGTAGGTGCGTGCGTGCCGCGGTGTGCGCATGCGTGCGCCAGAAGACTTTTTGAAAATGTATCATCGGAATGACTGGCTCTGCTGGCTATCCATATGTCTAGACATTGCGACAGCAAACACCACCCACCAAACACCCACCACCGCCACCACCAAAATGCCAAAATGCATGCGCACATGTGCGGCTGCATGCGGGCCAAGTGTTGCGGATTTGCGGACGTATGTTGCGGATTTGAGGGCACGTGTTGCGGATTTGTGGGTGCGTGTTGCGGATGGCACCAAGTTTATGCACATGCCTGAACACGCATACACGCCAAAATGCATGCGTACATGTGCGGCCGCATGCGGGCCGCATTTGCAGATTTGCGGGCGCGTGTTGCGGATTGGCGGGGGGGGGGGGTGTTGCGGATTTGCGGGCGCGGGTTGCGGATTTGCGGGTGCATTGTGCCGATTTGCGGCGGCAGTACATTAAATCATATAAATGGTACAAATTCATTCCCTTTTCTCATTCCAGTTTAAACATCGCAAAGTGGTTGGACGTGTAACTGCAGAGTAGTTAGGCAGTCAGATTTCTTTGAAGAACCTTGTAACTTGAATACTTGCTAGATTTATCCTATAAGCAATATGCCGAGACATAAATGTTTTGAATGTGCTTCAACTTTTAATGGGTCAAATGACCTGAAGCGGCATAAGATCCGATTCCATAACGATGAAGATAGCGAAAATCTAGACAGTGAAGATGAAGAAATGACAGAGATGAATAGTGATGAATATGAGCCAGCGGAGTCGGAGAGTGAAGCCGGTGATGACTCAGCGGAGACTGAGAGTGAAGATGAAGGTGAAGATGAAAAAGAAGCCATATGCAGTGAGGAACTATTTACCATATTCCAAAATATTAAGCAGGACTTAGACGCTGAACAATCAGGTTTAGAAGATGAGGATGGTGAAGTGAGCACAGCCACAAATGGTGTAGACAATGTGTCTATTTCCGTATATGTTGATGCTTTTTTTACAAAGTGTATAGACATAATGTTCCAGTGGAGAAGGTTACAGAACTCTACACTCATTACAATAATTCGTAAGGAAATTAAAGATTTTATTGACGAGGGGTACGCATATGATGAAGCAGTCGTCTCAGCTTTTCGAAAAAGAGAGTTTCTGATCAAGAAGTGCATAAGGAACCATCTAGATGCTGACGATAATGATGATGATTCTGTTGGTGATGGATCTGATCCATATGGAATCAGTCATCGATAAAATGGATCTCCAGAACATTGACTATTTGTTTATGCTACAGTAACTATATTTTTATCATATGTAATATTTTCTTCAATGTAAAAATATGGATACAAATACAACATTGGTTCCTTATGCACGTGTTGATTTGATGATTGTAGCTTCCCAGCCGTGTCCCCCCCCCCCATTCCTCGATATACAAATCGGAGTGCTGTTGAACTTGGTTGTGATGGCGGTGGGTTCGGCGGTTGGTGGAAATAGTGTTGTCGTAGATGATGGTGGTGGGGTTAATACTTGGTGGTGGGTGTTGGTGCTTAGTGGATGGTGGTGTTGATGGTTATAGAGGGATGGTGATGGTGGTGATGGTGGTGGTGATGGTGATGGTCGTATTGGTAGTAGGTGGTTGCGACCGCAATGTCTAGACAATGGTTAGCCAACTATATTATTTTTGTTGTCGGGGGTCTCATTGACTAGGTACTCATAATGCATTCATACTGTGTGTACCCGGACATGGTCATTTTTCCTAGTTTTATTACCTTTAACTGGCTGACTGGCGAGGTGTTTCAGACATTCCAGGGATCTACTTCCTACCAAAATATTTTGGAAACGATTTGAGCAAAAGTTGATGCAGACAGTCAAATTATTTTCGAAATATTCACTAAATTTCATGGAAACGATTTGACAGAAAGTTGTTGCTAACACCGCAGTCAAATTATTTTCAAAATATTCGTACAACGCACATTGACAGCCTTCCAAACAAGTATGCTAGTATACCTCATCCCTCGTGCCAGGCAGCACCGCGCTAGCATTCCTCATCCCTCCTCCTCCTCACTCGTTCGACCTCAATTATGCGACCACCTCTACACTCATTCCATGGATGTCATTTTCTGATTTTTCAAACCTATATCATGGCGCATTGGTAGTTTAAGCAACTAGTTTTGATACTAATTTGACATGGGAAGCTACAATTCGCACTAGCGCCTTCGTGCGCGCAAACTCTTAAAAAAGTGCTGTTCAATGCGACAATTTGACATAGGAAGCCACAATTCCGCTTAGTTTCAAAATACTTTTTTACTACAACCACGAGGGACCGCATCGACCAACTAATTAATACGTTAAACGATACAAGGGTGCTCGTCATTATTCGTCAACGATGACGATGGTGGACATTGTTCTCACCATTTTTATAACAATTTTTAAAATGCAATAATTAAATGACTGTCGCTTTAAAGACCACTCCTTAAATACGAGATGCATGATTATTATCTATATACTATTATGCATACAACATCGCTTGGTTTAGCTATATATTACCCGCATAGAGATGTACTTTGCTCTCTTTAAAAAAAAATTAAATGACTGGTAGGAAGCCGCTTAGTTTCATGTTTGAGGGTTTTAGATGAAGGTTAACGCGTTTGCATACAAATTGAAGGATTACAAGCGAATCATAGATGCTTTATGCACAGTAACGAGGTGGTCAGAGAAAACATATTTCCCTGGATACTTTTTTAACACGCACAGAATTTTATGCGCGTAAACCATTTAACAAACTGATCCATCGCGTCTAGCCCGGGAACATATCCAAGATTTTCGCCTGCATGTATGTGTCATTATATGGAGGCCAGTACGGGACAGTTTTTGATAGGATGATAGTCATCTCACGCGATATTCCTTACATGTTTTGTAGTAGAGCGATGTGGTATAAATGTAAATGTGTTGCGGATTTGCGGGCATGTGTTGCGGATTTGCGGGCATGTGTTGCGGATTTGCGGGCATGTGTTGCGGATTTGCGGGTGCGTGTTGCGGATGGCAACAATTATATGCACATACCTGAATACGCATACACGCCAAAATGCATGTGTACATGTGCGACAGCATGCGGGCGTGTGTTGCAGATTTGCGGACTCATGTTGAGGATGGCAACAAGTATATGCACATGCCTGAACACGCATACACGCCAAAATGCATGCGTACATTGCGGCCGCATGCAGGCCACGTGTTGCGGATTTGCGGGTGCGTGTTGCGGATGGCAACACGTATATGCGCATGCCTGAACACGCATACACGCCAAAATGCATGCGTACATGTGCGACAGCATGAGGGCGCGTGTTGCGGATTTGCGGCCGCAGTACATATATTCCTATAAACGGTACAAATTCAATCCATTTTCTCATTCCAGTTTAAACGTCGCAAAGTGGTTGGACGTGTAACTGCAGAGTAGTTAGGTAGCCTAATTAGGCAGTCAGATTTCATCTCACGTGATATTCCTTATAGTTTTTTGTAGTAGAGCGATGTGGCATACATTTAAATGTTAATGTACATTTGGCTAACATGGCTAGCAGTACACACTTTGACGGATCAGACACTGGGTATGTGCGATGTCGTTGGTGTTCCATCAACATCCGCGACACCATATGCCGACGGTCGAAACACGAGAGGGTCTGTAGGCATATGATCAAGAAAGCAGAACCTAAGGAGATGGTGTACACCTGCAAGGAGTGCTATTGTCTATTACCAATCAAACAGTATCCCCATGGGTGTCCTGTAATCGGTGATACTCCGACTGATATACAAAAAGCAAACATGGCCCTTTTCAGGGCCCACAAATCATTTGAAAGAGAACTCTGTATCTGTTCAAAAAAATAAAATAATGTAATAAAGTTTTTACACACAACAACCCGCTTCACACATGCATACGGAAGCACACATTCTGATCCGTCAACAGTGGTCGATGGACGCTACTGTCCTAAATGGCCATCTGTACGCTATCGTTCGTGGTCGATTAATGCATTGCCATTGACTAGGAACGCATTTTGTTCATATTTTTGAAAATTGTATAATTAAATGACTGCCATTTTAGAGACATAAATACGATAGATAACTATCTATATAATAGCATAGGAAAAATTACTGTGTACGTGTCTGATTTTTGAAAATTAAATGACTGGGGAACACATTTTGCTCATATTTTTGAAATTTTAATAATTAAATGACTTCCACTTTAAATATAAATTTAAATATATATATATATTATACATACTACGTTGATCACTATAACCCGTGTAACGCAACGCTCTGATTTTTTTAAACATTAAATGACTGGGAGTTTAATAATTAAATGATTGACGCTTTAAAGACATAAATATGGTAGATAAAACTATCTATATAATATTATACAACATCGATCGTCAACGATGACCATTTCCACAACAATTTTGAAAATGTAATAATTAAATGACTGCCATTTTTTAAATGACTTAAACCAAGGAGGGGGTTAATGGCGACTAAACCAACAGCGGCTTACAATCAATTATTTTCAAAATATTCGTAAAGAGATATCGCGCAAGACGTTGCCTCGGCGAATACGCTAGCATACGTCAGCCATCCTCCTCATCGCTCGCGACACCTCTACGAGCGACCACCTTTATGCATTTTCTTAAAGGACCACCAGGCGAATAAAGGCGCGCCCATGCGCGGAGAACAATGCCGAGCAGAGGGTGGCCGAGATAGCATTCCTCCCTCCTCCTTCGACCTCCGTTATCAGACCACCTCTCTCTTACCTAACATCGCCTAAAAAGAAATTAAAATTTACACAGTCAAATCGTTTTCAAAATATTCAGCAACCAATCAATTTATTCAGCAACCAATCAAATTATCAAAATATTCAGCAACAAATTATCAAAATATTCGTACATCGTGCATACCTTGTAAACAAGTACGCTAGCATCGCCCTCATAATCATCTAGCAATATCAACTGAGGAGGAACGCTATATCATTCCGCCTCAACTGACACAGGCAGTCAAATTATTTTCAAAATATTCGTACATAGAGCATTGCCTTGTAAACAAGTAAGCTAGACAATAAAAAAACCTCTACTGAGCAAGAATGCTAGCCTCATCTACCTCCTACTCCTCACCCTACGACCTCCCTTATCAGACCACCTCTTAACCTCCTTCCTCATATTATCAGAACACCTCTTAAACTATATTATTTGTTTACCTTACATACCACAATGAAACGTCTGACGCGCAGGATTATGAATAAACAGAAAAAATTATCATATTTAATGTATACTTATTTATGTACTATGTTTTCTTTTTAATTATCGTGAATAAATATCACTAATATTTATCATAAAAATGCACGTGTCAATAAAAAATACATTAATTTTGTAAAAATATGTTGTTATTTCTTCGTGTTCTCTTCTCACCCCTCACCCATCCATCCCCAATTATCGCTATTTTGATACGTCACGATGGATGAATGCCGATAATGGATAAAAAAAAGTAATGGTACACTAGGCACGCGAGGCGTACCACAATGTCCCAAAGATCCGTAATTAATCGTATTCACATCGTGACAATGACAAAATGCGGACATATTTGAATACAGAGGAAACCATATGACGTTCTCTGTAATTGAACCCTGCGTATCAATTCCAGTTTTCTATAAAAAATGTCATTCAAACATGGTGCAATAGTAATGTTGTGAAAACCGATGATGTTAATTTTAAGCGGTGGAGAAAAAACACATGACCGAAATAAGGGTGTGTTCAGATTGGAAAGATAGTTTTACTGACAGCTCATATTTTAGCTATAAAAGCGAAATGCGGGCGACTAGTAAGGCATACAGCCAGTGTTGCCCACAACATCTGATTTTTGGAGGTCCCAGGACCCCACACTCAGATTTGGGGGTCACACTGTAAAGTCTGGGGGGGGGGGGGTCCCATGGGGTCCTCATCTGAAATATGGAGTTCCCATGTTTTTTTCTTAAAATAAACACAACACATTGATCTAATTATAAAGCACTTTATTAAACATGTTGAAAACAGTGCCAGTCATTCCAGTGGTAAATTTTCAAAAATATGTATTCTGTGATCTACAAAGGTGGCTAAAATTGATCTATTGAAATGGCCGTTGTATATTTACCTAATAACATTTGAACTGCATGTCAACAAACAATAACTTAATTAGCACTGTACTTGTTTGTTGTCTGATAAACCAACCAACCTACATTGACGACCTTGTATGATTAATATTTAAAAAGACCACTACATTAGTAATTAGCAAAGACCACCGCATTCGTTTTTTCTATTAAACCCTAACTTGACTTTGGACGAATTGAAAAATTACGAGTATCTGGGGCGAGTTTGCTCAAGGACGACTTGACCTACTTCGATATAATACCCGCGTATTTCTTATAATTTAACTGGAATGACTAAATATAGTGGAATACATAGGTTAAGATCAGACTAAACAATAATTTATCAAAAATAATCTGTATAAATCATATTAAACTGCGTAATTAGTGAAAATATATCAGCCAATAACCGGATATGTGTAATTCATAGGGAGTAACTATGTAACGCGATTGCTGATTGGTTGAAGCATAGATAACTCATCAGCGTGTATCCAGTAAGGACGCTTGTATCGGTGAGCTTTGAGCTATACGCTGTTTGGAAAAAATCAATATTTTAACGTAGATCGATTATATCGTTGAACATCGCTGAGCATTTTAGTTGAGAAATTGGGAACACCTAACAATCGAGTATTGTTAAACATTATAAACACTAATCCATCAGTCAATCAATCAGCCGCTATTGCTAAATAAAAAACGGCTTATAGCGCGTATTGATACCGTTATTCAAACAGCAATATAAATTAGACACCGCCGCAAATCCGTCAAATGACCATTCAAATGTAAAAGATATCACAATATCTTCAATATATTCCTTCATCCATTTAGATATTTTGCTAAGTAAATAGAAAAAATATTTTGCCTGTAAGGCGTTGCTGCTTTAGGCAAGTATGCATGCACAAATTAATTCCAAAATATTCAGCAGATTAGTAATAACAACGTTGTGATCTGTCCAATGTTCTGAGCTGTGAAAGGGTTAAGACGCCGAGACACGTTTGTATACGCTTGATCAGTTGTATTGGATTTCTCAAGCCTGAGTTCCTCTAGAGTGAGATTCCGCTGTTATCCAATCAAATCCTGACACGTCGCACTGACGTTTAGCACAACAGACAGAAACATAGTGGGTATTGTATGATTCTTTTTTTGAATTTAACAAAACACGTAAAATGGAATCTCAATTATGCAATCGAGGGAGAACGATAGGTTCTACGCCTATTAATTGCGGTTGCATCGAATGGAACAAATATAAAGAGGTACCAGTACAGCAACCATTTGCAATGTCATTGCGTGAAATCCGTAACCGCTGGAGAAATAATCTAGCGGATCCGGACGAACGCAATTACAATAAATGGTTGCACGCGAACTACCAACTTCGTAATGATTGGTGCATGTGTATGTGGTGCGAACAAATCAGAAGTTATCGTTTGTATTAATTGAGATAGAAATATGTAGGTTAAAGCAAAATAAAAAATAAAGAAATAGGCCTCTTTTTAAGGGGCCACTAAAAACCAAAATTATGTTACATACATACGCCCACACACAAACGGGTGCATAAAAAGACACACACGCACGCACGACGTACACGCATAGGGGACAGGAAACACGAGCGACAAGGGGCAACCGCGTAGCACCACGCGCGCGTCGTCACGCGCGTGTCGTAACACGCGTGAGGATATGCGCAGTACGTGCGTGTGTTGGTGAATCAGGTGCGTGCGTGTGGGTGGGTACGTATGCGAAAAAATGTAGGATCAGTAACAGATTTCTATCGATACAGACACATTCAACCACATATTCAACCATAGGCGAAGCCTTTTGTCGTGGTCATGCGCGTACCAACAACATTATTAGTTCGCGAGGAAGCAGACATAGACACAATCTAACAGCAGATGCGCTTAACGCGAATGAAGGGGGCATGTAATGTTAATAGGAGTAATGCGCGAACACATCATAACTATGCATAAGCACTAACGCGCCAAAACATGATATTCTAATAATTGTCCAAGGGAATTAGGGCATATGCCCACTCAGTTAACAACTAGGAAACGATACGATATTGTATCCAGAGCACAAAGCTGTACGCATTCGCAACTACAAAGTGAAATCTCCTAGCGAGTAACATAGGTGATAATTCAATAGTAATTTTGAATATTTCTAAAAAAAACACGTACGAGACGTGAGGTACTAACACGTTCTTTCATTATTAACACATGGTATGTTTGTATCTCGATTCAAGATTGAGCTCACGGCTATTCAAGACGCATGGGTAAATTAAAACCAAACGCACCAAATAATCTGTTTAGCATAAGTACGCTCGACATACAATTCTATAAACACATGGAACCCTCAGAGACATAATGACTACATTTTAACCATCGTGCAACATCTAAAACGACTGATGTTATTGCAATATTAAGTATTTAAAAAACCATTTGTGCGTAATGACGATTAAAAGTCAAAACGTTTTCAAAATATTCAACAAAACTAGTTTACTAATAAATAAACGTTAGCAACGTCAAATTAATTTCAAAATATTCAACAGTTTCCTGTATGGTATCGATGAAAATGAGATATGGGGAATTCATCGGTGAAATGGTTAACTTTTTTTAACCCATGATACAATCCAATGAATCCATCACCACCAAGTCTTGGTAACCATTCCAATTGAACACTCCACACCATTAACACAAGATTATTTTTAATATTTTGTTACTAATCTGTCTGGTAGCTGTTGCTTACTAAGACAGTAACAGCTTACAGTTAAATTAGTCTCTAAATATTCTACAAAATAGTTTACTAATAAATTAACGTTATCGACGAAACAGTCAAATTATTTTCAAAATATACATCAATATCCTACTGTAATTCCTCATACATCCTCAACCTCATACTCCTACGACCTCCATTATCAGACCACCGCTTAAACTCTATTAGTTTACTATTATCAATACCACTCTCTACTATTATCACTCCTCCTCTTAAACTCTATTATTTTTACATTGGATAAACACGGAGGGGGGCGCGCGCAGATATGTTAAAACGTAAAATACACAACTTTTAAGGGTTAACAGTTTCAGAATACACACACAACAATATTCATTCAAACGATTCCACAGTGTTCCAGAATCTAACAAGTGTGCGCCACTGTTTGCCATTGTTATCAAAACCTAGAAAACGTGGGCCGCTGTTCGCCATTGTTCTTTTCGCTGGGCGGCTGTTCGCCATTGTTCTACCCTCTAGGCGGCTGTTCGCCATTGTTCTCGCGAAAAAGAACAATAGCGAACAGATACCCCCATTACCACTGAAGAAGTCAAACGTTTGATTGACTTATTTGACTTAAGCTAATAGCTAATATGACTTATCAGTTATGGATCAACTATCTGAATATGATGGATACTGCAGTGCAATTTCTGTATGCTGAAATAGAGCCTGTGTGGGAAGAGCATCTCTCTGCCACATCACACATGTTAGAAATCATAGTTGCAGCCGACCAGATGAAGTACACCAAGGCTGTTACTACCTACTTGGAAGATATGACACTGCTCCCGATGTATACAGCCAGTAGCAACAGGGAAAATTTCCTGCTAAACGAGCAGAGGGAAGGGTCAATACTATTTTGACTTGCGCTTGAGTGCACACAGAATTGTGATGCTAAAGGCAGAAGTGGACAAGCAGAACTTAAAGGACGTTACTCTAAAGCAAAACACACAGGAAAAGTGGTTTCTAGCATTACCATTCACTGCGGCAGTCTCTCATTAGCCGAATTTGGCTCCCGGACTGTGAGTGGGGTGTAAGATGGCATCATACACATTGAGTCATACATGATTCTATTTGGCTGGTATTTAACTCTTAACAGTCCAACATGTTGTACGAATTGTACGCCTCTACTATTCAATACACGTGCTGTTGCCATAGCCAGCAGCAGCGCCCAGCCTAATTAGTTCCAAAATATTCAATATGTTACCTGTATAGTTTTCTGGAAATTGATAGTCAGGGAGATCAGAGATCGATCGATCCCAACACAAGTGAAGTGTGGGAGGAGCTTAGCTAGAGATGGGCGGGCCATAGCTAACACTGGAACGGTCCATTGTCCCCGGCTACGGGGTCAATTTTAACAGGCTGGTCAGCCATTTCAAGCTGCCATCATACTCAAGTAAATAGAACATCTCTCCCCCCCACCTTGGGTACAGTAGGTCATAAGACCACAGGCACCTACTCCCCCCCCCCCGCCCGACCCAGCACCTACCCCATCCCTTCCCCACCCCCGTTATGTCCAGGTTAGGCCCTCCCCATCCCCCACGCCCAAGCATGAGGAGCAACAGAAAAGCCATGGACAAAAACAGCAACATGAGACAAAATACGAGAGACAACGAGCAATACACACACAGAGAGACACAAGCTAATGCACAATCCGACGTCATAAGAATTCACAAGAATTCAACAGAAACCATAAAGGCCAGGCGTGAGTCTAGAGCCTAGCATTGGGATATAAACGCCTTAAATATTACAACCCCCACACACACTCAAGTAAATAGAGAAGCGTCCCTCAAACAATTTAATAGGACAGCAAAATGTGATTGTAAGTGATTCCATCACCTGATCATATATATTGTAGTGTAACAAAATGTGTAAAATGTAGCAATTGTTCCCTGTCTCTCCTACTACGTAGCGCGTGTTTAACATTCCATTTCTGGAAAACATGAGAAGACGTATTATTAAACTCTCTGAGCAATGCTTCTGGTTTACCTAGTTACATTTACGGTAATACTCTGGTATGCATGGTTAGTGCCAGTGAACAGCTAAACGTAGCACACAACACCATACTAGTAATACATGCTGTGCGCATGCGCATGCGCAGGCTCTCCGGCACGCGTGTGTATGAGTGTGTTGAATCGTACTGCCAGCATATATATATATATATATATATATATATATATATATATATATATATATATATATATATATATATATATATATGCGTTGGATACTTCTCTTTTTCGTTTGCTCTTGACCAATTACAAAAAGCCATGCGCAGTTTATACCTAACACAAATAACTGTGTGTACCGGGCCAATAGAGGTGTTGGCCCAGTAACGGCTAAGAAACCCGTGTTCTCCAAAGCCTTGGCAAATAGATACTTATGCTTTACGACTTGTGTGGGTTGTTTTTCTAACAGAACATGTGGACGAGTGCTGCGGTCTTCCGTCATTACTGATGGGGAAGAGTCTTAATTCTCTAGCCACCGACATGGACACAATCACATATCGTTTACCATTGGGAGTCTGCGCAGGGATAACGCCATTCAACTTTGCTGCGTGGATACCTCTATCCGTAAGACCCCTCTTCTTTATAAATGCATGCCATATTACATACGCGAGGTAATATAAACAAGCTTAATATATGCCAAGTACATACAATTAGCCCTGTAAGCCATTTAACTCTGAAATTTGTTTTTATTAAAAATCAACTTTCTCATAGAAATTATCCATTTGTGGCCCAAGAGATTATTGTATTTAAATTTACCACTGGAATGGCTGGCTCAGTTATTGCGGCCGTCAATCCAGTGGTAAATTTTCAAAAATAAGTTTCTCTTGGGCTACAAATGGACATTTCTTAAGACCACTGCAATAAATAGATGATTCCAGTCTAAATTGAGGATTCCAGTTTCCCAGTCAATCTCATACCGTCATAATCAACTACGTGAATTGTAGGATCACGCCATACGAATTGTATTCTTTACTATTTAATAAACACCCCATTGGATATTTTGAAACTAAATTGACTGGGTGCTGTTGCCGCCATAGGCAGCAGAAACAGGTCAAATTAGATTTTAAATGTTCAACACCTTACCATTTAGTTTTCTGGAGATTGATAATCAGGGAGGTCAGAGATCGCTCGATCCCAGCACTGGCGAAGTGTGGGTGGAGTTTAGCTAAAGATGGGCTAGGCATAGCTAAAACTGAATTTCTCCATTTCAAGACATCTATTATATAAAGGAAATATGTCGAATAAATTGAATCAAATATGAAAGAATCATGTTCCTGTCATAAGCTGCAACAGCTACCAGTCCAATTAGTTTAAATAATATTCGACAAAATAGTACCCGCATCATAATGAATTTGTCGTTTTTAGTTTGTAATGGTTAAATGGTTAATTAAACCTGCCTATCATTTTATCTTTTGTTGTGTACGAATCAAGTCATAGTGTCCCGCGCTAACGACGTAGGCTATGCTTTGAGCAGTGTATCTCTACGCGGCCTGTTACATAGCAACTCTGACGTAGCAATCCGTGTTGTATGCGGGATTTTAGTCACGAAACATGTTTTTGAAATTTCTTGAAACGCCCTGAAATTGCAAAGAACCGATTGAACATCTGCCTTGATAAGATGCCGCATTCAGCAGCACATTTTGTTGCGCATCCGTTACAACTAAAAAAGGCGAGCGATACGTGGACACTAAGAACAGTCATATATTGCAGGCCCTCGCCTCTGACTTTCCGCCTCTTCCAGATTTTCCGGATACTTCTTCTTCTTGTCGTTCGCTGAGCATGTATGTTAGGATTTGACGATATGTTAGGATTTTACCAAATGTTAAGATTTGACTGTATGTTAGGATTTGACTGTATGTTAGGATTTGACTGTATGATAGAATTTGACCAAATCTTAAGATTTAACTCTATGTTAGGATTTGACTCTATATTAGGCTTTGACCATATGCTAGGATTTGATTGTATCTTAGGAGTTGACTATATGTTAGGATTTTACTGTGTGTTAGGATTGTACTGTATGTTAGGATTTGACAGACTGTTTGGATTTGACTGTATGATAGGATGTTACCAAATCTTAAGATTCAACTCTATGCTAGGATTTGACTCTATATTAGGCTTTTGACCATATGCTAAGATTTGATTGTATGTTAGGATTTGACTATATGTTAGGATTTGACTGTATGTTAGGATTTGACTGTATGTTAGGATTTGACAGACTGTTTGGATTTGACTGTATGTTAGGATTTTACAATGTGTTAGGATCTGACTGTGTTAGGATTTGAGCGTATGCTAGGATGTGACCGCATGCTAGGATTTTGCCGTACGTTATGCTTTGACCATACATTAGTATTTGGCTGTAGTTTAGGATTTGACCATATGTTATGATTTGACCGCACATTATGATTTTACCGTACATTAGTATTTGACCTGTGCTAGGATTTGATCATACGTTGTGGTTTGACTCTACTTTAATATTTGACCATATGATCGGATTTGACTATGTTAGTGTGTGACCGTTCGTTGGCATTTGATCGTCCAATGGGATGTGACCATACTTTAGGATTTAACCGTACATTGGGAGTTGGCC
Organism: Chaetoderma sp. LZ-2023a; assembly: GCA_034401795.1. NCBI lineage: Eukaryota > Metazoa > Mollusca > Caudofoveata > Chaetodermatida > Chaetodermatidae > Chaetoderma > Chaetoderma sp. LZ-2023a. The sequence continues at coordinate 27,701,381 of CM067359.1, read as the reverse complement.
ATACTTTAGGGTTTGACCGTACATTGGGATTTAACCATACCTTAGGATTTGACCGTACGTTAGGATTTGATCGTACGCTAGGATTGTAATGTATACTGGGATTTAACTGTATGCTAGGATTTGACCGCATGCTACGATTTAATGTACGCTAAGATTTTACAACTTTTATCATCATCCGGAAAATCCTGAAAATCGGTAAAACCTGGAATATGAAAGAACTCGATAAATTAGGCAACTTGTTGCAATCTAACCACAACGGGAGGTTAATTCTCTGCTATCAATGAGTGTTCGTGTTTGAAATTGTTAGACTGTTATGCAACATTTTAGTTGCAGTTGCAGATATCTTGCGGAGGAAAGCAGTGGTCTGATGTCATTAGGGATGTACTTAGCAGAGCGAAATCCTTCCCGAAATAACGTCAAATCTTTCACAATGATGCCTTTCTCAGATGTACACCGACCGAAAGCTCTCATCATCGTCAACTAACAGACATAACTTAGAGTCACTTACACATGATTGATGTCAGTGGCCAAATCATTACACTCAGCCATGCCACACGTCCATGGCCAGTCACTACTGGTGAACTCCCACACAAATAGACCTTTCCCGTTTTAGCTATGCCCCGCCCGTCTCCAGCTAAGCTCCACCCATGATTCGCCCAAGTTGGCATCGGTCGATCCCTGAACTCCTTGACCATCAATTCCCAGAAAACTATATAGGTAAACTGTTAGATATTTTGAAACTAATGTGACTGTGTGATGTTGGTGCATATGACAGCAACAGCGCCCAGTTAAATTAGTTTCAAAATATTCAACAACATGTTTATTAAATAGTAAAGGCATACAATTCGTACAACAACGCTTAGCCCGTCTTCGATTAAGCGTTTGTGACACGCGTATCTACGTCATTCATGATGCCATTGATTTTGACGTCATCCTACACGTCACATAGCTGGCTATGACGTCATATGATGGAGGGATACTCTGGAAATGTCCAGTAATACTGCTAGAAACCAAAGTAGAATAAAAGAGTGTGCGCAAACTGGATTCTCGTTCTCATAAAGATATATTTAAATGTTTGCATTTCCAGCTCTATCCCCTGGCTGCGATGTGTGGTAACACATACATTCTGAAGCCATCCGGGCATAACCCAGGTGTAAGCGTGATGCTGGCTGAGCTTGCGCAAGAGGCAGGATTTCCTAATGGTGTTCTCAACATTATTTATGGAAGGCAGAAAGGTAAGGAATGCAAATTGTTAGACATCTATCTACTAAGTTGGTATGCGATGGACAATCTAATGCTGGTGTGAGCCCAATCTACCGTTGGCATGTAGAGAGCATAATACACTATATATTGCAATATAGTATTAAAGCATTTTGACACACATCGTCCTGAAAGTAGTAGAACTTCATATTTCTTTTGGTTGTGTGAAGGTGTGTAATGCCTGAAATCGGAGTGATTGTGATATGGTTTTGAACTAATAGATCCAATAGATCGGCCCATTTCTAGCTATGTCCCGCCAAATTCTAGCTATCTCCGCGGCCTCCGCCCATGCGCTGCGTGTGTTGTCATCTATTTATATATCTCGAGGCCTGAATTCCCATCATACCATGTTCAAGCTATACAGGTAAACTCTCGAATATTTTGCAACTATATGGCAGCAACAGCACCCTGCCAAATTAGTTTCAAAATATGCAACATAATCTGTATTACATAGTAAATTCATGAAAGACATACAATTGTGTCACTTTTCAATGTTCATGACGGACCTATAGATACGGCATTCTTTATGCATGTTGATTGTGACGTCATC
>CM067359.1:27629571-27697071 GCA_034401795.1 Chaetoderma sp. LZ-2023a | reverse complement strand
TGATGGGCGGGGCATAGCTACAATGTAAATGTCCATTAGCTAACGCAATGAAGAAGATGTATTTGTTTCAGGGGAAATATATTTATGAGAGAGGCAGCGCATCTGGAAAACGAGTGCAATGTAACCTGGTATGTATGAAACGATGTTAATAGTTACATGAACTAAAACTGCTCTTTTAAACACACGACCATTCTTTGTCCGGATGATGACAAACGCATATGTAGTAGTTCTCCTACGAACGCAGATTACCGGGCTGCCATTGGACCTATACAGCGCGGCATTGATCACGCATCGACCCAGTAGCGCGCTTATTATGGTCGCGTGTAATAATACACCAAATTGTGTTAGTGGTCATGGTTTTGTGTTTCATGGTTTAGATAATTGAACGTGAATGACCCGAAACGAACAATTGCGACACACTTTAGAATATTAAATTGAATATTTGACTTTCGCTGAGCGGTCTTAATAGTTAGGCACGGGCCAACTTATTTTCAACAAATAGCCTAATCCGCTATGAGATTGCACGCACATTCTCGGAGTTCGTGGTTGAAATTTGTAAGATTATCTACACCATGCAAAAATATAATTTATAAAACATCTTTCTCATTTTATTGTTCTACTATGTATCACTGAATGGACATTTCCATTTTTAGCTAACCCCCAGCCTTTTCTTGCTAAGCTTCACCAGCACCTAGCTCGTGTGGGGATCAATCGATCTCTGAACGTCATGGCTATCAATTTCCAGAACACTGTACAGGTAAGCTATTGCATATTTTGAAACTAATTTGACTTGGTGCTGGCAGCAACAACGCCCAGTCAAATTAGTTTCCAAAATCTTCAACAGCATGTTTATTAAATAGTAGACATACAATGTGTACAACGTGTCGGACTATTTAAGAGGTAAAGATTGGCCTAATATAATCATTTATCGCGTAATGATTATGACGTCATCCTACACGCCGCTCGGCTGAGTATGACGTAATATGACATCAGGACAAAGGAAGGCTTATCCGATGGCTTCGACTTCTTCGAAAAAGTCATATGTCTAAAACTAACACGTATTCCGCATTATTCTCCAACCCATCCCGCTCTTTTAGATGAACTTGACCTTTGCCCTCGTGAACGCTTGTCTCCCCCTTCCATACAATTATGACTCTGTTTTCACCAAGGTTTGGTAAAGCGCCCACAAGAATAGGTGCCATGATGCGCATTACATTGTTATATATTACTCTGCTTTATGAGCGTAAAATTGATTTAGGTTACCTACAAATGGGGGCGGGGAATAGTAGTCCGGAACATGGATCCCTACCACCAGTCTAAACATTCTTGTTTTCATTACTGTTAGTAAAATGGTGTATCTTTCCACAATGTACAAATTAACTAAATGGGTGATTATGAACATAGCCATATGTATACTATCAAAGATAATATACTACAATCAATATTAAATCAAAATTGAAGTGTTAGGGAGCCTGTTGGAACCCACACGCGCACGTGCACACGCACGCACACACTCAGGCACACACCCACACACACACACGCACGCACACACACACACACACACATACCCACACATGGGTGATTATCAACATAGCCATATGTATACTATCAAAGATAATATACTATCAATCAATATTAAACCAAAATTGAAAAATGTTAGGGAGCGTGTTGGAACCCACACGCGCACGCACGCACGCACGCACGCACGCACGCACGCACGCACGCACGCACGCACGCACGCACGCACGCACGCACGCACGCACGCACGCACGCACGCACGCACGCACGCACGCACGCACGCACGCACGCACGCACGCACGCACGCACGCACGCACGCACGCACGCACGCACGCACGCACGCACGCACGCACGGGCGTACACACGCACGCACGCACGGGCGTATACACGCACGCACACACACACACACACACGCACACCTGGCACGCGCACTATGTGCCTGGTAATAACTACAAACTACTATCATCCATTTCATTTCTCTGTAAAATTCTGACGTTCTGTTCTATTTAAACCAGCAAGCCAACAATCATGCAGTTTTCCTGCCGGATGCTAATAAAAAAAGAAGTCTGAAACAGGTAAATGAACAAACTATTCAGAAATCTTTACAAAATTCAGTAGAATTAAATAGCTGTCTATTAGCCAATTTGCCGGTATGCCGGATGTATGCCGAAGACATGTAAGTCGCAATATAAGGAACCATATCTGGCTATGCCCGCTCATTTTATCTATGCGCCCCCCCATTTTTGTGTCTATGCCACCCATGCTTTGCGCGTGTTGGGCTCGATTTATATACGTGGAAACCCGAATTCACAGAACACCAATTTCGAGGTAATAGAATATAGCTAAGCTATTTAATATTCTGAAACCAATTTGACCGGTGCTGGTGGTGGTATATGCAACAACAGCACCATGGCAAATTAGTTTCAAAATATTAACCATCAAATACATGCAATTCGTACACTTGGCAGACGTTTAAATGTTTATGACGGAGAAAGATAGGTTATCCATTAAGCATTTTGATTGTGGCGGCAGCCTGCATGTGGCCCAGTTGTTTATGACGTCACATAATTGAGTTAGAGATCGAATCCATCCATTATAGCACGCGGTACATGTTTCATTTCAGTTAGTTGCTGCAGCGTTTGGAGGCGCTGGGCAACGCTGCATGGCTTTGTCAACGGCTATCTTCATTGGAGAAGCCCGTGACTGGATCCCTGACCTCGTTAACAGCATTGGCAGATTACAGGTGAACGCAGGTATGAAGCACGCATTACGCAGTTCCCAATTGATTGACAAATATGTACGGAAGCTTGGCTTATTTGACCTTGGGTAAACACGATTTAAACAGCTGCCCACATGCAGACAGGGATGAATTCAAGCTTTTAGCAGTTGTACGTTGCTGCTAGATATATAAGCAATCTTAGAGTATCTGGCCATTGGAAGAGAGGTAGGTAAGCACGATGCAGACTGGTATGTCGGCCATTTTTTAGCAGTTAGCCACTAATATAGAGCTATGGGAGCAGCCCTTGACAAGTTGGCCATGGGTAGACAGGTATGTAAACACACTTTGATAGGTTGGCCATGGTTAGACATGTAGGAAAGGACGCTTTGAGCAGTTGCCCAGTGATAGATATGCAGGTAAGCAAGCTTTGAACGGCTGATCATGCATAGAAAGAAACGAAAACGACATTTGAACAGATGCAAATATCTAAGCATTCTTTTAACAGTTGACGATAGCTATGCCAGTATGCAAGCATGCTGTGAGCTAGCGGCCCTGGGTAGACTGGTAGGTACGCAGGCCTTTGCCAGTTGACCACTGATTGGCATTTAGGTAAGCGAGATTTGAGACGGCTATACAAGCAAGCCAGTGTTCTAAATAACGATGCGGCAATGACACATTGGTCACTGACACGTGCACATACGACTGGCCGAATGCCCAACGTAGCACTAGCATTAAAACAAGCATGCGTGTACTGCTCACGGCTGGCTTATCATCTGAATAATACAAGACGGAGTTGGGCTGGGGTGGGCATAGATGGATCCACTCTGTCACTAAAATTGCTGGCGTCATAACCAAAATACGCCACTTGTTAGCCTAGGCCCCAATCAAATAAATAACAACCTGAGCTGCATGTCTTCATAGTGTATTTTACTATTATCACACATTATGTTGAACATCTTGGAAAATAATTAGCATGGGAGCCAGTGCGGCTATATGCGGAACCAGCTCCCAGTCAAATTACTTTCACCATTGTAAACAGCTTACCTGAATAGTTACCGTACAATTTATAGTCTGAGAATTCCTGCTTCAAACTGCTAAACTTGATTCATGCTCGTGTATAAAGTGGTCATATAGTAGCGAGAACTGGATCGTTCTACTGCCATTCTAGACATGTTGGTCCAGAAGACCAATAGAAATATGGGTACCCATTTCTATCTACTCTCCACCTACGCGTTGCCAGTGTTGGGATCGATACAACCGTGGATTCCCAGAACAACAATTTGAAAATAACTGTAGACGTAATATGTTGACTATTTTGAAACTAATTTAATTGAGTACTGTTGCTGGCTATGGCAGGAACAGAGCCCAGTCAAATTAGTTCAAAATATTTTTTTAAATGCTTAATGTATAGTAAATCCATCAAATACATACAATTCGTACGCTTGACGGACTATTCCCGTTTCATGGCGGAATAGTTGTGTTAAGTATTGTTGTGACGTCAGCCTACATGTTACGTAATTGACAACGACCTAATACACAGAGTGACAGCTCGGATTCATCAGTCGGAGAGTAATGATACAGATGCCAATGTCCAGTGTTCCTTAGGAAGGAGAGATAGTTTACAATGTGAAATAATCATTGTGTAGATTGGTTTCATAATGAAACTGTATTACGAGAGATGACTATTTTTGAAACATTAACACTGGACTGACTGGACTGATTCTGTTCTTCTCTTCTGACCCCTAGGTATTGAACCAGGTGCTGCCGTTGGCCCATTAATCACACCAGAAGCTAAACAACGTGTTCTAGAACTCATCCAATCTGGCGTTGATGATGGAGCTCAGCTGCTCCTTGATGGACGTAATATTTGTGTCAAGGGATATGAGAATGGAAACTTTGTTGGACCAACCATATTGCATCATGTCCAGGTACATGATTGTTTGTATGCCTGGATATTGTCCTGCCTCTGCCGTCTGTCTTGCTCAACCATATTGCATCATGTCCAGGTACATGCTTGCCTGCATACTTAGATATTGTCCTGTCTCTGTCGCCTGTCTTTTGGAATGAGTGTAACATAAAAGAGTCTATCACACAAACAAGTTTATAATCCATTGCATAATATTCGGTAACCGTTTTGTGCCGAAGAAGGTCCAAATCCGGGCTCTTCGGTAGTCTTGAAGAGTGCCTATTTGCACTCCAAGAGAAGACGTTTTTGTATCGAAAATCGATCCAGTCATTCCAGTGTTATTTGTTTTACCAAATTTAGCCATTAAAGTGTTAACCTATCATATAGCACTTTATCCTCAACTAGTGTAGTAACGCTCTAGCAGCATAAGATAACAACAGTGAAATACGATGCATTCTGTGGACGTCTGATTTACTTGTAATCGTATGACAACCTGCTTACTAGCCTCGTTCCTGATCAGCTATTATAGGTTCGTTTAACCCTTTCACGGCGAAGCCGGCCAAACCCGACCTCTACAGTTAGCTCGAGGACTGTCAATGTGCAGGCCAAGAGCAGACTATTTCTAAAGATTTACCACTGGAATGACTGGCTCGAAAACCGAGCCAGTCAATCCAGTAGTAATTTTTCAAAAATTATCTGCTCTTGGCCTACAAAGGAATGTTGAATACGGAAATACTTTCATTTTATTTACCAAATTTAGACATTAAAGAGATAAAGGATGACACAAAATCCAGTGGGTAAGCCGACGGGGTAGGGGTCGGGGTGGCGCGGGGGGGGGGGGGGGGGTGTTAATGAGATCTCCCATTGGAAACGCTTACATCTGGCTGCTCCCAGATGGTCTCTCCTGCATTTCAATAGGTAAAAATGGCTGCTAAATTATTAAAGCTTTGTGCATTTCATTATAATTTAAAATCTGAGTGTGTGCGTCGTTGATGCGTTTCTCATTGGTGCATCACATGTTGGTCGTGACGGTACCAAAATTGGCCTAATTACTCATAGCATTCAAGATCTGAGAACAATTATTTCCAACAGTCACATATTGGATCAAAATCGTGATCTATAGATCACACTTGGTTCGATTTTGCTCATATTATAATATAAGAATGGGTGTGAACGTACACTAGGATTTCACTGAAAATTTCGGGCGCGATCTAAAAAAAATCCAAAAATTCCCCTAAAAATAAAAACATTTTACAAGGTGCCCATGGGAGGGCGAGGATCCGCAACCGCTGATTGAGTTTGCTTTATATTATGTCAATGTTCTTTAGCCAAGTATGACTTGCTACACGAATGAAACGTTCGGGCCAGTACTTATGCTCATGGAAGTTGAAACATTAGATGACGCTATTAATATCATCAATGCAGACCAATATGGTAATGGGGCAGTGATCTTTACAAGAAACGGAGCAGCAGCTCGCAAATTTGCTATGCAAACAGAAGTGGGTCAGGTATGTATAAGAGTAGATTTCATTGTCATAGTTTGTTGGATTGTATTCTGATATCCAGGTATCGTGTGGCCTTATTGTTACGAGCTTGCCCTTTCACTGATAGATTCCATATTTCCAAATGGACATTTACACTTTATCCATCAATAATATGACGTCATAATCAACGACGTGACGTGTAGAATGACATCATAATAAATGACGTCATTGTGAAGTTATGAATTACGTAGATACGTACGTCAAGAACGCATATTTGAAGACGGACTATACGATTTTGTACGAATTGTATGTCTTTATTATTTAATACATCTTCTGTTGAATATTTTGAAACTAATATAACTGGGCGCTGTTGCTGTCATAGGCAGTAACAGCACTCAGTCGAATTAGTTACAACATATTTAACCGCTTACCTGTATAGTTTTAAGGAAATTGATAGGTAGGGCATTCGGGGGTCGATCAATGCTATTACGTTGAAGTGTGGGTGGAGTGTAGCTAGATGTGGTCAGGGAATAGCTAAAACTGGATAGATCCATTACATGGCTTATATAGAAGGAAACTGTTGAATTTTATGAGATTACTATGAATGGAGACCTGTGCTGCGTTAGGCAGCAAGAGTGTCCGTTCATATTAATTTCAAAATATTTAAGAGAATATGATTTGCCTCGTGAACAATGTATTTTATCGTGATTGTTCGCTGAAAGGATTGACTCTATACTCAGGAGCAATTCACGTGTATCAGATTTTACGTCTGGAGAGGATTTGAATCATGGTCGACAGCAAGATCGCTATGCCTCTCTGCCAAACTGATCTGACTCAGGGATGCAATGTCTTTGGCATTGAACACTAATCAAAATAAAATACACAATATACAACGTAATACATATATATAAATATATATATCAGCAGACTATATTTACTAGGGTCTGCTTCCGTTGCTTTGTTCTGCCTTCTTTACAGGTGGGTGTGAATTTTCCCATCCCGTTACCTCTGCCCATGTTTTCATTTTCGGCCTCACGGGCATCTACTCGTGGCAGTGTCTACCATTGGGGCGAGCAGGTAAATGGAGCTTTCCACTTTAATTGTGCCTCGTCGATCTCTAGCTAAGGCCCCCCCCCCCCACCACCTCGCTCGTGTTGAGATCGATCGATCTCTGAACTCCCTGACTATCAATTTCCATAAAAACATACAGGTAGGCTGTTGAATATTTTGAAACTAATTTGACTTGGTGCTGTTGCTGCCTATGGCAGCAACAGCGGTCAGTTAAATCAGTTTCAAAATATTCAACATCATGTTTATTAAATAGTAGATACATACAATTCGTACAACGCGTCAGACTAATACGAGTTAAAGACGGGCCATCTAGAATCATTTATGACGTAATGATTATGACGTCATCCTACATGCCGCTTAACTGATTATGACGTCATATGACACCATTACTCCGGAAAGGTCCATTGTATCCACCACTAATCATGACATATTTCATATATTCACACGCGTATGTGTGTGTTTAGTCAGCGTGGTAGTTTATTTCTGATGGTGCTATTTAAACAGGTTAGACGAATGGATGGAGTTGATCTGCCACTCAAGTATATGACGTCACAATCAAGTATGTCATATGTAGGGTGACGTCACATTCAAAACGTATGATGAATGGCGTATCTAGTAGCTCCGTCGGCATATTCCCACAAGGAGGAACAGAAAAATAACTCGCAGGAACAGAAAAATCACTGGAAGGAAAAATAGCTCCACTAGTGTGATTATCCTGGAAACCTTCCAAAGAACTAATATTTGAATTTGCATCTTCCTCATTAGTAGTACTCCAGCCGTCATTGCTGTAATCAGTGTCATACCTATCTTCCTTAGCGTATATAGTGACTCCATCTTGAAAGGTCACATGTGATTCTGAGATGCTGTGTTGAGGTCGCATCTCAATTCCTAATGGGGTGTGTGTACTAGGATGTGCAAATGCATCATCACTAAGGTGCTCTAATGCACTGGAGACAGTGTTTGTTAGCGAATATTCCGCCATTTTGGATGTACTCTACAATGTCTATTTTAGAATGCCTATGTGTGATAACGTATGTGGCCTAAGACAGGGTCCTGACTATTAACAAATGCCAATTCTAGACTGTAGGGAACACAAGATTGTATCTTAAAGCCAGATAATTAAGTGATTTTACCCTGGATTACCACAGTTGTATTATGGATCCTAGGAATCCAAACTGTGTAGAAAATCTACTATTTAACGAGTTGCTAACTCGTTAATGATCTGAACTAAGGTACGATCAGTGATAGTAACACTGTAATATTAAGAACAGGCCATGAATTGATTCAGGAAATTAAAGCCGAAGTGAAGTGGTAATTCACAGTAGGGGGGGGGGCTTAATAATTTCCTTTCACAAAGAATAATTAAATACAAGTTTGGATTATTCACTGACAAGGTAGAAATGCAATTAATAAAGACCTGGCCCTAGCATAGCTCAGTGTTTAACACCTACGGCTTAAAGACATGTCATAAGATTAACTCCTAATGTAGGTGTGAATAAAATTCAATAACTGCTATAATGTATGCTTTGTTGCTACCGAAGAAATGCGTTTGACAAAAGCCCTATTTCAGAACTTAATCACTTAAAATTAAATGGATGCCATTATGCTGGTAAACAGTTGTAAGTATGAATGGTTCCCAAGTATTAGAACTGCTAAGACATTTATCCAAGCATTTGTGTCTAATTAAACTTACAATGATTCAATGAAATGATATAAGCCGTAAAAAAGTTGTAATGTTAATAGGTTCTCAAGTTATTAACTGCTAAGGGAACTGACAGTTAACTGATCATTTATACTAAATTAAGGTTACAATGATTCAATTAAATGATATAAGCCGTGAAACAGTTGTAATGGCAATTGGTTCCCAAGTTATTAACTGCTAAGGGAACTGAATGTTAACCGATCATTTATACAGAATTAAGGTTACAAAGATTCGAGTAAATGATATAAGTCGTGAAACAGTTGTAATGTCAATAGGTTCCCAAGTTATTAACTGCTAAGGGAACTGAATGTTAACTGATCATTTATACTGAATTATGGTTACAAAGATTCGATTAAATGATATAAGTCGTGAAACAATTGTAATGTCAATAGGTTCCCAAGTTATTAACTGCTAAGGGAACTGAATGTTAACTGATCATTTTTACTGAATTAAGGTTACAAAGATTCGATTAAATGATATAAGCCGTGAAACAGTTGTAATGTCTATAGGTTCGCAAGTTATTAACTGTTAAGAGAACTGAATGTTAACTGATCATTTATACCGAATTAAGGTTACAAGTACAAAGCCACAGTTAAATGATAACTGGTCAAATGTCGACGTATACGCAATAGAAATTGGCAGATACCAATTTTAATAAAACTTTGCTCTCGTCTGTAAAAAGAACTAGCAGTTTAATTTGGTTCTGGCGAAGCTGTGTTTACAATTTCATTATTTTCTGGCTTTGAAACAAGGTTTACACATTGTCAAGACAGTAACTCAGAAATTGTACAAGTATCGACAGTGGTTGCTAGGGGTAGCCGAGAGGAATGATATGTGATATGAAATAGCAACTATTGTCACTATGAGATCTCAAACATGGGGTGCACTGGATTTACCTAATATCATGGTCACCTGGACAGACAATTTGGGAAATCGGGTATAAAATGGCTACAGACTCAAATGGGTAGTTTCAGAAATCCAAAAGTCAGAATAATATCAACTACTGGAGGACATGTCCTCAATTTTTAAGAAAAACAGGAACTCTAGAATGTAATCAAGTAAGTGGCAAATTAGATAGTGAGAATATTATTAACTAAGCCGTAAGACTTACACTATACACATACATCAGCTCCTGTTCTTTAGAAGTAAGCCACGGTGGCGTATGAAGTCGTCAATCAGTTGAAATGCCGGGCCTCATTGCTGCCAGTTGCTAACCATAAACCAAAAATGATATGGTATGCGAGCACTCGAATTAAGAATCATTACACGCTAAACAGCAAAATTAAAGATCCCTCGTGGAGCCCAAAGCTCAACATGGAATACTACACTACTCAAATCACAGCTACATTATATATCAATGTACACTTTATCTGAACAACGTACTCGCGTATTAGAAACCTAAGTTTTAAGCAAACTGACAGAAATTCGGACTAGCACAACAACTAAGAGACTACGCTGAGTTCAGCTCCCTACACCAGCTAGGGCAATTCACGGTCGGACCCAGAGTCCAATTTTTACCTGGAATTTATACCCGAAAAATGTTGCATGCACCAAAAATCCAGACGCCCATGTAGAAAATCCTTGGCAAAAAGTGCTCATTTTTAACATAACAATAGGTGAATAGATTGTCAGATTACCATATCGTTGGCTTATTTTATCTTGTAATTTGAGACTGAGTTTTTCGATAACCATTTACAGTTTGTTGTTGATTAATCGTGTTTACTTGCAACTGTATAACTGTTGATGTGTCGTGTTTGAATGCACATTTTGCTTTAACGTGTTTGACGGCTGTTTGTTGTTCTTTTTAATTTTAGGGAATCCAGCTTAATACTCAGGTTAAAACGATCATGCAGGCGTGGCGCGCTGATGACGCCACGGTTGGGAAACCAAATACGACTATGCCACTCACGTAACTCTTTAAGACCCTGAATCACGCAGTCAGATTGGTCTTAAATATGTCGCACATTTCGCTTGTATCCTACGTGTCTATACGAAGAAGGCCTACAGGCATCTTATATTCAGTGTCGTCATATGTTATCTAAATAGATGTTTGCTCACTAGGGAAGACGTTAGCGTGATGATAGCTTTATTTTTGTACCAAATATGTTCGATGGTTTACAGTGTAATTACTATTTTGATGAATATTGTGAACCTAATTTAACTGGGATATGTTGTCGCTTATGGCAAGACATGTATAGCTACGTTGAGTTTGAGACTCTGGGAATTTAAAATGTTAAATATGTGTCGATATCCATAACTGAAAGCCGCATATATAAGATATGCTTAAGACAGACTGTGTACATAAGGTTAATAAATAACTATTAGTCCAGGAGCTCGTGACGGAAGATTCCACACCATATAACCCAGACGGTTTGACCCCCTTAGGGTTACTTAGGCCACCTAGCGTAAAGGAAAAAAGTAGTCAGCTGCTCCCATGTTGGAGGGCGTGCCCCCGGGAGCCCCCTGTAAAGCCCCACCTAGAGGTTGTATTTACCCCAATTAATACATGGACAACACTTTGTCAAAACAAAGTGTTATGGCAGCAGATTACAAAAATGGAAACGCTTACCAAATATTAAGGGTGGGTTTGGGTGGGGATGGGTGGGTAGGGTCAGACCTCTACAAAGAGCCCCCACAGGAGGGTAATTTACCCCATATGCTACATGGACAACATTTTCTCAAACCAAAGTAGCATAATGGTAGATGACTGAAAAATAAAACTGACCAAATTTCGGAGGTGGGACGATGTGGTCAGACCATCTTTAATGCATCGTCCTATTGGACGATCCTCGCCATCCCACTCCATTTACTTATTGAGTACAGTACTTGCAGTCTATGATATCCAAGCTAAGTTAACAAAGCTTCCTAAATGAGGTTAGTCAAACTTCCGCCACTGAAATTGCCCGGTTGCTATCATCCTATTATTATACTGTCTATCACGTAGATTGACATTCGTGTTTCGTGAGCTCTCCATCGATATTGGCACGAAGCCACGCCTCTATTTTTAGATTGGTAGTTAGATTGAAGTAAGCAGAATTCTTATTGGCGGCGTGAAAACCGGCAGTCGCATAGCAAGTAATCAAAGGTAAGCAAGTACGGGCTTGAACGGCGAAGCGATGTGAGTGAGCGTATGTTAGTAAGATACCCTTAATTGACCCTCTAGAAAGAGCCCCGAAAGGTGGCTGGGGTGGGGGTTGTTCATTTACCCCATAAACTACATGGGCCACACTTTTTCAAACAAAGTAGTATGATGGCAGAGTTCGAAAAAATGAAACTGCAACAATTTTGAAGGGTGGGGGCGTGATGATGTGGTTCATTTACCCGATAACCTGCATGGACCAAACATTGTCAAAAAATTAACGTAATTGTAGATTACTAAAAAATAAAGCTGACCAAATTTCTACGGTGGGAAGATGTGGTCAGAAAGTTCTTCAATATGACACCTTACAAAGAGCCCTAGGGTGTTGGCTGGTCATTTGCCCCATATGCTACATCGAGCTAACTTTGTCAAACCAAAGTAGTAATATGGTAGATTACAGAAATTTAAAAACTTACCAAATTTCCGATTGGGACGCGTGGTCAGATCATTAAAAGAGCCAGGGCGGCGGTCACTTACACATTAATCTGCACTAATTATATCTGTTAAGCCAAGGAAGTATGATAGGAGATAGCAGAAAGAATACGACCTTTTATTTTCAGATCTTCAATAAAATATATTGACTTTGTTTTCAGCCATTTTCTCATCAGTTTATGGCGTACAATTCCGAGCTCTTTATGGGGTCCTTATTCTTCATCACTACCATTAAGTTATCCATCGCTGCCCCTTTCCCCAACTTCGTCTTCGGCTATAACAAAACACAGGCGTAAAATAACAAAACCTTCCACCATTGTTGGCACCGATGGACAGACAGGCAGCATATGCATAGCTGGACAGACAGACAGGCAGCTTTAGACAAATGGCCAGAGGTATCATGATATGGCAATTCAGCTGAGCCAAAAATATGTTAGTCATGCTTGCCCACCCACTCACCCCCCCACCACCCCTCCCCTCACCACCACCACACACGCACATACACACCACTCAGCATCTAAACGAGTCTGATGATCCTTTGAAGTGAGATGCTCTTCTGTGTACGGCCGTTAAAATAAACAAGTGACGCACTTGCTAAAATGGTCAAATAACGTGAGAGTTGACACCAAATTTAAGGTCCTTCATTGCTTACCGTCCGCATCACTTTGCTCAAGATGGACATCTCTACAAATAACATCTAACTATTTTGGAGACGCATCACCATCAAACGATAGCACTCGCTAACAACGATTGCCCTCCTTCCAGCCAAATTCTAGTGGTGATATTTCTGATTGGTTGAATCTTGTTGAAGATAGCCACCGCCTAGAAATGAGATATGCACGTTTGATCTTCTGGAGACACTCGGAAATAGCCGCATAAGATAGAGATAGAAACAGGATAACAAACCAACAACACACATAGATACAGTGGCCACTTGACGCATCATTTTGCAACTCTCTCCCAGCGTATCACGCCTTCACAGGTTGCGACTACACATCCTTGTTTAACAGAAAAGGCAAAGTAAGACTACAGAACAACTGAAGGGATGTGAAACAGTAGTCAGCGAAAACGCGATTGCCAAGGTAGAGAACTTTGTCCGTGAGATGCATGGCAAAAAGAAGTTATTATCAGTCGACGACGTCCGTCTGTAGATTTCGTGGACAAATACATGCCTACGAAAGACTATCAGATACTCGTGTCCCTAAAAGGTTAGAAGGCGATGTTCTACCACCATTATCCCGAGCTGGAAAGAGGACAATGGTTGTTACCGACTACCGCGCGCAAAGGCTTGATGGTGATGCTTATCCAAAATCATCAGAATGTTGTTTGCAGAGACGATCATCTTGAGGAACATGATGAGGAAGGTAAGCAATGAATGGCTTTTACTAAATTTGGTTTGAATTACCGGGATATTTGACCATTTTAGCAAGTGCGTCACTTATTTATTTTAACGGTGATACATGGAAGAGTATCACACTTTAAAATAAAATAAAATTCAAAATTCTTTCACAAAAGAACCTATAGAGAAAAAATATATAGCATTTGGAAATACGGTTGCATCAGACATAAGAAAATAACCACATTTTTTTTAGATATCGAATGATATGGGCGTGCAGGGTATCTGTGTGCGCGCGTGCGTGCGTGTGCGGGCGCGCGCGTGCATGCGTGTGATCAAGCAGTAAGGATATAAGTACGTTAGTCCACACCCGCACGCATGCACACACACACATGCAAGCACAATAGGGCGCGCACGCGCGGCGTGAACACACGCACGGACACACAGTAACAAAAATAGCTTTCTTCATGACTGAGAGATTTTTGGCCCAGCTGACTTAACTTATCATAAAACATCTGGCCATCTGTCTATATCCGCCGGTCTGTACATCTGTACATGGACTGTCTGTATGTCTGTCCATCTGAGCCGCCAATGGTGGAAGGATTTGTTATTGTGTGCCCTTGTTTTGTTATAGCAGAAGACGTGGATGAAGTGGCAGCGATGGACAACTTAACAATAACGGCGATGATTAGGGCCCCATAAGAGCTGGGTTGGATATTTATTCCATAAACTGATGAGAAATGACTGACCCCACCGCCCCTGCCCTAAAATCTGGTAAGCTGTTCCATGTTTGTGATCTACTGCCATAACCCTTTGTTTTGACAAAGTTTTGTCCATGTATTAGATGGCGTAAATACAATCCCCAGGAGGAGCTTTTCAAGGGGTTCGCGGAGCCACACCCGCCAACAGGGAGGCAGCTGACACACTTTTTGTAGATGACTTATGTGGCCTACGTGACTTTAAATGGTCAAACCATCTGGGTAAAATGGAGTGAAATCTTCCGTTACGAGCTCCTGTACTATATAATTATGCTTAATAGCGTTATTGCTAACACATGCCCCGTATTCGTTTCTCGAGTATTTTACCGGGAGGTTACTCATTCGCCACAGAGAATCAATGGCTCTACCTCACAGGACGGTGGTATCTGATTTAGCTTCTTATCAGTTTTATCATTGCCTATTGTTGGGCCAGATTTGTCCAATATTTGCGCCATTGACATAATTTTTCAATCGGGCCGACCTGACGTCAAACGTGTCTATTTTAGAAACAATATTGCTGAAAGCTATTGCTGTTGCGTTTCAGCACTGGATCCCACGGTCAAAGAGTTGCTCCTGAATAGGGACGATCGCTCCAGTACATCCAGAGTTATTGAAAACTTAGTCAAACGTGTCCATTTTGAAAACAATAAATGTTGCTGAAAGCTGTTGCTGTTGTGTTTAGGCTGTAACATCCAAAATTGTGAGACGTATTTCCTACCACATAGGCAAGCTCTCAGCCAAGGTTGGAGAAGGACCGACCAACCAGAGCTTTGGAAAGAATGTCAAGCGAAGCAGGTAAAGATTCTTCCAGAAAATTCTGTGTCTCAACATCTCTCTCTTTGAATTGACGATGACGTTTGAGCAATTGACCTCATAACAAAACTAATAACTCTCAATAATCTCATATTTCACCGCCACGACACTAATTTTTAGCTTCAAATTATTCAACAAGTTTTCCTGTATAGATTTCTGGAAATTAATAGGCAAGCATTCAGGGATCGATCTATCCCAACACGAGCGAGGTTTGGGCGGAGCTTAGCTAGGGGTGGGCGGGGCATAAGCTGAGACTGGAACGGTCCATTAACTGATGGTAAATGCACTAGGGCAACAGGCATCCATTTACTAGTAAGTTAAAACGGCAAGATCAACAGATATACAACATTGTAATTCATAGAATACATCTTTGACAATAATCAATATTCTGTCAATTCATACTGTTGTAAATGTAACAAGGACACCAGTCGCGTAATCAAATGATAGTTTATTAATAAGGTAAGCCAGGTAGAGCGATTCAAGTAATTACATCCGTAATAACTAAAATAATTTGAATACAATTAATGACCAGATCTATCGAAATGGCAACTATGTCCTTAACATACAATTTTAAAGCTATATGTCGCCTGAAAATCCAGACTTCCCAGCTTGGAATGACACATTTGATAGCGTTTGAAAAAATGTGTAGCTTGGAACCCGAGGATAGAAAACATCTACTATGGTGTGTTTTCCTTGATCGAGACGCATATGAATATATCAATGGACACACATTTTATTTCTGGGCGAATTGGAACTGGATCATCTGCTACCAAATGATGAGATGCTGACACTTACCACTCTGTGGTGCACCCCTGGGCGGTGTTCCCGATCAAATCATGAAGTGTAACCAAGGCCCTATCAATGAAAGAGAAAATCCCGTCTCTCGTGATGGTGGTTATACATCGCATATTCAGTGGCGGAATGCTCTATACTCTGAGATATACAATGTTCGTGGCAGATCTTATACCATCTTCACAGAGGGTGTAATATTTAATATAATTATAATAGTTATATATGCTTATGGAACAATATCTTCATCATAATAACACTTCTTGCAATGCCAGATATCTCGTATGCCAACCACACCTCGCTGCGAAACCTGAGATATTATGGTTAAGTAACACTCGCAGTCAACTAATATTTATCTCGATAAGATGGTCCACCCTATAACTCTATCAGTTTGATGAACCCAGTCGTAGCTGTATATCCTGTGTACGGCGCTTCCTCGTATGTAAAGGTGTTTCTTAATTGTATGCCCGCGTCATCACAATCAATCGCGCTTTATTCTACATCGCCAGATATTTCATTTGTTATCATTGATGATGATGATGATGATGATGATGATGATGATGGTGGTGATGGTGATGATGATGATGATGATGATGATATACAGTAATTGCGCTCTGCACCTTCGGCGTGAAAAGATCAGGCAGCTGCAATCATGTTTTTGTCGCCTGTGTACGCAGTCTGGTATCTTTTTAGATCGGTACTAGTCGGTCACTTGCAAGAGGGAATCTCCGCCCAAAGAATAAGAATAAGATGCTAGCTATGACACGCTTTGAGCTCTGGTTAGGAGATGCCAATCGCTGAAATTTGAGAAAAATAGCCGTGTGTGTGAAGTCCTTGCGCGTATGTGTTAGATTATGTTATCGGCCTATTCTTTCAGGGAGTGAGTATTCTATGCCCGAATTAATCGCCACCACGCCGTTTAAAAATTGGGAAAAGTGAATGAACCTTGGTTTCCACCTTCGTTCACCCATCTGTTTCATATTACATATGTCTTTTCATGACTGTAACACAGGCGTGCTGTCTATTGCCCGTTGATGCAAACGCTGAGTCTGTAAATAAAAAAACACTAGATGTAAAGCTACATACGGGCACCACGGGCATTCTGTTTCTGTGCCAAAAGAAAGTATTGGGATGGCCATGAAACCAATATATGCCTTGTCCAACAACAACTATTATATGTTGTCTGATGCCAAAACCGTGACAGTCCATACCAGTTTCTGACCTGTTATCTACGTGTTACACCAACCGATAAATGCAAACGTGAGAACACATTTGATCAGGTCTGTTCGTGCGTGCGTGCGTGCGTGCGTGCGTGCGTGCGTGCGTGCGTGCGTGCGTGCGTGCGTGCGTGCGTGCGTGCGTGCGTGCGTGCGTGCGTGCGTGCGTGCGTGCGTGCGTGCGTGCGTGCGTGCGTGCGTGCGTGCGTGAGTGAGTGAGTGAGTGAGTGAGTGAGTGAGTGAGTGAGTGAGTGAGTGAGTGAGTGAGTGAGTGAGTGAGTGAGTGAGTGAGTGAGTGAGTGAGTGAGTGCATTCGTGTGTGTGCATTCGTGTGTGTTGTTTCTCTATAATGTAGGAACAATCCCAGCCTTTACCTGCTGAAGCGACCTACTGCTTAGTACACTGTACCACAACTAATCTCAAAGGGGGTACCACTATAAGTAAATCTAAACTTGGTCTCGATAGGACAAATTTCGGTAAAGAAATTGTTAATCAAATTCCTGTACCAATGTGGGGTTTTTCAGTGTAAAGACAGACAGACAGACAGACGGACCGAACACCCCCCCCCCCTCCCCGACGGGCAGATCAGCTTACAAACAGTTTCAACTAAAATGTATGTGATAAAAAGCGTTATCATCTTGTCAGACGTCATGATCGATAAAAGGTAATTAATTATGTGATTCAAATAAACAGCTCAGTCACATTGCCAGCTTTGATATACTATACACTTATCTCCTATCAGTTATTAATTTAATTAAAATATAGTCCGTATGCCGCCGCATTAGATAAAGCCAGAAAGACGGCATTAAGTTCAATTTGAAAAGCTGTTGGTGTCTCAGACAGCAAACCGTACAGCAGCACCTTTTCAAAATAAATGCATGTTAAAATGCTAAAGACAGCCCCTCGTAATTCAGCCTTAAGCAGATCGCAATCTCTTAAATCTATGTTACCTAAGGACAGCCCTACAGTACAACTCCGAAATAACCTTAACATGTTTCCAAAACAAAATAAAACGTACTACTGAATGTTTGAACATAATCAGATTGGAAGAAGAAATTGCTGCCTTAGGCAGCAATGTCTTTTTCCAATCCGATTATCTTCAAAATATTCAACAGCACATTTCGTCCTGACTAACATGTTTCTGTTTTGGAGATCTCTTAACTTATTTTATGAGCTGCGCTGTACTTTAATCTACATTAATCTATTATACGTTTTAGGCACGCCCAGTACTTATTGTAGGAGTTGGTAATGCAACTGCCAATCATTGCCCGGGGCTAACACGAAGTGAGACAAATATTGACATCACCAGCGTTGTATTAATTGTTGCAACTCGCAACTAGCAAACGTCGGGGTGTCTGTATTTCTTCTGAGCAAGACAACTATAGCCCGTTCGGTCTTGTTTTGATGATAATTGCGCTAATGTCTTGAATTTTCTGGCATAACAAGGGTAAGAAATATATCAATGCATACTCTTTAAGTCAAAACAGCCTAAGAAATTATGACTAACATTGCATTTAAAGAATAGAGTTCGTGCCACTTGGAATAGAAATGGCGCCATATAAATCTGTACACGGTCTGACCGCAAAGTGTTTCCTGCCTATGTACATTTGTACTGATAATACGAGATTCAAATGCGATAGTATATAGGATAACTTATTGATTATTATCAATAGTCAACCAATCGCGCATTCATGTGAGAACACTTGCGGCCATGATTTGGTATTAAGCACATCTCAAATTGAACCATTTTTATCGTGGAAGAAAGGTAAGTATAAAGCAAATACTAGAATGCACTCGATGGAGATACTTACTCACGCTGTTACACACGGTTTTGGCAATGTACGTAGTGAATCCGTGACCTGTATATTCATTCAGTGACCTCAAATTCAAAACATCCATTAATAGACGTAATGTGAAGAGGTGTGTCAAATTTGGTTATTATACTGTCTTGCAGAGTACATTAGTCTGGCCATTTAACATCAGAAATTCCGGGAAGAAAATGGTAAAAGATTCTCAACTCATGTTAGGAATGCGTTATCTCTCATTATGTTAAAACAATATAAATTAAATTGCAGGCTACGGTAAGTGTATCGTTTTTTAGGAAACTCACCGACACACTAGGAGGCGACATAAAAGGAGACTTATATCAGCAATTGGAACACACTAGTCCGGAAAACACAAACATATAAAAGATGGTGCGAATGGAAACTGGACATTAATGAAGTCGCACAACTGCAGCAGAAGGAACATGTCGTGTATCGAATGCCTTCCCAACACGAGGTACACAGGAGTAGTATCTCCAATGACAATCAAGTTGCGAAACTCGCATAAACAACGGCTGAGCGCGATGGGGGTCACTTGAACAAAATAAGTGTACAGGCAAAGGCCTCAAATGTGATGCCCAAATGAAATAACAAGACCTGACCAAGAACAAATTAAACCCTAATATGAGTGAACAACAGTGACATAATAACACACAAGTTGAGCCTCCCAAGAGGCTGGGACATGTGATAAACATAATCCGCCTGAATGTAGCTCAGAGGCAACAAAATGACCATACATATTTACTGTTTTTAGTGGCAACTAGAACTTCAGGATGTATGTATTCTTGCAGCTCCGTTGTCTATGCCCTGTTTTTCGACCACACAGAATGGTAGCTGAAGAGGTCGGTTGATAAGTTCTTGGTTCCTTTACTCTGGCCGTCCTCTCATGAGCCGATTTGCGGGGAACAACATCATCCTATAATTATGAAGTTTTTAGTCTGTGGAATTTAGACTTAATGCTCAGCCCTTATCACGTTAGCAAATGCACTACGCCAGGCCAGTTGCAATGAAGATGAGCTACGCCTAGTGAGACTACTGCTTGCATACACAACTCTGCGACTATGAGTCAAGATGCTGACGTCAGCAGAGGTTAAGACATCAATCGGATCCCACTGGGAGATGGTTTAACCCCTGTGCTTTTAATGTGCTACCTTGATTCAGCCTAGAAAGCTGTTCGGGAAAGTTCTACAAGAATCGAACCACTCAGTGTACATAATGGGTATCCAACTAAAGAAGGAATATGTCGACGGTGTGGTCCTCGTGGACAATGGAATTACACACATTTGCGAACTACTTCTGATGAACTTCGGATAACAACAAAGAGACTAAAATGAGTATTTCTTTGTGAATGAAAACAGTTTAACATAGTTGAAAAGAGTTCACCCACATATAGCTATCAACAGCACATGAAGCTAAGGAAAATGACGATCCAATTCGTGGCGGCGAACTATGAGGGAAAAGTACAATTCTAGCCTCGTTGCTTTGCAGTACTTCTGAAAAGTGCATGCTGTACGCGGCGTCAAAGGAAACATAGGTTCCAAGTCCTTCTGAAACATGGATTCGTCGATCAAACACGCCCTTGCCAAAAGGACTACGTTTGTATAACGTAACCTGTGTATCGTTGATGCTGCATAGCTGTAACTGCTATGTAGCATAAAAGGCGGCTCTAGACAAGCATTTCTAATGATACACCATACAAGGTGTGCGTAATATTGTAGCTGTCCGTAAAAGTCTCCTGGCAAAGATGGTTCAAGTTTGACCTTGTATTAAGGATGCCAGGAGACACACAGAATGGCGTTGAATTCACCCTACTGGGCGCCAGTAAGTATAAAGCCAGTGGAGGACGCCACTGTATAAATATGTTAAGCGTGTTGCGAGGAACTCTCAGGAAAAAACAGGACTCTGCCCACTCATCTAAAGATTTTGACTGAGGACAAGATATACTGGTCAAAGGCGATTTAACTTTCTTGTGTGGGGTTGTCATCCCCAGGTAAGCCATTGAAATCTATAAAATATCTATGGAATTGTTGGAAAGGGTATGGGTTGATGTCATATTTATAAATATAAGCGCAACCTTGGATAAAATGTCAAATGTCTAAATTGCCTAGCCCAACGTGTCAAATGTTAACCATTCGCCTGCCCTTTTCACAACCATATCCTGGGTGTTACAGTGGCTGAATGGGGCTGGTGAAGTACATTGAAAGGATGAAGAAAAAAATAAAGGCCACTGTGCCAACTGCCAGGTTGATTTAATTTTAAATGTTATAATTAATTAATTATAAGATTAAATAAATATATTGAGTAAAAATATGTTAATAATATATGTCAGGAGGCCATCCCATGTTGATGAATATTCGGACAATATGTTTGTAGGCTACTACACCCATTCTCAAATGTGACATACACTGAACTGAATGTGGATATCATCAGTATTTGCCACAATATTAGTGTACTATTCAGGAATCCATGTATTTGACATTTTCCATTGCAATGCAAAACCACAAATTGTTTGTTTTACAAACCATCCTAACTTAGTTTTTCCCTATAAATCTAGGAAAAAAATAAAGCTTTTTTTTCCATCTAACAATTTTTGGCAACCAAGTCATAAACACTCAGAATTCCTCAGAATTTCCTGTAACTCTTTGTTCGCTGTAGTTTTGTTAACCCTTTAATGGTCAAGCCGGTCATGAGAAATGTCGATTTGATGGCAAACAAAACATTAAATTGATCTGGCCTAACACAGGAAAGTTGCAGAATTTTTAAAGTAAATTATTTCTTGGATCGTAAGGCAGCAATAAATACCAGGGTTTTATCCAAGCTGGTGCAGGTGGGGTACCCCCACCACCCCCAACCCAGCCCCACTCCACCCCACCTACCCCTACTCACCCCTACCCACCCCTACCCACCCTACCCATCCCACCCCCACCATTACCCCGACCCAACTCCCATTAAGATAGCATGCCCCCACCCCATTGCATCCTCATGATTTTTCTGAATTGACACACTTTTTGTGATTTAATGGGAATTGTATAGGCTCTGTATCTGCATTCAATTAAGTTGCCATTCCCGCTTGTACAAATTGCTGAATGAAACCACGACAATTTAATTTCAAAATATTCAGCAAAATAGGTATTCAATCATAAATTATGCACACATTTTTGAAAGACTTAATTAAGCTCATACAAGTGTTCTACAATTGTTTTCCAATTCTTAAATTTTATCCAATGCTTATATATCTAAATTATATAAAATTATATAATTAATACAAACAGACAATAATTTAAGGATGGCCTCAGATGTCAGTCTACAATTTCAGCATACCAGTGGCAGTCCATATAGATAATAGGCCTGTGATATCAGTATTTGAACAGGAAACATTTAAAACTAGGTTGCAAATACACATTCTGGCAGGAATCATGGAAAGTTGTACTTATTGCAGCAATTGATGTTGAAATGCAGCAAAAACTTTGTACTGAAATTTGTGAATTTTGTGTTAAAAGCAAAGGTTTACAGACAATTTTGGCCATTAAAAGGTTAATAAACAGAAACTCAACATTATTTATATATTATATTATATATCACATAAAGAGCCATCTTTAGTCAAGATTCAGATCAACTACCACCAGATCAGACTCAGCCATCAACATACACAACTGTTAACCCTTTTACACTTTAATGGTCAAGATTTGTCAAGAAAATGTTAATTTGTGCTTAGTGAATGTCCGTGTATAGGCCAAGAACAACAACATATTCCAGTTAAACTAGCCTCAAAAACATTCACCGTGTCAGAAGCCTGACATAAAGTTGACACTTTGTGATTTCAAGGGTTAAAGGATTAATATTGGTCCACTACATACTTAGTTATGTGGGTGTTGAAGAACACAACATTTATATGGAGTTGCTCTAGCCTAGAAGCCCATACTGGCTATCTTGAAGCTAGCTTAATATTGTTGACACTTTGTTGTTTCAAGGGTTAAAGGAACAATTTTGACAGTTAATATGCCTATATCTGGACTAAAAATTCTAAATTTGTAATGGAACATTTCATCAAATATCAACCGGTGTTTAAAATGTAACAGGAAACCATTAGATGTGGACCTAAAATGCAAGAATATGTGTGAAAATTCAAAGATTTGTTACTGAAATCTGTGACTTTGTGATTAAGAGCAAATGTTTACCCAGAAATATACATATATTTTGACAGCTAATATGCATATATGGGCTCAAAATCTTATATTTTCCAAAGGGAATATGAATATTTTGCTAAATATAGGCTAGCGTTTATAATTTAAGTTGGAAATCTGAAAACTCTGGTCAGAAACGTCGACATTTTGGATCCTTAATGCACAACTCTTGACAGGAAACAAGAACTTTTTTACCTATAGTGCAAGAATACATGTATGTGTGAAAATGCTAAAATGTGTTCCCGAATTCTGTGAAGTTGGGATTATAAGCAAGTGTTTACCCAGAAATATATAACTGTTGATAGTTAATATGCATATATCTGGGTTCAAAATGGTAAAAGGAATTTCAAATGAGTAGTAATGTGAAAAATTTAAGCTGCAAATGTTAAGAAACATACACAAACTTTGACAGGAAACAAGAAAATCTGGACTAAAAAGCAACTGCTTTGTTCAGTAAAAAATGCAAATTGCAAAAGTATGAGAATTTAGGCTGGAAATTCAAACATTTCTATATGAAGAATTGATATCTAAGTTCCTAATATGAACATTTTAACAGTTACTTTTGGGAATTAATCACTGTAGTCACTGATTTCGGTTATCGACCCAATCATTCCAGGGGTAAATTTCCCAAAAAAATATTCTTATTTTGGAAGGCAAATTGACATTGACACACCTGTAGAAGCTGGTTTTTACCGGCTTGGCCATTAAAAGGTTAATAAACAGAAACTCAACATTATTTATATATTATATTATATATCACATAAAGAGCCATCTTTAGTCAAGATTCAGATCAACTACCACCAGATCAGACTCAGCCATCAACATACACAACTGTTAACCCTTTTACACTTTAATGGTCAAGATTTGTCAAGAAAATGTTAATTTGTGCTTAGTGAATGTCCGTGTATAGGCCAAGAACAACAACATATTCCAGTTAAACTAGCCTCAAAAACATTCACCGTGTCAGAAGCCTGACATAAAGTTGACACTTTGTGATTTCAAGGGTTAAAGGATTAATATTGGTCCACTACATACTTAGTTATGTGGGTGTTGAAGAACACAACATTTATATGGAGTTGCTCTAGCCTAGAAGCCCATACTGGCTATCTTGAAGCTAGCTTAATATTGTTGACACTTTGTTGTTTCAAGGGTTAAAGGATCAATCTTATTCCCCCATGGTGTAGGGAACATTTTGTAGAATGGTTTAAGACAGTTTGAAGTGGGGCTGATGTTGTTCATGACAACAACAGCTTCCAGTCAAACTAGCTCCAAAACATGTCAGAGCCTAAACATATAGTTCACACTAAATAAAATTGGTAATATAGCTAACACCATATATAATTGGTAGTATAGCTAACACTATATATAATTGGATGTTGGAAATAGACAGACATTTATAAGGAGTAACACTAGGCCAGAAAGCTGCACTGGCTACTTTGAACGAATACATACATGATAATAATGCAGGTGCAGTAAGTATAGATTAATACAATAATAACAATTAGTATGGCTAGTACTTAGCTAGACATATTATTAGCACTCTGGGTTTGCAGGGATCTCTGGGGTTAGATTTAGGTTCAGTCAGTCTTCAAACCTGACCATGAACCCTGTATGTGCCATCTTACTGCTGAATTTCTGCAGATCACATTTATTAGATAAAGCTCAGGATATGTTGTGGGGTTTCAAGGGTTAAAGGATCAAGCTCATTCTCCTATGGTATAAGCAAAGGTTTGTTGAAGGTTTTTAATCCCTTAACCATTAAATATGTTCAAGAAAATTTCAATTTTCTCAAAGAAAATGTCCATTTGTAGACCACGAGAAGACTGTTTTTGAAAATGTGCCACTGAAATGATTCCAGTGGTGAATTGAAAAAAATAGGCTTCTTGGCCTGCAAATGGACATTTCCAGGACCTCTGAAGAAACTGATTTTGACCGATGTGAGTGTTAAAGTGTTAAGACAGTTTGAGGGGTGGGTGCTATCTATGACAACACCAGCTTCCAGTCAGACTACCCCAAAACATTCGACCATGCCCGAGACTAGACATATATATATATATATATATATATATATATATATATATATATATATATATATATATATATATATATATATATATATACACCTGTGCAAAAGTTAAGCACCAGCAAAAACAATAGAACGTAGAAACATGATGGTACAACTAGGCTGCCATACTTTTTGTCCCCGCGTTAGCTGACATAATTCCAAGTACGAAATGCACATGCATGCATGACTTCACGCCGCTTGATGTCCGTGCGTGGCGGGAAACAGCACACGTGTTCAGTTATGTAAAAGTCCAGTTTGAGGTGTTGAACATTACATACAGATTTAGGCGACAAGATTAGGAATTTTGTGTTCATGACCGTGGTTTATTTGTACAGAGAGAATTAGCTCTTGATTGTGAACCGCTATGGCAAGACGAAGGTTAAGTGATCGTGTGAAATGGCAAATCATAGGCATGCATACCACTGGTATGTCATGCAGAGAGATTGGCAGACAGCTGAACATTAACCATACTGTAATCAGTCGTTTGATTGCAAAACATGGGCAAACTAACGAGGTGAAGGACAGGCCTAGATCTCGAAGACCGAAGAAGACTACTGCCCGTGATGATCGAGCCCTAGTACGCCTTGTTAGGAGATCTCCATTCACCAACAGCAGAGTGCTCAGCCAGCAATGGGAAACGCGCAATAGAGTGTCAATGTCTACCGTCAAAAGGAGACTGTATGCTGCTGGCATGAAAGCTAGGAGACCTGTCAGACGTCCTCTCCTCACTGCACACCACAAAGAGGAGCGTCTGAGGTGGTGCAACGAAAGAAGACACTGGAACATGAGATCCTGGAGACGGGTACACTGGTCCGATGAAAGTCAGTTCCTGCTTCATGCCACAGATGGTCGAACTCGTGTATGGAGGTCCAGACGCACGGCGTACGACCACGTAACATCATGGAAGAAGTTCCATTTGGTGGAGGTTCCGTTATGATATGGGGGTGCATCTCATTTGATTGTAAGCTGGATCTGTTGACTGTACCTGGAACACTAAATGGACAAAGATATCAAGATTCCATACTGGATAGAGTTGTGGTCCCTCATTTTGTAAATCATGCACCTGGAACCCACCCTATATTCATGGATGACAACGCCCGACCACATCGTGCTCGAGCTGTGCATGAATACCTCCGCCAGAATGCCATCGAAACCCTACCATGGCCAGCAAGGAGCCCTGACATGAACCCTATTGAGCATATCTGGGACATTCTGGGAAACATGGTGAGAAGGAGGGATCCTCCTGTGCAGAACCTACAGGAATTAACAGACGCACTCCATCTTGAATGGCAACGAATACCACAATGGCGTATCAGTCGGTTGGTGACCAGCACGAGACGTCGTGTCCAGGCCGTCATCCAGGCACAAGGTGGATATACCCGGTATTAATAATGACAGTCTCAAACTCGTGCACAGATGTTAAACTTCGTTTTCAGACACCATTAATGACAATCTAGCCACGTGTGTCAACTGTAGGGCAATAGTTGTCAGTTGTGTCAACGTAACCATATTCAGGCCTCGTTTTCAAGTTCAAACAAAAACATACAGTGTTTCCCCACCATCATAATCAGCATTCCTCTAGTTGCATTATTACCTCTTGCACTAAGATGGATGGGTACATAAATGTTTATGCTATTGCTTTCTTCATAGCACATGAATATACCCTCGCATGTGCGTAAAAATAGGGTGGTGCTTAACTTTTGCACAGGTGTATATATATATATATATATATATATATATATATATATATATATATATATATATATATATATATATATATATATATATATATATATATATATATATATATATATATATAGTTGTCCCTTTGCGAGTTTCAATGATTAAAGGGGTATTCTCCATTGGGTGTTTCGATATGATGATTGTTTGATAATATTATGCTTACACATTCCATAATCCAATGTTTTCTTAATAAAAAGAAATACGTTTAACAACCTCGCCACTACATACCAGGTACAACAACAGATCATTTATGATGTATGAGCTCAAGCATATTATGTTGAATGATTTGAATCTAATTTGACTGGAATGTGTTTTGCTACCTATAATTAAGCCAAACCGTTCAAGTTAAACTAGTTACCAAAGTACTAAAGACGTTACCTTTAATTATGTTGGGGCTTTCATATGAACATACTACGATTGCAGTGGTGAAAGCGTTCAGAGAACAACTATTCCAAATTCCCGCATGAGCTGCAGTAAATTGGTGTCTTGCAGTCTTATTCCATTCTTCAATCGGAATGGACACAACCGAACGCATAGTGGAACAGGAACCATAAGATCTTCCAACATATATGTTGCTACATTGTGATCAACGTTAATTAAACGAAGAAAAAGCATTTAAAATTCGCGCACATTTTTGAAGTGACGATAGCCTCCACCGTTAACGTATGGAGTTTACGTTAGTGGCAGATGACTGTCAAAATCGACCGAAAACCGTAACGTGCATTTTCATTGGTTGAGCGAAAACAACTTTCTGTGACTGCGCGTGGGCTTTTCTGGGAGAAAACAACCAGAGGTAACGTACGATGAATTACGACGTAATTAGTACGGTCCGATGGTGTTGCGCGAATGCGTCACACCCGGCACGACGACCATCACCATCATCACTCTGTGGTATTATGGACCTGATGATTAATCAAATTTTAGTAAGGATCACATAACTTTGCTTCTCACTGTTGGACAAAAGTCGCATTATCAATTACACGTGTATCGGTTGTAGGATGGTCATCACCTATCTCACTTTACTGCTATAGAAAGTATATATATATAACATTTCATGTTTGGGTTTAAGACATCAGTTGCAAATAACTATAGGATAATTGACGAATACGTCGGCTCGACATTTTTCAGCATCGTCCGAAAGGAGTAGGATTGTCCTGGCGTCTCCTGATAACATTAAGGAGACGTTCCCATTATCGGTAAGTGCACCTCGTTCAATGAGAAGTGTTGTGCTTGTTAAAAAGCCTTTTCCATATCTATCATTGCACAATACTACACCCAGAAGACGTCGCATTCAATGATATCGTGTGGACCTATATATAAAATATACAACTTATTCTTGTCAGTAGAGGTGAGACGATAGGGATGCTTTTTGACACATTTTTTTCCTCTCCACCGCCTCCATTCTGATTGGATGTTAGATATAAAGGGTGCCCATAGCCTCTCCCACTCGTTAAGTAACGTGCCTGTCATCCAATGAGGTAAGCTTAAGGGTAATTAGGATAATGCTGATTGACAAGGGTTAATGAGGGTAATTAATGATGATAGACAGGTTACATTTCTGGACTCATCTTTTCCTGGGAACTGATCCAATCATGAAGCTCCACCCCCTCGTTAAGTAACGTGTCTCCTGACATCCAAGCAGGTGAGCTTAAGGATAATTAGCATAATGACTGCGTAGCATAAGGATGATTGAGAGGGTACATGTCTGGACTCATATTTTCCTGGGAACTGATTCAATCATGATGCCCCACCCCCTCGTTAAGTCACATGTCTCCTGGCATCGAATCAAGTGAGTTTAAGGGTAATTAGCATAATGATTGAAAAGGATTAATGTATAGCATAATGATTATTGACTGGTTGCATGTCTGAACCCATCTATTTTACTGACTCTGGGAACTCATTCAATCATGGGGTATGGGGCGGAGAGATTGATTCTAAATGGTCAGTGGAATATGTTACAATTTAAAACAAATTTAGCGAAGACTTATCACAAATTTAGTAGCTGTTATGGCCATGCATTATATTATGTGCATGCATGCATCGTATGTGCGTTTGTGGGGGCGTGCGGGTGTATGTGCATGCATGTGAGAGAGAGAGAGAGAGAGAGAGAGAGAGAGAGCGAGAGAGAGAGAGAGATAGAGAGAGAGAGTGAGAGAGAGAGGGAGAGAGAGAGAGAGAGAAAGACAATAGGTAGATGAAGTATGTGGAAGGCTGCGATAAATATCTGAGGTATAGATAGCTCTTTTCATGGTCACAATTTCAGGTTATGCAACCAGAAAGTGGTTACTATTTGGAATAGACCTGAACCTTTCCATTTTAGGTATGCACCATAAATCTCTAGCTAACCCCCACCCACACATCGGTCGTGTTGGGATCGATCAATCTCTGAACTCCCTGGCTAGCAATTTCCAGTAAACTATAAGTGTAAGCTGTTGAATATTTTGTAACAAAATTTAACTGAATGATGTTGATTTAAACAGACGTTAGTTTTGTTCTAATGGAAGCACATAAGATATGCGTCTTATAACCGTGTCTTCCATACCCATAAACATATAATACATTGCAAACTGAAGATCCATCGCCTATAACCCGCCCACCCCTCCCCCAACCATCACCCCCAGCCCCTGAGTTAATTTAGGCTGGAATTTCTTCACAATATTGTGTGGCCATTTGAGGCACGTTAAAAATGCAATCGGTAGTTATTAACCTAACTTGATTGAAAATTAATTTGTTGGAATTTCTACAAATATGATGATCGTTACATGCGGTCTGAGTTGTTTTAAAGATCAACTAGTTAATTTTAATCAGTTGGAGTAACAACTAACTGATTGTCCTTATGCGATACGTTGACCCTTGTAAATTGTCATGGCTAAAAACCACCGAGGTTCAGAAGTTTAATAATCAATTCATTAGACTAACGGAGTCGTCTTCCATAATCGCTCGACAATTGTCCTTATGCGTTAGATGGACCACTTTGTCTTAATCCACCCCATGATTGAATGAGTTCCCAGAGTCAGAAAAATACAAGTCCAAACATGCAGCCGGTCAATAATAAGTACGCTATGTATTAACTCGTGTCAATCGTTATGCTAATTACCCTTAAGGTCACATGTTTGGATGCTAGAAGACACATTATTTTACGATGGGGTGTGGCTTCGCTATTGAATGAGTTCCCAGGAAAAGACGAGTCAAGACATGTACTCTGTCAATCATCCTTGTGTTATGCATTAATCCATGTCAATCGCTACACTAATTACCCCTAACCTCACCTCATTGGATGCCAGAAGACACATGATTTAATGAGGGAGTGGGGCGTCCCTATTGAATGAGTTCTGAGGAAAAGCCGATTCCAGACATGTTACTTGTCAATCGTCCTTAATTACTCTCATTAACCCTTGTCAAACAGCATTACACTAATTACCCTTAATCTCATCTCATTGGATGGCAGGCACGTGATTTAACGAGTGGGAGGGGCGTATTAACACCCTCTGCATCTGATATGGAATGGAAGAGATAGGGACGCTTTTTCCACACCTTTTCAAAAAGCGGCGGAGATCAAAGGAAAAAAGGTGTAAAAAAGGTGCCCCAATCGTCTCATCAGTGGTGGCACCGATCAAAGTAAAAAAGGTGTGAAAACGCATCCCTATCTTCTCACCTCTGCTCTTATCAACTGGTTTTAAATAAATTAGTAATTTCATAAACACGTCAAAACAAATATCACGAAGACGTGATGTTAGAATCGCGATGAGAGGATTGATTTACAATCCTACAGTTCTAGCCATTATCCAGTATAACTTGTCTTAAGAGGGCACTTTTAACCACTTGAATACGAATGGCCAAATCATCAAGTTCATGTCCAAATTAATAAATATTATATTGAATATGTTGAAATCAATTTGACTGAAGGCTCTTGCTTCCTATGAGAGCATCACTATCTCCCAGTTCTATTAATTTCAAGATATTAAAAATAATGTTTATTATATCATAAAAAGTCCCAATATCTGAGATATAATAGACAAAGGTTACGTGCTTTTTGCAATTGGTACTCGGGTGGGTGGGGTGGGGTGGGGTGAGGGGGGTGGCTGGGGATGGGGGGGACACGTGCACCCACTCACCCCACCACCCACCAGGCAGGGCTGTGAACTTGTTTTTTTATTTTACCCGCTGGTGCCGGAGTGATCGCATTTTCAAGAGATACCTCCATTGAAATTGTGGGTGCCACACCCCCACCTCACCCACCCACCCGCCAAATGACCTGGATCTGCCCCTGCAAGCCTCTTTCAGGCGATTTGAGATGGCGGGCAGACACACCTCGCCTGCGGGCAGACACTAGTTGTTTTTCATAGGAGTTGCACCAGGACACGTGACTTTGTATAGTCTAGTATCTATCTATCGTTTTTAAGAGTACACCGTAGCATTGCCGATTACACGCGCGAGAGTATTGTACAGAAAGGTAGACTCTTACATTTTAACTCACCGTGTGGCAACCTACCACTTCAATGCTCAAGCCGACCAAATCAAACCCTACTATGGTCTTGAAGGGTGTCTACCTGCAGACCAAGGGAAAAGTATCATTGTATATTCTGCAATGGTCTTGAGGCGTGTATATTTGCAGGCCCAGGGAAGAATATCATTGTATTTTCCACAATGGTCTTGAGGCGTGTATATTTGCAGGCCCAGGGAAGAGTATCATTGTATATTCCGCAATGGTCTTGAGACGTGTCTATATGCAGGTCAAGGGAAGAGTATCATTGTAAATCCTGCAATTGTCTTGAGGCGCGTCTATTTGCAGGCCCAGGGCAGACTATCAGTGTATATAGTGCAATGGTCTTGTAGCGTGTCTATTTGCAGGCCAAAGAAAAAGTATCATTGTATATTCTGAAATGGTCTTGAGGCGTGTCTATTTGCAGATCAAGGGAACAGTAGCATTGTATATCCTGCAATGGTCTTCAGGCGTGTCTATTTGCAGGCCAATGGAATAGTATCATTGTGTATTCTGCAATGGTCTTGAGGCGTGTCTATTTGCAGGCCAATGGAATAGTATCATTGTGTATTCTGCAATGGTCTTGAGGCGTGTCTACTTGCTGGCCAAGGGAAGAGTATCATTGGATATGTGTAATGGTCTAGAGGCATGTCCATTTGCAGGTCAAGGGAAGAGTATCATTGTATATCCTGTAATGGTCTTGAGGCGAGTCTATTTGCAGGCCCGGTTCAGACTATCATTGTATATCCTGCAATGGACTTGAGGCATGTCTATTTGCAGGCCAAGGGAAGAATATCAGTGTATATCCTGTACTGGTTTTGAGGCGCGTCTATTTGCAGACCCAGGGAAGAGTATCATTGTATATTCTGCAATGGTCTTGAGGCACGTCTATTTACAGGCCTGGGCAGACTATCATTGTATATCCTGCAATGGTCTTGAGGTGTGTCTATTTGCAGGTCAAGGGAAGAGAATCATTGTATATTCTGAAATGGTCTTGAGGCGTGTCTATTTGCAGGCCCGGGGAAGAGTATTATTGTATATCATGCAATGGTCTTGAGGCGTGTCTATTTGCAGACCCGGGGCCGACTATCATTGCATATCCTGCAATGGTCTTGAGGCGTGTCTATTTGCAGGCCAAGGGAAAAGTATCATTTTATGTCCTACAATGGTCTTGTGGCGCGTCTATTTGCAGGCCAGCGGCAGACTATCATTGTATATACTGCAATCGTCTTGTAGCGTGTCTATTTGTAGGTCAAGGGAAGAGCATTATATATGCAGAATTTAAATTCAAGATTTAAACACTTGAGCACTAAAAGGGTTAATTGATATATGAAGCATTATGGGTGGTCTGGGTGGCTGCTGGTACAAGAAGGGTTAAGGTGATACGCACAATCAAGTTAATTTCCAGGTAGAAATACGGGCAAGCTGTTAGATCTTTTGAAATTGCTTTGTTTGGAGGCATATTGCTGCCAAAGCAGCGACAGCTATGCATCAACAACTACCAGTCAAATTTGTCTTGATGTTTTCAACATAATATTTATTATCTTGAAACTTAATCAACGACCTAAAATTCATACACCTTTGTGAAGGAGAATTGCGCTTTTGCGACAGCAAAATGTGCCGGTCAAATTAGTTTCAAAATATTGACCAGCTTACCTGTGTAGTCAGCGTAAAATACATGGGGAGCAATTTCTAGCTATGCCCGTCCACTTCTACCTACTCCTGGCCCACGCTGCATGCGTGTTGGAATCGATGTGAACTGTTTGAAACTTGAATTCCCCGAATCTAAGTTCAAAAGTAGAAATAGAGGTAGGCTGCTAAATATTTTGAGATTAATTTGCTTTGGGTATGCTTCTGTAGATGGCAGCAACGACTAGGTATCAACAACTCTCAGTCAAATTAGTCTCAAAATATACCACGTAATGTTTATTATAATGAAATGTAATCGAGGGAATACAATTCACGCAGCTTCGTGACGGAACATTGAAATTTCGTGAAGAAGTTGCACCACTATGACTGAGCCGTCATCTGTCATGCGACGTATATTATGACGTCCGCACATTGAATGAGAGATCAGATACCGCCATTTTGGAATTAGGGGAGTCAAATTTATATGCTTACGACTCTGTTCACGCGGCAAAACTCTTCAGTTGTTTGCATTAAATGCAGCTATGTATTGATTACGAAAGCTGTAGAATACATCAGCCAGACATCTCTTATAAAACAGTAGCCAGTCAATCTGTCTGTTAACATCTCCGCTCGCTACTCGAATCCATTGTTGATAATGTCCGGATAATAATGTTATCCGCATTCTCTTTGGTACTACAAGGGGTCATGTGTTGAGAGTATCCGACTAGAGTATCCATGATCGATAACCGAAGTGCCAATGGCCCTTGCCATTTTCAGCTATGCCCCGCCCATCACTAGCCAAACTCCACCCACACCTCACGTGTTGAGATTGATCGATCCCCGAATGCTCTAACTATCAATTTCCTGAACACTATACAGGGAAGCTGTTAAATATTGTGTAACTAATTTGACTGGGTGCTGTTGCTGCCTATTCAACAGAATATTTATTAAATAGTAAATACATACAATGTGTACAACACCGCATAGGCCGTCTTCAAACATGCGTTCGTGACGTACGTATCGACGTCATTCATGAGGTCAGTCATTACGATGCCATTCTACACATGACGTAGTGGATTATGACGTCATATAATCGGTGGATACTCTGGAAAGGTGAATTGTGGGCATACGCAAAAGAACACACTGGAGCGAGTACTCGTATTCATAAACCCTAGATCGCCAACCCACCACTCCTCTGGTGCCACTCCAAGGATGATCCCAATCTGGCAGTCAAGTATATAACGTCATAATCAATTACATCACATGTAGGCTGACATCGCAATCATAATTGACAGAGACATTCCATCATGAGCATGGAATACTCCGTCGGTTGTACGAATTGTATGTATTTACTATTTAATAAACAGTATGTTGAATATTTTAAAATTAATTTTACGTGGCGCTGTTGCCAACATTAGTTTCAGAATTTTCAACAGGTTAGCTGTATAGTTACGATGAAATTGGGATTCTGGGAATTCAGGATTCACAGGATATAAATCGATCACAACACGCGCGACGTATGGGCGGAGCTTAGCTAGAGATGGGCGAACTGTTGTTGCACCTATGGAATGGTGAGTCGCGTGTCTATCTCCAGCCAATTCTTTGTATTTGCCAATTTTAGAACTGAAATATCTATTTGAAAATCCTGATTCTTTACCATAGTTCAACGTATGAATCTATACAGCAAAGAGAATAGTCAGTAGGCTATGGACAGATTCAAGACGCCAACTATACACGCGGTATCTACCTGGTAGCATTAACATAAGAACGGAATACGGTTTGGTAAGAATGCAAGCAGCAACTAAACTAGTAACTATGACATCACAGAAAGCAATTACTCAATATGAAATCGTGGTTACTATGTGTTGTATTGCTATAGATTGCGCATTGTGTTTTAGGCATCAGGAGAACGGCACGACTGAATCTGGACATTTAGAACATGGAGTATCTGGCCGCTATCATAATGATGTGGACAACATATGCTGCTTTTACCACTACGGCATACAAAACACCCTCTCTGGAAACTACGGATATAGTTTTCACCCAGTATCAGTCATTTAGAAATGATTTTATTGTCACATCCGGACTATTGCAGAGTCTCACTCTATCACCCAGCCTCACATTCCCCTCCCCTACTCCTATAAACATGGATATTATTACCTCCGAATTGCAAGCCAACAGCCAGTCTGTATACCATGTCGATGCGCTTGATGATTCACCGAGCCACCATAGCAAAGTTATCTTTCCGGATTCTGTATTGCCTATTATCCACAGCAGCTTTACTCTCTTGTCTGAATCACCTGGCTACAGCTTGATTGGGATATCCAGACAAAATGGCGGGAGTGAAATTGACATATATGTAGCAGATAGCACTATGATAACACCTGCATGCTTACAATCTAGCTATATATATACTGAGACTCTCACAGAATTTTCGAGTGGCACCTTTACCACAGATGATCTAGGTATCAGTAGCTCGAGTGAGTATTTTGTATCAAGTAGTGATAGTGTTATGACCATCTCTGACCTATATACAAGCACATCTATTTTAGGAGATACATCATCTAAGAGTAGCGATTTCACGCATATTCCGGTTACCCGATATGTGTCATCTTACCCACCTCGGCAAACTTCGGACTCACCTACCCGATATCCATCGCCCACAAACTCTGCTGAAGAGTCCAGGAGAACAGCACCTCCATCCAGAATAGACCCAGAGAAAGGTACGTAACCCCTCTTATGCCAATCGCACATCAAAGCGCTCAAAAGGCGACTTTTTTTTTTTTTTTTATCAATTAAGCCTTTAATTTGTCAAAAGCTTTCAAGCAAATTGAACTTTGTGCACTGTGAATGGCCATTTGCTGGCCAAGAGAATACTGTTCTTTTGTAAGGTTATAACTGGAATTTAGGAAACTCGTTCTTAAGAGATGATTTTTTTTAATGGTTTGACGATTAAAGGGTTAATGGTAAAGAAAATCTAAATTTGTGTTTAATCAGTATCCAATTGCATGCCAAGAGAAGACAATTTTTGAAAATTGATCACTGGAATGACTGGCTCGGTTACCGAGCCAGTCATTCCAGTGATCAATTTTCAAAAATAATCTTCCCTTAACCTGAAAATAGACAATCCTCAAGAAAACTGCAGAGGAAGTATTGGCCGGTTTTACCATTATACACAGCAAGTTGACGCAAGAGAGGTTAACTAGAGTAAAAGCTAAACAGTCATAATTTATGAATCCAATCTGTCAACGAAACATATGTCGTGATAATGAATTATGTCACATGTAGACTGACGTCACAATCAACTACGTCATGAATTCCGTAGCTAAGTCTGTCAGGAATGAATTCCGTAGCTAAGTCTGTCAGGAAAATTTAAAAGTACATCAATTGTACACATTATATGTTTTACTATCTACTAAGCATTCCGTTTGATATTTTGAAACTAACCTGACTGGGCGCTGCTGCTGCCACAAGCAGGCACAGCATCCAGTCAAATTAGTTTCAAAATATTTCACGACTTACCTGCATAGTGCACTGGAAATCGAGAGTCAGGGAGCTCATCGTTCGATCTATCCCAAGACTGGCAAAGCGAGGGCGGAGCTTAGCTCGAGATGGTTTGGTGGGGGGGGGGGGGGGTGCGTAGCTAAACGTGGATTCATCCATTAATAGATAGATAATGACAGAATAAATATGCGATGTCTAGGGAGGTTACATCATTTCCCATTATATCTAGCTCAACAGATTCATTTTCTATACCATACAACCTAAGATATTCTGCCAGTGCGGTACCTGCTTCCTCTGATTCAGAAAACGCCGTATCGCCCTACTAGCCTGGTAATCTATGTATAACTAACGATTTTGCGTATAGTTACTTTATAGATGACTTTCTAGGTAATTTCTGCGTACATTGCACGCGCATTTGAACCGACTTAGCTCTTTCAAACTGGCTTTCACAGATTTTTTTAAATTCAACGTAAGATGTTGATTGTTTTAACATTAATATCATTGAGAACTGTTGCCATACATTTGTTCTAGTTTATTTCACTAATGTATATTCTGCTTTCACAGTCTTCGTTCGTTATTTCATAGAATATTATTTTGCCATGCATGTTAACCTCATCTACTGTTCTGTGCATTATTTTACAATCATAAGGAATATCACCCTTTAAAAGGAACACATACAAAAATACTAATGCAACATATAAACAGAGTAATCCATTAAAATAGAACAAATAGACTACAAAGTTAAGTCAATGTTCGTAGCCTACTGAACACTACAGTATTATAGGTCCAATAGAATAACACTGTCACATAATCGGGTCATGTTTGATAAGGTTCCACCGCTGGCAAGGCGGCGTTTTCTTCTAGTAAGCGACGCAATCATCGACAGCCATATGAACCCACAACACAACACATTGTTATCTCCGTATTCTCGACGCATATGTACTTAAACTGACTATACTTTTTAGCGATTCCCCAACCCGACACACTTACTCCCACCCAACTTTATGACTGCATTTCTCTATGTGGGGTGTCCACGTATGGCTTTTCGCGTGACATAAATCTGACATAATTTCATTTCTACCATTCGCATATCTGTGCTCCGTGATAAGATTAATCAATGTAAGAAAAATGTATTCATTACCTGAGTCCAATTTTCCCTCCAAATTACTCAGCTGTAGTCCGTTATGCAATCGCACACAATGCATTTACACACGGACACACATTTACACACACGGGTACGCTTCAAATCAAACATCGAATACGGTTAACCATCTAATTACCTTACGCTGATGTATTTTTTTCGGTCTTTCTCTCTGGCTATTCACGTTTTGAACTTTGCCTCAGTGTTCGAATGATCTACACGTAAATTTAATCTAATCTAGCGCATTACTCTTTTTCTCTCAATTCCAGCGGAGTACGTGATTCTGTTGTTGATAGTTCTTAATGCAACCAGCACCCGTTCAGATATTGATGAAGAAAGCCTACATCAAGAGGTAAGGAACGTGATCAATATCGGTGTGTATAATAATAACATACGTACGGGATCTCCAGTGGGCGACCATCTCATATCGAATGTATTAACCGGGTTTAGTAAATGCCAGTTTGAACGAGCTATATTTTCAATTAGGTTGCTAACGGGCCTTTCCAGTTTTAGCTATGCCCGCACATCTCTACTGAAGCTCCAGGCTCCATCCACGCTTCGTCCGTGTTGGGATCGATCGATCTCTGAACTCCATGCCTATCAATTTCCAGAAAACTGCACAGGTAAGCTGTTAAATATTTTGAAACTGCTTTGACTATGCG
This sequence comes from Chaetoderma sp. LZ-2023a, assembly GCA_034401795.1. Lineage (NCBI taxonomy): Eukaryota > Metazoa > Mollusca > Caudofoveata > Chaetodermatida > Chaetodermatidae > Chaetoderma > Chaetoderma sp. LZ-2023a. Next base: position 27,658,453 of record CM067359.1, on the reverse strand, counting down.
CTGTTGCTGGCTATGCATTCAACAGAATATATATATATATATATATATATATATATATATATATATATATATATATATATATATATATATATATATATATATATATATATATATATATATATATATATAGATATATATATATATATATATATATATATATATATATATATATATATATATATATATATAGATATATATTAAATGGCGAAGACACACAATTTGTACAACGTGTCGGACGATTAAGCTTTGAAAGACGGACTATATCGAGTCATTCATGACGTCATGATTAATTCCATCACATGATAGCATATACTGGATCGATACACTTGGAAAGGTCCATTGTATGTTAATTAGGAAGATAGATTCTTGTTCTCATACAACTCATATTACGCAGGCGATATTGAGAGATGTCTAATCGCAACGTGACAACTCGTATGCCCATATCCCAGGCAGAAAATACAGTGTGCGTATCATATTGGTTGATGTTCCAGTTATATTTTATTGGGCTACCAGAATCACTCAATACTATGTGGGTATTTACCAAGATTTACCAAGATAGCAATATATACATAAATACGACAATTCGGTATAGTAATATTTTCCATCATTTCTGCATCAGGCAATGAAACGAGTACTCGATGTTTTAACTCGGGTGTTGTAAATAGTTCTGAGTAGGCGCAGTAGTGCTTACATTAAGAATCTTTGATTAATCGCGTTGGCGGTGTCGTAAATTTAAAGGCGCATATTCACACACGAATGCTTGAAAATAAAATTGTTAAAATTGAATGCTTTTAGAGGTTTAGGTTTTGAGCCTAGATGTAATGCCACGAAATACATCTTAGCTTGTGATGATTTCATTGCGCATAACTTAGCATGATCTTTTAAGGTGTGAAATCTAATTGAAGACACGAGTCGACAAAATTATATACGGAATTAATGTTATGATTTCATTTCATTGCATTGTGGTACACAATTTAAGCCTCTAAACTAGGCAATCTCACCAATTGTATGTTCAACCATTTTGGTTTGATTGTGCACTTTTAATAAGTGTTGGTATAGAATTCGTACCAGTGGGGTGGGTGGGGACGGGGATGAGTGCCAATGCATGATTGACTACCATTGCTATAAGGCATAACGTTAGGAATTCGCCATTACGAAACAACTAGCTTAAGTTAGACCCATTCCCCATGCCCATTAGTTAGCTATGAACGAACGTATGTTAGCAACTTCTCCAGAGTGTATCAGTTGGAGTGAGTAACCAGCAATGATGCCGTTCCGCAAAGGGGATACATGCTTAGTCTTTCACTTCTAGCTTGCCTTCTCGTATCGTCATCCAGTTGACTGTATCTTAACTCTAGGCATCAGCAGTAAGCGTTGTTTTGGCAGAACACTAAATTAAAAACAGAAATGGAATCCAGGGACAGAGTGGATTCCATAAGTGGCCGAGAAGTGCCAAGTAGTGAATGGACACGAACCCATTACTATTAATGGAAGAGGTATACAAATCCCAATGAAGAATGATAATTGGAGAGCTCTTTCGATGGGAGAATAACAAAATAGAAAGTCGGTACCGGTGAACGTTATTCGCCATTTAAGAAACAGTATGAAACCGAGACCCGGTAAAGTAGTTGTCGTCTCCGCGTGTCATGTGATCCGCCAAGTTATTACATTTATTTGCAATACTACAGCAGCACACTACTGGCAGGATTCATATGCCCGAGAAGAAAGCGTGACCAGTTCCGTCATCAGGAATGTACATATCTGACACTGTTAGACCATAACCCATGTGGTCGGTTAGAGAAAGCGAATTAGTAAATGCATATGAACGGATTTTAATCAATGGTTCGACAATAATAGAAGTGAATGCCCCAGTTACACATATCGGTTCAATAGCCGATCGTAGGAGAGATACGTCATGGAAGCAACTAAATTAGCAATACTACCGGTAGAGAATTCGCTTCCTTATACCATATACTTAGAAACGTGTACACACGCATTCATAATTATATCATCGGTTGTCAATAGTCTTTGTGTCCGATAACAGTTTCTAATAAAATTTGCCGAAACTTTTCAAGCAGCTTTGTTTAAAAAAAAATTAGGACTAGTAGCTGCAAATATGCAAGTTGTTTCATACATTCTATTAACACTATTAACATGTCTGGTTTTGAGATTGGAGGGATGCTCTTGTAAAATGTTCTCTAACAAATTGATAGAGCTGCAGCAATATAACAGGCGAAGGGAACTGGTAAGAAACCATCTCCTTGTGGTGGGCCTATTGCTGTGCCAACTTTTATAGAATGCCAGAGTATGCATATGATACCAATTGTATCAATGAAGAAAATGATTTCAATGATGAACCGTTTTGCATAGCTGCAAGACATCACACGGCTACACAGCTAGTCATGAACGAAGCCGGAGACGGGGTTCACACATATATACCTGACACCACAAAGGAGATTACTGCATCACGTGCAACACAGACTACACATGTACCTATACATCAAGAGTGCACGTAGGTCAAATGGCCGTAATTGGCACATCCATGCACATTGTAATGAGATAGAGGTATTTACACACACGCACAACCAGGCAAAGTATGGCGGAAAGGCGTATGTCAACACCGCCCCCAACCCACCCCACCCCATCACCAACCCCATCCTCACCCACCCCCACTACCACCCCACCTCGCCCCATCCACCCCATCCCTCCCTTCACCTCAACCACCCACTCCACCCACACCCCACACACACGCCCAAACCCACCACCGAGGGCAGGCCACTTGGCTAAATTATTCTATTATAATTGTTTATTTTCAGATCCGATTAATATTTCAGAATATCACTGGATTTGTTCGTGTTCGCGTTTTGAGGTAAGCGTAGTGTAATGCTCGGTGTACACGTTAATACATTTTGGGCGTGCATATTACTGCTTTTGCGCTAGTCTTCAAGTATCTCCATACGACAAACTTGTGAGCGTGGTGTTTTATTAATGAAAATATTATTATACGCAGTGACACGCTGTCGCCTTCTTGTCACTTTCTCCTTCATTCACCTAAAAGAGGGAGGGAGGGAGGGATGAAGGGGTGGGGGAGGGAGAGAGAGAGAGAGAGAGAGAGAGAGGGTGGATAGGGATGAGAGAGAGAGAGAGAGAGAGAGAGAGAGAGAGAGAGAGAGCGAGGGTGGGGGGCGGCGGGGTGTAGCGGAGAGACAAGGGCGTGTAATCTTAGTTTATGAAATAAATGTATATAGCTGTAGCTAGAAACCGCAGAGTTACTGCCAATCTCTCTTTAGCTGAGATTGGTTCACGAAAAGAAGTTCTTTGTTTAAGCCCCTACTATTGAAAGGTTGTACTTTCTCCAGAGTATCAATAAAACTGCAGATGCCCATACGTAGACAATTCTTCAGTGTATAAGTATTATCTACTTCAAGTTCCCTTAATAAGTTGGTGTACCCTCCGTGTTCCTTCTTGTTCAGTAACCATGGCCTACACCACGCCAGAGTATTGCTTCATTGCTTCCGTCCACGTTTACTCAGGAGAGTTACAGCGGCAGCAGATGTTAAGTCAGTAGCTTACTCTCAAGATGACTATCCAGGCTGGAATGACCGCTTTATCGTATATTGAACACGTTTTAAACACGAGACAGAGACATGGACACGCATGATATAAACGTCCTTGTCGTATGATGCGATATCGTGTACGATTAATCTGATTACTCTCAAGCGAACACCCGCATATAATATCTCGTAATGTAAATCCGCTTGATTGCGTACCGCGAGAATACGTCTATAATTGTTATTCTGTAAACACATATATCGGTTGATGGAATTTTCGCAGGTACATATGTAGTCGTGGATACGAATTGTATTAAATAATGTATGAATCCTATCTGGCATGCAAACGTTTAACGTCATACCCAATTACCTCATATGTAGGCTGCCACCACAATCATAAAGAGAGAAATACTCCATCATGCACCCGGAATGGTCCATCTGTCACATTCTATGTCTTTACTATTTAATAAACATTCTGTTGAATATTTTGAAACTAATTTGACCGGGCGCTGTTACTGCCATATGGACATATTCAACAGGTTAGCTGTATAAGTACCATGAAATTGTGATTCTGGGAATTCAGGATTCTAATAGTCAGTCAAATGTACGAATTGTATGTCTTTACAAATTAATAAACATTCTGTTAAATATTTTGAAACTAATTTGACTGGGCTCTGTTACTGACATACGGACATATTCAACAGGTTAGCTGTATAAGTACCATGAAATTGGGATTCTGGGAAATCAGCATTCAAATACTATAAATTGATCGCAAAATGGGCACAACATTGGTGGAGCTTAACAAGAGATAAGATAGGCTTAGCTAAAGTGGATTCATTTCTAGTGTTAGCTATCACCCGCCCATCACTAGCTAAGCTCCACCGACCCATTGCCCTAATGAGTTTGGTCGATCCCCGAATGCCCTGACTATCAATTTCCTGAGAACTATACGGTTAAGCTATTGAATATTGTGTAACTAATTTGACCGGGTGCTGCTGTTGCCTATGACTAAATCAAATTAGTTTCAGAATATTCAACATGCTATTTATTAAATAGTAAAGACATACAATTCGTACAACAACGCATAGTCCGTCTTCAACTATGCGTTCCTGATGTACTTATCTGCGTAGTTCATAACGTCATAATGACGTCATTGATTGCGATGCCATTCTATACGTCACGCAGCTTATTATGACGGCATATGATGAGTGGATACTGTGGAAAGACCCATTACAGACCATCGCTCTCTCGATTTTGCTTTATTTGTTTTAATTCCCAAATGTCTTACATTTCATTTTCAAATTTCGGGAATCTTAGTGTAGCCTACACATTCTTACAGTCTATCGTGTGATACATTTTGAGTAAGAACAGATATGGAGTTACCGAGTATACCATATCCGGATCCTGTTTTTCTAATGGGTATAATGGGCGGTCGGGTTGCCGGACGGATAGATGGCCGGATGGATGGACAAAGCGACCCGCTCACCAACCCCTACACGCCAGATCGCTCACCCGCTCGCGGGATCGCCCAACTATAAGCCGGTCAGCCGACCCGCCTGCCTACGCGTTTGCCCGCTCACCGCCCTCCCGGCGCATGCATGCACACTCACATACTCGTACGCACACGCGCAGATCCTCTTCACATGTAAGGCAATGGCAAACCTCATACGGAAATTATTGATCTGAAATTTCAAAACAGTAGATTTGAAAGACATCTTGCCAATGCTCACAATCCGTTTTTGCCATAGTAACGTTCATATGAGCTGCACTGGGTACGGTTCTATGAGACGAGCTGTTCTATTCCTTTCAACTCGAAAGTCAGAATCCAAAAAAACATTTACTGTTTAATATTTATTTTGTCGACTATTTTAAAACCAATTTGCCTGGACGCTGTTCCTGCCTATGGCCGTTTTTCTGTCGAAATAGTTTTATAATTTTCAACAACGTGTCTGTAGAGTCACTCTGAAGTTACGATTCTGGGCATTCATGGTATAAAGCATCAATTTCCGGCCGTGTCTTGGTTCAGACACAGAAGAGGACCCCTACTGATTTTACGAGAATGTCCACCACGTTGTCGAGGTGTTCATAATTTAGTGCAAAATTAATAAGAGGCCAATGTCATTGCAAGACAAGGACGATTTGGAACGAGGACCCATTTGATATCAGTATTATTAGCTGAGTCGAAAATTATCATTTTTCCCAAGATGTACCGAGTGCAATGTGATAATCTTCACTGAGGGTGATAATAGTGGTACGAACTTGGACCGTTTTTGCGATTCTCCCTCCTCTTTTTTACAATTTTACAGTTTTACAAATTTTCCAATACAGTCTATCGCTGAAACGCGATTGAATGCACAATTGTGCGTGCGTGCGTGCGTGCGTGCTTGCGTGCGTGCGTGCGTGCGTGCGTGCGTGCGTGCGTGCGTGCGTGCGTGCGTGCGTGCGTGCGTGCGTGCGTGCGTGCGTGCGTGCGTGCGTGCGTGCGTGCGTGCGTGCGTGCGTGCGTGCGTGCGTGCGTGCGTGCGTGCGTGCGTGCGTGCGTGCGTGCGTGCGTGCGTGCGTGCGTGCGTGCGTGCGTGCGTGCGTGCGTGCGTGCGTGCGTGCGTGCGTGCGTGCGTGCGTGCGTGCGTGCGTGCGTGCGTGCGTGCGTGTATATATATATGTACATATATATATTTAAAATGAACGGCCCAGCGTGTCCCGTCTTGTTGGTATTGTCCTCATAGTCATCTCTAGGAAACATTTGGGGAGTCACAGGGTATGTGAGATTATTACCCTTTATCTAACCAATGAAAATATTTCCCACGCTTGATCTAACCAATGAAATAACACACACACCAACCCCCCTCCACCCCCCCCCCCCCCCCCCCCGTTATCTAACCAATGGAAATATATCGTTGAATTTTACACGTGTGTTTATATCGAGAAATTTGGAACGGGTTGAAAGCCTCCTTTATTTGATAAAAGTAATTATCAAAGTAACAACAGTTTGGTCCGTCTGTCTCTATTTGTCTTCCACTCTAGAAATGAGACTGACATACATTGTCAAGTGGTGCTTGATGTCATTGCGCTGATGAGGAACATTATTAAAAGTAACAACAGCCTAGAGGAGATGATCGCGTTCGAGATGCAACAGGTCTTACTGCGATTAGCGAGTCATGGTTTGGGGAGGTTTACCGTGGACATAAAAGCTACGAAGCTGAGTTTCGAGAAGGTTGCACACTGCAAGTATAGGCCTATTTAATTATTAGAATATGCACTAGTATAGCAGTAATACAAGTTATAATCAGCATAGGTTCATTCATGAAAAGGTCCAGGCTCGGGCGTATGTACGCGCTTACGCTTACGGATACACACACGCGCGTATTGGTTGCTGCCACTAGAGCGATTCATTTCTAGCTATGCACCCCAATTGCTGTTCATTCCAAAGTGCCGCCCATCATTGTGAGCGTGTTAGAATCCGCTAAAACCTCTGAAACCTGTATGTCTATCATCTGAGAGCTGGTAGGGCCTATAGTAGCAACTGCTTTCAGTCAAATTAATTTCATTTTGTTCAACAGAATGTGTATTAAGTCGTAAACCCATCAAAGACATGTTTTCGCTTGCTTCGTCAACGACTCCTCGATTTTCGGGAGGGAGCTAACACGCGACGTATTTGATTATGGCGCCAGAATATACGTGTGTGATCTATAGAAGCCCTCAACGGACCTTTCCACGTTCACCCACACATCATATGACGTCATAATCAACTACGTGACACATACGATGACGTCATAATCTTTAACCTTTAATAGTCCGACACATTATACGAATTGTATGTATTTGCTATTTAATAAACATTCTGTTGAATATTTTGAAATTAAATTGACTGGACGCTGTTGCTGCCTATTAGTTTCAAAATATTTAACGCATATGGCGTATTGCGTCTTACAGACAATGGATGCATTCTTGATGTTTTATAGGATGTAATTTTATGTGACGTGTGCCACAACATATCTCCAACGCTCAGAGTTGATTGTACATATGTTAAGCACTCCTGTGTAGTTCACGCCCACCTCTAATAAGAGCCATAATTGCATAGGATTCCGTGCAGACCGGCACCACTTCCTCAGGTGTGGCTATGCAACTGTACATGCCTCATAAGTGGCTACATGTATGCCATTGTTTTGTGGACTTAACACCTATTCTTGGGAATGATGGACTGTGTTACACTCAGCACACCTCTTTTCAAAGGTTCTGAGGCACTTGAGTTAGATTCTTCGATGTCTGCAATGAAAATGGAGACGATGGTATGGTACTCAGCGTAATTGTGTCCACTGACGCTGAAGAAAAGGTCAGATATCACATGTAGCCAATCTACACATTGAAGAAAGTTATCTTCCTTCACTGATTGTATGTGAGTTAAAACCAGCCGGACATGATCGACGATACAGAATTCAAAACTGTATATCTTTCAACTTCCCCTTCGCTTTACGTCTGGATTAAGTTTGGTATCCTCGACTTGTATGACTCTGGAAAATGTGCGAGAACAGTACCGTCCCCTCTTTGCGTAACACACTCTACAAGCAACACTCTTTCAAGACGATCCAGCACAACTTTACGGCAGGTCATAGTGCTTTTTCAGATAACGCTATTTGTATCGAACTTATTTCAGTTAGGTGTGATTTCAATAGTACGTCAGACAGAGCAGAATCATCATTGACTTGCCTATCATCGTTAGATATACGCATACCAGATAAACATGTCCGATCATAAGTAATTGTTTTGTATCCAACATGATTGTTCAAATTCAGTGTGTTTTCATGCATATCCGCATGTCACATGTTGTCACAGTGTAATATTGTATTCCCTCTCTGCTCGCTTCCTCGTGGGATCGTCCACATGGCGTGATATCTGATCTTGAGGAGGTCACGTGTTCCTTATATCACAAAGTCAGCGTCAAAGAAGTCGACACATTAAGACTTCATGCTAAAGTCTGACTGTACAAATGAGCTACGCAACGCTACTCACTATGTTTATATGGACACCTTGCCCCATGTAGGAAATGCTTAGAGAAACACATTCGAAGTTGCGAAATGAAAAATGCACATATTGCAGAACAAGACATTCCTACAGCCACAGATAACCATGCTATAGATGGAAAACTCGAGCTTTTTCTGGATAGAGGTTGATATTCTGCCACAGCCACCATTTGAGCTGTTATGGGGTGGTAGATGGCACTGATGAAGATGAGAGGGCGTAATATGGGATGATGTAATTATACCGAGATATAATCTGATAAGAATGAGGGATAAGAAATCCGTAAGTTGAATATTTGCGCAGTAAATTGTGTTTAGACAGTTAGCGTAACATGTCAAGTGAACACACATTGTAAGTGTAAGCTATGGTAAATAATGTATACAACGTGACAAATTGGCTGTATTGTAGATTAATGAAAATAGAGATTTGATTCTACTTTAATATGTGTACCTCTGTGGGTTTCCCCGTGATTACTACACAGAGAATAAACTGTAAATTGTAGGGAAATTCCAATTAGAAGTGGAGATATTGGCAAAAAATAGGTATGTGAATGGTTTAATGGCGGCCATTTTGGATTTATGCACATTAGGTAGTGCAAATGAGTGTATTTCTTTGGAACAAGGTTTTTCTCGAATAGCCAGCCCTAACAAACATTTTGGTAGCCATGAGAAATAATTATGTGGGGTGAATGGTAGGCCTCTCCATCTCCCGACCTAATACACTATGTACACTATTATGTCTTCATGACGAGCATAGAGACGTCATTCATTATGTATTCTTATTGTATTCTGAACATTAGCTACATACTACAGAATTGATTATGGCGTCATATATTTTAGGGACAGATCGGATTCATCCATTATAAAAGTCATTTACAATTCACTAAGCATTCTATTGAATAGTTTGAAACGAATTTAACTTGGAAATGTTGCTCCCTGCCAAGTTAGCTTCGAAATATTCAACTACATCATACGATTTTAATTATCTTGTAATTGAGGCGCTGATAATTATGTGTTCAATCGGCTAATTCGCCTTTCCAGGTTAAATATTCATCATATGACGTCATATGACGTAATATGACGTCATAGTCACCTACGTGACGTGTATGATGATGCCATAATCACGGTGTCATGAATGTCGATTTCGTCTTGAGCGCTTAATATTCCGACACGTACGAATTGTATATTTTTACTATTTAATAAGCATGCTCTAGTCCATAGACAGCAACAGCGCCCAGTCAAATTAGTTTCAAAATATCCAACATCTTACCTGTATAGTGTTCTGGAATTGGATAGGCAGCGGGTTCAGGGACCGGCCGATCCATACACGAGCAAGGTATGGGGGAACTTAGCTAGAGATTGGCGGGGCATGGCTACAATTGGAAAGGCCCACTAAAAGCTGATATGAGCAGCCCATATAATAGCACAGTATGCTCACACTTGCAGTCATGAGTGAATTGCTGACTGACCCATGTACAAATGCCATAGTCACGTGTCAACGAGGATACGAATGTCAATATGAGAGTAACGACCAGCCCATGTGCGTGTATCTCTGCGACGATCGCACCTGTTCTCCACACGGTGTGTGTGCCTTTGATCAACAATGGCAACGCATATGTAGGTAAGATATGTTAATAACTGCTAGTTTTAGGTATGTTTTTTGTTACTAATCTACACAGTTGGAAATAAGGAATACGGCCATTCCAGTACATTCATAGTTCAACATTGACCATCATTGACAAATCTACAATACCGTTATTGACGGCAGAATTACTATATCTAACAAGACAAATAGTTAGCAGTTAGGACGACTACACCAACCTCATTTGCGACTGGACATAGAATGTGTGTTAGCTGCATACACTCGCACTGATACATGTTAAAGTCGTTGTGTTAAAGAGTCCCGTGCATTAATGTTCCAAATACTAAACACAATTATGCTGGGAGATTATTTTCAATGATAATCCAAATGATTCCATTATTTCTTTGGGCATTTCTGAGAATTAATTCATGGCACCATTTTATGCCATTATTATGGCTCAACAGTGCAAGTTCGTCTACACGTGCGCAGCATATTTTAACATTTCCATTGCTATCTCTGCATCGCCCATCCCCAGCTACCATCCTGGCACTTTTTACGTGTTCTGGAATCGATTCGGATACGATGATACCCGAATCCTTATTTCAACGCAGTTATATAGGTGTATTGATGAATATCTTTAAACTAACTTGACTGTGGGTCGTTACTGCGTTTGAAATCTGAACTTCTTGTCTCAAAATGTCAACCTAGCTATGTGGGTAAGCTGTTGAATATTTTGAAACTAACTTGACTGGATCCATTGTTTTCATAGGCAGGAATAGTTCCCAGACAAAACAGTTTCACGACATCCAACAGAATGTACATTACATTGTAAATTCATCAAACACATACAGGTCGTACACTTTTGTGGGAGACCTTTCCATTTTCTTGACGGAGATACGCCATTATGAATGTGACATCAGGTAAGAAGTGGCGTATTTTGTTATGACGTCAGCTACTTGAGTGGCAGTCGGATGGGGATTGCATTGCAGTGTTGATACGATATGACCTGGTAGAACTAAACATAGTTATATAGATACCTAATACTATACATATATACATATATAATACAATATTATTATCGGTATAGGCACTAGTCCATGTCAGGATGATACAATAGCCCAAGCAGACCCGCGAATACGAACATGAATAGTACAAAAAACATTAGCTGGACTTGAATATTTTGCGACCGAGACCAGTCTCAGATGACTGTTGACGAGTAGCATACATATAAATATAGCTGTTACACATTACCTCTGTGGTAATGGCGATGCAGGTAGAGGAACGGACCTGAAAATGAATAATATGGAATCTATATAACATAGACTACCAGTACAATGGAACATTTGATATGAGATTAGTATCATGTTAACTGTCTGATTGCTGCAAGTCAATGGATACTAATTCCAATGGATAATCCCTCTGGACATGCTGAATACCCTGACAACAATCTGACTGAAAGATGGTGGTGGCTTAGCCACCAACAACCTTAAGTCAAATTGTTTTCGAAACAGTTTGCATATCCAAAGTTAAAGCCCACGGAAAATGTAGGCTGCGGAAATTCAGCAGGCAGACAATTGAGCGTATAGCAAATGACATGGTCAAAATGTTATAGTTGGAACAGTACCCGCTAAATTAAACCATACCTTGTAACCTTTCTCAATTGATCTTTTAACCTAGGCTAGTCTAGGCTAAGATAGTCCAAGGCACAATTCATGGCAAACTGAAACTAAATTTTGTCAATCATTTCCCCATTAACCATTGCAGCTGTTCTGAAGACAATGAGTTCGTATATTCTGGTCCGCGGTGTGAGAAGAGACAAGAGAAACTGAAGCTGACCAGGGGTCAGATAATTGGAATAGGTGTCGGGGTGAGCGGCTTTGTGATTTTTGTCATGCTCATTGTCCTGGCCGTATCGCTGGCCAAGACGCGGAAACAATCAACAGAGAGGCGAAGTCAACAATATATGTACAGAATGAAGTTTGGGTAAGTCACATGACCTTGTTGTCTTACATAAGTCAGACCAGTTTTGATCAGTTCCATCCTAGAGTCGAATGATATATCACTTTCGAGACAAACGTGCCACTATTTTGAAACTAATATTACTGAAAGTAATTCTAATATGACCATCTACTCCTCTCTCAATCTCTAGTCCTCACATAAACAAACTTATTTCACACCCATTAAACACAATCTTTAACATCATTTATCACATAAACAACACCTTTAGCTCATTCCAGATTGCCAGTATGAATCCGGTCAATAATGCAGCCATGTATTTTCATTGGTTGTTAGTATGGCAACGTAATTTTATTGACCAATCAGAATACGGTTGTCCTCACGAAATTGAATATCCATACGCTGAAGCCGACTGTCCGCTATGGGCGTCTGGCCTTAACAATGCCGCGTGTGATGAACCATAGTATATACGGTATTTTTGACAATGTATATTGTCCGGGCGAGGAGTAATCATCTGAGCGGGGTTGAAATCCCACTCGATTGTCAGACGATCAGGTGGCTGACCAGCAATCAGTTGAAACATAGGCCATTTCCTTCATTCCTTGTTGCCTTTCCACCACTCAGAAGTATAAATGGTACCAATGTACACACTGGGGAAGTGACCAATAATAGACTGAAATAAAAACCAGCCTGGATTTTGCGTGAATGGGACCTGGAATCATGGACTCGATAGACGCCAATCAAATGCATAACTTCTGTATTATTAGTGATGTAAATAAAAAGACTGATTGGCGCAAATTATTCTCATAGTTCAAATTACAAGTACTATATGTTTCGGTGTAACACGTCAAATGGGCTGCATGGCAGGGTGAGTTTAGCCTCTAGGAACACTCGTACGTCAGATGTGCTTCATGGCAGGGTGAGTTTAGCCTCTAAGGACACTCGTACCCTCAAAGGTGCTTCATGTTAGGGCAAGTTTAGTCTCTATGGATACTCCGACGTTAAAGGTACTTCATGGCAGGGTGAGTTTGGCCTCTAGTGGCAATCGTACGTCAAATGTGCTTCATGTCAGGGACACTCTTACGGCAAATGGGCAAGCGTACACTAAAATCTAAACTGGTATTTCAGGGATCCACATTATTGTAAAACATGTCAAAATGTCAGCTTAGATAATAAATAGAATCTCAAACGATTTCCCAATTACTCTCACTATTATCACCCTTGTCGGAAATTACCACGTTGCACGCGCTAAAGCTCATGCAAATTAATCATTTTCAACTCGGTAGATAATAGTGATATTAAATTAGACCTGGGTTGAGATCTCCTTTATCGCTATACATACCGGTATATGGACTGCATCGAAAGTGTCAATTTCTCAGCATCAGACATCGGATACCCGGTTCTCGTTTTTGCCTAAATATGATCGAAACCACAATGAACACACAGTTCTATGGTGATTTTAACGGAGCGATTCAGTTCTATCTAAACTCCGCCCATTTCTTCCCAAGCTCCTCCCACGTTCTGCGCGTGGGGTCGGTTTCAGTTTATATAATTTAACCCTTTAACCCTCTAATTTATTCAAGAAAATATACCACTGGAATGACGCGCTCGGCTATCGAGCCAGTCATTCCGGTGGTAAATTTAAAAAAATAGTTTTCTTTTGGTCTGCAAATGGGCATTTCTCAAGACCGCTGCAGAAGCCATTTTTGGCTGATATGAGTGTTAACGGGTTGAACCCAAGTCTCTCAGAATTTAAGGTAACTATACAGGTAAGCTGTTGAATATTTTGAAACTAACTTACCTGTGTGGTGTTGTTTCCTATTACAGCAACAGCGCCCAGTCAAATTAGTTTCAAAATATTCAACATGATGTTTACTAAATTAGTACAGACATACAATTCGTACAACGACGCTTAGGACATCAACTAAAGCCATATTATTCGTAGTTCATAGACTTGGTGAACTATTCCAGCGTCATGACTGAGTATTCTCCGTAAATTATGATCGTGACGTCAGCCTACATATGACATAATTACTTATGGCGTCATATCAATGAGTGACAGATCGGATCCCTCTATTATTCGATAAATTGGAATAATATTTAAGACATGTTTTGTGAGCTATGCATTGTGCTATCTAATGGATGCATCATGGGTCAAGATTTCCTGGCAAGTCTGTAATGAATGATGACCCAATTCACCGCGGATATCATCTTAAATATTCGCTTTTCTATTAATCGTAAGCCATTATTTACAAAATTCCTTGATAAATTGCTCTGCACGCCGCATATTTCGGATTTTTTTTAGCCCTTTTACACTCAAATCATCTTAGGAAAATGACCATTTTCTGACCAAGAAATGAATGTATTTTAAAATGTATCGTTCCAGTGGTAAATTTTAAAAATAGTCTTCTATTTGTCTGCACATGGTCATTTCACAAAACCACTGCGGAAGCCGTTTTGGCCGGGTACAGTGTTAAATGGCTAAACACATCTAAGCCAATTGTAAATGAACGTACGCACTCCAAATCTTGCTGCCATATACTGGCATTTGCGAAGTCAGTCTCTTGAAAAGAGCGAGTGCTGCCAGTATATTGTTCTAACACCGAAATGCGTTTAGTTGCTTGATCACGGAGGCGTTCATACGCTAGGTTAAAATTACCACTACCACCACCAACAACACCACCGCCACCACTACCACCCCTATGACCTCACCACTACTAAAACCAGCAGCACTAAAACCACCACCACCACCACCACCACCACCACCACCACCACCACCACCACCAGCACTACCAGCGCCACTACTATGACCTCACCACCACCGCCACTACCAACACTAAAACCAGCAGCACCACCACCAGCGCCACCACCATCATTACCACCACTACAACCAGCACCACCACCCCTGCCTCTACCACCGCCGCCGCCGCCTCACCACCACCACCACCACCACCATCACCGCCCACCGCCACCACCAACACCGCCACCACCCCCACCACCGCCACCACCGCCACCACCGCCACCGCCGCCACCACCTCCATCACAGCCACCACCAACAGCATCTTAGCAATTCGCTCCTTATGTGCCTCTCTTTTAATGAAATTGGCATTCCGACAAGATTTACTGCAATATTCACCTACGCTACTGAGTGAAGTTTGGAGATTTTAACACTTTAACACTAATATCAGCCAGCAAGGCGTCTGCAGTGGTCATGGAAATGTCCATTTGTAGACCAAGAAAATGTTTTTTAAATGTTACCACTGGAACGACTGGCTCGATAACTGAACCAGTCATTTTAGCGGTAGATTTTCAAAAATAGTCGTTTCTTGGCCTGGAAATTTACATTTCTTATGAGGAAATTGCTATTTTCTTGAACAAATTTGAGGGTTAATCGTACAATGACATCAGTATACATAAAGCAACTTGCATCACCTAGCATCTCTGGAACACACTGTTGAGGCATGGGAAATGTTGGACTGGTCACCAAAACGCAAAATAAGCAATATAGTGCTAAGTACACATCTCTGATTCAAGCCAACCATTGGAAGAAATTAGCTGTTATGATTTCACCTTTCTAGAGTATCCCTCAATTATCTGACGTCATATGACGTCATACTCCGCTAAGTGGCGTATAGGATGACGTCATAATCATTACGCGATAAATGATTCTATTTGGTCCGTCGTTAAATCTTAATAGTTCGACACGTTGGAATTGTAAGACTCTACTATTTAATAGACATGCTGTTGAATATTTTGAAACTGATTTGACTGGACGCTGTTGCTGCCAAAATTAGTTCAACATGTTCAATAGCTTACCTGTAAAGTTTTCTGGAAGTTGCCACATGTTGACAGAAAATAATAATTTTGTAAAGCAATGCGTTTCTACATAGGTAAAGGTGCATATTCACAGCAGAATGATTCAAAATAAAATTGTTGAAATTATATACTTTTAGAGGCTTAAATTGTTTGCATAGATGTAATGAAACGAAATAAATCTTAGCATATGCTGATTTCATTACGTATACATTAATATAGTTTTTACGTTGCTAAACTGAATTAGAGGCACGAGTCCCTAATTCAAATTTACAACTAAACCTACGAAATGTATCTATATGGAATGAAATAATCATATGTAAAGATTTATTTCGTTTCATTATATAGGTATACAACATTTTAAGCCTCTAAAAGTATATAATTTCAACAATTTAATTTTCAAGTATTTTGATGTGAATATGCACCAAATACAGAATGAAAATCCAGAAATTGGCAAAGTAGATACTACATGCACGCTTGTGCACATGCTTCTATGACGGTGTATAAAGCATGGATGTGGTCAGTCATATGTCTGTTTCTTTTTAACCATATTTGCGAATTTGCCAGAAGCTTATGCTCAGTGTCAAAATCATGAAGTCAAACGTGTACCGTACTTCAGATCAGTTTATATAGTTTGTTAAAACTGTAATAGTTACGAGCAACGAGCTTATCTCCCATTCGTGTACATTGGTGTTTAAAAGCTACGGAATGACGTCGAGTCATTAAAAGCTACGGAATAACAGCGATTCATAAAAGCTACGGAATAACGGCACGTCCTAGTGAAAGCATCATTTTCAAGTACATTATTAAACAGTCCGGTCATATTGCAGCTAGTTACTCACCCAGCCAAAGGCCGGTGTGCGCATTGAGGTTGGTGCCGACTGTGTCTGTGTGTGTGTGTCTGTACGTGTATCTGTCTATTTATCAGCACGATATCTTCGGAGACCATGAAAGTAGAATCACAAAATTCGGCATATCGAGTCATATTGTAGATGGCTAAGCGTAAAGAGTAAATCTGGAACGCACGGAGGTAGAATCACTGAATGTGGTACATCCATTCATATTATAACTGGCTAGCAGTCCTATGAGTCTTAGGACAAAGCATCACATATCTAGGTCAATGGGTCACAGGGTGCACACGGAGCACACAGTTTTGACCATAACTCGGGAATGCAAGAAAGAAGAATCACTTGATCGCACGCCTTCATATTACCGCAGATTTTGATTGCTTTTCCCTCAGGTCGACGGATCAAACGGCCACCAAGTGCACTGTTAAAATAGAGTACAGAGGTGTGAGTCAGTGTCTCCTTCGACTGCATTCTGTTTGGCACTGCTGTACTGTCAGCAGATTGTTCGAATTGAAGTCAATGGCAGAAGACTAATCAGGTTTAGTTTAAACCCTCTTTTGTTAACTTACCTCTTTAAAGTTCTCATCTATTCATAAAAGATATATATCCTACCTAAATGTAGGACTATTTGCTACTTTATGGATACTTTAACTAACTTGCGCTGTAGCCGCCATTTTAGATCAATATTTGCTGCCGCCATTATTCCAGACTCTAGTGTCTTCGCCAGTGAGCAATTGTTCGTATAAAACCATTCTCGTAATGCTAATGCTGGTCATTCTTTTGCTGGCTTCTAAGATGAGCACACGGTAATCATAGCATAGTACAATACTAGTTCTATATTTCCTATGGTGCAAATAAAAACAAATATATCCATACCAAGTTTACTGAATGCTGTTGCTTGCTATAGCAGCAAGAGCTTTCCATCAAACTGTTGTCAAAATAATCAGCCGATAATACAAGTGTCACTAGGCACAGTTTTGATAATAATTTGGCTGAAAATAATTGACGAAACAACTTTCAATCAAATTGTTCTCAAAATAGTCAGCAAGGCAATCAAAGTTGCAAGACTTGCTGAAGATCTTACTCAGACAGCAACAGCGTTGTTAAATTTTTCTGAGAATAATTAGCGAGCTTTCTTTTTATTAGCTAACAAATGCATACACAATAAGTTAGGTATATGTGATATACAGAATCGAGACCCCGTCCCAGATATGCTCGAAGATTCTGTTCATTTCATTGCCAGTCAGGAGGTAAGCATATTATTCTATTCGCTGTAGGCATGTCAGAGGCGATCGCGCGCTTGCTGGCGGACTGCTTGGTCTTTGTGAACATATTTCACTCTGAAATACGCCTACACTATAGGACGCTACAAGCGTCTTCGCGCCAGCCGAAGAATGACTAGCATTAGCGTTACGAGAATGGTTTTATACAAACGATTCTCACAGGCGAAGACAACAGAGTCTGAAATAACAGCAAATATCTATCTAAAATAGCGGCTACACTTCTCGTTAGTTAAAGTGCCCATAAAGTAACAAATAGTCATAAATTTAGCTTGGATATGTATCTGTTAAGATTAGATGAGAACTTTAATGGTCAAAACCGCCGTAAACGGACTATGTAGCGGTCTTGAGGAATGTCCATTTTTTCATACAATAGAATAACATTTTTGGTTTAAACCTGATTTATTTGTTCAGATGGAAGCACGATAAGACTTAGAGTCTTATGCTCGTGTCTCCCATACACATACAGATTATTCAAAACTGTTTTACAACAAAATGGTGGCAAATCATAATAGTTTAATTAATTGTAGTCTATTGGTGTGCATTAGTGTGTGGATGTTGAGTGTGAGGTGGGGGAGAGTAGGACGAAAGACCAAGAGAGAGAGAGATTAGGAAGGGGGGGGGGAGAGGGTGAGAGATAGAGAGAGCGAGGAATATGATCAAATGGAAGAATAGCCGAGGTGAGCTCTAGGTGCTCCTTCGCCCCGACCTGTACGTGTTGGGCTGCTGTCCATTTACCCCTTAAACTATAAGTTCGCAAACAGGAAGCTACTGAAAGCGGTTGGTGTTAATTATGTATTGACATACCGTATTACAGATCAGTTTGTTCATTTCCAAGTTGGTAGTGTAAGTCCCGTATAGAAGCTGGTTGACCGTAAGATTAGCAAGAGAAATATCGTTCAAGGCAAGCTGATTTTGGAAAACGACTCTTTGCTCGTTAAAAAGGGCACAATGTAAGAGGTAGTGGTGTGTAGATTCATCATTGTGCCCACAAGAACAACTGGCAGATTCCGACAGAAAGTTGTCAAATAGATGTCGGTTTAAAGAACTACAACCATTTCGGAGCCTGCATAGCATTAGGTTGGCAAACCTCGGGCCTACGTAATACCACTCAGGGGGTTGTCGTATGGATGACATAGCCTTGAGTTTGCTTTTAAATTCTAGAAGAGTGACAGAATCTCTCACCGGCACAGGAAGCATATTCCAGGCGCGGATCGTTGCTGGGAAAAAGGATCCATAGAAGAGCTCAGTACCGCAGCGGAATGGAGTGAAGAAATTTGGATGACGGATATTGTAAGGATTTCGTACTTGGGCTAGTGTGGGAAGATGGTTGACCAGAACCTCGCATGTCATCCGTTTAATAATTTTAAATAGCATAGATAATCTATGAAATTCACGTCTGATTGACAAGGTTTCGATGCCTGTTTCTAAGTACAGGTCTTCAGTGCTCGCACTACGTGTCATTCCACATACCGTTCTGAGACCATCTTTTTGGATATCCTCTAGCCGAATTACAAGATATTGTGGAATATTATCCCACACAATATCTGCATATTCTAACGATGGTCTAATAAATGTTTTGTACATGATCTCGAGACATTTACCGTCTAGAAAATATTTTAGACCTTTAAGTAAGGAGAGTTTGTGTTGAGCGTTTGCTATGAGATTACTCACATGGTTAAGCCAATTCCCTTTGTTATTAAAGGTAATGCCGAGGTGCTTATGATCAGTTGATGGTAGAATTTCAGAATCTTTGAAGTTGATTGAAAAGGATGTGGGCTCGTTGCGCAGGGAAAAAATTAGAGATGTAGTTTTCGAGGCATTAAACTCGACGAGCCACATGTTTGCCCAATGCGTCATGGTCAGTAGATCGTAATCGAGTGTGGCAGTGTGTTCTTTTAGATCATCTGACATTACATATAGGCATGTGTCATCAGCAAAAAGTCTAATATTGTGAATTATATTGCTGGGCATGTCATTAATAAAAACTAAGAATAACAAAGGACCAAGCACAGAGCCTTGTGGCACTCCATCATGTAAACGAAGTAGGGTGGACTCATTGCCGTTTATAACTACTCGCTGGTATCGGTTTCCAAGATAATTTTCGAACCATGTAAGTAGATTTCCACAGATACCAAAATTCCTAAGCCTCTGTAGGAGGCCACGATGCCATACTCGATCGAAGGCTTTAGATATATCGAAGAATAGAAAGATTAGTTCCTTTTGATCGTCAATGGCTTGAGTAATATCCGTATAGATATCAAGCAGTTGATTTACTGTAGAATGTGATGGAAGAAAGCCAGACTGATATAGAGTGATATCATGTCTAATATAGTCATAGATATGTTTAAAAACGGTTCTCTCCATAACTTTACTAAGACAACTCAACAGTGATATTGGTCGATAATTTGAACATAAGCTCGTGTCTCCTTTCTTGAATATAGGAGTTACATTAGCGATTTTCCAAGAAGTGGGGAACTGCGCACTAGAAAGTGAGTAATTAAAGAACCGCGCTAGTATTGGGACCAATACTTGTTGGCTCTCGAATAAGAGTTTCGGACTTAATTTATCCGGGCCAACAGCTTTAGACGTGTCCAGATTGGACAGTACATCGGAGATGTCAGTGTTTGATATTGTAATTGAGTGGAGAGTATTGTCCGTATACATAGATAGAGGCGGTAAGCTGGCATTAGCATCGTCAATATTGGCGATGCTAGAGGAGTACCGGTTAAGGAGGCCTACCTTTTCTAAAGAGTCGTAAGAGAATGAGTCGTCATCGCGCTTTAGAGGCGGCATTTCGCTAACATTAGAGTTAGTATCACATAGGAACGTCTTGCATATTTTCCACCACTCTTTAGAACCTGTGCGTCCATGCCTTATTTTTTCAGCTAATTTATTCCTGAAGTTTTCTTTCGCTGTTCGGACTAATGTATTGATGCGGTTTCTCTGTTTTTTTAAAGTTGGCCACGTCTTGCCCTCGGTTAGTTTTTCTTGATTTCTTGAACAATTTTTCCCTGACTCTCATTTCGTGCTTTATTTTGCTGGACATCCAGACTTTATCGTTTGGGTTTATAGTTATAGTTTTATTTGGTATACTAATACTAGCAGCGGCAATAATGTTTGTAGTGATTGTCTGACACCAAATGTCGACGCCATTAGCATCGGAGATGTTGTTCCAGGGTGCGTTAGTTAAGTGATCCCTAAATAAATCCCAATCAGCTTTCGCATAGTCCCATATATGGCGAGTGTATGTTTTACGTTTAGGTATGGAGGATGATAAAACCAAATATACTGGAGTATGATCACTACAAAATGGCGCAAGTACTCCACTCTCTTTTACTATTCTGGCACAGCTGATACTAATTGGATCAAGTAATTTATTTGAAATGGGTCGGGTTGGTTCTTGTATTAACTGGTGGAAGCCAAACGTAGATAAGATGTCACGTAGATGATGCTTAGATGGATTGAGAAGATCGTCGTTAATGTCGCCGAGTTGGACAAGATTTTTGTTTGGATTTAAGTCGCGAATATAATTTTTGAAAGTTTACCACTGGAATGCCTGGCTCGGTAACCGAGCCAGGCACCCCGGTGATACGTTCTCAAATATAGCCTTCTTTCAGCCGGCAAATAGAAAATGTTCACGATCAAGCCGATCAAAAACAGCACCTGTATTGGTCTTGAGTAATGTCTATTGGCACGACAAAAAAATTTATTTTTGTAAATTTTGTTGTAAAAATTATAATTCTCTTGAAAATGCACGCCCGTTAAAGGCTTAATTGATAAAAAGGCGTCACATGAGCGCTTTGAGGCGTGATTGCCACATGGGGGGTTACATGCCACATGACTGACGCTAGTTGATTTTTGCTCCGTACATGATGTGGCGGTGTTTGAGTTAGTATAGTCATCAACGGAGTCAGAGGATAATTGTTCCTATTTTCAGGACGGAGTCAAACAGCAAAGACCTTAAAAGAAAATCATCAGGATTCAGCATGTTTGAATCACCTGCTTATCGTGACAGTCAGAGAGATTCCGTCATATCGGTGGGTGACAGCCTCGAGGAACAAGCTGGATACCTTGTGTTGACCGACGATTATACATATATGCGGATAGCCGATCTAGCTCAGGAACGGGGTAAACCAGGTTAGAGTTCATTGCCATTATTGCTGAAATGTACTATTACTTTGCCTTGACCCTCATATTTGTGTTTTTCGCTGCTCACAGCTATGTCTTGCTTTATCATTTAATCTTCGTAATTGCTATTATCACCAGCAGCACCGCAACAACGACCGTCTCCAGCAGAAGTAGTAGCAGCAGCAGCAACAGGCGCAGCAGCAGCAGCAGCAGCAACAGGAATAGCAGCAGCAGCAGCAGCAAAACCACGACCACTACCAGCACCCCCAACAACAACAACAACTCCACCACCACCACCAACAACTCAACCACCACCACCAGCATCACCAGCACCACCAACACACCACAACCACTACCTCTACCATCGCTACCACGCTCACCACCACCACCAACACCACTACCACCATTACTACCACCACCACCACCACTGTCATCCCCACAATCACCGCAGCCGCCGCCGCTGCTGCCGCTGCCACCATCGCCACCAGCACCAGCATGGCCACTACCACCACCAGCACCAGCATGGCCACTACCACCACCAGCACCAGCACCACCACCACCACCACCACCACCACCACCTCCACCACCACCACCCCCTCAAACAACAACAACAACAACAACAACAACACATTCACCATTACCGCCGCCGCTGCTGCCGCCACTGCCATCATCGCCACCAGCACAACCACCACCAGCATCACCAGCATCACCACATTACCACCACAGTCGGCATCAACCACCACTAACCCTAGCACCACAGCCACCACTACCACCACCACCACCACCACCAACAGACCAACCCCATCTTCATCACCACCAATACGACCGCCGCCACCATCACTACCACCACCACCACCACAACCACCACAACCACCATCATCATCATCATTATCATCATCATCATCATCATCATCATCATCATCATCATCATCATCATCATCATTCAATTCGAGTGGTTGTGAGACAGGTGCTTGAAAGCCAGTCAGGTGAAAGAGGACTTGTGTCCTCTGGATGCTGGTCTGGTGGTAGAACAATCGCCTCCCAAACGCTTGGCGACATGCGCCGCAGAATTGTCAGGTTCGAACCCCACTCCGGTCGAACAATTGAAAAAGGTTAAATTACATTCCAGATGATGAATGTGCTACATCCTAGTGCCAGTGCGTCCTCAAAGAAAGAGTTCTTAGAACTAATGCTTGACAACAATAAAAACGGCATACTTCTGAATGCCTAGTGGTCTAGCAGGAGGGATCTCTGGAATGTACACCACACAATTCCAGTCAATTCGTGTGGTTGTTAGATGGGTGGTTGACAGCCAGTACGGTGAAAGAGGATTTTTTGTTTTGTGAATGATGGTCTGGTGGTAGAATACTCGCCTCCCAAACGCTAGGCGACGGATGCCGCAGAATTGTCAGTTTTGAACCCTACTCTGTTCGAAAAACCCAAAAAGGTAAAATTACAGAATGAACTGCATCCTAGTGCCAGTGGGTCGTCAAAGATATGATTCATAGAATTAATGCTTGGCAGTAATTTAAACTACAACCATCACCACAACCACCACTACCACTACGACTACCACTACTACCACCGCCGCAGTCGCAGCCATCGCCGTCGCCGCCGCTGCCGCCGCCACCGCCACCCCTCCCCGCCACCACGACCACTCCACAACTACCACCACACTTTTGTTGTTTCTATATATCTGTCTTTCCGATCTCAGTTCTGTATTTTATCACCTTCCTGCTCATTTATGCCATTATCAATTATCTGATCCTACTCATCGTCCAGGTTGTCCTTCTTAACCTCTTCATTTCTGGCCATCTTGCATTGTTCACTTTCATGCATTTCATTCATTCATTCTTCATCATCATCATCATCATCATCATCATCATCATCATCATCATCATCATCATCATCATAATCATCCTCAAGACCACCACCATCATCATCATCATCATCATCATCATCATCATCATCATCATCAACTATCAACTCCAATCTACGTGACATCTTGGTTAATTCGAAATTAACTCTTCAAAAACCTTCAGAATGAATGATATATATTATTCATATTTTATAGGCCATACCGCCTCTATCAAACAAACATAAGAAATCTCAGACAATAAAATAAATAAAAAATATCTCCCAACCTTGGGAGATCCTGAGCCAGTGCGGTTAATCATATAACCACAACCACCACACCGACCACCACCACAACAACCACCAGCATCACCACCACTACTACCACCACCATCTTCATCAACCACCACTACCACTACCACCACAGCCACCGCTACCAACACTTCCACACCAGCCCAGCCCTCCCGACCACCACCAACACGACCGCCATCACCACCACTAACACCACCACTACGACCACAACCACAACCGCCCCTACCATCATCATCATCATCATCATCATCATCATCATCATCATCATCAACAGCATCATCCTCATCATTTGATCACGACAGCCACCATCACCGCCACCACAACCACGACCAGCAAAACAATAACGACCACCGCCACCACCACCTTCAGCATCACCACCACTACCACTACCATCGTCATCATCCACCACTACTACCACCACTACCACCACCACTACCACCACAGTCACCACTAACACCACATCAATCCCAGCCCATCCCCTCCCCACCACCAGCAGCAGCACAACCACCACCACAACCACCACCACCATCATCATCATCATCATCATCATCATCATCATCATCATCATCATCATCATCATCATTGGCACCCGACATATTCCACAGTATCGGCGTATGAGACGAGCTCGACCCGTTTTAGATATTTCATTTCAATTTTCAACCGATCCATTACTGGCCTTTTAATGTTGGTAGTAAAAGTATACTTTTCTGTCTTTCAGATTTACCTAACCGTTCTCCTTCAATGTACGACAATCGCGGCCTGAATTTGCAAAACAAGGACATTGCTGGATACATAATCCCTACGACGGTTCCAAAGCATGATGCACCACCAGTGCCCGCCATGGACTCGTATTATAAGACGCCTCCATATTACAGTAGCAGCCTTTTTGATTCTAAAAGCCAGGTCGTCACGCCGCGCGGTAGTAGAGAGTCAAACGCAGACAATGATATGTCCTCTGAATACAGCACCTCTAACACTGCTTCCGAAAAGCAGTTGATCGCAGAGCGGACTGATTATGAACACACTCATTTTTAAGACGATTCTGCATAGTGATTCCACTATGCAAGTACACATACATTAATGCACGGATACACACACACGCACGCACGCACGCACGCACGCACGCACGCACGCACGCACGCACGCACGCACGCACGCACGCACGCACGCACGCACGCACGCACGCACGCACGCACGCACGCACGCACGCACGCACGCACGCACGCACGCACGCACGCACGCACGCACGCACGCACGCACGCACGCACGCACGCACGCACGCACGCACGCACGCACGCACGCACGCACGCACGCACGCACGCACGCACGCACGCACGCACGCACGCACGCACGCACGCACGCACGCACGCACGCACGCACGCACGCACGCACGCACGCACGCACGCACGCACGCACGCACGCACGCACGCACGCACGCACGCACGCACGCACGCACGCACGCACGCACGCACGCACGCACGCACGCACGCACGCACGCACGCACGCACGCACGCACGCACGCACGCACGCACGCACGCACGCACGCACGCACGCACGCACGCACGCACGCACGCACGCACGCACGCACGCACGCACGCACGCACGCACGCACGCACGCACGCACGCACGCACGCACGCACGCACGCACGCACGCACGCACGCACGCACGCACGCACGCACGCACGCACGCACGCACGCACGCACGCACGCACGCACGCACGCACGCACGCACGCACACACACACACACACAATGGACCTTTCCATAGTAATGACGTCTTATGGCGTTATAATCAGCTAAGCGGCGTGTAGGATGACGTCATACTTATTACGTCATAAATGATTCTATGCGGACCGTCTTTAACTCTTAAAAGTCCGACACGTTGTAAAAATTGCATGTCTCTACTATTTAATAAACATGCTGTTGAATATGTTGAAACTAATTTGAATGGGCGCGGTTGCTGCCCTAGGCGGCAGCACCCAGTCAAATTAGTTTCAAAATATTCACAACAGCTTACCTGTGCAGTTTGCTGGAAATTGATAGTCAGGAAGTCCGAGATCGATCGATCCCATCACGAGTGATGTGTGGGCGGAGCTTAGACAGAGATAGGCGGCGCATAGCTAAAAATGGAAGTTCCATTGACGATAATGAATGCTTACACTTGTTGGCATAACTGAGTGGAAGCTGCGTGCAGACGGAATCAGATTGCATCAACCTTTTCCACGATATCTTGACCATTACGGACATCATGGGTTCATTTATGTTCATTTCCGTCTTTATTGGTTCTAAATGGCAATTTCTGAGCTCTGATCGCACAGTGGTTAAGTTGTAGCTATGGCGTCCTCGGCGTGCATGCCACTTCTAATTGCTCGTGGCGGTGTGTATTCGCTATTATTCGAAAAACCATAATGCACAGTGTAGTGCAGGGTGTTGATTTTAAGAGTAGGCCGTGCGTGATGCGTGATGGGTTGCAAGTGTTTGTGATGAGAGGCATAAAGTGTGTTCAAGAAGTCCTTTGGAATCTCCTCAGCCGTCCAGGTTGCATATTACTATAAAGACAAGTCTAGCGTCGTGACTTTCAGGGACATGTAATTCCGCGAATCCACATTTCCCAGAAGGACTGGCAACCATTGTTTCCTTTTGCACAACAATTTGCTATGTCGGATGTACGGCATATGAGTATATCGCATATCCACCCACACCACACTCACTGTACCACCCTCACCCGCAACACCCTGACCACACCCATGCACCACAAAACATACATACCCCGACACACAGAAGTATTGGTACATGCACACCACTGCAAGGAGGTATATTTGTCATGAGCAGTAGACTGTAAGGACGTGTTCCCATATGTACTCTGAAACAGTTACTCCGGTTTAAAACTGAGTGGTGCAGATATAAACTGCGTTGGATTCCCATAACATATTTACGTCAGGGCAACTACTTTCTACTTTCTTCTTTCTTATTCAGGGTTTAACAATGTTCTTCTTTATCTTCATCTTCTTCTTCGTCTTCATGAAAATAATCGTCTGTTAAAAATGCAAATATGTCGTTCTTTTCTACACTACATTATAATTCTTTTCAACAGAAGATTATTTTAAAGCTTAAGCTAACGACACTTCATAACATCATTGAAGATGTATATGTCTTGAGAATTTTGCATGGAGTAAATTTATTGTCTAGATCCTATTTCAAACGCTTTTTTTGTCACTATATTTAGGGAGCGGCATCAAAATGATCATAAATGGAGGAATCCAGATTTAGCTACGCCCGCCCTGCTCTAGCTAAGCTCCACATACGCTTTGCCCGTCTTGGGATCGATCGATCCGTTCGCTCTCTGAATCTCAATTTCCAGAAAACTATATAGGCAATCTGTTGAATATTTTGAAACTATGGCAGCAGCAGCGCCCAGTCAAATTAGTTTCAAAACATTCGACACAATGTTTATTAAATAGTAAATACATATAATTCGTACAACAACGCTTACTCCGTCATCAATTACGCGTTCGTTACAAACATAGTTGCGTAATTCATGACGTAATTGACCATGACGTCAGCCTACGCATCACGTAGTTGATTATGACGTTATATGATTGACTGAGAAACTGGAATCCTCCATTATAATTTTATTGCGAGGTGGTATAGCTGTTGTGTTATGTAATCACTCAGTTAATCCCTTGTACATGCTTAATATTATATGTAACTTGTATGCATAATACATCAAACATTGTTATTCCATTGGCTCATGGGCGTTCTGAGTGCGGTGGCATAACCGATAGAAATGATAAATTCTCATTATGACATAATGACCGAATAATCAGATTGTCATAAATATTAGGGTGGCATCACTGTTCGCCGTAGTTGACATGTAGTCAATAATGTGCTAATGGTGACTAGAATCCCACGCTTTTTAACATTTACTTTCCGAAGTATCTAACTTATCCGATAAGTAGTTAGATAGAACCAACTGTCTACGCGATGAGCTGTTATCTTGACCGGGTCCGATATGCAACACCTACTCATGGTCCATTGTCTTCAATGACATAATCGAGTCTCGTGTGCAAAACACATGGGCCCCTATATCTAGTGCAATGTCCATTCCCAATGTACAGACACAAGACGCGTGTACCAGTCCTAGCACAGCTTTCTCTCCAATGTCCACGGCTCAGCATTGTAGTACGTCCGGGATCGTTCATCATCTTTGGTCGGTTGATGACATCAAACGCCCGAGACATGGCATGCCCATCTTGTGAAGGTCCCGATGCTTGGGCATGAACTACTAACAGCAACATTCGTGTGAGCATCTGCCCCGTGCTTTAAAGCCTCTTTGGTAGGCTCCAGTGAAACTGTTCTTTTCTCGACTGCGGGACAGTGCCGCATTGGATACACTATCCCTGATGTTGTTGAAAAGGACTGCAGGCCACGCGATCGCTGATGTTCCACGATGAGTCCTTTGTTTGGGCAGCGCGATAACTATACCTTGGCCACCAGCGTCGAGGCAGAGTAAAGGCAGAGTCTGTTATGCGCGTGAT
>CM067359.1:27584571-27624571 GCA_034401795.1 Chaetoderma sp. LZ-2023a | reverse complement strand
TGATATCTAAGATCTTAAGTCAAGAAATATGGCGTCTTAAGCATATAATCCTTTCATGCTACTTATGACGTAGATACACATATTCTTTGAAAATGCACTCAGCTTAGATTGGATAAAGGTAGCTGTATACCATACGCCATAAATGTGCAATGGGGCGCTACTACTAGATCGTAATGGCCTTGACTAATCACCACCGTGTTCTGTTTACTGATAGGACAATGCTGGTATCTAAACCAAAAAATTAATTTTGGTAAAAAAAACTCTTGAAAAGGCTTGAAAATAAAATTATTTCCTAATACCTTTAAAAGTCTAAATGGTGTGACTCGATGTAATAAAACACTATAATTATTAGCTTTTGTTGTTTATACTACGCGCAAATTATTATAATTTTTTAACTTGCAAAGTTAAATTAGGGACACAACTTAAAAATGTTATGTTTCGATTCACTACATCTAGACTCACAATTTATACTTCTAAACGTATACAATGTTGACAATTTCATTTTCACGCATTTGTGAATATGCATCTTTAAATATGTGGAAATGTAATGTAGAAAATGTGTGTCTCTGTTCATGATTTCTTTAATTTGTGATCAGTACGAAATTTAAATATCATTTATAATATATAGTATACCTCTATGAGACACCAAGTGTGCATTTCGAACAATGGTTGTCCAACGTATGTCACATACCAGATACCAGCATGATACACGTACACGTGTTAAGTGTCTAGTCGCCTAGTGGTTCCAGATTTAAAATTGTTATATAATCACATAAATACAAAGCTCGATTCAGATGAGATGATCCAACTATATAATACGGCTACACTGAGAATCAGTGCGGGATTCACGCATGAAAGACCAATAGTCGATGGGTTTGCTTTTACAAAGGTGATAAGTCCAGTTACACCCGGATATACACATTTCCTAAAATTTGTCACAGGCATTAGCTATATCTAAAAGGAACTTTTATTTTAATTTGCATTTCACAAATGGTAGTGTATGCGTGCGTGCGTGCGTGCGTGCGTGCGTGCGTGCGTGCGTGCGTGCGTGCGTGCGTGCGTGCGTGCGTGCGTGCGTGCGTGCGTGCGTGCGTGCGTGCGTGCGTGCGTGCGTGCGTGCGTGCGTGCGTGCGTGCGTGCGTGCGTGCGTGCGTGCGTGCGTGCGTGCGTGCGTGCGTGCGTGCGTGCGTGCGTGCGTGCGTGCGTGCGTGCGTGCGTGCGTGCGTGCGTGCGTGCGTGCGTGCGTGCGTGCGTGCGTGCGTGCGTGCGTGCGTGCGTGCGTGCGTGCGTGCGTGCGTGCGTGCGTGCGTGCGTGCGTGCATATACGTGCTTGCCTGCGTGCGTTTGCACGTGCGTGCGAGCGTGGGAGCGAGCGCGCGTACATGTGTGTGTACGTGCGTGCGTGTGTGCATGCTATTTTAGGTACATAAAATGTTACCAAATACCTAATATATACAGTTTAACTATGTTCCGCTCATCTTTAACTAAGCTCCACCTACACTTCGCCCATGTTGGGATCGATCGACTCCTGAACTCCCTGCCTATCAATTTCCAGAAAACTATACAGGTAACCTGTTGAATATCTTGAAACTAATTTGGCTGGGTCCTGTTAATGCCCATGGCAGCAAATGGCAGTAACCGCGCCCATTCAAATTAGCTTCATAATATTCAACTGCATGTTTATTAAATAGTAAAGGCATACACTTCGTACAACATGACTGGCTATTAGGCATTTAGACGAACTAAATCGAGTCATCTATGACGTAGCTGATTATGACGTCACGTGGTTGATTATGGCGTCATATGATTGACTGAGAAATTGGATTCCACATTTATAATGTAATGATTGATTTCATCCTCTACCAGCTACAGGTATCGATCCCTTCCAGACTCGCTCCAGCATCCGTGCCCACACACGTCTACCCGTATACGCATTGGCGACTGCAACTTACGTTTCAGAAAGATGTGTCAGTGATTTGAAGCATTACCTAAGAATTGAGAACATAATGATATGAAGAACACTGCTGAGATAGAAGGTGCTCATGAGCCAGATAAATAAGGAACACAACCACTCAGGGCCAGTAAGAGTGGGCATCACTAGGGCAGTCATCACAGACGCCGCCATACACGTGCCTATATAATAATAATAATAATAATAATAATAATAATAATAATAATAATAATAATAATAATAATAATAATAATAATAATAATAAGTAATTATGATAACGTCACATTATTACGTTGTATACCAAGGGTGTATTCACTAACCAACCCCAAACAAACAGTCCAAGCAGGTGCCAGTCAAAAACTGGCGATAATGAAACAATGAACACATTAGATACGTGCTCATGTATATCGTTATGGCCTGCCACACAGGTATCCCCTAATAATGAGAGGATGACGTCCTCGTCATTATATTCGAAGAATGATTACGGTCACAAGAGCGTCGGTAAGCTTCGGTGGCTATGTTTGGCGGATCTGTGGAAGCTCATTTCGTTACGAGTGGCGGCCATGCTCAATTCGCGTGTGCTTTTTAGTGTGTGTCTACTTAAGAAACAGTGGACATGACATATATCTTCTCCCCATCATCCATATTGGCTGCGCTTGAGTTCTGGCGTGCTTCCTTAAGGTTGTCAACTCGGTCTATAATTGTATGTTATAACTTTCTGTTTGGGCTGTTTCATCAACCACCATGGCTTTGGTTACCATCTTCGTAAACAGTCGGGGACGTGGTATTGCATCCTCATTAACAATTGGAACTGTCACCTCATTTTCCGTTGCAGTTGGACCTGATTTACCGCCTTCATTAAGTACATGCTGATATGTGCTAGCTCCTTCAATGGACTAATCCTATCTGTCAGTAAACTATATGACGTCAAAATCATTTACGGCTGAGGTCACAAATAAGATACACAACGAATGACATATGTAAGTCCATCACGCACGCCAAATAGCCAGTCAAATGTATGAATTGTATGTCTTTACTATGTAATAAACATTATGTTGCATATTTTGATATTAAATTGGCTGGGCTTTGTTATTGCCTGAGAACTCAGTCAAATTAGCTTCAAAATATTCAACAGCGTACCTGTACAGATACCATGGCATTGAGATTATGCGAATTGAGGGTCTCGATCGATCCCAACACGGGCAATATGTGGGCGGAGCTTAGCTGGAAATGGGGGCATAGCTAAATGTGGGTGCATCTATGGGTACTTCTAAAGTATACTCAGCGAAAATTGTAGGGTTTTACGAGACAGTGTTCCCAACAGCAGCATTTGATTCGTTGGCACGGAATTAGTTAAATCGCAATTCACATATCTAACATAGTGCGTCAACACAATGGACCGTTCCATTTTTAGCTATGCCCCGCCCATCGCTAGTTAGGTTCCACCCACACCTCGCCGTGTTGGGATTTCAATTTCCTGAAAACTATACAGGGAAGCTGTTGAATATTTTTGTAACTAATTTGACTGGGCGATGTTGCTGCCTATGGCAGCAACAGCTCCCAGGTGAATTAGTTTCAAAATGTTCAACAGAATATTTATTAAGCAGTAAAAGCAAACACTTTGTACAACAACGCATAGACCGTCTTCAAATATGGGTTCGTGGCGTACTTATCGACGTCATTCATGACGTCATTCATTATGATGCCATTCGACACATCACGCAGTTCATTATGACGTCATGTGATGGGTGGGGACTCTGGAAAGGTGACTTGTGATAGGTGTCGGTATGTTGTCGGAAGGCCGCTGGAATAAATCGATGTATGTTGATTCTCCCTTGTGATAATTCTATTGATCAACATAACCGCTCTAGAAAAGAGGTCGACAGGTATCTATTTTGTCAATCCTCTTCAATTACAATGAGTAGTATATGTGTGATTCGAATCTCGCTCGACCTTTGCTGTTGAACCAGCGATAATTATAGCTTCGAGCGTCTGCATGGCATTGCGTGTATTGCCTTAAAGGGATGCTAATCTCATATCAAATGTTGTATTACACTGATAGATTATGGTTTATTGATTCCACACCATTCATATCCTCTCACATTCCTTATCTGTATCACAAGTATCTGCTTTGTAATATCGCGCAAACGTTGAACAGCCATCACCACCATTGCGTGTCTCCACGCGATAGTGTGCGAGTCTTACATTCTTACATTCTTTATTATGCACAGACGCCACCATACACGTGCCTATACCAATATGCAATACTCATCTCGTTGAATATTTTGAAACTGATTTGACTGGAAGTTCTTGCTACCTACAGAAATATCGGCAGCTTAACTGTATGATTGCTTGTATACCACATTGCCAAACTATAGCTGGCACCTCTATGACTGAGCGTATATACAGAGCTATAGACACGCTGGATTTTTTCTAATTGGTTGAAAAGTAAATCATGACAGCCACCATAGGCTGTAGAAATATACTAAGATTTTGCTACTAAAGTCTGCATATTTTTGTTGTCAGCATGATAAAAAGGATGGATTATGGGCGGAAAATTTTATCTCCTGACTGGTTAGTAAAAGATAAGGTGAGATGCCCTTTAATACGCTACGGTTAATCATCGATGGCGAATACCAGGAATGTTTCATTTTTACGTGTCACGTACAGTACATCTCAGAACTAACCCAAAGAACTAAGGTCACATTTACACTCTGACTTTCACCGATGTACTCAGTGACTTTTCACCACGGACCGATACCCCCTTAGGGAGAATTCTTCCCGGTTGCACTGTAGGATATGCATTCACGTTACCGACAATACCCCTCGCGGGTACCTATTTACAGCTATGGCGACTGGAGAGACGCGGAATGAAGCGGCTTGCGCAAGTACGCGATGAGGCGCTCTGACCTGGAAGAGAACTGCCAACCTTTGACCTACCGTCACACGCGCCACCGACACCACGCCCCTATTTCCAAAGATCTTATCACGGTTCCAAGACAAAATAAAACGTACTGTTGTGTATTTCGGAGTTAATTCGACTGGAAATTTCTTACATCGTGTTTAAAATTCTACTACATTAACACTGCATATACTGGCGCGTACCGCAAAACCTGCCATGACGCGACTGTTTTCATGAACCACGATGGTACAGCGACCTTCTGCATGCCCTCTCTTCTCACTCCAACGTCAAGCCCATCACACTCTAGGTGTGGGGTCTCCAGGCTCAAATCTAGAAACCATTGTTTGATTAGTGTTTTCGAATGGTGCAACGATATGATCACTAGAGAGTGCATTTTAAATCGAATTTTAAGTGTACCCGTCCATCTCTAGCAAAGGTCCATCCACATATTCACCAGCGTTGGCCTCGAGCGATCCCTGAGCTTCCTGACTATCAATTTCCTGAAAATGATACAAGTAAGCTGCTGAATATTGTGAAACTAATTTGACTGGGTGCGCCCGGTCAAATTAGTTTCAAATTATTCAACAGATTGTTTATGAAATAGTAAATGCATACAATTCGTACAAAAACGCGTAGTCAATCATCAATTAAGCGTGTGTGACGAACTTATCTACTTCGTCAATGACGGCATTGATTATGTCGCCATACTACACGTCACGTAGTTGATTATGACGGCATATAATTGACTGATAAGCTGGAAAGGTTACATCAGGATCTTTAACTCAATAACTACACAGTACAGCTAAGAAATAACATGTTTCCAAAACATAATTGGATTGGAAGGCATTGCCTCTGGCAACAATGTCTTCCGATTAAAGTGTGTTCAAAATATTCAACAGAACATTTCTTACTAATTAATATGTTTCGACTTTTGTTGTGGAAATATGTTAAGTGATTTACGCGCTGTACTGTATTTCAATATTTAAAGAACACATACTGTTCTTTGCACGGTGTTGTCTAAACGGCAATAGCTAAATTCCAATGTGTGTATATAATTTCTATCATTCTACTGAAAGCAACTGTGGCATGAGGATGCGTGTGTCAACCGATAGATCTAGGTTCACCTAGATTAAACATGTGTTCTCACTGGAGAGTTAATCGGGAATAACGCCATACCTCAGTATTGCGCAATGCCGGGTAAGTCTCTAGTGAGAAATAAAAAGTCGCCAGTGAGAACACGGCCTAAGGTCGTGTTCTCATACAGCCAATAGTTAGGTAAATACCAGATAATCGGATAGCGTTCTCATTGGACCGGCTCCTGTACAGACAAATACGTCATTTATTTCGAATTTTAATCCCACAAAATCGGCGGTTTATCTTCGGATATATGGCTATTGCTTCCCTATGTGATTGCAACCTATTCCCTCAAAATTTACCCCATAGCGTCACCGTCAGCATTTTCTAGCACTGTCCGCTAGGTATCACTACGATCAGCATTTAACTAGCGCTCCAGCAAGTAGCATCACCGTCCACTCCAGAACTATCTTCCTGCAGTGTGAATGCAAACCAATATATCGGCTATATATTAACATACATACCACACGAAATAGTTACACAGGATTACGCAATGAGAAAGAGGCTTACGGCAGTGTTCTCACTATAGTACTAATCCGACGTAGACCGAAGTAAGTCCGATCGAACGCAAATATGTGTTTACTTGTCATGACTCGTGTAAGCGTGACCGCTTACACGAATAAAACGAGAATTTGTGATCGATTGGACTTCTTTCGGATTAGTAAATCGAATATGAACGCTAGAGCGTTAAATCTGGGTAAAGCCTGGTTTTCACATTCGCTAAGCTGAGGCTAAGCTAAAGCTAAGCTGAGCGATAGGAAACATCGTACATATGTATTCCTAACAGCCTGTTCTCACATGCGCTAAGATGAACCGATACAAAACGATAAAACACGCGCATATATTTTGGAAACGACCCTTCACGATTATTTCTCGCTTCGCCTGCGATCAGTCACTCTGACATGCCTGAGTTTTCCTGGTTTGATTTATTCCATTGCATGTCCGTATTGAAAGCAGCATGTCTCAAGTAGAAGAAAAATGAATATTAGAAGTTGCAAAGTATGATGCCACAAATAGGCACTACAAAGATTCCGAGCGAAGAAGCAACATATGGAAAGCTATTGGCAACGCTCTGTGAGAACAGGAATACATATGTACGATTTTTCCTATCGCTCAGCTTAGCTTTAGCTTAGCCTCAGCTTAGCGAATGTGAAAACCAGGCTTTAGACGGTGTTCTCGCTAGAGTGTTAATCGGGAATACCGTCATATCTCAGTATGTCGTATGGTGGTTAAGTCTCTACTGTGAACACGGCAGAAGTTAGCTGACTTAGGAGACCAATACCAATAACGTTCACGACTGATTAACAGCTTATAAACAAACACGACGATAGGAACCACTGGTGATGAACTGACCGGTGGAAGAATTTCTGCTGTCTCTCCCCCGATCTTAGTCCCGTTCTCCTCTCTTTTCCCGATGCCTTTAGGTTAGCACCTGCCAGACATACATCTACCACTCAGAGTAAGAGTGATGCTATACCTGACGAGGATGCGAATTGCTACTCTCGCCGCCTAGCTCACAGAATACTAGTTGACTGAAAATACCATGCCCAAGGTTCCTAAAACTAGATCAGAATACCCACACACCTGTTAACTTCTCTCCGTGTCCATACCTCTGGCACGCTAGTGCCTCAAGAGATAATCACCAATCCTGGACATGGGTAGGAAAGATCGAAAGCCACATGAGGGACTTTCCGCCATTGATACGCACATCAAACACGACATATATCGCAACACTTCACCCGCAAACACTCTACCCTGCAGCTAACATAACCCCTGTGGAGATGAAATGACCCACCGACCAGGGAGGATTACACCGAACTGTGAGCAACAACAACCAGCTACACCCCTGCAGTGGGGTTGGCGCCCTCGCGCACCTGCGTCTACTCCTACACTGACGATCTACAATGACAACAACACAGAAACACAGAAACTGCGCCAGTCTCCGCAACAACACCACTCGCTGGCACCACATCTCTCCCCGGCACGACCATACACGATAGAGAGGATGAGCCGGGTGCATCCCCTTTCAGGGTTGGACCAATGACTAAAAGCTGTGTCGGGAATGCTTGACTGGACTCACACTTCTCCAAGGAGTTGGCTGGCGCACCTGCCAGCACATATTTGTGTTGGACACCTGAAGAATTACGCATGGGATGGCGTCACAAGCCCCGAGAACGACCGCGAAGCTCTAGGAACTAGCTATGGAGAATCGCCAGAACTCGAGAGATGTGGAATTTCGTGACGACCGGATATCCGATCCCCAGCCACCCAGGCGTGGGTGGCAGGCGACGATTGATAGCCGCCTGGCCACACTAGCTTCTAATTACCAGTAAAGGTTAACTCCAGATGTCTAAATAGTAACGGAACAGGTGTACCGAATATGCTAACTCTATAGACCAAACTATATTTGATGCAAATTAAAATGACTACAGTTGCACAGAGCTAAAGAATATAGCTTTACTTATAACAGCTTACCTTTAACACACAGTTAAGCTATTGTTATATCCCCACGATCATGCATGGCCACATGGTCCGATGTTGCCTGTCGGGTAACATTAGGATCCACGAGAAGCAATGATAATTAAACAATTAACCTCTATGTTGACTAAGCTATGGCTTCTTTTTCATTGCCTAATCCTTTGTAACTATTTCGTGTTCTATATAGGTTAGTATATAGCCGATATATCTGTTTGCATTCGCACTCGTGGAAGAGCCTGAGTGTAATACTTGCAATAACTTGCAACTGGAAGATAAACCTGGGCTGGAAGGTGGCGCTAACTGGTGGACAGTGAAAGAAAATAATTAACCTAGCACTACCTGGCGGAGAGTAGCTACCTGGCGAATGCTCACACAGGGAAGCATTAACGATATATCGGAAAGATAAACCGTCGACTATGAAGGAGTATGCCATGTTCTCACTAGAGACTTAACCGGCGTAATGTCATACTGAGGTATGGCGTTATTCCCGATTAACTATCCAGGGAGAACACCGCCTTAGTTCTGAAATAAGTCACGTATTTATTCCAGGACAAGAGGCAGTCCAATGAGAACACTAGCTGATATACATGGCATTTACTGAAAAAATAATGGCTGTATGAGAACAGGGCCGTATTCTACACCTTCGATTTTGCCACAACAAAAGAGAACTGTTGAATATTTTGTCAACAATATTCAACACAACCTCTCTTACATGAAGCTCAACAGTGTACTAACTAACCTTTTTCTGTTTTGTTCTTGAAGCATGTTAACATAGTTATGAGCTTACAAACCTACATTTTATATTATTTGTTCATGCTGCTGATTTATGGCAACTTATTTGTGCGAGAGTCGCGCGTTACAGCTGACCTAACAGAGGCCCTTTAGACCGAGATAACATAACGCACACAGCTGACAATATATTAGTGAACAGGAATGTTGATACTGTATTGATGGCAAACAAAGTCTATGCATAGCCTGTTTAACCATTCAAGTCGGCCAGCAACGGCTTTTGTAGTGGAACTTGGATTTGCGGACCAAGAGCAGACAATTTTTGAAAATGTACCACTCTGTAACCGAGCCAATATTTCCAGTCATAATTGGTCAACATAGTAGTATTTTGGTCAGCAACTAGCCATTTTCTATGAGAAGACACTTTTGATCGTTAAAGGTTTAATAAATACCGGATCTCAGTCACATGGGTTGCCATATCCTATCAAATTTATCTCACGATTTATCATTTGGAACAGGCATTAGTGAGTTGCAAATGAGATTTTAACAAACAGGTGTGAGAAATTAGATACGAAATGGTATCCAGTATTTAATTCTATGTATAGCATAAGCTATTTCAAAATTTGACGTTGTTTCTTGGCCTTGTCCGAACATTTTGTATAATGTTGTGTTTATATTTTAGAATCGCCTTAGCCATTCACTATGGAGAGTGCATACCAAACATTGTGCATTAAAGTATAATGACGCGCGTACCAGCTTTTGATATCAGAAGTAAGGGTACATAATCACACCAAAATGACTAAAAATTAAATTGTTTAAATGCATACTTTTAAAGGCATAAAATGTACACCTAGATGTAATAAAGTGAAATACATCTTAGCATCTGATGATTTCATTACGTCTAAATTAATATATCCTTTTAAGTTGTGAATTTGAATTAGGGACTCGTGCCTCTATTTGAATTTCACAACTAAAAAATAAAAATTAATTTACATGGAATGAAATCATCACCTATGGCAACAACAGCGCCCAGTCAAATGAGTTTCAAAATATCCAATTGAATGTTTATTAAATAGTAAAGACATACACATTGTACAACTTGACGAAGTAGTAAGTATTTGTGTCGGACTTTCTCGAGTCATTCATGACGTAATTGATTATGACGTCAACCTACATGTGACATAGTTGATTATTCCTTCTTATGATTGACTGAGAAACTGGATTCCTCCATTCGTCCACGAGTAAATCAGTCAGGGGGTGGGTGGGGGTGGGGTGCGCGTAATAATAATGCATTAGGTCCAATAGAAGTCACATTGGCGTTACTGTGTCGCACAAGCGCGAAATAAAATGCTATGCAATGGTCCAATGAGTTATGTACAATAGCATATCTGTTTAAAGGTACATATTCACACCAGAATGCTGGCAAATACAATTGTCACAGTTGTATGCTTTTGGAGGCTTAGATTGGGTGGCTAAATGTTATAAAATGGAATTAAACTTAACATATGCTGATTTCATTATACATTA
Organism: Chaetoderma sp. LZ-2023a; assembly: GCA_034401795.1. Lineage (NCBI taxonomy): Eukaryota > Metazoa > Mollusca > Caudofoveata > Chaetodermatida > Chaetodermatidae > Chaetoderma > Chaetoderma sp. LZ-2023a. The sequence continues at coordinate 27,613,850 of CM067359.1, read as the reverse complement.
TTAATATACTTGTTTTAAATTGTGAAATTGAATTAGAGGCGCGTGTAAAATGTATATTAATTTATATGGAGTGAAATTATCATATGCTAAGATGTATTTCGTTGCATTACATTGATGCACACAATTTAAGCCTCTAAATGTATACATTTAAATAATTGTATCAGAGAGAGTTGGTGTGAACGTGCAGCTTTAACTCATACACAGAAACTAGATTGAGACAGATCATAAACAACTGAACGTATTCCCCAAAGCAAAATATAAACGCACTGATGAATATTCTGAAGTTCTAATCTCGGCATAGACTTAGGTATGGTACTATGCATTTAAGTTGAAGACCAGTATCAAACAGAACGGAGAGCCAACTCACCTACCTGTATCCCCAATGCATAAACTGAAGACGACAGCAAAGGTTGGAGTTTTGTAGCGTTTTCTCTTCACAATGTAGAACAACAGAAGCGTGTTACATCCTGATCCAAATGCGTAGAAAGACAGAGATAGAGCTTTGATCAAATCCAAAGGCAGCATTTCCATATCCCGCATGAACGCTATGTAAAACACGTCTTTGGAGTTATCCGTGGACGTCATCTTGTATTCAGTTGAGTTCATCTTGATGTAATCTCTTCTTGGCCTAGATAGCTAATCATCGTTTCCTCGTTATATGCATCTTAAATAGACGATGGCGACGACGACGTCGATGACGATGCTTACAAAATTCATAATTTCAAAAGTCTGCTCCCTGGCGATATTAATGGGAACCTCCTACGAAATGTAAGGGACAGCTCAGTTACATGTTTCCAAAACAGAATGAAACTTACTGTTTAAGGTATTCGCCTTAATGTGGTTAGAAGCCATTCTTTCCCAAGGCAGCAATGGTGTCCAATCAAAGTAAGTTCAAAGATATTCAACATAATATTTCTTACAAAGTGATTACAAGTGTACTAAATAACATGTTTCTGGCGAGGTGGTGGGGTGGTCCTGCTTTGGAAACATGTTACCTTAGAACTGTGCATATACACTGTACAATATGGCTATATCCTTGTTCTTACTCCTCCAAAAAGAGGCAACTCGAGTTAATTTCTGCTATTTAGTTTGACCACTTTCTTCGTATGGCGAAAACAAGCATCATAGCATTCAAAAGCATTTATGCGTAATGAAAGCATCATAGGCTACGATTTATTTCGTTTGAGTACAGCTAGGCAGGCAATTAAAGCCTATAAAAGTATACAATTTTGACAATTGTATTTCCATGCATTCTGGTGTGAATGTCAACCTTTAATTTGAAAATATTCAACATAGTAGTCCATACATAAAAAAAGTTCCTAATATGTTTTCAATTTTCTATCAACAATTCCCATTTGAGTACAAAGAGAAAACTGCTTTTTTAAATTTACAACTTAGATAAAACTGGCTAACAGTAGCCTTCTGTTTTGCAAATATACATTTCTCAAAGCCCCTGGTGAAACCGTGTCTGGGTGACTTAAGCTTTAAAGTTAAACGTTAGTTCGATGAAATAATAAGCACACCCTACCAGAGATTCAATGCGAACTATTACCCGTACACACGCTAGATTGTTTGGACACTGAGCCACAAGTGAATACAGTCGTGGCATTATAATCAACTACGATAACGACACACCCTGGCATACTTGTAGTATGCCGCTGTGATCGCAATTTACAACATATTACTAATTATTCCATGTAATCCTGAAATATCCCGTCCTCGCCACATTCGTAGAGACAATGTCCATTATCACAGATTCCTAGTTTGATTTCACTAATTATGAAACTTGTTGATTATTTAGACAATAATTCGACTGAGCGTTGTTGGTCGCCTTTCAGCTATATCTCTGTCAGCTAGGTCAAACTGAACTTAGAAGTGTGACATTCGGAATAGTATTTATGATGCAGACAGGAATGCGACTCACAAATCACTGGTGTCTGAGAGAGTGAAGTGTGTAATTAGTGTGAGCAATATATATTACAAATACAGATGTGCTGTTTACGCATGTTTGAGCACGCGTGGTAGGAACACGTAAGTAACTTTAAGCCTACTCGATGATATATTTTTCGCTAGCCTCCGCCCCTTTCTTAGCTAAGCTTGGCCCACTGTGTACGTGTACGCTTGAGTAATTTCACCACGGGAATTTCCAGAATCCCAAGTTGAATGTTAGCTGTTGCATATTTTGACACTGATTTGACATGGACCTGTTGCTGCCTATGCGCCCAGTCAAATTGCATTCACAATATTCACCATAATGTTAAATAAATTGTAAATTCACCAAAGACATGGCTGTAAACTTCACAGATATGTCAGTGTTCATGACGGATCTAGATACGTCACAATGGCTGTGGTGTCAGCTACGTAGTGATAGTAATTGTTTTAAACAGAATTTATTTCGTTCAATGGGAGCACAGTAAGACATAAGTATAATAAAACGTAATTAAATAGTAACGTATGTATAACTAGTTAATTGATAATCTATATCAACAACTGATTACAATTTTCTAGGTAGTTCGCACGCTTACGTATGAGTACGTGAATATGTGCGTGCGTGCGTACGTATTGGCGTGCGTGTGTGCATGATGAGAGAGAGAGAGAGAGAGAGAGAGAGAGAGAGAGAGAGAGAGAGAGAGAGAGAGAGCGAGAGAGAGAGAGGAGAGGGAGGGAGGGAGGGGGGGCGGGAGAGAGAGAATAAGAGAGAGAGAGCGAGAGAGGTGGAGGGAGGGAAGTAGAGAGTGAGGGAGAGAGAGAAACAAAAGAAAGGAGAGGGGAATATGAGAAACAGGGTATAAACTAAGAATTTGACAAGAGTGAGAAAGGTAAGGGGAGGAGCTCTTAATGCTGCGTTCACCATGCTTGTATATGTTGGGCTGTTTGCATTTCGCTCTTATAGTTGCGAATTTAACAAATAGGAAGTTATTTAAAGCGGTTGGTATTGACTATATATTGGCATACGGCGTTACATATTGTAATATTCTTTTCCAAGTCGACATTGTTAATGCCGTATAGAAGTTGATTAGCTGTCAGCGTGGCAAGTGAGATATTCTTTAGGACGAGCTGATTTTGGAGAGAGACTCTTTGGTCGTTAAAAAGAGGGCAGTGGAGTAGATAGTGATTTGTGGATTCATCAGTGTATCCACATGGGCAGCTAGCTGAGTCTGACAGAAAATTTTCAAATAGATGCCGATTTAAATTACTACAGCCATTACGAAGCCTACATAGGATTACATTAGCTAACCTTTGGCCGACATAATACCAGGGAGGAGGCGGCCGTATCGGCGACATGGCTTTAAGTTTTCTCTTGAATTCAGTGAGAGTAACGGAACACGTGACCGGCGCTGGGAGAGTATTCCATGCGCGGACTGTTGCTGGAAAAAAAAGGATCCACGAAAGAGCTCAATGCGGCAACGAAATGGGGTGAATAGGTTTGCGTGACGAATGTTGTAGGGGTTTCGTGCCTGGGATAATGAGGGAAGGTGATTATTCAGAATTTCACACGTCATCCCGTTGATAATTTTATATAGCATAACTAGTCTGTGAGATTCTCGTCTACGTGAAAGCGTTTATATTCCTGTTTCGGTGTACAAGTCTTCCGTACGAGCACTACGTGTCATTCCACATACTGTTCTGAGTGCGTCTTTTTGGATGCCCTCCAGTCGTGTTACAAGGTACTATGGTATGTTATCCCAGACAACGTCTGCGTATTCTAGAGATGGCCTAATAAAGCTTTTGTACATAATTTCAAAACATTTCCGGTCTAGGATATATTTTAGGCCCTTGAGTAAAGAAAGTTTGTGTTGAGCATTTGTTATTAAGTTTTCCACCTGAGTAAGCCAAGTGCCTTTTTGTTATTGAAGGTGATGCCAAGATTTTTATGGTTGTTTGACGGGAGTATTTCAGAATTTTTGAATTTAACTGGAGAGACAGTGGGCTTATTACGCAGAGAAAGAAAAAGACTAGTAGTTTTGGAGGCATTAAATTCGACAACCCATGTGTTAGCCCATTGCGTCATGGCCCAAATATCATGGCCTATTGTTGCAGCGTGTGCTTCTAAGTTTTTAGACATTACATATAGGCAGGTATCATCAGCAAACAGTCTAATATTGTTTAAAATATCGCTGGGCATGTCATTAATAAAGACTAAAAATAGCAAGGGACCAAGGACTGAACGTTGTGGCACTCCAGCGTGCAAGCGAAGTAAGGTAGATTCATTGCCGTTTATAACTACTAGCTGATAACGGTTTTCGAGATAGCTTTCAAACCATGCCAGTACATTTCCACAGATACCGACATTTCTCAATTTTTGTAGAAGACCACGATGCCACACTCGATCGAATGCGTTAGAAATATCAAAGAACAAGAACAGTATTTCCTTTTGATCGTCGAGAGCCTGAGCGATATCAGTGTCTAACAGTTGGTTTACTGTAGAATATAACTGAAGAAATTCGGATTGGTGATAGTAATTGATTATGATGTCAGATATTTGAGTAAGTAGCTGTAGCGGTGCGAGCGCTATCAGGCATACAGTATGGAGGGATATCATATGCCACTCATGTATCTAAGGTCATGATCACATTACACCTCTATGTACAGCGGGAAAGTGGCATTTGTCCGGCATTACGCGTCCAAATGTTATGTCTTTGGTGAATTTATAACTTACCAGACATTCGGTGGAATAATTTGGAACTAATTTGATGGCTAGCTATAGGCAGCAATATCTCATAGTCAAATTAGTTTCAAAATATGCAACAACTCAGCTGTATTGCTACCTTGAAATATTTAGATTCTGAGAATTCAGGATCAACGCGTTATCGTTGATTCCAACGTGTGCGCAAAGTGGGCGGAGCTTAGCTAGAATTCGCCGGGAAATCGCGATGAATGGAACCCTCTGTATTGGCTGGTAACAGAGCTGGGCATAACAGCAGTAAATTACAAATTATTCTATACGTGTATGTACGTGTGTGCGCACGCGTGCGTGCACGCGGAGTGTGTGCGTGCGTGCGTCCGTGCGTGCGTGCGTGCCTTCCGGGGATGTATAAAAAAACAACTTCTGAGCCGATTTCGCTCAGATTTTATCAAAACTAATGCCTTTGCCGTGCCAGTGCATTTCGTGACGTTAGACATGATGCGGGTAAAACAAAGCGGATCCGGCTTTGATCAAATTCTTGGTCTATGAATTGTTCGTGAACAACTGCTCCCATATTGCTCAAATCGTCCGTACACTAAGATTCCATAATTTTAGGCTAGATCCGACAAAATCTGGAGAATCCGAAAAAATCTAGATCTGATAAAGTTCTTGACCTATGGATACCTCGAAATGTACTCGTCCGATTTGGATCACATTTTAACACAAGAAAGGATGTGACCGTATACAAGGATTGCGCACCATTAGGCGTGTTCCAAAAGAATTCTAACAATTCAAACATTTGTACAGTGTGTTAAAACAGGAGGGCCAGGATCTGCTATCACTGAATTGATTGCTCCTGTTTATCCAAGTGTTTGCATTGATATTCATCCGGCATATGAAATAATGTAATTGACCTATCCAATTTATCCATCATTCATATGAAGTCATAATCAACTACGTGACGTACATGATGACGCCATAACATGTGACGTCATGCATGAACGTCACGAAAACTTAATTGATGACGGAGTAAGTGTCGAGGCACGAATTCTATGCCTTTACAATTTAATAAAGATGATGTTGAATATTTGGAGCCCATTATGGCACTGTGCTGTTTCTGCCAGCAACAGCACCCAGTTACCTTAACTTCAAAATATTCAACAGTTTAGCTATATGGTTTTCAGGAAATTGATGGTCAGGCGGTTCGGTGATCGATCGATCCCCAAACGCTGAAGTGTGGGTGGAGCTTAGGATACCTAGTTAAAGATAGGCGGGCCATTGCTCGATTCCTACATTAAGTACACAAGTATACACGTTTTGCGTCCCCTGTTCGTGATTTCGCCGTATTTCGTTTGAAGAAACTTTCATATAGGGGTGTTCGCTAGAGATTACGATTTGTCGAGTTGCTTTATTGTGCCGGAAGTATGCTGAGAGGAAAAGAAGTAAAAACAGTATGGCGGATTCCACCTGATAGAAATTGCAAACATGAATAATTTATTTACGATTTTTAATTGTTTAACTTTTTCTTATTGGTCCGTCAGCTTTAAATAAGAAACAACCATAAGTGCATGATGTTCTGTGTGTTAGCAATCAAGACTAGAATAATCTGTCAACATATTTTGTACAAATTACTTTACATATAGCATATTTATTACACTGGACCTTACCATTTTTAGTTATGCCCCGCCCACCTCTAACTAAGCTACACCCACACATCGATCGTGTTGGGATCGATCGATCTCTAACTCCCTGACACTCGATTTCCAGAAAACTATACAGGTAAGCTGTGGCAGCAACAATGCCGAGTCAAATTAGTTTCAAAATATTCAACAGCATGTTTATTAAATAGTAGAGACATACAATTTGTACAACTGTCGGACTATTAAGAGTTAAGGACGGGCCGTATAGAATCGTTTACGACATACTGATTATGACGTCATCATATACACCGCCTAATTGAGTATGACGTCATATTGTGTCATTACTCTGGAAAGCATTATTCGTATATACAATCTGAAGAACCAATACATGAACAATGGAGGAATCCTCTTTTAACTATGCCCCTATCGATCCCTGAACTCTCTAACTAACAAGTTGTCGACTATTTTGAAAATAATTTGACTGGGTGCTGTTGAGTCAAATTCGTTTCAAACTATGCAACAGCATGTTTATTAAATTGTAAAGACAAAATTCGTACAACAACGCTTAGTCCGTCATCTATTATGCGTTGGAGACGAACTTGTCTATGCCATTCATGACGTCATTGATTATCATGCCATCATATACGTCACGTAGTTGATTATGAAGTCATATGATGGATGGATAAACTGGACAGGTCCATTAAGCATTCATGACGTAATTGACTATGACGTCATCATACATGTCACGTAGTTGTTTATACACTGGCCTCCTCCATTGGAAGTAAAAAGAGCTCTCTAACTATGTACGTTATTGATAATACCATAACGAGTGTAGAATGTTCTACCGATTCACACAGTTAATGGAGTGTACGTGTAAGTATCTCTGCGTCGATGTTTCTAATTGGTTAACGGGTGGAAAAACCCACCGATACAGAGGGTTAACTCCTGTCAGCCAATCACAGCCACCGTATCGGAGGGGTACACATATTGGCCAATCACAACCATCTAAACAACGGGTAAAACATGTCAGCCAATCACGTGCACGTTAACGCCACACTCAATTGCGCCATGAATGGCATAGCTTAGTTCGCTTAATTGATGATGTACTAAGCGCTGTACGAATCGGATTTTTTTACTATTTAACAAACATGCTCTTGAATATTTTGAAACTAATTTGACTGGGCACTGTTGCTGCTATACACAGTCTTGCTCTTGATACCATTATGTGAGAGTAGGCGTGTATTGCTTTGAGTGATCACATAGCTTATTTTAAAATAATCGCGATTACTCGATGAATCGGCTTAAGAACACATTAGCAAGACATGACAATAAAAGAATACCAACAACGAAAGCGGAAATGGCGTTTAGAAAAAGGTCATTTCCAGGCTAAGAGAAGATTATTTTTGCAAATGTATCACTGGAATGTCTGGCTAGATTCTCGCGCTAGTCAGTCCCGTGATATATTTGCAATAGTAGTCTTCTCTTGCGCTGCAAATGGGAATACATTCATTGGGCAAAATGTCAAGTTTCATAACTGATCGCATAAAAGAGTAACTAGAAGGTAGGTTTTGAAATATGTTATGCAATAATAATTATTCACGATTATTCAATTATTTAATTTTTAAACATATAAATTCACGATTTAAAACGAAATCGTTTTTGATTTAATCGCATAATCACGCAAACCTAGTTGAGAGATAAACTATAGTAGTCATGGAATATGAAGATGCATTTCAATGAAATACTCAGAAAATACAATTGAGGAATCCAGATTTAGCCATTCCCCGCCCATCTTTAGCAAAGCTCCACCCACATTTCGTTGCGCTGGGATCGATCGATCCCTGAACAGCCTGACTATTAATTTACGGAAAACTATACAGGTAAGATGATGAATATTTTAAAAGTAATTTGACTTTAATATTTAAATATTCAACAACATCTTTATTATATATTAAAGACATACAATTCTTACACCAGCTCTTAGTCCGCCATCAATTAAGCGTCAGTGACGAACCTATTTACGCCATTCATGACTTAATTGCTTATGACGTCAACATACACGTCATGTCGCTGATTATGACGTCATATGAGTGATGGCTAACCTGGAAAGGTCCATTGATCTCATAAAAATAATATGAATACTGAAACATAAGATTTGCGTTTGCCACTATAGCTTTTTAATTCGCATTGGTTAGAACGTTCCGAACCGTTACAGTTATACACACAAATATTGCAACCTTGGAAAGAATGACAGAAATCTAAATGATCATTTCAAATATTAGCTGATGGCTTAAATAAAATCTGTAACCCGCTGCCATTCTGTATCCAATTTATCACACTCGTCTAGTAACATCTCATTTGGAACTCGATAACTCTTGATATGAAATGGCAACTTATTTGATACCATCTTCCTATATATATAAACCAGAAAACCCTGCTAATGTATCATGGGGTCGCCTAGCCAGACGAAGACTCAGCGAGTCACCTGGTCGTACACCGCTACAATGATTATGCATTAATTTGAGAAGTTTACATGGATTCCGAAGAGTGTACTTCAAAACGTGATGAAATGCTCCCATTATTACACTCTCAATGCCATAGTGGGAGGGATCAGTGTTGATTTCAGTGAGAAATGGCTCTGGTAATTTTTCTTTCAAGTGGAATAGGTAGGCATCATGGGATCCCTGATATGTATCACCGTCATGACACGACCCACCGCCTTTGCATGCAACCCAATGCCGTGTCAACGCGTAGACGACACGGTTGTTCCTCAAATACGGAAAGTCCAGCTTATCAAAGCCATCACCAAGGAAACCATCGGAGTTTAGGAACATCACAACACGCCCCTGTCAAGAAATGCACATAATTAAGAGTAAGCTAATATAGTCTATGTAACAGTAACCATAGCAATAAAAAGACCAGTGCTCATCGCACACCCCCGTCGCCCCACCCTCCCTCCACCCCTCCCAGACCCCACCCCTACCACCCCACCCAAAGCCGGGCGTTTTTAGTACAGCCCGAATTGTCGCAATCCAACTATCTTAAAATCTTTTCAAGAAATCACGATGATAACTTTTATGATTACAGCGGATTTTGGAAAAACTCAGTCTCTCTCAAGGTCTTATGCTGCGCGATGTATTTCCAATCTTTGACCTAACTGCATGCGTGCTAACTGAAGTTATCGAGCAGAAGCCAAATGTGGACGCACAATAACACACACACATACACAAAGGCGGACTCACACGGGCGGGCGTGCGCCGTTGCTATTGTCCCTATCGACTATGTTGGGGGACTAACAAGGCCAATCAGAGTATGCAGACCCTTGCACTCCCGTTTGTTTGTCACATTTTAAAGATTTTTCGGACTGTCAGGATTCTTCGCATCACGTCCAAAAGATTTGGGATCCTAAGGTATGACCAGACCCTATCTTGTGGTCAAACTTCATCCAAATAGAGCAAGTAGTTTCTGAGATACCCATAGAATGAAGGAAATTTCAATTTCCCTTTCTCCGAGATCTAACAATACTTACCATGTTATTACCTCTGATAACAAGCTATCCTGATAGCTGGCTCTAGGAATCTAGACTTAGAAAGCTTTACCGGCTCATGGAACCTGGTACCCGGTCCCAGCAAACGGGTACCCTTCTGCCAGAGAGGCTCATATTGTTTGCATAGCTACCAAACAAGAGAATACATATGGCTGGCCTCCGTGGGACTGCGAGGCAGGGTCCGTAATAGAATGGTAAGTAGTGTTAGATCTCGGAGAATGGGAAATTGAAATTCTCCTTCGATCAATACTTACCATTCTATTACTTCTGATAACACCAGATTTAAACAGTAACCTGGTGGGAAGGGCCAAGCCATCAATTGTTCCTTTTGCCACTGGAGAAGGATCTTAGACTTACACCTGATACTTGAGACCTAAAAGGACACTCAAGTTTAGGGACCTAATCACATTCGCATCACCTCCCCCTCCCTTTTCTTTCTCCTAAGAAAAAGGGAGAGAACTCACGAACATGCATTTCGCCTGAACCACGAATATGCTAAGAGGGTTAACTGCTCTTTGCATATATTAGCCTGGGAATGAGCATGATTATATAATATGAGTGATCATGATATATAAACATAATACAAAAAACTCTCAAACTTGAATTACCTTATGATTATTGGATTTCAGACGTGGAGCCTTCAACCAAGCACTTGTTTGACCATCCGTGACACAAGTTGGTTGTAATCTTCTCGCTTGACCATGTCTGCTGCTTAAATTTTACTTTTTCAAGTACCAAAAAAGGCAGCAGATCAGTGTGGCCGTTTAAAAACTATCGTTCCAAAACAGCTAAAGCGAGTGGATTGGTGGAGTCTGACACATCCCTCATATAGTAATCCATGAATGAGGACTCACAGTGCCATTGCGCACCGGCCATACTGCCCTCTAATGGAACACTGTTGTAAAGGGTGGTCGAGGCAGCTATTCCTCTGACATCGTGTGCCCTTGGGCATTGCACCTGCTGCTCAGTCATAATCTCGTGGGTAGTTTGGATGCATTCCACCACCCAACGAGAGATAGAATCCATAGGCTTTTTATGGCAAATCCACATATGTCTATCACTCCTCCGTAACGAGTCTGTCCGTTTTTTGTACTTAGTCAAAGCACGGACTGGGCACCAGACACGGGCATCACAATCAAACCTAGTTAGTTTCGGTATAACGATCGGTTTGCCGGAATATTTCAAAGATTGATTCTTTGACGCAAACTCTGCTCTTGGCAGTAGACGCAGACCCTCTCCGGAGACAATAAATCGGTCCCTCTCTGCTGAAAGCGCATGGATCTCACTGAGCATTCTTGCTGAAGAAGCTGCCAATAGAAAGACTGCCTTTAGAGACAAATGATTTAGACTAGCTGAACCCAAGAGTTCGAAAGGGTGCTTGGCCAGTACATTAAGCACTAAAGATAGACTCCAGGCTGGAATGACTACCGGTTGTCTCGGTCGGAAATTGCTCATTCCCTTCACCATCACATTTAACTGGGCCACCTCCGAACTGTCCATGTTGGCTAGACAAGGCATAACTAATGCCAAAGCTGATGTGTATCCAGCAATTGTGACAGGAGCTAATCCTGAATAGAATAGCTCACAGAGAAAGTCTGCTATTTGCTGAATAGTGGATTGAAAGGTAGCAATACCCTTTCCTTCACACCAGTCTGCAAATTTGTTACCTGTGTGGTTATATGACTTGAAGGTTGACCTCCTTCTCGCAGCTGCGATGAATTTCGCAGCTTGTCGAGAAAAAGCTTCTGACATGGAAAGTTGTTTGATAACCTCCACGCAGTCAATTTGAACATTTCGGAATGCTCGTGTAGGAATCGTCCCTTGGCCTGGGAGATTATGTTCGGAATCTCAGGTACCTGCACTGGATTGTCCACCAGCAGATCCAGAAGATCCGTGAACCACGCCCTGCTTGGCCATTATGGCGCTATTAGCAGGATCAGGCACGGTTCCTCCCTGATCTTCATCAAAATCTTCGACAGAAGAATGGTGGGCAGATACGCGTAAGCGGGCATCCCTTTCCAGCTTATCGCCAGAGCATCTGTATCGACGGCATTTGGATCTGGAATAGGCGAGACATAAGACATGGTTTGAGCATTTTCTTTTGTGCCAAGCACGTCCACGTTGGGTTTGCCCAAATGCTCGAAGATCATCCTGTGAAGAACTGGAAGGTTGAGGGACCATTCTGTTGGCAGAATTCTGTCTGAGACAAAGCATCCGCCAGAATGTTTAATCGCCCAGGAATGTAAGCTGCTTTCAAAACAACTGAGTAATTCCTGCACCATTGAATCAAGTGCCACACCTTCATACACAGTGTGCGGTGAGTGTGGGTGACTTGGTCCCGCCTTGGCGATTTATGTATGATACTACCGTGGAGTTGTCCGACCGTATCGATATCACCTTGGCCCTGAAATTTGGAAGAAACCTTTCCAACGCCAGTTCCACTGCCATCATTTCCAACATATTAATATGCAGCTGGCTCTCTTGGAGAATCCATGTGCCCGAGACCTGGTGTTCTCCCAGGCAGGCCTCCACCCATCCAGCGAAGCATCCGTGTACACGTACAGCTGGGGGGCGGGGTAGGTGCAGTGAGACTCCTACTAGGAGATTCTGAGGCTTTTTCCACAATACAAGATGCGACATTATTGGTTTCAAAACTGGCACCAGATTTGACAGGGTTTCTGTTCTGTTTCCACAGAGACATCAGATACAACTGGCTAGGTCTTCGCATCAGAGCAGCATACAGGATTACCTGCTCCATGGAGACCATTATGCCCAGCATCTGAAGAAACCGCCTCGCCTGGATGTGGTTTCCCAATCGAAACTCTTGAAGATGGCTAACAGAGACACCACTCTGGGCTCTGACGGGTAAACCATGCCTTCCTCGAGATCGAATCGCATCCCCAAATAAACGAAATGTTGAGTGGGTGTCAATTCGGATTACTCCTTGTTGACTATCAAGCCTAGATCTGAAAGTAACTTCAGAGTTAGAACAGTATCCACTTCTAACCTGGCTGACGTGTCCGCCTTGATAAGGCAATCGTCTATGAAGGTGTGTAGCGTCGCGTTCTTTTTCTGAGAAATGCGGTCACTGCAAGGACCACTCTTGTGAATACCCGTGGTGCTGTCGACACGCCAAATGGGAGGAAAACAAACTCCCATACCTGATTCTGAAACGCGGATCTCAGAAACCTGTGACAATTCCTGTTCATTGGAATGTGGAAATATGGATCTTCTAGATCGATTGACACACACAACATTCCTTTCCTCAATCCTGCCATTACCGACCTCGGTCGTTCCATCTGAAAGCGAGGCGTATGGATACACCAATTCAATGGCCTGAGATTGAATACGGGTCTCCACCCCCCCCCCCACCCCCCCCCCCCCCACCTGTGCTCTTGGGGACAAGGAACATGTTTGAATAGACGCCTGGAGTGTTCTGGTTTGCTGGTTTTATTGCTCCCTTCAGAAGCAAACCTGACACTTTGTTTGAAAGGCTTCTAACGTGTCTGGCTCCCTTGGTACGGGTGTCCAGACTGGTGCCAAAGACAGATTTTGTGGTGGAAAATCCCACCACTCCGGCATGTAACCCTGGGATAACCATCCCAGGACCAGACTGTCTGACATCACACCTCGCCAAGCCTCGACGAAACGCATGAGCCTTCAACCCACTGTAGACGCATTGACGCCTAATGCGGGTGTCTGGCTCGCGATCCACTCCCCACCACCTCCACCCCCAACCACATCTCTCTTGACGAGAGAACCATTGTTGTATTGGCTTGACTGGTCTAACTGGCACCGCTGTTCCTGTCGCGCAGGTGCGGTCCAGGCAGATTCGAAGGGAGCTAATGTACCCTCAGGTACGACAGGGATTTACCCTACCCTTCCCCTTGCCCGATCAGGAGCAACATTGGGGTGGGCAGGAACCTCTACAACCTTCTTCAACGGAGGCGGCTGTGAAGACCCAGCAGAGGTAGAAGAAGCATTCGGCTTGGCTTTCGCCTTGCTTTTATGTTTCTTCTGCTTCTTTGAAGAAGGTTGTCCGGTCAGCGGCTTGGCTACAACCCCTAGTGCGTGCACCTGTCGCACTCGTTCTAGCTGTAGATTTAGAGCCAACCGATTCTGTGCAATATTGGCGGTGTCGTCCAAGATGGCCCGCGCTCGGCCACCAAAGATGCTAGGGCCAGTCAGGGGCATTCCAAGCAAATGCTCCCTAACGGCCGTAGCCGGACGCATATGGTCAAGGATCATCTGCCTCCTGGACTTCATCACTCACGCCTGTACCGTTGCCAATGCGTCCATACACAGTCCCATGCCATCATTAACCACAGGTGGCACAGGTTGGCCTGCCCCCGCTTCAGTCCACACTGACTGAAGAAGGCGATAAGAGTGATTCACAGCACTCATGGCTGCACTCACCCCCTCATCACGTCGGGCCAGGACTTCCTCATGGTGTACTTGGGACTTGTCCACAAGCACTGGTGTGGGGCACCTGCTCCAGCACTCTGGACACCAAGTACGCAGCGGTCAGCTTCAGTGACCACTGGAACCACACCATACTTGTCGTATTCTGCACGGGGAATACGACATCTTTTGAGTTTGCTTGCTATAGATAGCATCTAGCAATTCCTTAAACCTTCGATCAAGTCCGATGGACTGGATCCGATCTGCAGGCAAGACCCCCATCCTAATCGATGCAACCGACGAATGGGGTGTATCCTCTTCAGCCGTGGCCGAAACCACAGAGTGGTCCACCCTGGCTAGCCAAGACTGAGCCACGGACCAGTCCGTCCCCGAAGAGGACACTCCCGTGAATACTTCACCCATTGACGTATCCACAGTTCTACCAGCAACGGCGCTAAGCCAGAAACACTGGTACCGTACGGTTCCACCACCACCCCATGGAGTTCTCCATTCCATGGAGTAGGCCCGCACGGTAAACTGTGTGTACCCGTAGTGGTTATGGTACCGTGGCCATACACAGGCGCCCACGGCACCCCATGTGTGGCCACTGGACCAGGTGAGATAGGCGTGTATCCAGCCTGGCCAGCAATACCCGTCACCGTGCCGGTTGGTGGCAAAACAACCAGCCCTGGACGGGTGCCCGGTACTGGTGTGGACTCAACCACGAGAGGAGCGGCTGTCTTGGCTTGCGCCAAAACAGATAGGTGGAGGACTGTTCCGTCCGGGACGGAATCGACCACCATGCTCTCCACCCGTGGCATCTCAAGCCATAGCAATCTCTCCTCCTTGGCCTCCTCAACGTCAGACCTCGAAGAGCGGTCACTAGATGAGGAGTCACTGGAGCCATTCTGGCGAATGGTTCCCATGCCTGACGGACCGGCCACCGCTACTGGACCACCCGGAGGTGGCCGCAGAGAGACAGAACCCATCAGGCCGGAGCCCGACGGGACTGCCAGGGAGCCATACGACATGGCTCCCTCGGTAGCCAATCCAGAACCCTGTCCAAGGACAGCGTCCGTACCAAGCACGGGAAGAGACTGCCCTACAACTTTTGGCATCAGGGACGACACCAGCGTAGGAAGGACGCTATGCAAGAAACCTTGCATAGCAGGTCCAAACAATGCAGGAGGAGCCATCTCTGAAGCCTCCGGATGCAGACGTGGAGCGCCACCAGGGGCCGAAATGGATGCTCCGCGATTTACTTTCGGACCGCCTGACCCCGCGTCAGACCCTGCCAAGTCCTTCTAGGAAAGGAACTTGACCAACATATCGACCGGCCACACTGAACATATATCACACCTATTATCGATATTGCAAGGAGAACAACGGTAACAGACATGGTCTTTATATATGACTGCCCTAAAACTTTCGGCATCAGGGACGACACCAGCGTAGGAAGGACGCTATGCAAGAAACCTTGCATAGCAGGTCCAAACCACGCCGGAGGTGCCATCTCTGAAGCATCCGGTTCCAGACGTGGAGCGCCCCCAGGGGCCGAAACGGATGCTCCACGATTTACTTTCGGACCGCCTGACCATCCGTCAGACCCTGCCAAGTCCTTCTGGGAAAGGAACTTGACCAACATATCGACCGGCCACCCTGAACATATATCACACCTATTATCGATATTGCAAGGAGAACAACGGTAACAGACATGGTCTTTATATATGACTGTGGCGAACTTGTGGCACTTTGAGCAAGCTGGCGGGGTAGGCTTGGGCTATAAAATAAGCACAAAACCTAAAATAAGCAAGCGGAACGAAACAAGAATGGAAGGCAGACAAATTATTTTCAAATATATAGACCATAATTCAATTGTACCCCCCCCCCCCAGCACCCCACCCCGCAACGCTACAGCAAAGCTCGATAGATTATGACGATAAGAACGATGCGGACATGAATACACCCATATACTGATCCTGACGGATGTATAAACGGAACCAGGAACCATATAGCGCAACTTTCGCGGTATATTTAACAATAAATTTTAAATGATACTCTCAAACGAAGGCCGAAACGATATGTGAAGAAAACAACAAAATGTAAACAAACTGCTGTAAAACACGGTAAAACCACAGACCACACATCTTAATCAAGAATTTTGAAACCACCGATCATTGCAAACAGATCGTGATAACACGAAAAACTTCCAAAGTGTTCTGGTACAAATAAAGTACGCAGCACTCAGAACAAGATGCGCGAATTAATGAAACATTTTCTTCACATAAAACTCCGAGATAAAACCGGGTGTGACGTCACCCGCTCGGATAATACGGAGAACGACGTCAGTAGATTTTCGTGTTAAAAATATATTATAGCCAACACCTCATTTCATATCTGCCGATCGCCTGTTGGGATTAAAGGAAGGCGACCAATCTGGCATATTTCGTTGTTAACACACGTCCCAGATTCGGGTTCAGAAATTGGAACATGCGACACAGACGAAAGTGTATAGACCTAAGTCTTTTACTACTATGGAATAACATGGAAATATACAACCTGATTTCAACGGCTCCTTCCTTGGTAATCCAACAATCCTTGTACGCGAAAAACAGCTACCACAGCACAGAAAAAAGAGACTTAGAAAACTTTAAATTCACTAAGATATTTCCAAATGCAAAGAAAGCATGTGTGCTCTTGTTGCTATGCAAACAAGAACGAGCCTCGCTTGCAGAAGGGTACCCGTTTGTTGGAACCGGGTATCCGGTTCCAGGAGCCGGTAAAGCTTAATAATCCTAGATTCCTAGAGCCAGCTATCAGGATAGCTTGTTATCAGAAGTAATAGAATGGTAAGTATTGATCGAAGGAGAAACAAAATGTGATCCGATCTGGATACCATCCTTTTTCGGATCATGGCCCCCCAAGTCTGGAAATTCTCTTGTAAGGTAGGTTGTGTTAAATTCTGAACCAAATCATATCGTAGTCTAACCAAATAAAATTATCTTGTGTCACGTTCGACTCACTAACCATAATTAACTATAGTCGACTAGATGCAAGTCGAACTCCAGGCTAGTTGACTATAGTCGATCAGCCACACAAGCTCGTTCGCAGATGGTTAGTCCGAAATTACGTGAAATACAAAATGGGGGATAGACTTCGCTTGACACGGTTAAACATGTGAAAAGATGCACTTATTTTACTGACTATTATAGTTTGATGGCAGTATGATTTCCCACAGTAAGTGAATGCTCCAAAGGCCAATTGCCGACCCCAATTTCTTTCATACGAATATTGTTTGATGTTTTAGCGGACAAAAATACCCCTTTTCGCGGCACTCAAAATAGCACATTCCGTTACTATGGAAAGGAAGACTGGTACACCCTTCCAAATTTCTTCGCAATGTTAATTCAATCTGTGGAATGGAACTTTCCGGTTTTAGCTATGCCACGCCCATCTCTAGATAATCTCCACCTACACTCCGCCCGTGTTGCGATCCATTGATCCCTGAACTCCCTGACAATCAATTTCCAGAAAACATTACAGCTAAGCTGTTGAATATTTTGAAACTAAATTGATTATGTGTGTGGCAGCAACAGCGCCCAGTCAAATTAGTTTCAAAATATTCGACAGAATGTGTATTAAATAGTAAAGCCATACGCTTCATACAATATGTCATTTATGCTGTAATTGATCATGACGTCCTCCTACGCGTCGCATAGTTAATTATGACGTCATATGATGGATGGATAAACTTGAAAGGTCCATTGGGTACCATCTAACTATTTTCTTAGGAAACGGTGTTTGGATGATGATTGGGCGAATGCGCCTGCTAAGTAAACTGATTATAGGTTTTGATTATTGAGTGGTTCGACTGGGGCATAGGTCGGGTACCTATTAAACAAGTCCCATTCAAGCCAAGTTCAAAACGATATTACTTTTTTTTGCTGGGCGCAATTCTTCGTTGTTGACATTTTGGTCCTTTGCGATTTTGTTTTTCTTGACATCAACAGCCCTATATCTCAGACTCTGAAAAGGGAGGAATTGGAACTGACTTCTCCACGTGCAATGGAGAAAGGAACCTTGTTGTTGGGATATCACGATAAATCGAGAAACATGATATCCTGCCCGAATGTAACATAAATTAGTGATCTTCGATTCATCACATGTTTTAGCCGCTGGACCAATTTTGTCGCGGGTACAGGAACGTACTTGGACCTGGAGATGGGTGGCTGAACTAGGGCTAGGGACAAAACCTAGGGGCCTATATGGGGGATACATTATTGGATGGGGAAAATCTGGGTATGGTTATCTCCCCCTTGGGCCCCCACGCCATGGTCCTACATGTATGTGTGTACAAAAATAACAATCTAGGCCTTTTTACCTACTTAGTGGCGGATCCAAGGGGGGGGGGGTCAGTCGGGGGTACGTGACCATCCTCCCCCGCCAGGGATGTCAATTTAACTCCCTTGAAATTTAGTTTTTATTCTATTGGGATTTCCGTTGCCGATTATTTGAATGTTGATCTTGTAACTGTATCAGCTGATGTTGCTTATTAGGAGATAGAAGAATATAATCGTTTAGATGGTAGTTTGGTCCATATAATTACGTTAGCATAGCCGGGCATTGGGTGGGGGCGGGTGGGTTGGTCGGGTAGCGTGGGGATGTCTAAGTTGTTATGTGGACGCTCTATCTGATTCTATATATTTGTTATCATTCTGTGTCGTATTGTCGTGTTATTAGTTTCCAGTTATCCGATGGTCACTTTATGGAATCCACAAAATGCGGCAGCGGAAGCCAGTGACACCGGAATAGCCAACTGCATCAACACGGTATCTATGTTAGTGCCTCTTCGTTCTATCCGCAAAATGGGGCCGCGGATATTAAACGTTCGTTCGTTCAGTTCGTGTATTGGCCGCTTATACCTAGATGTATTTAAGCCATGGCTCGATCATAAACGTTGTGAAGAGGTTATGGGTTTAATTGACGCCTATCGAGTCCCTCAGTCCAGGTCCCATTCACATCATATCTAGGATGGTTTATTCTTCGATTTGTTATCTGTAACCTCCTCAGTTTTTATACTGGTATCCATTTATACTCAAGGGTGGAGAGATAGTCTAAGCTATTTATGGTTTGACCCACTACTAATTGCAACAGTAATGAAACCCCCTTTTACTTGGGTATTTAGGTCTCAGATAAATGATGTATTAACACTCTAATACAATCTTTTGAGTGGAACATGTTGAATTCAATATGGCTGTCAAGATGGCCGTCGATTGAATATAATCTGGCATATATCTCGAGACCGGTTCACATTAGACCGCATACATATATTACGAGTAGGTAGAATATGTGCGCTATCTACTGACAGATGTCTACTGCACACCAGGACCATTCTATGACGTCACAACCCAACAATTCACTTGCAATGTGTTGTTCATATTATTATCCGAATACTCATTTGGCATACTTCTTGCTTGAGGAAGCAAGTATGGTATCTAGTTCCGCCTTGAACCAAATAAAGGAACAGCTCTCAAATGTAGCAATGCCAATTCAATAAGGCATGTACAAGAGAAGAACGTTTACAAGACTATCCTGTTTTATCTTTCCTCTGGTGCAACACAACATCCAGAGTATTTAGAATAGGCCAAGCTGTTGGACTCAAGCTCATCAGTGACAACCCGTTAGTCCGTGTCCAGGCCAAACTATTGAGAAGTGCCCACGCATCTAAAGGCGATGTCATACTGGCCGGGGAGGCCATACGCATATTGCATTTAAAGGAGTGCATACAGTTAATATGGACTGGGAATATGTTTATATAATATAAATAAATCTTACCTGAAGATTATCAGATGCAAAACGCATAAAGTCGCTAACTGTTGTAGCATTGACATCATGAACAAAGAGTTTCTCTCGATGAGTCAAATTGAGACCGTCTAGGTAAGCGTTCATGGTGGTGACATTATGGTATAGATAATGCATGGTTGAGACCACGGGATGATTCAAGTTCCGTTTTATACACTCCGATATTTCACCCATACGCTCTTGCCATTTATCCGAGCTAAATTTAAAATGCTTTGACCTCCATGACTCGTCTAACAGATTATAGAACATAACGACCAGATGCAGTTTATCTTCTCCATTTCCCAGTGCAGCGTTGTGCTGACGCTGTAACCAGCGGTTGCTAACAACGGCTGTGGTATTGGCTTGCCACGATGATTTGAATACTGAGAGTATCGCGGCGAACGCGGCCATCAGAATGACAATTAACACAATCTGTGGATGAAAAAAAATTAAAAATTAAATGATGGAATGGTATGTTCCTGACTTGTTATATACTTATTTAGTTTGCTAGGAATGATTCTTATGAAATGGCATTTAATTGTGAAGATGCTAGTGTGTACGGTACTTTAACACAATAAAGTGATAAGATCTTTCAATAAAGTAATTGACGTCACAATCAATTATGTCACATGTTAGCTGACGTCACATTCTTAATGATGTAAATTCCGTACGGGAAATCAAAAGTTCTGGACGAAGTGCATGGATGGTACTGCGTTAATGACTTTACAATTTAATAAAGAGTTTGCCGAATATTGTGAAAGCAATTTGACTGAAAGCTGTAATCGATGCCATAGGCAGTAACAGCCCACGTCAAATTAGTTTCATTGATAACGGACTACGCGTAGTTGTACGAATTATATATCTTTACTATTTAGTAAACATGCTGTTGAATATTTTAAAACTAATTTGATTGGCCGGTGGAGGCAGCATCAACACCTTGTCAAATTAGTTTCAAAATAGTCATCAGCTTACCTGTGTAGTTAGTTGCCTGGATATCGAAATTCACGGAGTGCAGAGGTAGATTGATCCCAATACTGGCAAAGCGTGAGTGGTGCTTAGCTAGAGATTGGCGGGGCATGGCTAATAATGGAGTCAACCGATGTTCTCTGGCATTGAACGTTAAATCAATATGGACCTTCGACAGTAGGACGGGTGTAATAGCGAGTGAGCGACCTCGAGGTAAGTACGAATTCTAAGCTAAACATTATCTTGGACTTTGCCATGAGCTGGTGATACGGTTATATCCACTAAGGGAGGTATTGTGTCGCAGGTTGACTCCCTAAGCGCTTAACCCTCGAATTTGTTCAAGAAAATTTATATTTTAATATGGAAAATGTCCTTTTGCAGACCAAGAGAAGACTACTTTTGAAAATGTATCACTGGAATGAATTGCTCGGAAAATGAAGTATCCAGAAATTCATCAGCGTGACGGCTAAAATGTCTGGAGCGTGGCCAGATACAATGACTGCTCTATCGATAACTTGGAAACGACTTGCTTAACGTTCTCGTGTTCCATTAAATAGTCCCTTTTGCACGAGATATGAGGTGCCTGCTGATGCCTGTTGAATTTACCCAGCATGCTATGCTACCCATCATGCAACGCTACCCAGCATGTGATTTCCTGACTCCATAATCGTTGTAACTATTTGGACGCCATATTCGTTTATTCTATTGTCTGTATAGGCTAGGATTTCTCAAACAAAACAAACCTTCCTGTGCGTGCAAATAGTTATTTGTCTTCCAGCTCTGGAAGCATAAGCATGTGCGTAGGGCGTACTATTCGCGGCAGTACATTCGACGGCTTGCATTACAATACGTTCAGTGCAACAAGCGATTACTACCTGATACAAATTTGATACTAATTTGAATGAAAATTGTTGCTACAACAGCTTTCAGTTGCTATATTCTAAAATAATCATCATAATTTTAGTCGACTTTCGCTACGGATTTAAATAGCAAGTTGACTGTAAGTTGTTGATGTCTAAGGCGCCAACAACATTGTCGAATTATTATCCGCACAAGTTCAATCACTATGTTGTATTTATGCGAAGTTAGCGTAGGCCTATATAAGCGTGATCGCCAAGAATGAATGCTTAACGTGAGTCTAGACCCTAGCATTGGGAACTACCATATAAATGCCTTAAATATTACAACAATGAATGCTGAGGAAACTGTCGTTGACAGATTTGTGCATTTGTTTGAAATGCATTTATCGAACAGAAACGTACACGCGGAAGCTAGGCAAAATATTTCCTTTGCGCAGCCAAAGCGTATTTTGGCCATATACTCACTTTGCTTAGCTAATAATACTGAGCGCCGTGTGATTCTATGAACAATAGTTTTATAACGTTGTTGGCGCCTTAGTAAGCAACAGCTTAGTCAAATTGCTCTGCAAATCCGTAGAAAGTCTTGACTGAAAGTATCATGATTATTTTAGAATACATAGACTGAAAGCTGTTGCAGCAACACTTTTCAATAAAAATGTGTATCAAATATATAGCAGGTAGTAATTGCATTACACACTTATTATTTTGACAACTTGACTGAATGATGGTGCTGTCATTGATAGCAACAACTTTCACGCAAATTACTGTCAATGTATATACAATTTTTCTCCGATTTTCTGGACATTGACACGTTTTCTCTGAACAGTATTGAAACACAGACTGCCGAATTTACTGTCAGTGAATACGCCGTACGTGCATGCTTACGCTTGTGTGCGTGTTGTAATCTTTAAGGGGTATATTTACTAGTTCCCAATTCTAGGTTCTAGACTCACGCCTGGCCTTTGTGGTTTCTGTTGAATTCTTGTGACGTCGGTTGGCGCATATCATGTTGAGTATTTTAAAACTAATTTGACTGGTCAATGCTGCTGCCATAGGCCGCAAATGCACCCAGTCAAATTAGTTACAAAATATTCAACAACTTATCTCTATCGTGTTCAGGAAATTGATCGTCATGGCATTTGGGGATCGATGAATCCCAACACGACGATGTGTGGGTGGAGCCTGGCTGGTGATGGGCGGGACATAGCTAAAGCTTGAAAGGTCCATTTGTGGACCGGGACAGGACCATTATTTTAGGGTTGACCACTCAAATGACTGGCTCTGTTACTGCTCCAGCCATTCAAGTGGAGAATATCCGGGAACGGTCTTGTCTTGGTCTGCGAATGGACGTTTACAAACCCATTGCAGAAGCCTTTTTTGGTTGGCTTGTGTGTTGAAGGGTTAACGCGCTATTTATTATGTTTACAATCCGCAACATTGATGTATTTAAAGTATTGTATCTTTGTGTATATGAGACACGGTTATAAGACACATGTCTTATAATCGGGCTCTCGCTTGAACTAAAATAAATTCTATTTACACCAAACGACTGATTCGACTTGCAATTTAGATGCGAATTTAGGATCTACATTACCACCATTTACTCCTGATATCATCACACTATGTACCCTTCCAAAGCAGTTTACTGGGCTGGCACTGGGCTGTCAGGGATTGGTATCGGCCATGCATAGACCCAGTAACCAGCGTTAAACTGGTAATTATTTTACCTGTTTCAAGCGACGTGTATTCTGCATCGCGTTCTCTCACTCCGGATATTCTGGCTTACAAGGACGCTAAGTTCCTTCCGTTATCCAGGTGTTGTGGTCTTTTAGCGACACAATATCAGACCTTGATCATATGGATCCGTTTGCGCTGACGTCAGATATACAAAATATGCTTTGATTCCAGGGTAGGAGTACAATACAGTAATCGAGGTACGAGATGTGATGTAATATTAGTGCTGAAACAAAAATATAAGACGAGTAAACAGACAGTAACGCCTTGATACTACGACCACCCTATAGGTCCTAATGAGTGAAAATGTATGACAGTGCACGCACGCACGCACGCACGCATCTAACTACATATGCTGACAGGCCAAGAGACAACCCAGAATTGATCTTCCCCGTTAGAGTTGAGCGAGATGGAGATTTTGACAGCGGCATCTGCGAGTATAGTTTATATGGGTACATTGGCAGTCATATGCCCACGCCATTTTCAAAATGAATCTTAATCTGTATACCGTGTATCGGCTGACAATTTTGTAGCAGGCGATAATATATTCCCAACGTACTAACTCCTATCACGGCTAATAACTCGGACAATGCAGCGTACTGGGCCGATGAGTTCAGTATCAGCACAACATCGGCCCAGCAAGCCGCGTTATCAGAGAATCTTTCATTCAAATGTCAATATTATATCGATTTACATTTTTTTTAAATTTCGACAGTAGCATCTTTCACCAAATGTGCTGAAAAATGAACACCAGTTCATCTTTTAAGTTAATATTGCAGGACGAAGTCAGCCCACACCCTGTCACCGCAATGGTCCTGGGGATGGAATGTCGAGATGGCTATGGTGATAACCGAGCCACACATTCCAGTGGTAAATTCTGTAGAATAGCCGTCACTTGGCCTGCAAACCGTTATTTAGTTAGAACATATTTTTATATTCTTGTTCATATTTAACTGACTAAATGTTTAGAGAAAATATATAAATAACTACATGAAAAAAAATATATAATTATTGTGTACATACCTAGATTAATCCTTATATTCCTAGAATTAGATGTGTCTGCCAACATTTAGCTCATTACTTTCATTGAATGGAGAACCTACTCTGGAAATACATAATATATTATCTTATTCGTGTTGCGGGTTCTCCATAGAGATTGGATTACCTGTTGTGACACGATCTGATAGATTTTTTAAATATGAATTGGTTCTGACAAAGTAAATGGCATATTATCTCGTTTTTTGGCAAAGACTCCAGTGTTTGCATAGCTGGGCTATTGACCAACAGAAGCTGTCCCGCCACGCCTAACAAAAGTGAATGAGGGTGGCGATGGTGTGCCATTGTCCAGGCGTCAACGAGACCCCAATACTATTGAGGGATTTACTTCACTACGCAGAATGGTGTTAATTGCTACCGAGTGTACTGTCGATTTCAAGCCGATGAGCTTATACAACTGTTATATACATGTGTTAGTATAAAAACACTGAAAATAATCGTAGTTTCCTTTGTGTATTTATTAATTTTATTTTTTCTAGTTTACAAAGTAAACAATGTCTTGGCAGGGCATACATATGACATAGAATTAGGGATCAATAATTGCCAATCAAGCAGATTTAACAACATTGAGAACAACACGTTAGCAACAAAGCGAATTGTTTTTTATGTAGCGTAATGGAGGAATCTAGTTTTATCTATGGCCCGCTCCACCACTAGTTAAGCTCCACCCACGATTTGCACATGTTGTGATAGATCGACTCTTCCACTCCCCATGTCTTAAGTTTTCAGAAAAATATACAGGTAAGTCGTTGAATATTTTTAATCTAAGTTGACTGGGTGCTGTTGGCAGCAACAGCTGCAGCCAGTCAAATTAGTTTCAAAATATTCAACAGCATGTTTATTAAACAGTAAAGACATACAATGTGTACAACAACGCTTTGTCCGTCATCAATTATGCGTTCGTTACGAACTTAGCTACGTCATGCATGACGTAATTGATGATGCCGCCATTCTACACGTCGCGTAGTTGAGTATGACGTCATATGATTGATGGATAAACCAGAATCCTCCATTGCGCATGTGTAAAACGAGACCCACCACTACACAATATATTAACTAGGTACTCTGTGTTCGTTTTCTATTTGTTCGCATTTTGTCAAAGGTTATGGTACAAGTGCGAGGGCGCTATAGCTGCGGCGTATGCCTTGCTATATATTTCAAATAATTAGGCAGCAATCGCGCCCAGTTAAGTTAGTTTCAATATATTAAACAGCTTACCTGTGTAGTTTTTGAAAATTGATAGTCAGGGTGCTCAGAGATCGATCGATCTCAACACGGGCGAGGTGTGGGTGGAGCTTGGCTAGAGATGGGCGGGGAATAGCGTAAACCGGAAAGGTCCATTGTATGTCTCTATCATTCAATAAACATTCTGTTGAATATCTCGAAACTAACCATGCCTGGCACCGTTACTGCCACAGGCTGCAACGGCGCCCGGTCAAATTAGCCTCAAGATACCCAACAGCTCATCTATATAGCGTTCTGGAAATCGATGATCTGGGAGTTCAGAGCGAGATCGTGTATTACGCAACCTTTAGTCCGGATTTATCTCCCTTGTTGTATATACGCACGCGCGTAGTGCTTGTTTTCTACGAATGCACATAAGGACCATCGGATATTCGTTCGACATTAAGAAGAAATAGCTCCTTCAAGGACATGAAATAACATGCCCAATCCAAACACGACCTTAGTTTCTATAGTTGGGAGAATTGCCTAGAAAACTTTAGCAAGCTTAGATCTACGAATTGTAGTGTATGTTATTTTTCATACCATAGGTTATATGTTGGTGAAAGCTGTATAAATAATATGCCCAAGCCATGTTTAAACTGTGTAAGCCCGCCTTTACAAAAGTTATTATGCTGTTGAAGGGCTTGTGAATATAACGCTAAAGAGAATTTCACTATATTAGTTATAAGATTAGGTATTTAGCATACTAATTTAATTGTCAAAATCTATAACGTATAAATGTACACTCAAGGGCATATGGCTTATTGTGAACTAAATAAATCAATCATAACGGAATCGTCACTGACAGCATTCATGGAATGGGTAACTTGCTCTGTCTTCTTACTGAACTGAGATATGTGTTCATTCTCAGACTGATCTGATGGTTTTGAAATATATGCATTTGCATACAGAAAGAGTATTTTTATTTTTTTTAGCAATTGGAATGACTGGTTCGATATTCCAGCCAGTTATTTCAATGATACATTTTCGAAAATGTTTTTATAATGGCGTACAAATGGACATTTTCAATGAGAAAACTAAAATTTTCTTGACCACATTCAAGGATTAAAAGGTTAAACACATTCCATGCTCACGTGCTGTCGTTGCCTTTAAACAATCAATGCGTATAACGAAGCAAACACGTGCTCATAGTGAACATATTTTTTTAGAAATATCAGCTTGCTACAATCTCATTCTACGCGGAGCAGAGCCTATAGTTTAACCCTTTCACAACGAAGCCGGCCAAAACTGGCATCTGCAGTAGTCTTGGCGACTGTCGATTTGCACGCCCAAAGCAAACTGTTTTTGAAAATGTGCAACTTGAATGACTTGCTCGATAATTGAGCCAGTCGTATCAGAGGTAAATTAAAAAAAATGGTCTTCTGTTTGCCTGCAACGGATCATTCGATAATGAAATATTACAATTGAATTTCTTTTTAAACATTAAAGTACTACCCCTTTCATGCCGAAGCCGATCAGACCCGGTCTGTTCAGTTGGGTTTTGGAATTTCCGTTTACAGGCCAAGAGAATATTCACCACTGTAATGACTCGCTCGTTAAACGAGCCAGTCATTCAATTGGTACATGTTGACTCTTTACCAAACTTAGCCCGCGAATGAGCAAGGCGATAAACATGACCTAGCTTCAGCACGGCGTCATCAATCAGCAAAAGAGTTGCGCAGAGCACAGCGGAGATCTGCAGCCAGAAAACGCGATACTGACATTCAAATGCTACTAGAAGCAAAGACCAGTGACAAGAAACTCTTTTTCAAGCTAATTCGTCGGCAGCGCAGTACCAAGACCCCAATACTGACTGAACTTAGAGTCCATGAGACACTCTTCCCTAAGGACGAGATTCTAGATGGGTGGTTCTCTCACTTCAAGCAGCTGGGAACACCTAATATTTCTGTAAATGCCACCAGAAAAGCTGAAGTCGAGTTCGACGAAATTATTCTACAGGACATATGTCGCCTCGAGCCAGATCTTCCTCCATTCACATACCTAGAGGTTGAGCATGCTGTCAATCGCCTTAATAGTGGGAAAGCCTCAGACTCTGACGGGATTACAGCTGAACATCTGAAAAAAGGAGGACACATGATTATACTTCTGCTCACACACATTCTCAATGCCATTGCACGGTTGAAAGTTATCCCAACTGTCCTGAAAGCAGGCATACTGACTCCAGTGTACAAAAAGAAGGGTGATCACAACTTGGCTACATCGTACAGGGGCATAACCGTCACATCCTCAGTATGTAAGATGCTAGAGATGATCCTAAAGCTACGTATCCAGCAAACAATCCTTGATGCTCAACACCCACTTCAATATGGATTCACAGCTAAGATATCTCCAATGTATAGTGCTCTGCTGCTACAGGAGGCTTGTATTGAATCCAGATCCAAAAACCTAGACTCGTATGTCGCACTTCTAGACGCCAAAACTGCATTTGACGTGGTCAATCATGCTAGCCTTGCACGAAAGCTATATTTCGCAGGGATCGATGGTGCTCTCTGGACTCTCATTACGGATCTGCATAGAAATGCCTCAACAAAGGTCAAATGGTCAGGCGAATATTCCAGCGAGCTCCCATTCCTTCAAGGTGTAAGACAAGGTGGGATCCTCTCTACGGACCTTTATAAGCTTTATATCAATGATCTGCTGAATCATCTGGACTCGACAGATAACAATGTTAGAATCGGTACCATATCGTGTCCTTCTCCAACATGTGCAGATGATGTCAGCCTCATTGCAAACGACGAATTCCAAATGCAGACACTGCTAGACATTGCGCACCATTACAGTACCCATGAATTCTATGAGCTTCAACCCACTACATGTGCTCTCCTGTCTGACTGTAAATCTCAGAAACCAGCAGTCTTACTGAACGGCAAAGAGTTGTCAACTCCAGGACAGGCTTCCCATCTAGGTATACAGCGAACAGATCGTCTATCGAGTGCCAAGGTATCAGTGGAGGAAAACATAAAAAAGGCCAGAAGAGCGGCATATTCACTGATGGGTGCTGGGTTGCATGGCATCAATGGGATAACGCCAACTGTCTCTCTGCATCTCCTCGAGATCTACGTACTCCCGATCCTCTTGCACGGCATGGACGTCCTACTTCCAAATAAAACAGAGCTGCAACTGATGGAGAAATATTTCCACAGAACGCTCATTCAGATCCTTGGGTTACCAGAAAGAGTAGCATATCCATCACCATATCTTCTCCTTGGCACACTGCCTATTGAAGGACGTATCGACTCACAGAAGCTTACTCTCTTCAGAAACATCATATCAGATCCAGCAAGTATTCTCTTCCGTATCGCAGTCCGTCAAACTATCATGAAAGGATTCTTCCAAAACAGTTGGTTCGCTGAGATACGCAG
>CM067359.1:27574571-27579571 GCA_034401795.1 Chaetoderma sp. LZ-2023a | reverse complement strand
ACTTACATCTGTAAGCAGACTAGCTGATGATATACGTGTTTGTTATTTATATGTATTGGTATTGTTTAGCGCAGTCGATACTCTTCTAATGGCAGATTCAGCAGAATCGCTGCACATAGTCCTTAATACATTTAATGATTATAGCCAAAACAATACGTTCAAAGTAAAGTACGGCAAAACCTAAATAGTAATCTTTGAAAAATCAACCGGATTTTCAATTCACCTTTCCAAAGTACCCAACCATCATATGACGTCATAATGAACTGCTTGATGTGTAGAATGACATCATAATGAAAGACGTCATGAATGACGTGGATAAGTACGTCACGAACGCATATTTGAAGACGGTCTATGCGTTGTTGTACAAATTGTTTGCTTTTACTATTTAATACAAATTATGTTGAATATTTTGAAACTCATTTGACTGGGCACTGTTGCTGCCATAGGCAGCAACAGCACCAAGTCAAATTAGTAACACAGTATTCAACAGCTTCCCTGTATAGTTTTCAGGAAATTAATAGCTAGGGCATTCGGGCATCGAGCAATCCCAACGCAGCGAGGTGTGGGTGGAGCTTAGCTAGTGATGGGCGGGGCATAGCTAACATGGAAAGGTCCATTAGGCACCCGGGATATAGAAATAGTAGATGCATATCTTTTCCTCAGGGTTATATTCAAATATACCGGAGATATTCGTGTATGTAGAAAACGCAACGCAAAACAAAGAACTAAAGATATGCTAGCGCTAATACATACAATTAAACACTTTACTATTCCAATTGATCAGCAATGTATACTATTTGATCAAATGGTTCAACCAGTGCTACTGTATGCATCAGAGGTATGGGGTTTTGAAAATGTAGATCTACTAAAAAACTGCCAGATAATATTGTATAAAATCTTACTAATACTTCTCTATGTGTGCGCGTTAGAATACATGCAAACAAATACTATACACAGATCCAATGGTTAAATAATAGTTAAATGATTCAACGGGACATGGTAATGCGTTTAGTCTAGAAAATAGTAACCAATGATAACTTGTCAGCTGGACCACACAATGCTTAGAGTGTATATGTATACATTTATAGACAAGTGGACATATGATATTAACGTTCCAAATAGGTTGATATTGTACGCACTAATAAAACAGGAATTTAAATTTGGGTGCTTGGTTGGGTGTGTGGTAGGACGAAGCTACAACATTTGATTGCGACAACGAATAACAGATCAAATTCCTCCATTGGAATCGTACTCTACCCGAACACATAGGCGCACTTCTCCGCCAACAGTGTTCAACGATGGTGAATCCGTTGCTGTATGTTCACACATATTTTGAATAATAGTTAGGAGCCTATATTCTTGATGGACCATGCCTGGATAATGGAACATATATCTGCTTTAATGTACGAACCACAAAGAGTTCAAAAGCATCTTTTTATTTCACGAGGCACAAATTCACCGCAAAACTACAATGTTATTGGACGGCTGGCTACATGCAGAAAGGCAGCGACACTGGGCCTATGCTCCCGAAGTTATTGTTAGATAGAGATATCGTTACACCCATTGCTTTAGTATGGTGTAACTATACCACTAACATAACGGGAGCTTCGGGAACATGGGCCCTGGTCTGGCCGACATGAGACAGAAAGAAGAGTTGTGTTACAGAACAACTCATAAATAAGTTTGTATGTTTCCAAACCAAAAAAGTAAACATGTTAGTTATTAGGATGTGTTCTGTTGCATATGCTGAACATAATTGAATTGAAAGACAGTGCTGCATTAGTCAGCACTGCCCTCACATATACTTACGTTCAAAATGTTTAACAGCACGTTTTATTTTGTTCTTGCAAAACTTCATAATTATTTCTGAAGTGGAGTGTAGGACAATTTGCCATGCAGCTTACTTATTGCCTGAGGTTTGATCTGACAATACTCACGCACTCCCATTCTTGTCCGACAATACGCCGCTGCTGTCAATTGTTTAACAGGCGGCGTGGTGAAAGAGAGCATGCTATAATCCCTGACGCATCATCACGATCGCAGTCTAATTGTCTCCATAGACAACCACATCTTAACACTGAACATTGTTTTCATGGAGTTCAGAAATGGCACAGGGCCATTTACATAGACAACAATAAAACAACCATCACAAGCTCACTTTATTATCAATTCTCCAGTGTTTACGAGAAACACGGACATACCTGCAGATGCGACCACCTCGATTTCAAGTACCGAGATTATGTTTAGTAAAGCCATATGCACGTTCCATACCACTTTGAACACGGCACATCCAACGCAAAGCAATTATTTACGATTTCGTAAATATTATATTGATTATTTTGAAACTGATTTGACTGGTAGCTGTTAAAGTTGTTGTTGTTTCAGGTTTGTGAGCGTTAAATAAATACTAATTACAATAACGCGAACCTCTGTGCAACAGGTAAACGTGTGACCTTCTTATCAACAGTTACGGGTGTGGCCCTCTTATCAACACTTACGGATGTCACAAAACTCTAATTGGCAATTAAGTTCCCAATTAAGTAGGTTGTTCTAAGTGAGTACATCTATTGAGAAGCAACGTATTCGCTGTGCATATGAGTGGCTGCATAGAGAGATGATACACAATAAGAATAATACGTATTTCTGATCATATAGACCACGCGTTCATGTTTCCTTATCAAACCTATTTGTGATGGACATGTTAACGTTTTTGCGTGGCCGCTAGACAGCCACGCATCTATTTGCTTGTGTCTAGAATTGCCCATAGACGCGGCCATTTTTCTCAAGGGATTGTGGTCTCCAACCGATAACTAAAGAGAGAGAGAGAGAGAGAGAGAGAGAGAGAGAGAGGGCGTCTCTATTTTTAGATTATAACCATAGATTTAGGATATATATTGATATATAGCTGACCGGCCCGCTGGATTTTCACCGACTAGCTTACTGGCAGCCTGACTGCGATCTGACGCAGACGATCAGCTGTGTATATAGCCTCCAAAAGTAAGTAAATCGTTTATTGGTAATTGGAATAGAAATTCTACTTAAATAGCATGCACAATACGGAACTACAAAACTACGGTAAAAAGAAATTGAGGCAATACGGTAATACGGAGAGGCGGTAGGAATTACATAAATATGTTAAAACCTAACTCATACATTGCTGAAATTCCAAACATGTCTGTACATATAAATATATGATAACTTCTATTCATTTTGGAAACTGCTGCCGTAAGCCGTTGATGCACACATGTAGACGACTTTCAGCATTATTGTTTACATAATTTACACACATCTTTGTTGTTCTGACCGTGAAACAACACCAAGTTAATGGTTAAAGCAACGTTTTTTTAAATCCCAGTATCCGCGAAACCTGACACCGTTTGGTATAGAAGACCGCAAAAATAAAGTAACACGTTTGCAAAACAAGGTATAATTCATGTTTTTCTTTGTTAATATAGCAACTTAGTTACATGTATGAATTGTACTGCAAAACCGCCGACTCGATGGTATAGAACATCTAAAAAATAAATTAACATGTTTTGCAAAATAAGATACAATGTCTGTTTATGTTTTGTGGGTATATTATCTTATTTATGAGCTGTATAACGTAGCCTAAGCGTTCGAATCACTTGTAATAAGCGAGCACATATTTTAGCAAAAGCGGGCAGATATTGTACGTAAGCTGTTAAATATTTTGAAACCAATTTGACTGGGTGCTGTTACTGCTTACGCCAGCAACAGTGACCAGTCAAATTAGTTTCAAAATATTAAACAGCGTGTTTATTAAATTGCAACATTTTGGACTATTAAGAGTTAAAGACCGGCCAAATAGAATCATTTATGACATAATGATTATGATGTCAGCATGCACGGCACTTAGTTGGTTGTAACGTCATATGGCATCATATGCCGTTATGTAATCGATGGATAAACTTGGAAATGTCCATTGAAGACGGACTATGCGTTATTGTAAGAATTGCATGGCTACTATTTAATACATATTCTGTTG
Organism: Chaetoderma sp. LZ-2023a; assembly: GCA_034401795.1. Classification (NCBI taxonomy): domain Eukaryota; kingdom Metazoa; phylum Mollusca; class Caudofoveata; order Chaetodermatida; family Chaetodermatidae; genus Chaetoderma; species Chaetoderma sp. LZ-2023a. The sequence continues at coordinate 27,575,565 of CM067359.1, read as the reverse complement.
AATATTTTGAAACTAATTTGACTCGCCCTGTTGCTGCCATAATCAGCAACGGCACCTCGTTAAATTAGTTACAAAATATTAAACGGCTTATCTGTATAGATTTCAGGACATTGATAGTCAGGGTATTCGCGGATCGATCGATCCATTTTCAGTCTTCTCGGATGGGACTTTAAATTGAGGTCCCGTCATACAGTGCCCATCACTGTGTGAACGTGAGCTAGGGTTAGGTAGGCAAGAAATTTCGGCATAATCAAAGTAAACCGGATGCTGAATGGATCCCTCCTCGGATGGAACCACGCAACATACGGATTACAAAACCAAAACCAAATTGCTAGAATTAGAATCTTTCGGAATTTTCGATGGGACTATGGAGGGATGTAACCCGGATGACTGATCGAGTTCGTCCTCGGACGGACATAGTCACCATACGGGCTACCTAATCAATCAAAATCAAACAAGTGCGCGCTGGTGCCTGCTCGGATGATGGCCAGAAGACCAAATGGGTCCCAGGACCCGAAAGACCCCACACCCCAACCTCCCCACTCCCCCCAAAGGGGCCGGGAGGTCTCTGACATAAAGCCCCCCCCCCTTGGGTGCATCAGGTCATAAGACCGTACGCACCTCCCCCGACCCAACACCTACCCCATCCATTCCCCACCCCCGTTAGGTCCAGGTTAGGCCATCCCCATTACACACGCCCAAGCATGAGGAGCAACAAAAAAAAGCCATGGAAAAGAACAGCAACATGAGACAAAATCGAGAGACAACGATCAACACACACACACACACACACACACACACACACACACACACACACACACACACACAGAGAGACACAAGCTAATGCACAAACCGACGTCACAAGAATTCACAAGAATTCAACAGAAACCATAAAGGCCAGGCGTGAGTCTAGACCCTAGCATTGGAAACTAGCATATAAACGCCTCAAATATTACAACACACACACGCGATCGATCGATCCAATCACTGCGAA
>CM067359.1:27497071-27569571 GCA_034401795.1 Chaetoderma sp. LZ-2023a | reverse complement strand
AAGAGTGGCTAAAACGTGGGTCATCAACAGCATTGGAAGTAAAGATTACTGGAGAAAACACTCCCGTTCCAAAGCAATGGGCCAAGTACATCAGCAATCCAAGCAACACAAGTAACCTGGTTGCATTTCTCAGCAAGCGGTGGCGTGATACTGGTCCAAATATGCTATCTGCCGACAATTGCGTCATTCTTGCCGGTGGCTTTAACGATGGAATGGATGTTGTTGTCGTTTCAGCGAACAATTCGTCGTATTTGGAAGAACTTCGATCAGATCACGAGGAAGCAGATACGCGTATGATGTTGCACGCGCTACACGCTTCAAAAGACCACATGCGTGTTGTTATACAGTCTCCTGATACAGACGTGGCAGTACTTAGTATATATAAAATCGTTCGCTTCACTGTTCTGAACAATGGTTCCGTACGGGTACAAAGGACAAATTGCGATACATACCAATACATACAGTTGCTCAAGTACTGGGCCCAGCTATGTGTCTGTTTTTGCCTGGGTTTCATTCTCTTACAGGTTGTGATAGCACTAGTGCATTATTTGGAGTCGCTAACAGAAAAGCATTCAATCTCTTAAAGTCATCTGAATGTCATCAGCTTAGCTTAGCCCAACTCGGCGAACATGTTGACTTATCATCGAATACTGCAATCCTATGTGAGAAATTTGTCTGTGAGTTGTATACCACCAGGGATGTGGAAAAGACAGCTGATGAAACCCGTTATTGGATCTTTTGTCAAAAGAGACAAAGAAATGAAAATCTTCCACCTACATCGAATAGTCTAAAGCATCACACCGAAAGGGCCAATTTTCAAGCTCTTGTTTGGAGACGTTCATTGCAAGCTGTTCAGAATCTTCCATCTCCAAATGGACATGACTGGAGTATAGTGGATGGTCTACTCAAGCCTGTTCTAATGTCAAAGGGTCCTGCTCCATTTGGATTAATTGAACTCACATCATGTAGATGTCAAAAAGTCTGCCTGCAAAAGAACAGATCTCTGTCAATGCAAGGCTAACAATCTACTCTGCACTGAAGCATGCCTTTGTATGGGAGGTGAAATGTGTGACAATGTTCAGCATACAATTGTCGAAGATGACTCTGACACGGATGAGTAACATTCTCTCATTTGCTCACGTGATAAATATGTCCTGCCAGCTTGTGTAGACATGCACTGCATGTCAGTTAAAAGTTTAATTATGAAAAATGTAGAAAACATGGGCATTGTTGTAGCTAAGGTATTGCTAGTCACAGGAAGACCTAAGTGCCCCAATATGTACAAAGCAACATACTCGTCTTAGACGAGGTTGAGTATGTATAAATCTGCGATATACGATAACTCCTTTCCATTTTGGTTAAGATTGTATTGATATAACATGCGCTTAAGTTTGTGAAAAATTTAGTATTGGGAAAATTGTTTGAGAGCTACATTCAACACCTATTGTAAATGGGCTTCTCACGCGTTAGTAATACCACAATTTTCTTGTACAACACGGCTCAGAATATACCCAAGACATCGGTCTAGCATAATATAGAGACACACCTTCTGAATACTGGGTGTGCTACGAAACCATTCTTCTAGACCCCTTTTGAAAATTGGCTCCCGGACTATTATAACATATTGTATTGTACTAGGCTAAGCATTCGAGATAGTGTATATACATTTCCATTGTTATGTCTCGTAGGGCGTCGAGGCCACATTTTAATATCGTGGACACATTTTACTAGTCAATATATGTGTTGTAGATTTTAACAGTAAAACATGTATGAAAATATTGGAGAGCGTGAAAAAGTAGACAAAATTCACTAAAAATAATGTATGTGTGATTTTCATTAGTAATGTATTGTCCTTAATCCTGCACTGGGAAAAGAGAGCCATGCATGCAATTATTTAGCACTATGGATAGACAACTGATGTTCCGAAGTTCCAGTCAAAACGGCAGTCAATAACATTGTAGCAGGACGTTTAGATACTGAAATCAAGAAAAAGTGTATGTATATGCTAAGTTAGTAATGCCTGCAATGTGTTCCGCCCAAAAATTCCACCCATATGGTTAGATAGGTATCTGAATATGCTAATGAAGTATTGAGTTAAAAATGTTTTCCATGAAGTAATCTAATTCGTTGTCCACAATTTCATACTGAAAATTGGCTGAAATTCTAGCCAATACACATTTTTCACTGCCCTATTGTGTGTAGGTTATGCTCGTCCCCAGATTTTCATCCATAAAAACTTGAGTTTGATTGCGCTAACTATATTCCGAATTAAAAAGATTCCTAGATAAAGTAATTTCATAGTATGCAACTCAATACCGAAAACTGGTGAAAGTTGATTCATGCTTTTCAGTGCCCTACAGTCTGTAATATATTCGGCCCCTGTATGTCAGACTCATAGCCTTATAAGGCACTGGATGCGCTAGTTATATTGCTAACTCAAAAGAAATTATACAGTGAAGTAATTTTACAGTACGGAATTTCATACTGAACATTGGCTAACACTTTAGCAGATCCACAGTATTTAATACCCTACTGTCCGCAAGAGATCCGGACCCCAGAGTTTTACCCAATTGGTTAGTTAGGGGTATGAATGCACTAATTTGAAGTCCTGAGTTTAAAATTTGCTACAAAGATGCAATTTCACACTACACATTTCTGTATCGAAAATTGGCTTAAATTTTGGCTGTTTCACGGTTTTTGGTGCCCTGGTGTATGTAATATATTCTGTGCCAGAATTTAGTTATCAGAGACTTAGAGGAGTTTAAATACGCTAGCTAGGCCTATATTGCGAATTAACAAAAGAACATAAACTGAAGTAATTTCATAGTACGCAATTCCACACTCAAAACTGGCGCAAGTTTTGTCAGATCCACGGTTTTCAGTACGCTACTGTCTGCAATAGATTGTGTTCCAGAAGTCCACTGCTGTGGTTAGACAGGTACATGAATGCGCTTTTAAAATGTAGAGTTTAAAAATAATCTACCATAAAATAATCTCGCAATATGCAATTTAGTTGCGTCCAGCAGTTATCAGGTGTAAATAATTTACTATTTTAAGTATCAATATCTGCATAATCTGTTTGCACTCCGCTTTCGAAAAAATACAGATATATAGAACTCTATATAGTGTTGTACGGAATATTGCACGATTTTACCATCAAGTAATTTCATAGTATGCAGTTATATAATCGACATATGCCACCAGGGTAAGATAGTTGGTTCACATTCATCGCATTCACAACATTCCGATAGGTGTTGATATGTCCTGGCATATTGCGTGTAATAGCTTCAACCCCAGAATTTCAGCCATATGTTTACATATGTATATGAATACATTAATGAAGTATTGAGCTTAACGGATGTATACCATGAAGTAATTTCGTAGTACACAATTTAATCTAGAAAGCTGCGCAAATCTGAGCTTTTTTAACAGTTCTGCATGCCCCACTCTCTATAATATGTTCAGTCCCAAAATTTCACCACATAGTTTCAAAGCAAGACTTGACAAAGAACGGACTCGATACCCTTTTACCTAGTGTGGTGAAAAGATATAGCCTTCACGAAAATTCAAATAGACTGCACTAAAAATAGATTGTGTGTGCAATCACACCTGTCCATACTTAATAAAGTATTGCCATGCATATAGTGCACTGCAAATAGATTGTGGGTGAATATTAGTACCATCATGTGTCTGTAGTGTACTATGCCATAATAGATCGTGGATCAAAGATTCCCTTGATTAAAAGACTACGTGTATACAATGCAACCTGCGTATCCTTGCTACTGTATACCTGCAGCAGCTGGGCAGCTCCAGAGGCAGCTCTAGACAAACGTGATGCCTGCCACTGCAAACACCTACACACCATCACCGGACACCGATGGCCAGATAACATAATATCCAATGATGCACTATACAAGATATAGAATACATCACCGCTGTCTGTAAAAGTCACCCCGCAAAGATCGTCCATGTTTGACCATGCGCTAAGGATGTCAGAAGAGACACGAGCACAGAGAGCCTTGGAATTCGCCCTACTTGGAGCCAGCAAATACAAAGCCAGGAGGGGACGTCATTGCATAAATCGGCCAAGCATGCTACGAGGTGACCTCAAGAAAGCAGGAATCGGTACACTCAAAGTCAAGAATGGACCTGAGGAAGCTACAGAGTTCGGCTGAGGACAACACACAGTGGGCAAAAGCGAAGAATGATTGATTGCAGCTGTAGGATGCTTTTACTACTACAGCCGCAGAATATAGAAATCATACATAATAGATTGTGTGTGAAATTCTATGATTTAGCTCCAGATACAATCTGAATTATCAAACAGAACCTCAAGAATGTATGTATATGGTCAACAAAATGGATGGAAAGATGGACAGGCGCCCCCAAAATATAATCTGCTTCTTCCTATAGACATAGCTAATCCTATCCAATGCTGATGCCATTACATCCATCTTAAACATATGGCACTGCCAAGGAACTATCATTATTACAATCGAAACCGTCATCAGCACTACATGGCACAGCTAAAAAACTGAAAAAGATAGTAAGAACCAACGTAACATTGCATTTTAATATAACAAGATAAACACACTTGTCTTGCACATATATTGTCAATTTATCGCATTGTCTAATGGCTATGTCTTTATAGTACATTGACTTTAACTCGGAGCCCATGTCTTCCTATAGTATATAGTGCATGTACCAGTTCTACATGTATAATTTAAGTTTTGTTCTATGCAGGGGTCCAAGGTCTAGATATAGTCACTGGTGGACAACCTGTTGTGCTACTACAGATTGCATATTATATATAAAAATGAATTTAAAGCTCAACTTGAATTATAATAATCTCTAGCCACGCTATTTGCCATTGGTGCCTTACATCAATATGTGTACTTGTTCGCGTTTTTGGTTGTGTATTCGCGTTATTCGCTGGCTGCGACAGAACACTATTCTCGAGTTAGTGTTTATGGAAGAGGGATAACATAGATGTAATCTACCGTATTAGTAGACATAGATATATTTATCGAAATTCGACAATCATGGATCGCATTATAAAATTATCAGAGAGTCACATATTCTTCCTCGTACTATAATTTTGATAATAACTTGCACATTTCTAAATACGCTAACTAAAGGTGCTAGAATTTCCAAGGGGCTATAGTTGCGACTGAGTTATTTTTCTCCAAATTTAACACATTGAAGCGACATGCCTGATTTTACTAGCTGCGAACGACAATTAAAAATGCATGTACCGTATCCATGCCTAGTTTTACTATCGTCTATATAATTGTTCCTGCCCAGCATGTGTGTCACTATATGTGCTGTACAGTAGTCAAAACTTTGAATGGTGTAACGCTCCCGTGACAAAAACTATGTTGTAGAAAATATTAAAAGCCAATATGCTTGGAAAAAAAATTGATAAAACTGTATCCTTTTAAAGGTTTACATTGTGGCATATGAAGCGTACTAAATATTAATACATGATGGCCCCAGCCAATCTGCGGCCCATTGTGCTCCTTAACAGCATACAGAAAATCCTATCCAATGTTGCTCTATGCCACATCTGAGACAAGATCGATGACTTCACCGGATCATGTCAATGTGGCATCAGACGTGGACGCAGCTGCGCAGACATTGCATGGTCTCAACGCAGGCGTGTGCTGGTAGTCATGTCCAAACACCGGGATTTCCACAAAACTGGCATCGACATGTCATGAGTCGTCGACACAATTAATTGCTCAAAGAACCAAGGTGTACTACACCAGGCCAGTTGCAATGAAGACGAGCTACGACTAGTGAGACCACTGTTTGCAAACACCAAACTGAGAGTAGGAGTCAAGTCAGTGAAGTCTGTGGAGTTTTTGACATCAATCGGATCCCAATAGGGAGATGGTCTGTCCCCTGTGATTTTCACCTGTTACCTGGCTGCTGCATCGAAGTCCGTGCGGGAAAGGTCGACAAGCCCAACCCGCTCCACACACACACACACCCACACACATCCGACCGCCCCCACCCCGGTGTCAGTATCGGGCATGCCACTAGAGATGGAATATACCGACGTTGTTGACTTTATAGACGAGGGAAAGAACTCCCTTGACGAACTTGTCCCAATAGCTGCAGGCAAATTGACAATTTAGAATCTCTTTATGAATGAATTCAAAACAGAGTTCACTCTGTGGCGGCGAAAAATAGAGGAAAAGTAAAATCCTGGGCTCACTGCTTTGCAGTACTGTTGGCATGCTACATGCTGCATCATGGTGCACATAGCTTTCCAGTCCTTCTGGAAGCTATGGATTCGTAGATCAAAGATGCCTCTGAGAAAAAGACAGACTACGTGTATACAATGCAACCTGCATATACTTGATGATGTATAACTGTACCAGCTGGGCAGCTTCAAAGGCAGCTCTAGACACACTCGACGCCTGTCACTGCAAACACCTACGCACCAGCAATGGACACCGATGGCCAGACAGAATAATGTCCACCAATGCACTATACAAGATGTGTAATACGTCGCCGCTGTCTGTAAAAGTCGCCCTGCAAAGATGGTCCATGTTTGGATAGGTGCTAAGGATGCCAGAAGTCACACCAGCACAGAGAGCCTTGGAATTCGGCCTACTTGGAGCCAGCAAATACAGAGCCAGGAGTAGTAGTGTCGCAATTAAGATGATACCACCTCCCTCAACTGGCCGCCGTTCGACGATCCCTGGCCCCCCCCCCCCCCCCCCCCCCACCGCCCTCTCAATCCCTGGGGCATAGGTTGCGGGGCCACCACGGATCGCCGAACGGCTGCCAGGGAGGTAGTATCATTCCGACACTACTACTACTAGGGTCTGAACGCCAATTTAGTGACAAGCCTCCACAGTGATATACACCACTGATCACCATCAACCACAGAGCCAGCCTCTCTCTTTCTCTCTCGCTCTCTCTCTCTCTCTCTATTCTGTGTAGGCTCAGACAGGCTTGCGGCAGGACTATCCAGATGTGTGGAAGTACTTTGTCCCACACACCACCTCATGCCTCACACCAGCAGGGATCGTTCGGATCAACCAGTCCCGCACTGTGCTACTGCCTCCTTAAGGCACAGACACAGCTTCGGCATTCCATAGATTGTGTCAGCAGAGCAGAGGTCCAGGCCATGTTCATCAGTCTCATTGAGGATATGATCATCGTGGCAGACCCCAGTAGTCTTATTGCTAAGTTCCAGCAGGGGTTGCAGAAGACTCGTCGCAGACTTTGCTATTTCGCAACACCTACGGTTGATTCCGAGCAACATGATCGTGAACATCGAGGACCTCCAAGTCAGGGGCTATAACAATATGATAGTCGAGGGGAGTTCCCCCGGTGTCCACTTCGGCTTCAACACTACCATCAACGCACCTATGCGTAGTACGAGCCATACAGTCATTCCGACCCTAACACTGCATCCAGTCGACACGGCAGCTCCAGGCGCCCCGACAATGCAGCCAGTCGACACGACACCGCTTCCCATGGTAGCTCCATGTGTGGTGTCAGGCCTAGCTATCGTGGCGCTTGGGATCAGCCTACTCCGCCGCTGGCAAATCAGCTACAAGACTCTCTACAGTAGCAGTGGGGACCATGGTGAGACACTGAACCAGCTTGGCATGCCATACAGCCCCTATACCCGCTGCGAACATGCACATCCAAGGGCTGGAGGATTCGGCAGCGCATCCTTTTTCCAGCTTGTAGTATCGCAGAGGCTTGTTCAGCTCTGAGTCTGGTGAGGCCATGGTGGTCTGCAAATGCTGGAACACATCTGGCAGATACTCCCGATCCTTGTAGAAACCTTTAGCTCGTAGGAGCTAATCGACGATACTCACGCCCATGACAAAGTTTTGGAGGAAGCAGATCTGTCCCTTGCCAAATCCTAGATAGAGCTTCACAGCTGTCAGCTCCTCTGTCAGCTCAGCACCAGAGAGCTGAGCGAGCTCATCTGGTGTTCCTATTCTTGTAGTCCTTCAACTCCCTCCGGAAGACATCATAGTACTTCTCACATAGCGTGAGCTCGGACATGTTCAAGATGTCCCAATAGAGAGGCGAATATTCCTGAGTACCAACCCAGCCACCTGGCAGATGCAGACAGGGAAGATCTGATTAGCTCTCTCGACAGGAGACGCAGACGTTTAACCACGTTGTATACTCAGTGCTTAAACAACGACGATAACGGTACAGATCGTGAAGCAACCACCCGAGAGCCAGGTGAGTCTTCAGAAGGTGGAGAACCTGCTGCGAACCAAGACACATAAGTTACTGACCAAAGCAAAACCTCTGGCAGTCCATGTCGCTAGTAACGTGGCGGCGAATATGGCCGTGGTGAAGATGACGGGGGAAAATGAGGTTCTTCCTGCCGCCACTGCGGCTGTCCTCGCTACAGTGGTGAGTGGGGTGGCCAGGCACTGTCTCAGAATAACTCACCCCATCCCAAAGATCGCCCTCAGTAGTGCCTCCTACACTGTTGCCGCCAAGATCATGGGTGAACGTGTTATACTAATGGAGGACACGGTTCTAGGGCTAGCAACGAGTGCAATGGCTGAGATCATCGTCGCCTACGTTTAACCCCTCTGAATAGTGAGAGATGGATCATGAGACCCTTGCAGCATATGAGGCATGGCCTGCCGGAGGGCGGTGTGTAGCCCATAGTCGAGCACATGGACTGAGGATCGGCAATGCCCGGGAATGGTGGACCGCCCACAAGGCATGCCCCTGTAGAGAGGGCCAGTGCCCTGAGCACTGCTACCTGTTCCCTTGGCCGACTGCGTGGTCCTCCTATGCCAAACTATTTCACTGGGGGTATGACTAGTAGGTTTAAGCCGTCTGTATATATATATATATATATCTATATGACCATGACTCTGTCACTCACAGACCTAGAAAGCAAAGAGCTAGGCGATCTTGCTCACTTGGGCGAGGCATGCCTCGGTTCAGAGGACAATGTTGCCCCTATCTCCTTCCTAGACTTCAATGAGAAGGGAGACCTGCGGGAGATTCGAGGTACCATCCCAGCCTGAGATCTCACGAGTCGATGGGTCCTATGCACAGGACCTGGTTAGGCATCTCCTGTAACCACGGAGCTCATTCCGACAGGATGGAGAGAATCTCAAGATAGGCACCCTCGGCCTGAGCCATATCACTGTCGACGGCCAAACAGGTGCTACCGCCAGCCTCCGGCTACCAGAGGTGAAGAAGTCAGGGTTCTTTGGTTTGTTGTTTAAGACCAGAGGATAGTCATGGCTTCCCGTACATGTATCATACAGATACTGGATGTACTAGACACTGTGGGTGCTGACACAGGCCCTCAACGCTATCTTCTCAGCTGCTGCTGGGATTTCATGCTTGACACATCCATCGCATCCTTCGATCCACAGGAGGTGCAGGATTCCCTGCTCTGCAGGCGAAAGAGCTGGTGCAGGAAGTACTGTCGTTTAGTCTCCCAGATATAGACGAGGCTACCGCCGACCAAGTGCTAACCATCCTCCGCACGCATGTCTGTACCATTCGACAGTAGGTCGGCCGATGCTGGCAAGGTGGTGCTGATCATTGCCCCGTCAGGACACGGGAAAAACATCTTGTTGCGGGCTCTCCTGGCCGAACATCTACACTCTCAATACATCCTTCTGATGTCTGACCCCACCGCTGAGGCAGTTGACAGTAATGATCAATGGTACAATGGCCCAATCACCAAGACACAGAACCTGCAAGCACTGATGGAGAAGCTGCTGGCAGCCCGACTGACAGAACCACTTGTTCTGTTTATCGATGACCCTGAAATGGACCAGAAGACAGTCACCTACCTCAGCAACATCACCAGGTGCACCCGACACACAAAGATAACTGTCTTCATCCTCTTCAGAAGTACACCCACGTGATCTCAATGGACAACAGACTGTCTTAGCTGCCGCAACTTTTTTTTTCATTCATCAGAGGGCTGAGGAACTTCGTCCGCAGACTCCGCTATTTTGTCAGATGCTCGAGGACCTTCGTCAGAAGCTTGAGGAACTTGTTCAGAAGCTTGGAGAACTTCTTCAGTTTCGTCAGAAGCCTGTCGCTTAAACTCTACCCACTGACGGTCAGAGTCCAGGGCTCTCTTCTTCTGAAACTTCTCATGGAAGATCCACCTTTTCCATGCACGCCTAGCATCTGACTTGTGAGCGGATTTGATGAGGTAGTCCTGGTAGTTATCTGGGAATTTCAGAAATGCTGGCAGATTACTGTCACATCGCCTGTTCCCTCGCTTGTTGAAGATGGGCTCAACAGTCTCCTTGCCGCCAACAGTGAGCCCCTCCTGAGTACCATCTTCATAACTGGTGTCATGGCTCTCTGCTACAGTGGCACTGACCTCCTCCCTGAAGTAGTTATTTGCTCCAGACTGGAGGCTATCCAGTATATCTCGCTCTTCCCGGCTATGGAGGCTAAATACGGCAGCCCACTTCCCGACCGTTAGTAGATCTTTGGTAGACCTCCGCTCTTTGGACAGCTAGAATAACAGGACAGCTAGAACTAGGACTGTTGATTTGGGCCACAGGAGGTAGGTTGAGTACCCTGCCCTGAGTGCTGTCAAACTTCCGGTAGAGTATCCGAGTCAGTAGTTCTTCTGTACTATGAGCTGGCCAGTATCTCTGCATCAGATGGTTGTGTGACCTTGGCTCGCTCGTGCATAATGTTGATGTCACGAAGCAGTCCTCGGACCCTGTCACAATGGGACAGTGCACGCCATGGCTGTCATACTGACTGTCGTGCAGACTTGTCCAGCTGCCTATAGACAATCTGCAGGAGAACGTTACCAAACATGGCAGCCGTTTGACCCCTCTATATACCCATACCTTAAACATGCTGCAGTATGTACAATATCCAGATGGGGCCATTGAACCCGCGACATCGCACCGCACTGATCCTCGGAAGGACTGCCTGACAGTCATTCAACCCAGTATACACGATGAGAACCCATTGAGAACCCATTGGCTGCTGCTGGGTAGTACATTGACCTTGCAATCTCGGCACAGATTGACGAGATCAAGAGCATGACAAGAGCGTGACACTCGAGTTCAAGCTTCAGAGCACAATAGAACAGACGGTAGAGCTCCTGCAGGTTATGAACATGTTGAAGATCATGCAGAGCAACAGCACCGTGGACACCTATGTGCACGATGAGTACCGAGTCCTAGGTCCACCGGCTTGTGGCCCAACCTTCTATGTGAAGGGAAAGGGTACTACGCTGTGGGGTGCAATGAGGGGTTCATGGAATTTGTACTACAGGCAGGTGTCAAGAAGCCTGTGGCAGTTCCACTCTTAACCCTCCTTGAGAACACACACATGAATCCGGCTGCCATGCAGGATAAGCTGTTCATCCGGGTGTACACTGAGCAGCTCGCAGATGCGATGATGAATGCTCCAAGACTTCATGTCTGGCATAACGAGAATGAACAGGAGCTGAAGCAAACGCATTCTAAACAGTGGATCGGGCATGTGGAGCGAGAACACCAGCAGGTCCAAGCCACAGCTAACCAACGGGTAGAGCTGACATTGCATTATGGTGTATCGGACTGGGTCACTGTTGCAGTCCTGGTTCAGGAGGGAGGAGCCATCCGGCAGGTGGATAAGCTAAAGACTTCAAGCTTGTGGTTTCTGGGACCAATGTTCATGGGGAGGGATGCGAGCTGGCTGATTACCAACTCTACAGACAGAAAACTAAGTCATATGAACTTCTGCGCCTAATCAGTGGAAGCAACGACCTCCAGTCGGCACTCGAGGGCCATCACCACATCGGGGGCAGGGACATCCCACCTAATCAGGGCAACTGGCTCAGCTTCAACATCGGAAACCTTATAGCTGGGACTCGCTCATTAGATGTGACGGTACTTTACTTTGGCTATGCTAAGGTATGCGTGTCAAACACATCAGGTATTCAGCTTGAGCATGCATAGAGCATGACTCCTGTCATCACCGTTGCAGCTGCCACCACCACCATAAGCTCTGCTGTCTTCTGACCTGTCGATGATTCATAGTCGAGCGTTGGCTCAGATATCTTTACAGCCTCGTATTACTCATCGAGACTTTCATCTGCTTCTGTGACGCTCTGGTTGGCCTGAGCTCGGAGTTGTCATGGCGTGCCTCCCTCTACCGCATATGCTCGAGGGCTTTGGTGTACTCAAACTTCTCCTTAGACAGCCTCTCCATCACCTGGTTATGATGCTCATACCCGACCTCTGCTGCCTTCTTGTCGGCGAAGCTGAGTCCCCAGTTCGCTAGGGCAAACACGCCTGCATTCAAGATTGCGGAGAACATGCTATAGACTACAGTTTAAAGCTACTATATAACTGCCCCAGCGACGGATCCCCAGAGCGACGTATGAACCAGAGTCTGATCCAGTCGAGATATAGATGATGAGGACTATGAGGAGGACTATGATGAGGATGATGATTATGATGCAGACGACTACGATGTAGCGGAGACCATGGGTGAGTATGATGATGTCAGCCTGAATCATGCAAGCTAGTACACAGAGCGAAAGGAAAACCATCGCACTTACGTAAAAGGTTCTACCGGTCCACTTACAGCAGTTGGGGCTCTGATCGCTCTGTTCACAACGAAGGCTGGCGAGATGGTCGGCAAGATCGCCAACAATGCTCTCCATGGGGTGGAGAAGATTTTTGAAGCCATACCAGCCATCGCGTCAAGAGTAGGTAAGTTCTTTGGAGTCGCAGGCCCTTGGCTAACATACGTTGCCATAGCGCTCCGGGCCATCTGGGCCGCCGAACATTTAAGCCATACTATATAACGATGGCGTCTCTGTACGACCTGGTCAAGTCCCTTAACTTCCGATGGTTGGTCGATAAACTACTGTTCAGTGAGGATCCAGCAGAGATTAGATTCCAGTGTATGGAGGTGGGGTGAGGAGGTCGTCAGTGATGGTAAAATGAATGACGGCCATCTGTTCGTCTGTTTAGAGTTCACCCAGCCCATGCGTGACAGGTCGGGAGTGGACATCAGTGATGAAATCCGGGAGTTTATCAACCGTCTTTCTTGAGGAACTCTACTATCAGCCTGGTTGATATTACCGTGAGCCCCCTCAACTACTCGAGGCTGCACGTCGCAAGGACCACAACTTCACATTGGAGACAGTTAGCCAGTGGCTCAGCTGCCAGGTGATGTGGCAGATATACAGACCTCGTCCACGGCGCAACAGGCATGCCCATGTCGAGGAACCTGTCCTGAACAGAGTTCACCACCAGATGTTCTATTCCATCCACACGACTCGGTTGGTCGTAAGACCTACAAGTATGCCCTCACCATCGTCGATTTCACCAGCAGGTATAGGGCTGCAGTACCGCTCACAGACAAGTCTGCTGGCCAGGTGGGTCAGGCATTCCAGGGTGTCTACGAGGCTTGGGAAAGTCCCCTCCAGTGGCCGGAATTGTTGTAAGTGGATGAGGGCAAGGAGTTCAGAGGGGAGACTGCAGCCCTCATGCAGAAACACGGTGTGGCAGTTAGGCGAGGCGTGGTAGGGCATCATCGTGCCCATGCTATTGTTGAGCGGTGGAATCGGACACTGGCAGAGAGAGTGTTCCCACACCAATACGCCCAGGAAATGGCCGCGCCGAGTGAACCTTCTAGAGTATGGGTGAGAGGGCTGCCTGCTGTGGTGGAGAGATCCAATTCTGAGGTTAATAGGCTAATCGGGAAGAAGCCGGTAGAGGCTATCAGCTACTCTGCTGGTGACAGCTCTAAAGGAGCGAAAAAGGGAGAGGAGTGCGTACACCCTGGTGCTCTGGTTCGGTACCTGTATGAGCCTGGTGAGCTGGAAGGTGGTCGACGGTGTGCAACAGATACTAACTGGTCGATAGATGTTCACAGGCTTGACAGGTATGTGGAGGTGGATGGCTGGCCTACACTGTACTACCTGGCGTGCCAGCACGGAGTGCCTAGGCGACCATTTGTTGTAGAAGAGCTTCAGCTAGCACCTGAATACACACAGCTACCACTCCCTAGGGTGCTAACATGATAATCGATGGGCTCGGTATGGACCCTATCTGGCAGCACATGGCACTAATCATAGTAAGCGGAGAGTCACCATACCCTGGTTGCACATGCGTAGGCCTCGGTTTTTAGCTCTGTCCACCCCGTCATGTAGGGCACTGTAGACCTCATTCTGCTGCTTTGACATTCCCTTCGCCAAGCACTTACGGGCAGCTGCGCTCTCCACGTAGTAGCATTTGCAGCAGAGAGCGATGCCACGAGAGCCTTCGAACTCGAGCTTGAACAGTCCCGGAGTCCGTCCAGATCATTTGTCCCAAGCTAGCCTGTCCTGCTTATGAGCCTGGTACTCTGCTCGCCTCTCAGGGCGAATGACGTCATAGAGGTCGGAGCCTGCTATAGCTATATGCGTGGAGGCAGTGTCCATCTGCAGGTACTCAAAACTGTCATGAGCTACGTAGCGATTGAGGAAGTCGTAGTAGAACTCCAGCATTCGCAGCTTCACGAGCTAATAAATGGCTATCCCCACCTGGAAGGGCCTTCAAATTGTGATTCTCGGCTTCTGACTCTGGAGCTCGTATGACTCACCGATCTCCTCGGGATCTTCGAACCATGCACTACGCAGGGCCTTGTCTACCATGCATTCATCCTTCAAGAAGCTGGTGTTGCTATGACGTTCTAGGGCCTCGATGAGCTTCCCGTAGGCACTGCTGCTGAGGAGTTTGAAGAGATCTGCCAAGAGCGCTTTGCTCTTATCTACATCTCCCGAGCGGCGGGCCTCTGTAACATTCTCCACGAACTACTCGAATGGGCTCTTGGCCTCATAGTCTATGGTGCGGTATACTGCAGTGATCTCCAGGCCATGGGTTATATACCACTTGAGGGTCGGGGCAGACAGCAGCCGCTTCTTGCCAGAGAGGGCACTGACCAGCTTCTGGGTGGTGGTCCGCTTCTTCCCTGTTCACCCTAGATATGCAAGCATCTCAGACGAGATTGCCTCTACCGGGATCTCGTGGTTATAGAAGATAGGAGGCATTTCATCGAACTTTGCCCCCAGAGCCTTGGGGACCTCTATATCCACCTCAGCAAACCCAAACCAGCTGCCTGCTAGGAGAGCCTCCTTAAAGATAGCTACCCCTCTGACAACGGACCAATGGCACACTTTCTTCTTACCACATGGCATCTCATTGGCCATCGTTGACAGGTACAGAGCATTTGCATCATAGCTGAGTAGACATTGGCAGACACGCTCACTCTGGCTGATTCGAGTCACACCGGCCTCATGGTATCTGGTGAACACGATGCTGGAACCGCCAACAACAGCACCCTTCAGCATCTCGTAGGCTTCCTCGTCCGGTGAATAGAGGCTAACATCTGGCATGTGCTGAGCGGTTCCACGTAGGAGGTACTGCAGTGACACACCTGGGAGAGACACCGCGTCTTTGAGGATGTTTATCTCTCATTCTGTGTAGAACTTCCGCATCCGCTCTAGGGCTTCGATGAATGGACCGCCCAGAGTTTAACCCCAGTACAGGCACTTGGTCACACAACTCGTTGATCAGTCGCTGCTGTCGCTTTGGGAGCTTGTCCAGGTCTGTCGGTATGTACTGTGCCCTAACCCTTGTCCGGATTAGAGATGCTCGCCATTGGATCTCCAGCATGAACTGTCTGATCAGTTCTTTGGGGTCATAATTGCAGAGGTGAGTTTTGGTCACTCTTGGCGCCCTCTTAGGAGCAGCCAACTGACACAGGTATGTGAGTACTCTCGATCATGAGAGTCTCCGTAGGATGAGTCTTGATACAATCTAGGAGTGCTTAGAAGTCGTAAATTATGAAGTGTGGGTATGGCACAGTCCGAACTCGTTAAGGACGCTTGGGCAGCCTTTTATACAGCACTCCCACTGTACCACAAGCGTGCATCCAGAGGCTCTCAGTTTCTCCTCTCTCAACACTGTCTTGTGGTATCTTTGTTCGGCATCCTCACCTCGCTGGTGTTATGGACACCCGTGCCAGTGACAGCCATGGAACTGGTAAACGGTGTTGGTGGTCGGATCATAACCATCTACGTGAGTGCCCTCGATCCAACGCTCGCCACCGTGCCCACACTCTACATAGTGTATGTGTATGCCTCTGTTTCTCGACTCATACTCGATCCAACGAGTAGCCACTGAACTGGATGGTTGGGGCGGATAGAAGGCTTTCTCATACGCAGACTGTGGCGCCTCAACCTTCTCGCCAGGACACACGATTTTTGTTTTGCCACCTGTACAGTGATCAGCGTGGCATTGAAGATTGCATGCTTGTGTACACCTCTGCTGAGAGTGACTGCAGACTAGTGTATGTGCCAGCTTGGAGATGTTCTTGATGTAGAAGGCGTTGTGGTCCCACACTCCGATGGTCATGGTGTCATGGTAGTGAGCCGCTTGACTGATCATGTGCCAGGTGCCCTCTTCAGTTGGTTCATACACGCGAATCCTGATCTTGGCGAAGAACTCTACCTTGTCTAGCTGATCCAGTGAGGTCTTGGGGACATCAGGTACTGCCTTGCCGTAGAACTGTGTGGCAAGTTCTCGTGCAGGAGATGTACTTATATCAGCTCTCGCTCCTCGGTGGACTGCTAGACATCTTCATAGACACATGTTGTCCCTGTAGGTGTCGAGGGCAGTCATACTCTTCTTCTGTCGTAGCCAGTGTATGAGGGGGGGGGGGGGGGGCTGTCCCAAGCAGAGGTTGATGGTCGATGACAGCCCTGACCTCAATGTTGATTGATTGAACGAAAATAGTGTAGACTCTAAGGCCGAATTGCTTTGCAATAGCGTGAAGCTGTGCAACAGTACTCGTGGTGTATATCCCTGTGGATGCCTGCATACGATGTGGGGGCACCCTGCGCTGGAGAGTTACGCGCTCCAGTGAATGGGCCTCCATCCGCCTCATTACAGCCTTGGCTCGCAAGCTAGCAGTTACCTCCTCGTCCAACTGACTAAACTCATGTATCCACTGTGCTTTCTTGTGGGGATTCCAAGTATCATCGGTATGCGCTCGAAACCTTCCCATATTCATTGCTTGGCAGAGTCCCTTCTGCCACTCCTCGGCACGGATCTGGTCGATCATCTGGAGCAAGTTGGCTTTCTTGGCCTTAGAGTAGCCTCTAAGGCCGAATTGCTTTGCAATAGCGCGAATCTATGCAACAGTACTCATGGTGTATATCGCTGTGGATGCCTGTCTCTAAATGGGCGTTCAGACCCTATTATGTGTGGCGATCAGTACCTGTGGATGCCTGTCTGGGCGTTCAGACCTCTTAGGTGTGGTGCTGGTGATCGGTACCTGTGGATGGATGCCTGTCTCTAAATGGGCGTTCTGACCCTATCATGTGTGGTGATCAGTACTTGTGGGTGGATGCCTGTCTGGGCGTTCATACCCTATTATGGGTGATGTATATCCCTGTGGATGCCTGTCTCTAAATGAATGTTCAGACCCTATTATGTGTGGCGATCAGTACCGTGGGTGGGTGTATAACCCTGTGGATGCCTGTCTGGGTGTTCAGACCCTATTATGTGTGGCGATCAGTACCTGTAGGTGGTGTATATCCCTGTGGATGCCTGTCTCTAAATGGGCGTTCAGACCCTATTATGTGTGGTGCTGGCAATCAGTACCTGTGGGGGTGTATATCCCTGTGGGTGCCTGTCTCTAAATGGGCTGTGCGCATGCATGCCCCCTGGATAGGATAGTATGCAAGCGTGTGTATAAAGCCCTATGAGAGAGGTATGGCTAAGTCCATAAGAACACGTAGCATGCATGCGCACACGTCAGATCCATGTGTCAGTATTGTGGGAGAGTGGATGCTTATATTGTACTGAGAAATAGCTTCATTCTCGTCGTTCTTGGCACCAATTAGGACCGGAATGAAGCGAGAATTTCAAAACTGTTTACCATTTTAAAACGGGCCAGTAATTGCTGAGTTATCCACAAATGCTAATAGTGAGATTTGAACCTGTGATTTTAAGTTTGCTAATAAACAGAAAACAAGGATCCCCTGTATTAACTACCTCGGCCATGTATGCATTAGTAATTATAGCTGATAAGTTATGTGTTCTCAGTGCTGCATTGCTGCGCTTATCAGTCCCTCTATATCTTGGCATCACTTCGAGATAGAGCAGTAAAACCAATTTTACAACTGACGCTCAGAGATGAGATTACTAAGAGGCAGGATTTTAGTGGTGTTGCGGTAGGTCATTCACTAGAGTATTGAATTGCATATGCAAAAGACCTCGCTAGAAACTAGGTAAGACACTAGGGCCGGGGTAATATGGCCAGGTTAAATAAAGACCCACTGCAACACTCCCAAGTGCGGAGTCAAAGCACCACAGACACACACACACACACACACACACACACACACACCTACACACACACACACACACACACACGCCAGCCGGCTGGAATAGCAACAGGGTGGGGTAGGAGATAGGTGGGGTAGGATAGGTAGGATAGGTACATAGGTAGGATAGGTAGGGTAGGCAGAAATGTGTCCAACAGATAGAAAAACCTCCTCAGAATACCGGTCAGAATAGAGAGAGAGAGTGGCCGGCCACTGGCCGGTATTCTGATGAGGTCCTCCCGGACAGTGGGGTCAGCACAGGAGTTTTATATTCGCCACGGCCTTCCATAGTCACGGATCGCCGAACGGCGGCCAGTTGAGGGAGGTGCTATCATTTTAATTCCAACACTACTACTCCAGGAGAGGACGTCATTGCATAAATCTGCTAAGCGTGCTACGAGATGACCTCAAGAAAGCAGGACTAGGTACACTCAAGTCAAGAATGGACCTGAGGAAGCTAAGGATTTTGGCTGAGGACAAGACCCCGTGGTCAAAGCGAAGAAGGACGGATTGCAGCTGTAGGATGTTTCTACTACTACAGCCGCAGCATACAGTAATCATACACACATATAATAATTTCATTCCGTATAAATTAATTTAAATTTTTAAATTTCTCAGATTAAAGCACAGCGGAGGACTTTTGGTTGCAGCCCCATCTTTTTGTCTCTGTTCACAGTATTTGATCACGTGATGTTATTACCTCTTCCCATGCTGAGTTGCTGTGTGGGTCATCCAATAGTGAGTATGCATATGGTAGATCATACTGATGCTAATTGTTCACTGGGTCATTCGCAATGCGTATTGAAGACTTCTCCAACTCTGGTTGAAAGCCTTAGCAGCACATTATACGAAATCTGTAAAAACAAACCCAATGTAAATAAATAAGCTTTATATAATCAACCCTTGATTGGTCAAGAAAATCTAAAAATCTAAATGTGTATGCCAAATTCTAAGCCAGGAAAACATTTTTTGAAAATGTACCACTGAAGTGACTAACTTATTGATGCAGATAACATGTTACAGGATGGATCGTAAATTTGCGCATGTATACATCCCCCCCATCCCTCCACCGCCCACCCCAAGGGGGACGAACTAGCTGTACATCTCCTCTTGCACGTCGCAGTCATATTGATAACTCCTATAACAAACACATTTGATTAATCCATTTCTTGACCTTTGACACCAACCCACCACCACACCAATGGGGTGGGGCACTGGTGGGACGGCATACGTCTCACTCTAACTAACCGCGCGCACCATACGGGGAGGTGTGTGTGTGCGTGCGTGCGTGCGTGCGTGCGTGCGTGCGTGCGTGCGTGCGTGCGTGCGTGCGTGCGTGCGTGCGTGCGTGCGTGTTGTGTGTGTGTGCGCGCGCGTGCATGGGCCCGGAACTGTATCTAAAAATATACTGATCTGATGTGGCTTATATGTTCACCAAAGAGAGGAATTCGCTGTGCAAGAGGATTTCCAGACGTGGTAACGAGGGTTTCAAAATTACTGTTCTGAGTATTTCTTATGGCACAAACTTGCTTGCTTAATTGATAATGAAAGTTGACACTGATGGACTCTCCCAAGGGTTAGTTGATACGCTATAGCCCTGGATAGATAGCTCAGTTCGGAACCTGTATCATTATATACACGTGTTGCAAGGTATAATGGAGTGTAGTGATGTAACTTAACATTTTGATGTGAATGCTATCGGGCCATGCTAATAATTAAAACAAGTGCAATCTTTGAAATTAGTATGCCCAAATTATTATGCTATTCCAGACACAGAAAAGATCGCTTTGGCAATTTTCACATGCATTTGCATGAGGGCATGCATTAAGTTATATCACTGCTTTACAGGGTATCTGTCTCATATTAAAACCGTTACTATCATTGCCAATACCATGTGGTTGCTGAAAATATTTAACATTAATACAACGATTCATGTCACTATGTCGGGCTAGATGTATTTCATTTCACCTAGATAGTTTTGGATATTTTTCTTAAACAATGGTCTTACTAGGCTCGAAGAGGGGGGCGGTCAAATAGCACACACACCCCCCCACTCACCCCCACACACGCAACCAATAAGAAATATCATCTCGACATTCCCCCCACACAGTTGCAATGCCTTAAGGACTATGACGTCAGGTGAAATCAATGTTTAAATGCAATTTAGTATGTGCCACATATGACGTGGTCTATGTATATACAGGTATGGACAGTACACCTTGCTATAATAAAATTAATTCTTATTTTGTATATCTTTGTCCCCCCCCCCCTCCCTAGCCTATACATACCTCCCTTCCCAGCACTCTGGTAGAGATGGATACGCCATCCACTCTATGTCCACGCCAACTCCACCCTCTAATTTTCCATCCTAGTGGTGTCCCTGCTTGTAAATTTACTATCTAATTGTTTACAAGTGGATTAAATAATGCATCGATGTCTGATTAGTGATTACTTGACAGTGGGGACATTTATGTTATCCTAACTCATTCCCAGTGTTGCCTTAACTCCCGGAAATGTAGAACGATGTGTGAAAATGTCTCTTGTGGACACAATTAGTTATTATGAAATATATATTCCCGTTAAGTATACGATAATACATATTTTACAGTTTATTAAAGTACATGCCTTTCAATGAAATCGGTTTTCCGTCCAGATGATGATGCTCCTATCGCTAATAATTTGGCCCGTAATCGGGATGTTGTCCAACTCCCGTAATCGGACATCGCTTCATAAAATGATAATTCCACTTATATAAATAATTAATAAATACACGTAAATTTACAGTAAATAGGTCCTCACAATAGGTACAATGTGGCTAATACCTTGGATATCAGCTACAGTTAGCGTACACACGAATAATAACGAGACAATAAAAATAATAATAATAATAATAATAATAATAATAATAATAAAGTGTATGAACTAAGGTACTCTCAAACACGACCTATGCCTTGCAATACACCAGAGCTGCATGCCGGCTGTTGCAGCAGTGAGCCCCATTGTCGGGTATTAAGCGTTTAAAATATATGTCGTTGGTGAATTTATAACTTAACAAACATTGTGTTGAACACTTTGAAACTAATTTGAGGCAGCTCACAGTCAAATTATCTTCCAAATATTCAACATCTCAGCTGTATTGCTGTCTTGAAATATTTAGATTCTGAGAATTCAAGATGAACGCGCTATCATCGATTCCAACGTGTGTACAAAGTGGGCGGAGCTTAGCTGGAAATTGGCGGGATATCGCGAGAAATGGTCCGCTCTATATTGGCTGGTAATCGAGCAGGCCATCCCAGCGGTAAGTTCAAAAGTAGTCTACGCTTACGTACGTATGTGCGTGTGCATGTGCGCGTGCGTCCGACGTGCGTGCGGTGGGTGAGAGCGTGCGCGCGTGCTTAATTGTCCGGAGATGTATCTAAAAAACAACTTCTGAGCCGATTTCGCTCAGTTTTATCACAACGGATGCCCTTGCAGCGTAAACCGGATCCGGCTTTGATCAAATTTTGGATCTATGAATTGTTCGTGAACAACCACTCGGATTTTGCTTAAATCTGCCGTACACGCAATTATTTTAGACTAGATCCGACAAAATCTGGAGAATCCGAAAAATCTATCTCGGATCAAATTCTTGATCTACGGTTAGGTCGAAATGTACTGGTACGATTTGGATCAAATTTTAAAACAAGTAAGGATGTGACCGTCTACTAGGATTGCACACCATTGGGCGTGATCCAAACGATTCCTGACAATTCAAAACTGGTTGCACTGTGTTTAAAACTGGAGGGCGATGATCTGCTATCACTGAATTGATTGCTCCTTTGTATCCTAGATGTTGCATTGATATTCATCCGGCATACGAAAGAATGTAATTGACCTTTCCAGTTTATCATCTTTCATATGACGTCATAATCAACAACGTGGCCTGTCTGATGCCGTCATAATCTGCTATGATGACGTCATAATCTGTGACGTCATGCATTAACGTCACGAACAAGTAACTGATGACGGACTAAGGGTTGTTGTATGAATTGTATGGCTTTACTATTTAATAAAGATGCTGTTGCATATTGTGAATTAGCTTCAAAATATTCAATAACTTAGCTATATAGTTTTATTGAAATTGATAGTCAGGCAGTTGAGGGATCGATCGATCCCAACACGGCGACGTGTGGGTGAAGCTTATGTTACTTAGCTAAAGATGGGTGGGGCATAGATAAAACTGGATTCCTACATTAAGTACGCGAATGTACAATCTCTGCGTCTTCTGCTCGTGGTTTCGCCGTATTTCGTTTGAAGAAATTTTGATATAGGCGTGTTCGTTAGAAGTTTACGTGCAAGGCATTACATGTGAATGGGGAAAGATTAAGATTTGACGAGTCGCCTTATTGTACCGGAACCGTGATGCAAGGAAAATGAACGCCGTAAAACACTATGGCGGATTCCAGCTGATAGAAATAATTGAAAAAATGAATACTTTATTACGATTTTTAATTTTAAAACCTTTTCTTATTGACCCGCCAGCTTTAAATAAGCAAACAACCCTAAGTACCGGTACATGTGCTGCGTGTTAGTAATCAAGACTAAAATTATCTTTCAACATATTGTGTACGGGCACACTTTACATATAGCATATTACAATTGCGATTATCAGGACGCGGTTTTCGTACATACGTGGCTGATAGCATTAGTTATGAATCTGAAGAAGCAACACATGAACAATGGAGGAATCCCTTTTTAACTATGGCTCGATAGATCCCTGAACTCTCTGACTAACAATATTTTGAAAATAATTTGACAGGGTGCTGTTGAGCCAAATTTGTTTCAAACTATTCAACTGCATGTTTATTAAATTGTAAAGACATACAATTCGTGCAGCAACACCGCGCGTCATCTTGTACGCGTTCGTGACGAACTTGTCTACATCATTCATGACGTCATTAATTATGATGTCATCATACGCGTCAAGTAGTTGATTATGATGGCATATGATGGATGGATACACTTGAACGGTCTATTAAGAATTCCTGACAAAGTTACCCATGGAATTCATGACGTAATTGATTATGTTCTACGGACATGTCAGCCAATCACAGCCACCGATAGGGAAGGTTACATATATCGACCAATCGCAGCCACCTAGACAACAGGTAAAAGCATGTCAGCTAATCAGGCAAGTGACACAGAGTGATAAAACATGTCAGCCAATCACAGCCACCGAGACAGCGGGGTAAAATGTAACAGACAGTCGCAGTCACTGTGTCAACGGGTTAAAACCTACCAGCCATTCACAGGGTTAGCGTTAAAAGCTAACACGTAGGAGAATGACGTCACTAAATAAACAAATCTTAAAATAGACTATAGGGGCTTTCCATGGGTTTTTTAAATTTGTGAATTTTGCAGGGGATAATAATGGATTAAGCCGCGGCTTAACCGAATTGGCGGCATTCGCTGGCAGTAGACAATATTTCGGGATATGTACACTGTTTTGAGTTAGTTTGGAATGTTATTAGAAGGTTTGAGGTTTTGACGCCGTCGCATTTTGTGGCCAATGAAAATGATAAGGATTTCGACAGTCTAGGTTAATACAGTTACCAGTTTTCGTAAATTACAATTTGAAGCGGCGTGTCCACTACCGTGCACACGTGGCCATTATAATTGACAGACGCTTTACATACAAATCAGGAAGTAAATTGTTACTATTTTTTAATAATTTTAAAATTAAATTCTTTACCAAATACGTTAACCTAGCCTATACTATTGCTTTCCTTCCATATTGCTTGCTGTTAGAGATGGATACTCTGTCTGACTCTAACCCATCTCGTAAATCCAGACCTTGGTCTGCGATTGAATGAATTTCGCGTGTATTATTGCACAGGCCTTTGAATGAGGCTCACAGCTGCAACAGGCGACGCTAGTGTGTTGTGAGGAATCCTCTCTAATACGGTCGTATATTTACTAGTGTCCAAACTCGACATTTTCAAAAGTCGGTGTACGTTTCCGTGAGTTAAAGCATCGCCTTCGGACTGAGTTTGATAAAATTAAATGTCGCCGCTGTCAAGTAATCACTAATCAGACATCGGTGCATTATTTAATCCACTTGTAAAAAATGAGATAGTGTAAATTTGCAAGCAGGCGCGTCACCAGTATTAGGTGGCGGGGTGTGCACAGATTAGACAGAGTATTCATCTCTATCAGAACTAGGGAGGGAGCCTATGCAGATCTATAGGCTAGGCAAAGACAGAAAACGTTCCGTTAATTGTATCACAGCAGGTTGTACTGCCCATACATGTATGCATAGACCACGTTATATATAACTTTTTATAAGGCCTAGCAAATATAGAATCCGATCCATTACATGTATGCCTTGCTAGAAGTGTATTAAATGTGTTACAATTTCTGAACTGAGCTATTGAGCCAGGGCTTTAGGATGCCATCCCCTGGGGGAGAATCCAGTGATGGTACCGTTCATTAATCAAGCAAGTTGTGTTCTACAAAATACTCAGAACAATAGTTTCTACACCACACCACCCCAGACCCTATGTATGGCCAAGCTTATTCTCATAGTGACACATCTTGTATTGCAGTAGCAACCATTTACCTCATAGTAGCCTGCGATCATCTATCTATCTAGCCCATGCATAGCCTCCCTTACATATTGCTTGCTGCCAGAGATGGATACTCTGTTTACTATCTATCTACTTTCCTGTCTACCTTCCTGTCTTTTACGGCTGTACTGGTCAAGGCAAAAACCGGCCTCTGGGGTGGGTTTGAGAAATGCGAAGAGAACCTTTGAAAATGTACCACTGGAATGCCTGGTTCGATAAGCGAAACAGTCATTTCAATGGTACATTTTCAAAAATACACTTACTCTGAAAATGGACATTCAATAAGCAAATGTTTTGATATTCAGTTATTGATCAAATCTGGTCATTAAATGGTTACTAGATGCATCCTATGATCCATATAACATTCTATAATTTAACCTACAGAGCTGCAACACTGGAATGATGAATATACTCTGTATTTATATAATGAAATACCATTATATTAAAACCAATCAGATTTCCCAAATTTTTTTACATTTTCTGAATTTCTTTGGATAACGCCCGGCCAACATTGGCGACGCCTAATATAAGATCACACTGTTTCTTGCGTTGAAAGTTGAGAAAATGAGACTAGCTGTTTCTGAGAAATGGATCACAGATCCAGAATTTGATCAGGCAATACAAGTTTAATTCATAAGTGACTGGTCACAATTGAGCAAATTATACCCTATCTAAGTCACATTAATATTGCTTAAATGTCATCATTCACAAGTCTCAATAATAGATTAAATATTATCATTCACAAGTCTCAATTGATTAAATATTACCATTCACAAGTCTCAATTGATTAAATAGTATCATTCACCACTCCAAATTGATTAAATATTATCATTCACAAGTCTCAATTGATTAAATATTATCATTCACAAGTCTCAATTGATTAAATATCCTCATTCATGTCCTCATTCATGTCTCCATTGATTAAATACCATCATTCACAAGTCTCAATTGGTTACTATCATCATTCACAAGTCTCAATTGATTACATATCCTCATTCATGTCTCAATTGATTGAATATTATCATTCACAAGTCTAAATTGATTAAATATCACCATTCACAAGTCTCAATTGATTCAATATTATCATTCACAAGTCTCAATTGATTAAATATTCTCATTCACAAGTCTCAATTGATTAAATATCATCATTCATGTCTCAATTGATTAAACATCCTCAGTCACAAGTCTCAACTGATTAAATATCATCATTCATAAATCGCAATTGATTAAATATTATCATTCACCACTCTCAATTGATTAAGTATTACCATTCACAAGTCTCAATTGATTAAATACCATCAGTCACAAGCCTCAATTGATTACATATCCTCATTCATGTCTCAATGGATTAACTATTATCACTCACATGTCTCAATTGATTAAATATCCTCATTCACAAGTCTCAATTGATTAAATATCCTCATCCATGCCTCAATTGATTAAATATCACGGGCGTCACACGAGCAGTCAACATCCCTCAATGTCACTATCAGCGAACACATTCTGTCCAGATTTATGGCGGAGATAGCATTATATTTTTAAAGATGCTTTTCCACCATTGGTATGGACGCCAGAACAGTCATCTGTAGCAGATACATATGGAGAATTCATGGTAACAAAGAAATGGCTAGCAGGAATGACACACGACCTCAACATTCCAACAGCATGACGGATATTAGCGGTATTAATATAGATCTGCGAAAACTGCATCTAATTGTTAAAAGGCAAACTCTTCTACTAAAATTAGTATTGTAATAACTACTGATGTCTGTGAAAATGTAAGTGGATTCCAGATTGTACGTACCAATTGATTCTGAATTGGACATTGGTGTGCGCACCGCGGAATAGGAATCACTGATTGAATGATATAGTGCCATCGGTGTACATGTGATATTTAAAGGCGACCATTGCTTAGTTTCTCTTTAGTCGTTATGACAACACAGCGGTAATTAATGTTTACCTGTCTGTCTGTCACTGAGTGACAGGCAGATTTCGCCGGTACACATATACAATAGCTACATGGGACACGTGTACCGAGTTGGGTAATTAATCTTTAACTGGCTACGCACATGAAGGGAGACAACTCTTGGTCACACAATTCTTATGACTTATAAATGGCCAATTATTTGCATGTAAAATGTATTTTTGAAAACTTCTCGCTGATTTGACTGACTCGAACGAGCCCAGCACGACGACGGTATTATCAAATTGTGCGTAATAGATATTCGTTGCTATTATAGTATTGATTGTCTGTTTAACCCTTTCACAGATGAATTCCTCAGATCGCATTTTCAAGGCAACCATACAGGAAAACGGTTTAATATTTTGACATTAATTTGACTAGCAGCTGTTGCTGGCTTCGAGTCATTTAAATCCAAAATATTCAACAGAATACAAGTAGGTTTTATATCGTAAACAATTTAGTTTTTCAGGATTTGTCGGTAAAAGGGCTAAATATTAAAACGCTACTAATCTTTCATACTACCCTTCAATTTCCGGTATAGTTAAGTTCTATAGGCTTGTAGATCTCACAGGCTTATAATCATGTATGTCTGCAGTGTTGTAGGCTTGTGTTTCTAATTATCTAGCTTTCTAAATCAGTCCTGTAGTTTAACTAGACAATTAGTGATTGATTACAGTTTGATTGCTTTCTATGCGTACAGCTATATTTGTTGACTTGGTCAGTTGTTGTTAAATTGGTTGTTATTAGCGAAAATCAGAATTTTCACCAATATATCGATGGCGTCCGTTTCACCGTCTGTCTGTTTCTCTGTCTGCTATTGGCGAAAACTAGAATTTTCGCTAATATATCGATAGGTTCCGTCACGCATGCCTGTCTGTTTGTTGGCGTCTAATCACTTTTAACCCTTTAACACTTATATCAGCCAAACCGGCTTCTTCAGTCGTCTTGCGAAATGCCCATTTGAAGAACAAAGAAGGCTATTTTTGAAAATTGGCCACTGGAATAACTGACTCGACAACGGAGCCAGTCATTGCAGTGGCAAATTTTCAAAAATAGTCTTTTCTTGGTCTGCAAATGAACATTTTCTATGAGAAAATTTAAATTTTCTTGAAAAAATTTGAGTGTTAAAGGGGTACGTTTATATCTTAGGATTGGTTCACCTGAATGGGGCTAAACGTGAACATATGCTTCCTTATATAAAGTAGATGGATGAAGCACAACATATATTGAAGTCATGACTCATAGTATCTAAGTTCAAGGTCGCTGTGGCCATTGTAAAAACTACTTTTACGGTTAAGTTTGGTTCAGCTCAATATATCGTCTTATATCTCAGGATTGGTTCACCCTATTGGGACTAAACTTGGCCACATGCAGAGTTTCTCATAAGGGGCCATTTGCTGGTATATACCCCAAAATTCAACTTGCTACCTCAAAGGTTGTGGCAGTAGGTCTCATCGATCCCCTGAAAAGCCCGCATGATTTTATAATACTAAATTATTCTAAATAATGTTATAGTTTTTTTACAAATATACCCACAAAATCTAGCAGTGGACCCCCCATAATTCATAGTAGTGAGCCCATGGTACTCTGTAATTTTAGTAGGGATGAGATAAACACTGCATGGGAATCACAAATCTTAGCCTGTGATCCCCAGATTCCAGGTTGAGACGCCCAGCCATTTAGATGTGGGATCCTTGAGACCTCCAAAATTTAGATACCCTGAGAAACTCTGGTCACATGCTTCCTTATATCAAGAGGAAGGAGAATGGTGATATTGAGGTCATGAGGTCAAAGTTCAAGGTCAATGCTAACTCGATATAAAACTCTATTTTTTATGGTTAAGTTTTTGGCTTAGATCAACATATCGTCTTATAACTCGGCATCGCTTCACCTTATTGGGACACAACTTGGAAACACACTTCCTTATAGCAATGGGAGTGAGCACATTGATATTGAGGTCATGACGTCAACCTTCAAGGTCACTGTGAACTTGGTATAAAGCTATTTTTACGGTTAATTTTTTGCTTTAGCTCAGCATATGGCCTTATATCTCGGCATGGCTTCACCTTATTAGAGCTAAAGTTGGGCACATGCTTCTGCGGTCGGGTAACTGGAAGGGCTAACCAACCCGGAACCAGTAAACGCAGTCCCGGGCCACGACACAGCGAGAGCCAACTAGAGAGACTCCAGGGACATGAAGAGGCTTCGCATCGGCGAGCTGACCATGTCGGACAGGCGCCCGACTCGGTGATCAAAGGGTATGATGAGGAATGCTTTCCAGACCACTGATTACCTCCCTCTTTCGCATATTCTCTCTCTCTCTCTCTCTCTCTCTCTCTCTCTCTACCTCTTCCCCGCTCTTCCCCACTCCATCGCTCTCCCACCCTTGCCCCCTCCAACCATCCCTCCCTCCCTATCCTCCCTTTGTCCGTCCTTCCACCAAACATACCTCCCGCTCTCTCTCTTTCTGTTTAAATTTATGTCAAATAAAGAACAACACAGGCACACACGAATGCACACAGGCACGCACTCATGCACACACTCATAGACGTACACACACACGCACACGCATGTGCACGCACACGCACACGAAGACGAACACGCGCACGCACGCGTGCACACGCACGCACGCACTCATGCACGCACGCACGCACGTACTCACGCACGTATGCATGGCACTCACTCACTCACTCACTCTCTCGGTCATGCATGCACGCACAGAAGATAATGCGTATACTGTGACCATTTTAAAATGCATATTGATGATGCACTGATGGCATAAGTAGTCAATGATTATGATACACTAATATATTGATATAGGGATATAACAATATAATGATGTTATGATATAATGCCATAACGTGATATAATGATATAATGATATATTTATATTATGATATAACGATATAATGTTATAATGATATAACGCGATATGATGATATAATGATAGAAGTATATAAAGATATAACGATAAAACGATATACAATATATGATATAATGGGATAATGATATAATGATATAATGATGTAATGACATAATGATATGATGATTTGAATAAGACTGAGGCTCTCGTTGCCCAAGGCATGTATCTCCTCTATATCACATCCTCTCTCTCCCGCCACCACCTCTCTCTCTCTCTCTCTCTCTCTCTCTCTCTCTCTCTCTCTCTCTCTCTCTCTCTCTCTCTCTCTATATATATATATATATATATATATATATATATATATATATATATATATATATATATATATAAATATATATATCTTCTACTCGCTGCCACACACCCCAACCTCTACCTCTCTCTCTCTCTCTCTCTCTCTCTCTCTCTCTCTCTCTCGCTCTGTCTCTCTATGTCTCCATCTCTCGCTCTCCACCCCCCCCCCCCCCTCTCCCTCTCTCTCTCTCTCTCTCTCTCTCTCTCTCTCCACCCCACCCATCCTCTCTCTCTCTCTCGCTCTCTCTAATTTTCTGTCCACCATCCCTCCATCCTTACTTTCGACCATCTCTCTCTCTTTCTCCCTCTCTCTCTCTCTCTCTCTCTCTCTCTCTCTCTCTCTTTCACTTTCTTTCCCTCGCCCCCTCTCTTCCGCAACCGTCTCTCTCTGTGGCGCTCTCTCCCTCTCTCGCCTTGCCTATCTCTCTCCCTCCCTCGCCCCCAATATATCCCTCCTTCACTCCCCCATCTCTCTCTCTCTCTCTCTCTCTCTCTCTCTCTCTCTCTCTATCTCCGTCCCTCTACCCTCTATCCACACCTGTATCTCTCCCTCCCTCCCTATATCGCTCTCTCTCTCTCTCTCTCTCTCTCCCTACATCGCCCCCTCTCTCTCTCTCCGGCCCCAATTCACACCCGTCTCTCTTTCACACACACGCACGCACGCACGCACGCACGCACGCACGCACGCACGCACGCACGCACGCACGCACGCACGCACGCACGCACGCACGCACGCACGCACGCACGCACGCACGCACGCACGCACGCACGCACGCACGCACGCACGCACGCACGCACACACGTTGGTTGGTCTTGCGAGAATTCATCCAACTGTGAGTAAGAATTCTTGTTATTAGGAAAGGTTTGTCCACACAGCATGAGACTCCTCAACTCCACGACCATGGACCAGTCTCATGGTGAGTAATTATGTCCCTAATCACCATTCTGTAATATTACATAATTACCTAATATGATATTTATGGATGGTAATAATAAATCGGTCTGTTTTTTTAATAGGGCAATGCACACACGATTCTACAGTAGATGACCTAGCAACCGTTTCAATATACCACGCACACCGCTTAAGTGTAACAAGTTTACTTTTACCATCGTTGGTATGAAGTGCCGGTCACGGGATACTCATCGATGATGGCTTCGGATCCAACATGCTTGTAGCAGTGGCCCAGTCAAGACCGATCTTATGCAGATACCTGTTCGTGGACACTGCAAAGAAATAGATACGCATTAGGAACTGTAAAGGCGCTTCAATCAGAATCTTGGGTTTCAAACTACCATTGCATCTTTCAAATGCAAATTTCAGTCATACTATAGAATACGGTCTGAAGACAGTGGAAAAATTAAAGTAGCATGCATTATCCATTTGGTTTATAATCTAGTCCATAAATTTGAATGTGAATTTCATCACGACACACATGATAACCCACATTTCTCTAACTGTTATAGATCGGTACACGTTACGGTATAGACTCTATAGTGTAACACTCTGCTAGAGTACACTGGGCATCCAAATCTGAACTCGTTAATTGTAGTATTCAAGAAACCTCAATTACGGATCAGGTAGATGTCCTCTTAACACTTTAAATGACTAAATTTGGTTAAGAACATTTAAATATGTGCTTATTGAATGTCTATTTGCAGGCCAAGAGAAGACTATTTTTGACAATTTATCACTGAGATGGCTGGCTCAGTTATTGAGCCAGTCATTTAAGTGGTAAATCTTCAAAACATTTATTCTCTTGGCCTGCAAATGGACATTCCTAAATATAACTGCTTGTGTCGGTTCTGGACGGCTTTGTCATGAAAGGGTCAATGATACGGTGTTCAGTCACATGAATTCTATTGCGAGCATGCGCATTCGGAAGTCCATTCATAGTCACGCATACATGATTGATGAGAATAGCAGGACATCGGCATAGTAAACATATTCATTAGATCGTGGCTAAAGATGACAGAATGAACTATTGTACATCTCAAGGTGTTCGTTATGTACGATCCCATGTACGACCATGAATGGACCTTTCTCTTTTTAGCTATGCCCCACCCAGCTCTAGCTAACCTCCACCAACACCTCGCTCGAGTTCGGATCGATCGCTCTCTGAACTCCCTGAATATCTATTTAAAAAAACTATACAGGTAAGCTGTTGAATATTTTGAACCTAATTTGACTGGGTGATGTTGCTGCCTCACATACGAGAATGAAAGAACATTGTGCGTGGCAAAACTGGCAAGATGTGAAGAAGATATTGTTATCCCAGATAATATTTAGCCGCGTGTGTTCATTACGTTGGCATGCATGGGACTTAAACTCGTGGAGGTAGTTCTCATAGGGTTAATGGAATAGCTGTTCAACCCAGAGTGTTTGGACCCTTACTTTTCAAGCCAGTTTTCCCTAAAATCGTAAAATTAACGAAAAGTAGTATCATTATTGGATACATCTATGTCCCTGGATTAAAGTTTGTCCCCACCCTTTAAAAACAATCAACTCAAACGTAGCAAGTGCGACCCCAACTGCTCATAAGAAGATCATGGTGTGGTTTCTTACGCGCCAAGTTATGAGTTGGACAGGATTTAATATTATGGTACGAAAATATGTTGCAGTCTCACAGCATAGGATTGGTTATTTGTTGCCATACATGCCATAAATACATGTACCTCAGCAATGGATGTATCACTGTTTACGAGATGCTCAACATATCTTTGAAAATAAAGAGCTCGCTACAATTGTATGAAATTGTGTCAACATTCGACCAGACCCTCTATTCTAACGCCATGAAGATTATCTGGAAGCATCAAGAACAGTTTGATACATCATAGTGAGAATGGGAACAAGCCATACGATATGTAATGCATTGTAAGTTATTGGTAAAATAAATCAGGATGCTGGGGATAAGAACGTTGTTACAGAATCTGGTGTCATCGCAGAAGGATCGGCGTCTGCTGTAATAGAAGGTCGTCACTATAACAGAGCCGTACGTAAACACAACTATGGGTATGAAGCGCTTCTCTGCATAGATTCGGAAGGATTTACCTCGTGGATGCTGCATCGCCACCCTGAGAATACTAATCAGGTAAACGAAGGCCCTCAATGGCATTAATGACCTTCACTATGATATATCAAGTGAAACATTTAAGGCCACAATGCAGAACAAAATGTGGAACGATCTGTTGCAGTACGGGTCACACTATATGGCATTCTGAGAAAGGGCAATGGAGAATTTGGAGAATTATCCTTTGGATCAACTACATGAACATGGTAGGGGAAATTGTTTTGGGTTTTATTCCTACACCAAGAGAAGGTGACTGGGATCTACATATTGCTTCCATATGTTCTTTCGTCCCATGGCGCTTCGCAGTTGACAAGCTGAATTATACGCATTACCTCATTGCATATTATGCTGAGATGTCTTAGCTTCTTACAAAGCATCCAGATATCTAGCAAAGTTTCTCCGTTCAGACAGATCCATCTAATAACTGTGTTAAGATACCAGTCGACCAGGCATGTGTATAGACGGTAAATAAAGGCACTACAATGCCGGGACCAGTATACCACTACTACCCACTGCAGAAGATAGATGTATATATATTGAAATGTGTCGTGGTAACTTCCATGATGCTGTGCTAAATCATCCAAGAGTTATAAACGATGAGCAGGCCGTTGGATCTATAGTAGACGTGCTAGAAGATGTTATGCCCCGACCTCTAAGGATTCGAACGATTTACAGAACATCTCGAATGCTACTCTTGCACCATCTGATATTGCTAATAACATGCCACGAGCAAAGATGATAGGAGAGGACCACCACTAAAACTTCAAAGTACAAAGACTTGGGAGTGATTCTCCTTCTGTAAAGTTGCATGATCAACTACCCAAAGCATACTAAACAGTATCACATAAAGGTAAAACCAAGAACGTAGCAGCCAGAATTACAGAAGAACAGATGCGATTCCAAATCATTCGGTTTGGATAATAGCTGGGAATGTTACTTGTGGACAAACTACAAGAAGAGCAATAACAGTTTGGTGAACTATCATCATCTATCCTCTCTAAGGTACTTCATGAAGGATCAACATTAGATCGTGAACGCCTTGGCATTGTGTTTGATGTGTACCAAAAGGATTTAACCAAAGAGATTAAACAGCAGATCCGAGGGCAACATGGTTACACACAATAAAAAAAAATAACGGCCAGGTAAACAATTTTACAGTGGGGAACATTTCTAGCAAGCAGTCCAAGCAAAATAAACTTCATTACGTTTATCGCCAATGAATAGATGCTGCGAGAAAGCACCAGCAAGCGACATGGATAGGCAATGTATGTAACATGTGAAGACATATGCTATGTATGAATGATTATTGTATTCTGCGGCTGTAATAGTAGAAACATCCTACAGCTGGAACCAGTTCTTCGTCGCTTTTGCCCACTGTGTCTTGTCCTCAGGCAAAATCTTTAGCTTCCCCAGGTACATTCTTGGTTTGACTGTACCAAGTCCTGCTTTCTTGAGGCCACCGTGTAACACGCTTAACAGATGTATGCGATGACGTCCTCGCTGGGCTTTGTATCTGCTGGCTCTCAGTAGGGCGAATACGAAGGCGCCCTGTGCTGGTGTGTCGCCTGCCATCCTTAGCACATGGCCAAACATGAGCCAGCTTTGCTGGGCGACCTCTAGAAACAATGGAGATGTATTGCACATCTTGTACAGTGCATCATTTGAAACTATGTTGTCTGGCCATCGGTGTCCAGTGATATGCTATCGTAGTCAGTAAAGCAGGCGTGCAGTTGTTCCTGGTATATGGTTGAAGCAAGAGGAGGCAGATACCAGACTGTCACAGCATCAGAAGGCTTGAACAAGGTTGTGATAGTTTCAGATAATACGGACATATTCTTACTTTGTTTGGCATTCTAGAAAAGGATAACAGCCCAAACTCTTACTTGAGTACCACTCTTGATATAAACGGGCGTTGTTATCATTTTTGGAATGCCAACCAAAGCAAGAATATGCCTGTGTCATCTGACACTATCACCACCCTGTAGAAGTCTTCAGATGCTGCGTGTGCTGCATGCAATAGCAGTATTTTACACTTAATTGAGTACCACTCTTAATATAAATGAAGTACAGAAACATTGACAAGATTGCAGAAGCATTTGGTGAAACTTTATGTGACGCTATTCTAGCACAACTGCCTCAGTAAATGAGCTCCGCTACTAGTTATTCTCTACAAAAAGGGACAGATTGAGCCTCATCAACTCTCCCCATGTGCCGATGTACTTAAGAAGCACACCATGCGATCGAACTACCAAGCAGCTATATGGAGAAGTCTGCAATCTAAGCTCGATGTACCGATGGCATATGGTAATGCATGGAAGGTCGAGGTGAGCGGATCCATAGAGGATCTGACCATTGATAGGATGGATTGTGCCCTTGCTCCAGATGCGGTCCTAGCCATGGCGCCATGCAACTGTTCTCGCTCGTATACTCCTTCTCGCTGCACGTGCCAATCGACTGGTTTGAAATGTACAGAACTATGTAGTTGAGTAGATTGTGACAAATGACTATTAATCCAATACAGTATCAATGTTTCCTAAATCGATTCCAAGCTGTTATATATTGCATGCATAACAATTATCCTTTTTGCATAAGTGTGAAACATGTTTGTACACCCCATTTTGGTCATCTTGGTCGTCAACGGGTAAATGCTCAAGAAAATGCCATGTTTTTGCCTAGCTAATGTCCATTTGCCCGCCAAAAAATTATATTTAAAAAACGAAGTTTACCAAGTTCACTTCAAGTTCACTTTATTACGCTCATGCCTTGTATCGGCATATGAGGTATTACAGTTGATACCATATTTCATGAGGGTAGATTTTATATACATAAATATAGTCATTATGGATTTATCGACAAAATGCAATTCGTACACTCGAAAGTAGCACACGGCGAAAGGTAAAAATATTCGACAGCCATTAGATTGTGACTCATTTCGTACACTTGAAAATGGCACAAAGGGAAGATAACTTGCGTGTCCATGCATCCGTGTTTCCTTATAGCTGTACATGTATCGTGTTCAACAACACACAACGCCCTTGCATACACGTACGTTCGACCACGCAGCAACAACAACAGTACCCCACCTATCCCTTCGGTGTCACCCTGTCTGTATGTTTTGACAACCAAACACATGTATATATTGGATACATATAAGTATATAATTGCTTGATATATGTGTGTAATTTCCTGCGGCTATAAGGAGTTGAATTTACCACTGGAATGCCTGGCTCGGTTACGGACACCACGTACACGGCCTCACATTGCCATTCACAACATCCTTCCGCCACGCAAAGTAATATTTCAATACTTAATAAGTAGCTATGTTGTGACTAAATTTAAGTTTGATACGGTTGAACATTTAGATTAAAATATGACATTAATAACTTTATAGAATACACATAGAATATATACACTTCGGCCATGATCTTAAGTCTGTCCTTGGCAGCAAAGGCTGCTTGCCTTGCGGTACGGTTATTTTCAACACTATTTTCATTTCGGTTGACAGATGGATGGACGATAGTGGGAGTCTCATTGGAAGACACGTCGAGAGGGTACAATTTGTTGATAGGTTGGTTTGTGACGCCACTGCTTGTCTTAATTTCTGCAGCTCTTAGCAGATGGTCATTACCATAAATGAGTTTGATTATTTTATCCTCTCCGATTGGTTCGATTTCTATTAACATCGTGCATTAGAACGACGTCTCCAACTTCGATGGGAGTGCTGGAATTTCGTGTGGTTTTGAGAGAAAGAAGATGTTTTTGCCTGAGGCCAGGGGCATATTCTTTCACCCATCTTTCCCACACTTGTTTCTGAAGCTGCGCAAGATGCATAACTCTCATTTTTAACTAAGATCTAGAATTGTCAAAAGATGGATCATTACTTTCTTCATTTGACACATCTCCATATGGTAGATGGGTTAGAACGCGACCATGAAGTAACTGAGAAGGCGTCAATGAAGAGAGGTCTTCAACATTTGAAGATGGATACGTGAGGGGTCTGTTATTAATGTTCATTTCAGTTTCTGATACAGTAGTAGTCAATTCATCAAGGGTTACGCGCGCTCTGCCACTTTTTAAAGTGTTTTTTGTCAGTCCAATCAACCTCTCCCAGAACCCTCCTTGCCATGGGGCATGCTTGGTGATTATCATCTATTCAATGCGATGATCGAGCATAAATTCCCTCACTTGAATTGAGTTGAACAGTTTCTTAAACTCACACCTGGCTGAGTGAGAGAAAGGTTGTCGCATTGTCTGAAATTAACTTTCTGGATTGGTATCTATGCGCCACAAATCTTCGAAAGGCTAAAAGGAAGGCTTTGAGTGACATATTCGAGACAGTCTCAATATGTATGGCCCTTGTACTGGCACATGTACAAGTAGAATATACGCATTTTCCTCTCGCCTGTCACCCATATTTGATTTTACATACAAAACCCCAGTATATTCAAGTCAACAAACAGTAAATGGCGGTGCTTCCTGTAGACAACTGTAGCGTGGACCGCCCTGTCGTGTACGGACCGGCCCAACATGACTGGGTATGGACCGGCCGGGTATGGGATACTCCACGCTCGCACCCCCCCCCCCCCACCCCCTGGGTAGCATACGGTAAACGTCAATAGCCATGTAAAAAGAGGAACAAAATGATAGTCTGTGTTATCGCCCGATGTGCAAGCGCGGCCGTAAGAGGCAGCTAGCGCTCTTGAGTCAGCGCGTGGACACTGGCAACTTATGTATATAGTCACCTGTATTTCGTCAATTTCATAATACTTGACTGTTTCCCTTGCTCTTGGTATGTATTAATACCACAATCGGACGGGGAATTTAAAACGCTGAACAGAATTTAAATCGCTTCAGATCTGGCGAAGATATCACAAAATTAAAATGGACTATTTTTAGCTCCAACTAAACGGAGACATCACTATAGCGCATGCCAGGTACTATCTAGCTGGCTACCATACCTCTCATGCAACACACGCTCTGATTGACGGAGATCGCTGGCGCTGTCTCACCATTTAGCATAAAAGGAGCTCCGAAAGTCAGACACGAGCATTCATTCGGATTTTTTCGTTCCTTGTTTTAGATTCGTTTAATTTGCGTCCTTTATTGCGTTTGCGACAAAATTGTATTGCTTTAGTTGAGTCTAAAGTTTAAAGAACGGTGTTATCTAATAATCCTTTTCTTTAAACCATTTTAATCATTTTCCGTTGGATGTTCGTTTGCGTGCATTCAAGCACTCGATTTTCCGGCACTTAAATCGCGCTCTTGGCGGCCATTAGTGTTGTCTTGTTCGTTTTTATTTGACGCCAATTTTTGAAAACAAATTCTTTTTATTTTTTCGTTTTCTTCTGTGCTCCCCTGTGTCGTAATTATAAAGAATTGTTATTAAATTATTTTAATACTTTTTTTAATCTTAAGCTGGTTTACACCTTTTGATCAATTTTCTTTTGGATGTTCGTTTGCGTGCTATAATCCACTAGATTTTCTGCCACACAAACAGCTGCATTTTTCGGCCATTAGTGCTAGCTTTGATCGTTTTCGACACAATTTTCGAAATTTTTATTTTTAGTTTGCTTAGGTAGAATTTTCGCGAGAACACGCCTACCGGAGGGCACGACACAGCACTGGTATACCGGTAACATTTACATAGTAATCTCAGGCTAATTCTACCTCTTATTTCTCTACACCCCAATCTTTCACAGCCTGTTACACTCATTTCCTTCACACACTAATTCTACTGCATTTTAACCCATCTATCACACTACCCTCTAAATCTGCCTACTACACACTACCTTCGAAACTCTTCATACTGTAGAGTAATCAGCATGAAGTAAGGTGACTTCCTCAACCCACCTGGTCCAAGCAGGGGTGGGGAGGAAACGGACGTAATTCCCGGAAGGGAGCCGAGCGAGTGAGGGGGCTAGTGCCACTGCTCACATGGTAGGGGGTGTAGGGGCAGGCGAGAGGAGGGGGGGGGCTCTGCCAGACCAATTGGCAATGGGAGAATTCTCCCACGGACAGGTGGCCCAAGAGGTGGTGATTATGGAGAGCAATCTCCAGAACACACCACTAAGCACCCCTAGGAAGGCGGGTGGGACACCAGGCCCCAAAAGAGGGATTCCGCGGGGGCACGCCCAGTAGCGAGGGGAGGGAGGTGGGCCATAAGTGGTGGGGGGTGGGGGTGGCCGAGGTCGTACCCATGGGAGGTGGGTCAGGGTCAAGGGACTCGCAGGTGACGACTTTTCGGGGTTAACACGCAATTTGATTTACCGGATGCTGTATGCCATGGTGGGCATGCTTGCAGGCCTGGACATGAGGGGTAGGGGAGGTTTTAGTGACCTCCACCAGCGAAGAGCAGTTTCAAAAGCTGCTGAAAATCACAAACATAGGCAGCCACGTGGTGTCTATTGAAGAGTATACCACCAAAGCTCCCAGACCAAGCAACTCGGTTGGTGTCATATCGAGAGTCCCAAGGGACTTCACGAATGATGACATAAAGGAAGAAATGAATGAGCAAGGGGAACATAAAGTGGACTTGGTGGGTCGGATTGGCGGAACGGCCAGACCGACCTATGCAGTGAAACTGGTCTTCGAATCAGACTCACTGCCAAGCAAGATTAAATTGGGATGGATGACCGTCAAAGTCAAACCATATATCCCAGAGCCTGTCAGATGCTTTAGCTGCCACCTGCTTGGCCACGTGGCCAAGCACTGCTAAACTAAAGACAGCGCATGCGTTAACTGCGGAGGGAACCACACACGTGAGGACTGCCATCTGACGGCTCACTGTAGAAATTGCAAGGGGAACCACAGTGCTGCATATCACGGAGGCCCGGCTTTGCAAAAAGTCAAGGACATCCTCAAGGTCAGAACGATAGATCAGGTCTCATATCGGGAGGCCAAGCAGAGGGTCGTTCAACAAATAAGCAGGTGGACTGAACGGTCGGCTGGAATCCGAGCACCTGGACCAGCCGCACCTGAAAGAACAACATGGCGGAAAAGGGCTGAATCCGTAAGGAGGAAACTGGCCACCCCCTGGAGGGACTGCTCATGGACGAGACAGCAGGGAAAAGGCGAGGAGGCTCGCACTGAGCCACCCACAATAGAGACGGCTACGCCCAGCCTCCATCAGGTTAGTATGGTCAGCAACGCCTGTAAACAGGCCACAAGGCAAACAAAGACACAACAAAACCATCCGCTCAGGGCCTAAAGGCATAGGCGGTAGCCGGGGCCTGAACCAAAGGGCTGACCCAATTGGCAAAATGGAGGCAACACTAGTGGACAAACAGGTTAACAAACCTGAAAACTCCACTATCAGTGCTAGCAGAGGCAGAGCCCCTCCGGCCGAGGTTACCAGAGAGACACCAGCGAACAATGTATGTCCCACCGCAGCTGGTGGAGATCATAACATTGTTCCAAATATTCATACTTTCAGATTGATCATAGAGACGATCATATCATCAGTTTGCATGTGCAACGAGGCAGTCAGGAGCAATTTAGATGTCGACGGTCTCGTTGCGAAATTCGTAGAAACTAATCATGGGGTTCAAAATTCTTCAATGGAACATTCGAGGCACCCGGTTTAATACCAAACTTGACGACTTGTGGAACACATTCCACAACAAAAATGACCACCCAGACATTATGTGTCTACAGGAAACCCGTCTTTACCCAACCCGGATTTCAAAAGGTACAGCTACAATGTCGAAAGACAAGACCGTACCGCAAAATCTGCAACCGCCTCTAGGGGTGAAGGTTGTGGCGGCATAGCGACCCTCATACAAAGTAATCTTTCCTCCAAAAGATTGCCACAATGTGAGAGTAGCGTAGAGCACCTTACAAGAGAAATATAAATCAATCACGAAACTATTAATGTTGTAAACGTCTATAGTTCCAAGTTGCACTCTTCTTCGGACTATGACAAGCTCCTTGAAGGCCTAGAAGGTGTGTAGTGTACCGATGTGAACTCGTCGCCCTACTAGACCAATTACACTCTATCTGAATCTGATGGCTGCTGCCCGGACTCGCTCATAAAACATTCTCAAGCACATTCTCTCTCACCCGCTTGATATATCCAATCCCTGTGTCATGAGGCAGTTCTCGCCCAGCACTGGTTCTGTACAAACCATTATTCAAACCGTGTATTATTTTATATTACAATCAGCAGTTTTAGTAAAGTCATATATCTTAGAATCACGCTTGTTTTGTTTGCACAATACTATAAGGTGAAACAATACTTCTGGGCGACTTCAACTCCCACCATGCCGTATGGAGGAGCAAAACCACGGACTCCAAAGGCCGAATAATAGAACAGGTTATTGACAATTACAACCTGTGCCTACTAAATGACCATAGACCCACCAGCTATAACTCTAGTGATGGCGAATGGTCGGTTCTGGACCTTTGCCTCATAACACCCGGCTTCTCGACCAACCCCCAGTTGGGATGTTCAAGACCAGCTCCTCGGCAGCGACCACCTCCCTATCAAAATACAGGTAGGAAGCCAACAGAGCAAGAACGAGGCGCCACTGCACAGAAACAATTGGAATCTGAAAAAGGCCAACTGGACTGAATACAAGCACCGATCACTAGTACCAGCACCGAGGAATATTATGAGCAATGTATGGGGATTCTCTACAAGCCTGCCACCTCAGCCATCCCCTAATCAAAGCCAGACAATAACCCCAAACACAAACGCGTGCCTTGGTGGAACGATGAGTGCCAAGAAGCAGTAAAGCTCAAGGAAATAGCCTGGAATAGACTAAAGAGAAACTTCAGCATTGAACGCCTAGTTGAACACAAGATACTCCAGGCCAAGGTAACAAGAACCATCAAAAAGGCAAAACGCGATCACTGGAGGCAATACTGCTCCGACATCACTCGGTTCACACCCTCGAACCAAATTAGTTAAAACAGTTTTAAAAAACCCTACCCACGCTCATAGCAAATGGGGTAAAGCACGCCAATGACATAGAAAAAGCTGAAGCGCTTGCCTCAGTCTTCATTTCGACCAGTAGCAATGATAACCCTGACCCAAACTTCCTAGCAACCAAAACAAAGGTCGATGAGCATATTAATCGCCCGTTCAGCACAGGGAAATGCGAAGACCTTAACAACCGAGACATCAACTAAACCTTCAACAGAATGGAACTCGAGCAAGCCCTTGGCAGAGGCAAAAGCTCCTCACCAAGTGAGGATGCCCTGAAATATAACATGCTTCATAATATGCCAGAGGAGCGTAAACACCTGTTACTTAAACCCTACAACCTCGTGTGGAGCTCTGGCAACGTGCCCTCAGTCTGGAAAACTGGAATCGTGGTGCCTATTCCAAAACAAGGAAAGGACAAAACTGATCCAAGATCATGGTGGCCAATTTCCCTAAATTCTACTCCACCCTTGGCAGAGTGGCTTCAGAAAGGGCAGGCGCATTACTGATCACCTAGTCAGATTGACAGAGGCAGCCAAGAAAGCTCTAGATGCGGGAAGAGGAAACATAACACTAGAAGTCTTCCTAGACGTTGAGAAAGCCTTTGAAATGATGTGGCGAAATGGAGTTCTAAAAAAGCTCTATAACTTTGGTTACCATGGCCGCGTCCTAGTGTGGATACGAGATTTTCTCGATAACAGAAGGATTAGCGTCCGTGTCAATGGACAAATGTCGAGGGATCTAACATTGGAAAACGGCACCCCGCAGGGAGGTGTAATAAGCCCCCTACTGTTCAATATCATGATGAGTGATCTACCCAAAGACATTGAAAACGACGAAGCACTGGGTCCCAAGGCATTAGATGGGTCTATGTTCGCTGATGACACAGCATTGTGGAACAAATATGCGAAGATAGACCGGGCACGAAAGACCATGCAAACAGTTCTTGACATAGTCGCACGTGGTAAAAAAAATGGTTTCAAACTGTCTGTGGAAAAAACAGTTCAAATCAATTTTACCAATGTTAAATACATAGCTGTTCCTCAACGGACAGAAAATCAAGTCATGGGCTGAAGCCAAATTCCTGGGACTAACATTCGACAGAACGCTCACCTGGAACCCCCACATCAAGAGTCTGAGGGAGAGATGCTTCAAGCTTGTAAATCTCCTCCGCTCATCAACAAAGCGCACCTGGGGGGTGGGGGTGGGGGCAGACCTTCCGAGCATGCTTATGCTATACCGTGGCCTAATCCTGTCAAGGATAGACTAAGCACATGCCACGGCGAGCAAGTCACTGTTAGAAACCATTGAGACCCCCTCCAATCAAAATGCCTGCACATTTGCTGTGGTGCCTTACAGAGCAGCCCTCGAGACGCAATCAATGTAGAGTGCGGAGAAATACCACTAGATCTGCGAAGAGAGAAATGTCTTCTCAAATTCTGGACATACCTACACAGCTCTGCGCCCTCACACCCTACCAGGGAGGTATGCCATCCATGCAAGGAGCACTTAAGACACAAGGTACTGCCCAAAATGACCAAAAAGACCAAACTACCAGGCTTGTTAATGACAGAGCTCGCC
Source organism: Chaetoderma sp. LZ-2023a (assembly GCA_034401795.1). Taxonomy (NCBI): domain Eukaryota; kingdom Metazoa; phylum Mollusca; class Caudofoveata; order Chaetodermatida; family Chaetodermatidae; genus Chaetoderma; species Chaetoderma sp. LZ-2023a. The sequence continues at coordinate 27,525,844 of CM067359.1, read as the reverse complement.
ACTGAACTGGTAAACTTAGAAATAGAAAGCTCAAGGCCGGCTCCTGACCCACCATGGCTACTACCGCAGATCAAGACCGCCTATCCTCACAGATAAGCTAGAAAGACCTGCCAGCGCTAATCAGGATCTACGCACTGGAAAACATCGACAACAGATGGAACGAACACAGGAAAATCTATACCAACGCCTCCAAAATGCCCAACTCCAGCGAATACAGAGCAAGAGTAGTCATAGGCGATCAGGAAGAAGTCCTCAAGTACACGCTTCTGAATGACCTGTCGATATACACAGCCGAACTGGTGGCAATTAAAGAGGCTCTAGAATGGATTAAAACAGCAAATCCAGGCAAATGCGTTAACCTCACAGACTCACTAAGCTCGGTGAAGAGCTTCAAATCTAGCAGCAGCAAGAGCAGGGACAACCTAATCAAGGACATCCGGCAGCTGTATGCAACTGTGGTGACTGATAACAAAACCGTGAACATCGACAGCGTCCCAAGTCACGTTGACATTAAAGGCAATGAGCAGGCCGAGGAGGCAGCTAAACAAGCGCTCAAAGATGGTACTAGGACCAGCATAGGACTCTCAAAGTCCGACGCGAACGCCCTTGTCAAAAGGCACATCAACAGCAAATGGCAAACACAATGGGGCGAAAGCACAACTGGCAGATTCATGTTCAGAATCGTCCCTGGAGTCAAACGCAAATACCAAAAACCATATCCCAGGACGCCAAGGTGGCATTGTATTACACCACATCAGAATGGGTCGGATCAGCGTTAACCAGATAAATAAAAACACACAACCTGTCAGACACAGACCAATGGGGGGCGTTCAAGGTGACTGAAACACTAAACCATTTCTTCCTATGGTGCACTGAATATACAGGCATTAGGAAGGAACTCATCAATACCCTGAGAAAGGGAAATTTCAATCTTGACCCAATAGAAGACATTATAGCGATGCGTGACCGACAGATCAACCACGAATTAATCGAGTCCATGCATGCATCGGATAAACACATCATATAATCAGAACACATCATATAAAACACGAACTCTAAAAGGAATCCGAAGACGTCTCACGTGAGACGACGCAAGAAGCCCTCCAAGGAGTCAACACCCTCGTCCTCTAAGGACACAACGGAAATGCAGAGAAAACGAACCCCAGAGAAACGGAAGGCATTTTGTGTAGCGTTCATTAGGCCACATCAGTCTTATGCATGTGTGTTGATAAGCTGTGGGCGCAATGAATAATCTTACAAATTCGACCTGTAAATGCTAGCGTTAGATTACGCCACATCAGTCTTATTCAAGCATGTCAATAAGCTGTGGTCATAACAAGCAAGCTTGCAAACACATATAAACAAAATATAAGTAACATACTCTTGCGTGCCTGTGTCATGAATTGATGACCCAGAGTATGTGAGTACATGCCCCAAAACATCTGTCCATATTGTCCGTTTTCTTTTGTTCTCTTTCTTTTTCTTTCAGTTTCGTCCTCGTTCTTTTCTTTCAGAGCCAGAGACGGTGCTAAAATGGGGCAACGAGCCCAACAACGACAGGCGGGCAGGGAGATGGATGGAGGACAGGAACGGACAACAGACCAACAGATGGGCTTGCCTGCCGACTGAGCATGAGGGATATGGCCGCGTGTCCATCTTATTCGTGGTCCGTCGGTAGGTATGTTTGTCTGGCGAATGAACTGACAAACCAATCAACAAATGGACAGACTGATGGACAATTCTGGGCACAGCAAGCTGCTGGAGTACGCTTAAGCAATGTACTTGGCCCCACTTGCTCAGTCTTCTCGGATGGGACTTTAAACTAAGGTCCCATCATACAGTGTGCATCACTGTGTGAACGTGAGCTAGGGCCAGGTAGGCAAGGAAATTTGGCATAATCAAAGTAAACCGGATGCTGAATGGTTTCGTCCTCGGACGGAATCACGCAACATACACAGTACAAAATTAAAACAAAATTGCTAGAATTAGAATCTTTTGGACCTTTTCAATGGGTCTATGGAGGGATGCAACCCGGATGACTGATTGAGTTCGCCAAAACAATCAAAATCAAACAAGTGCGTGCTGGTGCCTGCTTCAGATCATGGCCAGAAGGGCAAATGGGTCCCAGAACCCTAAAGACCCCACACCCCACCCTCCCCACACCGCCAAAGGGGCCGAGAGGTCTCTGACCCAAAGCCCCCCCCCCACATAGGGTACATCGGATCATATGACCGCACGCACCCACACACACACCCCACACCCATCCCCTACCCCATCCCCTCCCCCCCCCCGTTAGGTCCAGGTTAGGCCCTCGCCATCCCCCACGCCCAAGCATGAGGGGCAACAGAAAAGCTATGGACAAGAACAGCACATGCCATCTTCAACATGAAACAACATCGGGACACACACACACACACACACGCACGCACGCGCGCACACACACACAACACACGCACGCACGCACGTGCGCGCGCATCACAAGAAGTCACAAGAATACAACAGAAACCACAAAGGCCAGGCGTGAGTCTAGCCCCTAGCATTGCGAACTGGCAAATAAACACCTTAGAGATTACAACACACACACACACACAGACACGAGCAGAAGGGAGACAGTTTCGGTCCGAGTGGGAACAATCTCATATCTGCCCACTGCTTAGAGCTCGCGTTCTGCAATCTACACACACGCCGCTTGTCACAGGCAGGTTCCCTCTCAGGGCACTTGCGCTCCTCACTAGACTAAGTTTTTGGATGCTCTTAGTAGATCAACAAGGGCAAAAATATAAATTAAACAAAGGTGTCTCACTTCACCACCATCACCAGCGGTACCTTCATTGCGGTGTAAGATTTGTTATCATTACCAACAAAATTAGTATGTAGAAACAAGTGGTGTTTTAACATGTCTCGCCAGACATGCCATGCCACGCTAGAAACAGTGGTAGAGAACAATGGACGCGTCCAGTGTCACTGAATTTTTGTTTTGACCACAGTCTAGACAAGGACATTGGTTTATGCACCACAAGAGCTAAGTGACGTGGATCGTCTTGTGCCGAAACAGAAACGCTACATTATATACTTCTTCATCTTTATAAGGAGAAGTCATTCGTCACTCCCGCACCAAATACAGTATATAAGAATTGCGGTAAAATAAAGACTATGCGCAGAAACTTGGTAGTCACCAGAAATGATTTTTATCCTTAACAGTTCCTGAGTACGGACAGCATCAGTTAGCATCCTGCGGTAGATCTCCAAGCGGTGGCTGTGTACTACACCGCATGTCCGCTCGCACCGCAATTATGTGGTACATCAACTACGTGTGACGTTTATTAAAGTACGGCACTGATGACTAATATGTGCACCACATAGGAATATATATATTAAAAATGTTATACCATTGTTCATATATTAGTACCAACATAGTGGTACCCTAAGGTCGTGTGCGACCTCCATTATGAATATTTACTGTACATAATTATTTTGCATTGTGAACGGTGCAAATAATTAAACGGCACCGTAAGGTCTGATGTGACCTTTATATTTTCATTGTATGTATAATTATAATAAGGCTTATGGCCAATCAAGTTATTATTCTTATTAATTAGTGTATAGAAATCAACAAAGAAAAATTATTTGGACCGCAGTTCACTTTGGTTACTCTATACAGCAATTACAAATGCAGCACCCTGTTTTCCCCTTACAGCAACAATTGTTCACTAATGTCACTGTTCATGCTCTCAGTAGCGAACATGACATGCAGCCACTAAAAACCTGACTATGATAGCTCGATAGGATAGGTTTAAAGTAGCCAAGGGCGACTACTCGTAAGACGGAAATTCGTCATTATAAGACACGTTTCCATATGCTATGGCACTGATATATTAACGGTGCCGTTAGTTGTTATAGTTGGCCATTCAAGTTAAGCCCTCCTAAATTTAACTAAATGCGTGGCTGCCTCTGACTATGATTCTCTGGCCGTTTGGCCGAAATACTTGTTTGGCTTCCCTCCGCCACGTTGTTTATGGCTGTGTTAAGAAACTGCTGGGGTTTCTTAATGGTCAGAATCAAAATGGCGATGACCACTCATTCTCTCGTGTATCTTCGGATACGTATTAAGCAATTCTTTATGCTAAAGTAGGAACCACTGCGAACATATAAATAAATACTATTATTGTCAGTCCAGCAGTGTGTTCTTTGGGAAAATTTCTTTAAACCTAATGCAGCTAAAACGGTAACTGAAATGTACGGATCTCACATTAGGTGACGGATAAAGACATGGATCGCCATCTAACTAAAACGGTGACTGGATATGGCATTAGAGCCCACCACGCCCTCGGGAAAGGACACCATAAATGTAAATCCGTTTCTATCCCCCCCGCCATAAATAAGCTAAAGAAAAAGTTGTTTCTAAAAATGTTTTTGTAGTGTAACTTGTCCCTGTCTTGTTAATTGTGGTTACGCTACGGTATGCAGAGGTATCGCTTTGGGGTTTTGAAACTACCACAGGCAACATGTTGCACACTGTCAGTCTGAGCAGAGATGCTCCGTGGCAATGCGAAAATGGTACCAACTTAGCAAGCATCATCGCTTGGAAGACATACTCGTTAAAGTAAGTAGGTGCTAAGCCATTTGTGGCCTACAATTGTGTGTCTGGACCAAAGATCTAAATGTTAGTCTAGACCCTTTAAGAAGGCCCGCAAAAATAAAGCGGCACCAACTAAAGCATTATCTTCAACTCACACCAGGTGACGGTTCTGAATTCCGTAGAAATCAGCCACCCCACGTTTAAGTAAAAACCACATGCATCCAACATCAAATACGTACACTAGGATCAGTCAAATTATAAACTTTTGTAACTCTTCAACATAGGAAGGCGTCCCTTTTTACCGCTCTCCTCCTGCATTTCAGCATTGTAGGTACTTTTCCTGGACGGAGGCCCGCGCGAGGCACTTTCCTCTCACAAAATCATAACATGTTTTTCTTCTTGGTAGAGTATCTCCTCCATGTTTTCCCTGCATGTTTATAGTCGGGCGCCTCTTTTTACTGTTCTCTTCCTCCACCTTGGCATTGTGGCATTTTCCTGTGATGGAGGCCGGCGCGAGGCACTTTCCTCTCACAAACCAATACTTTTTTTGGCCAGCCTGAGGCAGATATAACTTATATTAAACCAACTGACTGAAGCAACTAGAGCTTCTAATAGACCCAGCCGTGGAATAGTCAGTTTCGTAACTGGAGCAACTTGGACTTGGCTATAACTAGCGCTGTTTGCTTGTGTGTCGTGTCTCGTAGGTACATGCTACTGCCATATGCCACCTGGCTAGCACGTGAAAATGCGTGTAGTTCGAAAGTGAAGCTAACGCGTGCGTGAAGTAATTGCGTTCGTAGACGGTGGTGGTTGTGTACGAAACGTCCTTGTGAATGTTTTGCCATTGTTGAAATAAGTTGTCCAGGAGCGGTTGATCCCACTCATATTTTGATGTCCAGAGATCATGTACATGAGGCTTAGCTCGCATTAACACAGGGACTATATATCCGAAAGGATCATAGAGCCTTGCTATTTGCTTTGGTGAGTACTTCCAAATCTGCTGTGGGATTAACGTAATTCCGATAAGTGTGCTTATCAGTTTGACTATCCCATTGAATACCTAACACGTTACTTGCGAATTCGGATTAAGGGATCCGCCAATGTCTATGTAATGACGAAATTCTGGATCATTGGTTGACCAGGAATGTAAGTGAAATCCACTTGTAGTCATAACATCGTTCCCTTGATTGTAATATTGCACTGTGTCATGTGTGTTGATGCATCCGAGATTACTTTATCAAGGTAAAGTTTATGTGCTAGGTCAGTTGTAATTGCTGAGTTCGGCTCTTCCGGGTGATGACGAATCGTAGCATTGCGTATGAATGGCGAGCACACTGCTCCAAATAGAATAGACTTAAACTGATACGCATTTAAGTTGCTCTCTATATCACTAAGTTGGATAACTATAAGAACTTCGTATACTTACGATCATCGGAATCGAGTCTGATTTGCAGAATTGCTTTATGAATGCCCGCCGATAATGCTACTGGACGCGCACGAAAACGTAATAGAATGGCAGTCAAATTATTGAGTAAAGATGGCCCTGTTCGTAAGCAGTCATTAAGACTTGGATTATTGGCCTGTGAACACGAATAATCGTACACGATACATAATGGAGTAGAAGCAGATTATTGTATCAATGCTCCATGAGGCAGGTAACGTCCATCATTAACGTTCTCTGTTTGTACCATTTCGATATAGTCCTTGGAAAGCTGATTCTGAATGATATTATCGTATTTTGCACATGTGTCCGCTGAGAGACGTCGTACCATCACCCGTGTTCACTTAATTGTTATGTGATACTTCATCAGTAATTGCGCGTGGTTCTCTTTCCATGGAAGCTTTGCTACCTTCCTTACGAATGCGCATTTGACTATAACTCGTGTACTCATGGGTTATTTCGAATTCTTCCTCATGAACTCCAATCGTCCCCAGATCCCAAAAACGCTGGAGATCGATTTCTTCGGAGTGATGGGAAAGTATGTGAACGTTGACATGATAGACTCTAGTCGCCTTTGCTTTGGCGCGAGTGCCTTTAGAATGTTTAGAATGAGCTGGTCCGGATAAAAGATACCATAGTTTAGACGACATAGCGGTAGGACCAGGTCCTCTTACTACATGATTACCTACGATTGACCAATACTAGTCTGCACTTACCAGAATCGATATGACATCATGATCAGATGTTGCACACTGATGTGCTAATGTTAGCTCTCGCAAATGTGGTAGGTTAGTGACTGATTTTGAAAAGTAATTACGCATAGGAGTAGAAATACTCGGATCAACAAGTGCATTTATGCTTATATTGTCAAATATTCCTGTAGTGTGCAATGTAAAGTTTGCAATGTGCAAAGATCGTGTTCAAGATTTCTTGCCAAAGAGAGACAGGCGAACATTTTCAGTTTTTTTACATTTCAGATTCAGCGCATCTACGGCCTTTTGAGTTATGAATGAGCCCTGGGCTCCTTCGTCAAACATAATGTTTCCGTGGATGAATTTGAACTGGATGAACTATTCGCAATTGATATTTTGAGGAGAATTGGTCCATCTAAATTAGCCAATGACACATTAGTATCTTCCTGTAGTGGAAGACATTAAGTAGTGTTGTCAACAGTGGCCGTTTGAACAGGTTTTGAATTTGAACAAAGAGAGGTATGATGTCGTCTATTACAATTTCGGGATATGAATTTAGATTGGTCCTCCGCCGCTCTATGGTTGCCTAAGCAATTAAAGCAAAGGCAATCGCGCATTATGACACCATGCCGTTTTTTCTTGTCTACAATGGCAGTACAATCACAAGAAGAATGATTGTCCTTGCAGTAAACGCATAATTTTGAATGCAATCGTGAAACATTAGCCGGCTTAGACCTAACACCTGATTTCCTGGTGAATTTAGACGTACGCATGTAAAAGGCAGCTGTTGATAACAAATTGCCATTATGCTCAGTTTGACCATCAATTCCACCTTCTTGAATAGTCTCTATCTCTTTAAGAAGAGATGAACGGAAATCATCTAGTCTCCATGTACGCTTACCTAGGTTACATGCAAATTGTGCTAGTATTACCCGTGGTAGTTTCCTACGCAGCAATCGTATTAGGACTTCTCCATAATGGTCAGCTGACTTACCCACTGTAGAGAGACCACGAAAACATGTTTCCAGCTGATTGTAAAACTCTTGCAGCTAGTACGATGTATATTCCGGGCTATGATTATCCATAGACTACTAGACAGTGCATCAATAACTGTGTGATGTTGCCCGTAATGTTCCCGAAGAATGCTGATCACGTTGATTATGGTCGGTGAGTGATAATCCATCTATTGCTTCTCCCTCGAGCTGACCACGTAAATATTGACACTTTTCCACGTTAGAAAATCATGTATTGGAATCGATTACAGATACAAATGAATCGTGAAATTATGGCCACTTTAAAATGTCTCCATCAACTGTTTTCAATGTTAGCTTAGGAGGAGTTATAGTACGTTTGTGAGTGTCCGAATGCGTCATTGAATCTGGATTAGGAGGCGGATTAGTAACATCAGTCGTCAATCAGCGTTTAATCCAACGGTCACATTTAATTAATTGTTCTTTAATAGCTGTCACATAGTCATCCGACCCCGTGATAAGTTGTTCTAGGTCATAATCGGTGGAGAGGTCCAGGGGCTGTCGGACTAAATCGACGATAATGTCAAGTTTTTCTTGAGTTGATTCTAATATGGCTACTGGTGTATCGTGGCCATCCTCGGTGAGTTCAGCCTGTGCGAAAATATCTCCAAACTTGTTCTGTAATTTTGTGACCTGACCACGATACACTGCTCTGGATCTAGAAGGCCTAGATTTGTCTGCGGCACTCATATTCTCCATTTTTATGAATAACTTTGTCGGAACACTCTTTAATATTTTAATATATATATATATATATATATATATATATATATATATATATATATATATATATATATATATATATATATATATATATATATATATATATATATATATATATATATACATATATATATATATTATATCATGTTTCTGGTACAAATGTACGCCAAAGGTCACGACAGTAGTAACGGTGCGTGATAGATGGGCAAAGGTCCGAAATGCGTGAACCTCGATCTATGAATCGAGATCACGGTGCCATAAATTATGTAATCATGGTTACGGTGCCAAAGGATGGGGTGTAAGTATTGGAAATAGATGACAACACTCTGGTATCAGGTTCTAGAATGAATAGGGTGCAGACAATACATGAAGAATTCGTTGTGTTTTTCGGAGATTTAGTAAAACGAGATCACTACAGTAACTGAACAGGTATGGGCTAAAAACTGAAGCATATGATGTATATCTATATACCGACGTGGACAAAATACGGGCACATTATTCCCTCAGTGCTAATCTCACTCCTCATATTCTCTTACACTGCCCATGATTTATGTATTTTTCTCAAGCAATAAACTCTCCTCTCCAACCGGTCACCACGCACACTGTCTCACATTTCAATTCACAACAATTATATGAAGGAAAATGTAATAACATTTCTGCTTTGTTTATTGTTACCGTAGGTCATTGGTATATATACAGCAACATAGACCGCAAAATATGCAAGAGACTCCTTTTACTCATAACGTTAATTAGCATGATTTATATCATCTAGTTTTTAAAGAGGCCATATAGGTAAGCTTGTGATTATTCTTAAGCTAATTTGACTGAAAGATGTTGCTGATTTAGACCGCTACATCTTCTAGTCAAATTAGTTTCAAAATAATCAACACGTTTGCGCTATATAATTAAACATAATATGCGTTGTGGAATCCTGTGTCAAATCGAAAGGTTTCCGATATGTAATATGATGATTACCGTTTGTTCTCCGAGTAGAATACATGTCAGCAAATCCTGATAAATCTGTTACTGTAATAGATTAATGGCATGATGTCATCGAAGCACAGGTCTGGAAAGGAAAGATTAAAGTGTAGCTATTTAGTTGAGACTGTAATTAAGTGAGACCTCTAATCTTGGCAACAATTTACAAGTGAATAATGATGATGAGTGTATTATACTGGATGCTCTCGTATAGAAAATCTCGATAACAAGCCAGTGAGAAGCTACCTTATTTGTCTCAAATCGATAGTTTCTATTCGATCATTGCACACGTATTTCCTATCCGATCAGGACCAAACTTTCGCCACAAGTCCGCAGCTATATTGCCCGTTTAATTTCGAATAGGGGTTACCTTGCCACTACCGTAATCCTGGGTAGAACGCCCACGCAACAAGGCGCCCATGAACAGTCGCAATTGTGATACATCCAAGATGGCCGCCGATTCCTTGAACGAACACGGCGCGAAGTGGACAATTTGAAATCGGCACATGGTATTACGTAAGTGTCTACTATTCCGAGGTTAAAATCGATCAAATAAAAAATTTAAAACGGGTTCCCACAATTATCGAAATTGATTGGTCGGTCCCGCACATGCGTGTAACTCTCTCAACTTCCCTTGTACAAACTCACATGGTCCTTAGTCCCTAATGATATATTCCAGATTTCGGCCCGGCCTGCTTGGCGGGTCTGGAGAAGAAGACGTTTTTTCCGAAAATGAGGTCGATATGTTTGTATTGGACAAACTTTGTTCAAGCCTAGCTGGAGAGAAGATATCTCAAATTTTAATTCAATCAGCTTGGTGGTTTAGAGAGATGATTTCTGAATATCTAAAAGAAATTCCAAGATGGCCACCCGTCTAATCAACCAATAGGATTCAATCATTGTCGAATACCTGCCCTTATGGATCCCTACCACCGCGTCAGATTTCGTCTTTCTGAACCGAGCCGAGCAAGGCACTTCACTCCGCGTTGTTCCAGTACACCTGTCCGTAAAATAGGTACCTGTGAGGGCAGTGTCGATAATACGGAATGTCTGCAAAACAGCCATTGAGCGCCTACAAACGGCAGCCGGGCTGTACGCTCGCAAAGGGAGCTGAGATTGTACAGGAATTAAAAAGGGCCAATGACTAGGGGATAAGAGTGTACAGCGCTCAGAGCATGTAATAACATGGAGCCCAGCGCAATATAAGTGCACTATCTAGCTATCTATCTATCTATCTATCCATCTATATAAGGTATCCGTCGAGATTTAAAAGTAAGGACAATTACATTTAAATAACATATAGCAATATACAACAAACTGCGAGTGTGCTTACTTATACAAGTTCTACTTCTGATAGTTGTAGATACCCATATCAAAATGATACTAACCCTGTTTTGCACCATACATCTTTAAATCTACTTTCTTTTCCATTTTCCACTAGCCGGTGAAATTCATAATGAATGCAGCTGGTCAACAATGATCGGAATCTAGCGTGTATTGCTCTGATTTATCTTTGTCCTCTGAACACCGATGCGTCCAGATCGCACATACTACTACCGATAACAGGGTTACTATCAATTCCTTCTCCTTGCTATTGATTATTCGTCGGATACTTAAGTAACATTTGAATATAATTGTTTCAGACAATAATTTCGCATAGTGTATTCCAAATTTAGCAAGGAGCATATTGAACTAGGCCCAAACGCCTGTAGTTAAATAGATGTTCTATCATTTCCCCTCGGTATTGCATAATACGCATCGGTCTGTATTTGTTATTCCGCACATATAAGTAAGATGGCCGATACTTAAGCCTTCGATGGAGTACTCGCCATGCTAGGTCCCATGGTAGACAAGGTAGATATATCGTTTCCCAGCCATTTTCCCAGCTCTTTAGTTGTTCCAATGCCTAGCTGCAATAGGAGTCTGCCTCCAACTTTGCATTAAAATTCAATATCAGTCTTTGTATGGCAGGTTGTACTTTATATAATCTGAATTAAGAACTAACGTAGTTTGCAACGTATCTCTATTGCAATGCCCTTTCGGTAATTTGAACTATTAAACAGGTATAGCATTATTTAGTCCAACGAATACGCGTTGAGCATCGATATGCCTCGTTGATGTTGTTCTTGCTACATCCTGCTTCGCAATCCATTTACGAGATTTTGGACTACTACTACAACAACAACAACTACTACTACAACTACTACTACTACTACTACTACTACTACTACTACTACTACTACTACTACTACTACTATATTCCAGAACTGTCATTAGATCTACTACTAGGGTAGAAAACTACTTATTACACTTCCGTGAATACATCGGCAAATCACATCTCTTGATTTTAAAGGCATACACACACAGAGAAGGTTCAAGTCACGCCAAATTATGCTTTAGGATAGGTTAAATTAATATAACTGTGTTATTTGCATATTTTCTATTTCTTAGCAGTAAATTTCGCCACAGAAAATCATTCTCTTCCATTTCTCACGAGCACCTACGCCAGGATGATACGTGCTAGACTTGCGCGCATACGTCATAAAATAATTCGCATAGCTACAATGCCGTAACCGCGTGAATGAGTGTTGTGGGATGACGTCAACGTATGGACAATATTGTCTTATTGAGAATGGACCTTTCTATGTGTAGCCATGCCTCGACCATGTCTAGCTTTGCTCCAGCCACACCTCGCTCGTGTTGGAATCGTTCGATATCTGAACTCCATGACTATCAATTTCCACATAACTATACAGGTAAGCTGTTAAATATTTTGAAACAAATTTGACTCGGTGCTGTTGCTGCCGGTGCTGTTGCTGCAGCGACCTGTCAACCTAGTTTCATAATATTCAACATAATTTGTATTAAATAGTGGAGACATACAATTCGTAGAACGTGTCTGACTATTACGCGTTAACGACAGACTATTTCGGATCATTCATGACGTCATAAGTATGACGTCGTCCTACACGTAAAGTGGTTTATTATGACGTTATATGATGGATGGATAATTTGGACAGGTTTATTAATAATTTACAACAGCTCAATCGGACCCAACATATTAAAACAATGCAAGAGAAACATTTTCTTGTGTTTGTTGAACTATAATTTGAAGATGCCCCGCTTCGTAACTTCAATACATAATTTAATAAACACGTGTTGGTAATCCTAAAATTAAATTAATTAATTTTAATCCTTTTGATGTTATTTTATGCATTGTAATTGTGTCATTTTAAATGCTTATTTTATTGTGCTCTATGCGGACACCATAATGCGTGGTATTTTTATCGTGATAAATTGATTGATTGATTGATTGATTGATTGATTGATTGATTGATTGGTCGATCGGTAATCTGTATCCACGAGGTTGACGAATCTAGTGTAAATAGAGGATCCCTGTGTATCCAGCAATCATATGCCGTCAATGTCAAATATGTGACGTGTAGGCTGACGTCTTAATCAATGATGTCATGATTGACGTAAATAAGATTGTCACGAATGCTTAATTGATGGCGGCCTAAGCGTTATAGAACGAATGGTGTCTCTACTATTTAAGAAACATGTTTCTTATAATACTTCAAAATATTTTGAAACTAATTTACATGTGACAGCACCGAGTCAAATTAGTTTCAAAAATACAACAGGTTGCCTGTATAGTGTTCTAGAATTTGATAGTTAGGGTGTCCAGGGATCGATCCCTGTATGGTCAAAACGTGGGTGGAGCTTAGCTAGAGGTGGTCCGGGCATAGCTAAAACTGGAATTATCCATTGTAGTCCGGGAGCCAATTTTCAAAAGGGGTCTAGAAGAATGGCTTCGTAGCACACCCAGTATTCAGAAGGTTTGTCTCTATATTATGCTAGACCGATGTCTTGGGTATATTCTGAGCCGTGTTGTACAAGAAAATTGTGGTATCACTAACCCGTGAGAAGCCCATTTACAATAGGTGTTGAATGTAGTTTTCAGACAATTTTCACAATGGTAAATTTGTCACAAACTTAAGCGCATGTTATATCAATACAATCTTAACCAAAATGGAAAGGAGTGATCGTATATCGCAGATTTATACATAATCAACCTCGTTTAAGACACCCGTATGTTGCTTAGTACATATTGGGGCACTTAGGTCTTCTTGTGACTAGCAATACCGTAGCTACAACAATGCCCATGTTTTCTACATTTTTCATAATTAAACTTTTAACTGACATGCAGTGCATGTCTACGCAAGCTGGCAGGACATATTTATCACGTGAGCACATGAGAGAATGTTACTCATCCGTGTCAGAGTCATCTTCGACAATTGTATGCTGAACATTGTCACACATTTCACCTCCCATACAAAGGCATGCTTCAGAGATTGTTAGACTTGAATTGACAGAGATCTGGTCTTTTGCAGGCAGACTTTTGACATCTACATGATGTGAGTTCAATTAATCCAAATGGAGCAGGATCCTTTGACATTAGAACAGGCTTGAGTAGACCATCCACTATACTCCAGCCATGTCCATTTGGAGATGGAAGATTCTGAACAGCTTGCAATGAACGTCTCCAAACAAGAGCTTGAAAATTGGCCCTTTCGGTGTGATGCTTTAGACTATTCGATGTAGGTGGAAGATTTTCATTTCTTTGTCTTTTTTGACAAAAGAGCCAATAACGGGTTTCATCAGCTGTCTTTCCCACATCCCTGGTGGTATACAACTCACAGACAAATTTCTCACATAGAATTGCAGTATTCGGTGATAAGTCAACATGTTCGCCGAGTTGGGCTAAGCTAAGCTGATGACATTCAGATGACTTTAAGAGATTGAATGATTTTCTCTTAGCGACTCCAAATAATGCACTAGTGCTATCACAACCTGTAAGAGAATGAAACCCAGGCAAAGACAGACAGATAGCTGGGCCCAGTACTTGAGCAACTGTATGTATTGGTATGTATCGCAATTTGTCCTTTGTGCCCGTACGGAACCATAGTTCAGAACAGTGAAGCGAACGATTTTATATATACTAAGTACTGCCACGTCTGTATCAGGAGACTGTATAACAACACGCATGTGGTCTTTTGAAGTGTGTAGCGCGTGCAACATCATACGCGTATCTGCTTCCTCGTGATCTGATCGAAGTTCTTCCAAATACGACGAATTGTTCGCTGAAATGACAACAACATCCATTCCATCGTTGAAGCCACCAGCAAGAATGACGCAATTGTCGGCAGATAGCATATTTGGACCAGTATCACGCCACCGCTTGCTGAGAAACGCAACCAGGTTACCTTTGTTGCTTGGATTGCTGATGTACTTGGCCCATTTCTTTGGAACGGGAGTATTTTCTCCAGCAATCTTTACTTCCAATGCTGTTGATGACCAACGTTTTAGCCGCTCTTCCGCTTTGAGAGATTCCAGTCTATCATATCTGTCAAAAACTATATCTACTCTGTTGCAGTCTTCTTGATTCAGTGGAACTGTAAAGATGTGCCAGTATTTATCAGCCAATTCTCCAAATGTAGACGTACCTCCAGTTTTAACCATTTGCACAATTGCCATGCCATCTACTACATAAGCTGTTGCCCCAGTCTTGTCAACAGGTGGAAGCCGTCCATCAACATTTATTTCCTTTTCTAGTTCACTTAACAAAACACTTTACACATTCTTTCTTAGAGTCCCATCCGTAGGTGACAATGATAGTGGAACAGCAGACAGTTCATACGTCATCACTAGTTTTAAATCAACATCTCTGGACCTTGCGGCAATAATTAATCGACCAAATAGTTCGCGGTCAGATCTCACATTGTGAATTTTGTCATCATTTGTTTTGAGTTTTTTCTTCTGTGCTAGGCTGGCAAATGTTTTAAGTTTTAAGTGTGGCAACGTGTCCCAAAAGCTTCTCGTGTTAGTGTCCAGCCGCTCCTGAACAAAATTGTCCATAATCTCCTTACCAATGTCACAGGCGGAAACAAGTCTCTTGTCGATTTCACTAGGCAATACCACGCCAGTTGCAATGTTTACAAGCGGAAGACACTCGCTGTCGTCGTTTTCCGCAATATTAAAGGGATTGGTCAGTATATCTGATGAGAACATCGAAAGTATCTTCTGCACATCGGTTTCATCCCTGTTCATTCGATTACTCCTCATTTCCTTATGTACTCCAAACATGTGACTATCTTGTAACCCACACATTTGCTTTGTGACCGTTGTTATGGCTGCCCTCTCGTGGCTAGTTAAAAACCACCTCTCCAGAGCTCCTGGCTTTTGTGTTATTCCAATAATACCACCCCGCTTTTTGGAATCCAAATTAATCGATTGCTCTAAGGCCTTATCTGTCCACACGTGATTGAATGGATGGTGTGGGCGACTTACGGAATGATTTCCATTCAAGAATTGTTCATGTACATGGGGATGTGTACTTGGAAGCATCTTCATGTCCGCAAGATATATTGGCAGCCATCTTGCATAATTGGTTCTGTCCATGCTGTAGAAATATGGCGCCATAGCAGCAGTAGCAGATAGGTGTGCCTGCCAATCTCCAGTTCTCTCAGCTCTTATGAATCCAAGCAGCAGCTCTACCATATGAATATATGAGTTCCAAAACAGGTGTGATTTCGAGCTTGACTCAACTTTAAAGGATTTGAACAGCTGTTGCAATTTATTCACGTACATACACACCTCTTTGAAATTTTCTTGCAATGCATCTAAGTCGTCAATGCTGCTTCGGCACATCTTAATTTTCTCATCCAGACTCTCCAAATCTGTTGCAGTAATGTGGTCTTCATGTTGTCCATTTTGTTGAACCCATTTGGAAAAAGACTGCCATTGTAATCGCAGCAGCTCTTCCAGAACCGATTTGTGAGCCCTCACTCCTCGATTATATGACTTCCATTTAAGTAGAGCAGCAGCCGTGCGGCTACCATATGTGTTGGCCTCTATGAGGAGATCTTCTAAGCCAGAGTCATCAAACATCTTTCCAATAACAGCTAAGTAGTTTAGCGCAATGTGGAATCCCTCCCAGTCTGATCACAGTGTCACTAAACTCTTCTTTATATCGCCACTGTATCTCCTTTGCCTTGACATATATGGCCAAGTCGAATGTAATGAGTTATGACACGATCATGCTTATATCGTTGTGCACTGTGGATACAGCCAAAGCCTAGACCCCCTATGCAAAGAAATCAGGATAACTAATTAGTGCTACCACAATTTGTTTGTACAACAGGGCTTAAAATGTGTGGGACATGTCCCCCAAGCCACAGCAAGTGTCAGACCTTCCGAATACTGGGTGTGCTACGTCACGATTCTGACCCAGCTTTAGCTCCTGGGCTATTGTAAGACTTGTCAAATGTCCTGACTGTAACGTACATTTTACCTATGATGGAATTTGTAAAGCTCAGTGAACTGTCTTCTAATTTACCTTTCCAGAGTATCCATCAAGCATCTGAACTCGTATGACATCATAATTAGCTCAGCACGTGTATGATGACGTCACATCAACACGTCACAAAGAGTTCCATACAGACCGTCATCAAATCTCAGAGTCCGACACGCTGTATAAATTATATGTCCTTGTAATTCTTTGGTATTTAATTAACATGCTGTTGACTATGTTGAAACTAATTTAAATTAGTTTCAAAATATTCAACAGCTTACCTGTGTAGTTTATTGCAAATTGATAGTCAGGGTGTTCAGAGATCGATTGATCCCAACATGAGCGAGCTGTCGGTGGAGCTTAGCTAGAGATGGGCGGGCATAGCTAAAACCGGAAAGAGCCATTGATAAAACAAGATAAAATACTTATGTCCGTTTTTATTGAAATCTAATTCTCGTTTGGGATCGTTAACATGTGTCTTTCAATTAGCGCGGTTGTAGAGGTTATTGCCGTTGTATTAGTGAGTCGGCCCCGACTCCATCTAGCGGTGCATGCTGAGATACGAATAACTAAAGATTGCTATCCGTGTTCCGTTTGAAAAATAAAACGATCTAATTAGCAGTACAGTGCAGCTCATAAATAACTTATAAAGTTTCCAAAACAAATGCAAAGCCAGAAACATGATAAAGTTGTTTTGAATATTTTTAACATAATTTGATTGGAAGACATTGCTACCGTAGACACCAATGTCTTACAATCCAATGGACCTTTCCAGAGTACTAACGTCATATGACGTCATGATCAGATAAGCGGCGCGTAGGATGACGTCATAATTATTACGTCATAAATGAGTATATAAGTCTTTAATTCTTAAAAGTCCTACGCGTTGTAAGAATTGTATGTCTCTACTATTTAATAAACATGCTGCTGACTATTTTGAAACTAATTGGCATAACCATAGGCAGCAACAGCACACGGTCAAATTAGTTTCAAAATATTCAACAGCTGACCTATGCAGTTTTCTGGAAATATATAGTCAGGAAGTACAGAGATTGATCAATCCCACCACGAGCGAGGTGTGGGTGGAGCTTAGCTAGAGATGGGCCGGATGGCTAAAAAAGGAAAGGTCCATTACGTTCAAAATATGCAACAGCGCGTTTTTCGGTTTTGGAGACGGGTTATGTTATTTCTAAGCTCGTATGGTGTATGTGATATACGATGTTCACGTCTGATTGAACACAAATGTAAAAGAGCCAACGGGACACCCGCATATGTCCCATCGATGTGACATCGACCGTAACATGCCAGAGGATAAATTTGCGGAAGAGCTACCTGAAATTATTACTTTCCGTAATATTCCCACGCAGCGCCCATAAGCCTCGTCAATTGAGGGAGACGTATATTGTAGGCAAACGCGCAGAAAACATGAGATAAATGAATGCAAACAACTTCATACTCGAATTGTTTTCTTCCGCAATTAGTATTCAGGAATAGAAAAAGCACTGTATAAAAACTAACATATGGGCAAACATCTCGCTGCTTATATGCATAATGATACAAGAACGCAAGAGGCGAACCCGTACTCAAGCGCAGTGTACTGTGACGGGACACCTCCAGTACCACTAAAGAAATCACGAAAATGTTTCCAAAACAGAACAACACGTTATATTGAACATTTTGAACATAATTGGACTAGAGAATATTGTGGCCGATGGCATTTTTCTAATCCAATTATGTTCAGAATATTCATGAGCACATTTCTTACATCTTGTTCAAAATTATACTAACGGACATGTTTTTTGTTTTTATTTGGGAAACATGTTAAGGTATTTCTGAGCTGTGGCCTACATCATTAGCATTATTGTATTTGCATGGATAGAGGGCCGCCTAGAAATCATTAACCAGTGTTTTAACATCGAATGCAGACGATTTCAATTGAACGGACGCTATCTTCAGTTTGTGAGCGGTTACTGGAATAACTTGTCCAATTTCGCGAGTGTATATAGGCGTTTTGTGTTTGATTTGAAGCTGTTTAACTGGAGGCTCTACTCAGCACGGAATGAGATTGTGGTAAGCTGATATTTCGAAATAATGTCGATAGAATCTGGGTAGCTGCGGGTTCCGGATTTTTCGGATTTTCCGGATTTCTTTTCGGATTTTCCTGATGTTTTCGGATCACGCGCAAAGTTGTGGAATCCTAATGTGTGTTGACACCATTTCATATGATAAAACCAATAGATTCCGAGATATACACAGGCCCAGAATTTGATCTGATCCGGATCTGGCTTCTTTTATCTGGATCACGGCCGACCTCTTGAAATGCACCTGCACGGCGCCTTCATTAGTTGCTTTACAATCTGATCCCAATCGGATAAGTAGTTGTTTAGATACAGCCCAGAATAAACTTGTATTACTGACAGACTAACTAATGGTTTATTGAGCGGCTATCCACAGCTAAAAATATATTCCCTATGATCTCGTGCCTATGCCTTCGCTATTAAGCCAGAGAAAATGGCATCTGTTTAATCCGTGAAATAGCTCAAGACAATTTAACCTTTCTCGTAGTAGATGTCTATCTGCAGGCCAGAAGAATACTACTTTTAAGTTTACTACTCGAATGACTTGATGGAATATCGAGCCAGTCATTCCAGTGGCAAACTTTCAAAATAAATACTCAATTTTTGGTCCGTAAATGGAGATTTCTCAATATAACTGGAGAAGCTGTTTGTTGTCGGCATGTGTTTCTGCTTCCATTGTTCTTATAATCCCGGATCTGCCAGTTATATTATATGCAACGCTGCATAGAGACGGTGATGTGGTGGGTGGTGCGATGTGGGGTGGGTTGTCGGGTGGGGTGTCACCTATTTATTGTGTCTGAACGTATTCACAACTGAGCTCCTGATACGGAGCCTGACACTAAGAGTGCGTTTTACGTTCACAATGACACACACACCACACGACACGGGACCGACAGCTTTACGTCCTCTCCGAAGGACGTGCCATGTGCATGACGTAGGGCCTATGGACCAGCGCATGCCTGAAAGCGGAATCGGTTCCGCGCCTGTATTCATGGCGCTTTCTTAGCCTAAGAACGTTCTTAGCCACTAAGAACGTTCTTAGCTCTAAGAAAGTTCTTAGTTAAGAAATTTCTTAGCGCTAAGAAAGTTGGAATTCATGTAGCGTTCTAACTTCTTAGTCTACTTCTTAGCTAAGAACGCCCTAAGAACCGGAAGTTTGGGAATTTCCTAATGCTACAACGAACGATGTTGCGTGCGTGTGCGTGAGTGGTATATGCGTTAAATATGTTAATACGTTGCTTTAATCTGCACGTAGGCCTCCACCAAGATATATTATGCACTGAGGCAATCAAATATATGCATGTTCTTAAAGAATATATACCATTATGATGTCATTTCATATTATGACGTCATATTACAGAAGCAGATCAAACCCCTAGGCAACATAAATTCTGTAAAAACCTAAATGACGAAGGCAGGGGTATTTATTGGACGTGTAGGTGTGTGCGTGCATGCGTGTGTGTGTGTGTGTGCGTGTGTGTTTGTGCAGTAATAGAGAGACCCAGTTCTAGCTATGGCCCGCCCATCTCTAGTTAAGCACCGCCCATAGTTATGTTGGGGCGATTTATCGGGCGATTTATATAGACGATATATTATTGTAGATATTAGTAACGCGACATATGGAAATAATAATTATAAACTCTCTCTCTCCACCCCATCCAGAGCAGTCAGGGGAGATAACTCCTGTTGCTTTAGACACCAGCTCAGCACAGATCTTTCTCTCCATCCAAGCTCTCTGTCCGGCTGGCCAGCTGTCAGCCAATCAGGCGTGTGCAGCTAGCCACAGGGCATCTGGGCAGATGAGAGAGGCGGGCGCTAGAAACAAGGAGGACGGGAAGAGGGGACTTGTAAAGCAGCGCTAGGAGCGAGATGAACGTTATCAGCCTTTACAGCCACATGTGAATAAACTGCAAACTGTTATATATTTGTTTAAAAATCAGTTTATTATTTATTTATTAATTATTTGTTCTGCAAGACTCTCGCAGACCTAAGCTAGTCCCCGACAATATAGCGAATAGGCCCTACTTTGAATCCGAAATGACCAGAATCCCAATTTCATGGTATCTATGTACATACAGGTAAGCTGTTGACTATTTTGAAACTAATTTGACTGGGTGCGTTGGCAAGCAGCTACTCAGAAATGTGTGCAAACTCATTGTTTCATATCGGCGCAATTATAGCTATTGATATTGATTCCCTGCGCCGTTAACCAACTGGCGCCCAGATATCAAATTCGCTATTGGTTAAAGGCACAAGACCAACGGCGCAAATTCTATATTGGCCCGTTACATATATACGTACACACTCATGCACACGTGGGGCCTAGCCCTATAGGCCTATATGCAAGTACGTGTGCGTGCGGGTGCGTGCGTGTATGCGTGCGTAGGCACTTGCATCCATATATAACTACTTACATGTGCATATTACACATGCACAGTACAGCTCAGAAATAATTTAAGATGTAGGCCTAATAGCTAATGCTAAATCTAGCTTGAACATAATTGGATAAGAACGCATTGCTGCCAATTATGTTCAAAGTATTCGACGGAGCAATTTTTACTAACATCTGCGTATTTTGTTTTTGCTTTGGAAAAATGCACGCTATCTATAAATTTATGAGCTGTACTGTAGGAAAACACGTAGACTACACACATTTAAAGACACACGTGCCCTACATCATCATGTCCACGTACACGCGGACACGCATGCATTCACGCACGCGCACACACTAGCTCGCACGTATTTCTATAGTTTAACAGCTTATATAATGTTCTTATAAATTGTATCTCAATGATATAATAGTGTGCAGGAGCGGTACTTGAATAAAATATTATTCACGCGATAACATCATGACGCAACGATCATTCAAACGATAACGTGTCTCCGTGATTCTCATGAGAAATTGAAAAAATTTCCTTTCCGTGGCGAAATGTACTACTAAAGTATTCGAAAATATGCAAACAATATATTTTCTTTTATTTAAATTATACGAAAGCATAATTGTTTGCGCTTTGCCCAACGTACACATTAAAGAAGTGTTTGGCGTCATAACTAGTCTTCGATATTTCAACACTGAATGAATTCTGTGTCGTACTGTGCAGTTAGCTGGTCGCCGCAGTATGGCGTCACAATTTAACGTCGTACTGGTGAGAAAAGACAAAAAGCATTCCGCTGCAAGTATATATACACCTGTGCAAAAGTTAAGCACCAGCAAAAACAATAGAACGTAGAAACATGATGGTACAACTAGGCTGCCATACTTTTTGTCCCCGCGTTAGCTGACATAATTCCAAGTACGAAATGCACATGCATGCATGACTTCACGCCGCTTGATGTCCGTGCGTTGCGGGAAACAGCACACGTGTTCAGTTATGTAAAAGTCCAGTTTGAAGTGTAGAACATTACATACAGATTTAGGCGACAAGATTAGGAATTTTGTGTTCATGACCGTGGTTTATTTGTACAGAGAGAATTAGCTCTTGATTGTGAACCGCTATGGCAAGACGAAGGTTAAGTGATCGTGTGAAATGGCAAATCATAGGCATGCATACCACTGGTATGTCATGCAGAGAGATTGGCAGACAGCTGAACATTAACCATACTGTAATCAGTCGTTTGATTGCAAAACATTGGCAAACTAACGAGGTGAAGGACAGGCCTAGATCTGGAAGACCGAAGAAGACTACTGCCCGTGATGATCGAGCCCTAGTACGCCTTGTTAGGAGATCTCCATTCACCAACAGCAGAGTGCTGAGCCAGCAATGGGAAACGCGCAATAGAGTGTCAATGTCTACCGTCAAAAGGAGACTGTATGCTGCTGGCATGAAAGCTAGGAGACCTGTCAGACGTCCTCTCATCACTGCACACCACAAAGAGGAGCGTCTGAGGTGGTGCAACGAAAGAAGACACTGGAACATGAGATCCTGGAGACGGGTACACTGGTCCGATGAAAGTCGGTTCCTGCTTCATGCCACAGATAGTCGAACTCGTGTATGGAGGTCCAGACGCACGGCGTACGACCAACGTAACATCATGGAAGAAGTTCCATTTGGGGGAGGTTCCGTTATGATATGGGGATCCATCTCATTTGATTGTAAGCTGGATCTGTTGACTGTTCCTGGAACACTAAATGGACAAAGATATCAAGATTCCATACTGGATAGAGTTGTGGTCCCTCATTTTGTAAATCATGCACCTGGAACCCACCCTATATTCATGGATGACAACGCCCGATCACATCGTGCTAGAGCTGTGCATGAATACCTCCGCCAGAATGCCATCGAAACCCTACCATGGCCAGCAAGGAGCCCTGACATGAACCCTATTGAGCATATCTGGGACATTCTGGGAAACATGGTGAGAAGGAGGGATCCTCCTGTGCAGAACTTACAGGAATTAACAGACGCACTCCATCTTGAATGGTAACGAATACCACAATGGCGTATCAGTCGGTTGGTGACCAGCATGAGACGTCGTGTCCAGGCCGTCATCCAGGCACAAGGTGGATATACCAGGTATTACTAATGACAGTCTCAAACTCGTGCACAGATGTTAAACTTCGTTTTCAGACACCATTAATGACAATCTAGCCACGTGTGTCAACTGTAGGGCAATAGTTGTCAGTTGTGTCAACGTAACCATATTCAGGCCTCGTTTTCAAGTTCAAACAAAAACATACAGTGTTTCCCCACCATCATAATCAGCATTCCTCTAGTTGCATTATTACCTCTTGCACTAAGATGGATGGGTACATAAATGTTTATGCTATTGCTTTCTTCATAGCACATGAATATACCCTCGCATGTGCGTAAAAATAGGGTGGTGCTTAACTTTTGCACAGGTGTATATAATACATGTATTCATTCTACATTTGTTTCAAATAATTGGAAATATAAACATAATTAGTGTGGGTAGTGTAGCGTAGCTGAACATACACAAAACAAGAAGAAATTGTCACAAAGAATTTTCTTAGTGGATTTACGCCACGGTGGGTACCTGTCGTAAATTAAGAAAGACTTAAGACCGTTCTTAGGCCTAAGAACACGCCATGAATACCGATATTTACTAAGACGTCGTTCTTAGCGCTAAGAACGTCATCTTAGGCGCTAAAAACGCGCCATGAATACGGGCCCCGATTCTTTGGATTGAAATTCCAATCACGTGCAGCACAGCGGTTTAACCCACCGCGCCAATGGGCGTTAACTAGTTAATCGCGTATACGGCAGGCGCTGCGGGGGCGGGTGGGCAAAGCAGTTTATAATCCGGAATGGACGGATTCAGATTAGGATATGCCCCGCCCATCTTTAGCTAACCTCCAGCCACGCATCGCCCGTGTTGGCGTCGATCAATCCGTAAACTCATTGACTATCAATTTCCAAAAAGACTATACCGGTAAGCTGCTGAATATTTCGAAATGAATTTGACTGTTGGTGCCTATGCAGATCCGAGAGTTCTACATATAAACATATGCATGCTTATTATAGAGAAGCGTATGATTCAGTATGATAAATCTCTATTTTAGGACCAAATACGTCACATATTAGCTGACGTTACAATCAAAACGTCGCGTAGCCCTTCGCCACGAAGAGCGAAAAGTCAGATTGAATAGCATGTTTTTTTATGTATTTGCAAATTACTAAACATTGTGCTGAATATTTAGAAACTAATTTGATTGGGAGCTGTTTCTGCCATGGGCAGCACCAGCCTCCCCTTTCCCGCTACCAGTACAGTTACTTTCGAAATATATAATAGCCTGCCTATATAGGTACCTTGAAATTGCGATTCTGGTAATTCAGGGTTGGCAGCATAGAAATCTATAGTAACACGCACATAAAGTGGGCTGAAGTTAGAGCTAAATATTGGCGATAATCTGTGAGGGAAAACATTCTCTAACAGCGCCTTACCTCACGCGATAATCTCAGTCGTTCGGCTGAATATCGCCGCTTGCTGACGAAACGGCCGGATGCAGGGTTGGACCGAGACACATCATTCGCAGAAACGCGATTGTGTAAGCTATTGTATTGTTTGAAACCAATTTGACTGAAAGCTAGGGCTGCCTTAGACAACACCAATTTTCAGTCAAATTGGTTTCAAAATATTCAACATCATTTAGACACATACACAACGAATGTATTGCATTTGTGAGTAGTAGTAGTAGTAGTAGTAGTAGTAGTAGTAGTAGTAGTAGTAGTAGTAGTAGTAGTAGTAGTACTAGTAGTAGTTGTTGTTGTAGTAGTAGTAGTAATAGTAGTAGTTGTTGTAGTAGTAGTCATTCCATTCTTGATTCACCCAATACGGGCTCCGACAACTAGTCAGCCTAGTCGGCCTTTAGCCCCAAATACAGTTAATCCGACTATGTGTATAAGGTTGTCATATTAGACAGGTTTTAATGTCTGGTTACATATTGTCTATTTATACTTTCAGCACATCACCTCTCAGACACCAGCTTATTGCATTGCACTTCTAAAATTGAGCTAAAGTACATTTTGTGATATCTGATGTAATTTTTAAAATGACGTATTTGATCAAGATACGATATTGTGTCGCTACAGCAACAAAGCACATTAATAACAGTTCGATCCTTGCTTCTACCTTCACACGCCAGCATATCCCAAGGAGATAAGACGATGAGGAATACACGCCGCTTGAAAGAGGTAAGATCTTACCATAATAAAGCGGGTTACTGGGCTAGTACTGGGCCAATACTGGACCATAATATCCCAGTACCGGCCCAGTAAACCGCGTTTTCAATGCACATAGTGTGATAATGACCAGATTCAATGGTGTTACAGTACCTCCTGCAGTACCGCATCTACGCCACCTCGATTTATTTTCACACTAAATTTTCTTTAGGATTCCTCGGATTTTGCCGATTTGTCTGACGTTTACTAAGGGTTAGGCCTACAAGCAAAGTTCTGAAATCCTAGTGTACGATAAGAACCTCTCAACCACTCGTCTGCTGAAATGTGTTCCAACCCGGATATGTAGTTGATTTGACTACAATCGTAGTCATTTTAAAACGGGGGAGCAGATTGGTCTCGCCTTGGCGCTAGACTGTTTTCATAGCAGGTCGGTGCAGGGTGTGCAGCTGGGCGTTGCGCGCGCATAGCTATCATCCGGGTATTTTTGTTAACTTCGTTGTTGACTTGGGCAAGTCAGGCGGACTTTCAAAGATGTCAGTTTTAATTTTGCAGCCATGTGGTTAACATGTCTCGCTGTTTGTGCTTCGCATCTCACCCTCCTCTCCCTGCGTTACTGGTTTACACCCTACAACATGTTTTCACCGATTGCCGCCTTACAGAATACTGCCATGCTTGATTTTGCTTATATAATTATATGATTGCTTTGTTTTGCTGATATTTAAGCGCGTATGCATGGATTTTGTGCGCAGTAGCTTAGATAGGATACAATTTGTGTAATACATTTTATCGACGCCAATCTGGTGGTCCGTTTTAACCGAGATATCAACACATCATACATTTTATCTGATCCTGATCCAGCCATTTTAATCTGATCGCAGATAGACCCGGCCAAAACTCTTTCACGGTAACATTGTTTCCTGTGTGAAAACAGTAGCCAACTCGGATCGGTAAGTATCGAGATACAGCCCCGGATATACAGACAGACAGACAGACAGACAGACAGGACAGACAGACAGACAGACAGACAGACAGACAGACAGACAGACAGACAGACAGACAGACAGACAGACAGACAGACAGACAGACAGACAGACAGACAGACAGACAGACAGACAGACAGACAGACAGACAGACAGACAGACAGGCAGCCAGCATGACAGACAGACAGACAGACAGACAGACAGGCAGGCAGGCAGGAGGCAGGCAGGCAGGCAGGCAGGGCAGGCAGGCAGGCAGGCATGCAGGCAGGCAGGCAGGCAGGCAGGCAGGCAGGCAGGCAGGCAGGCAGGCAGGCAGGCAGGCAGGCATGCAGGCAGGCAGGCAGGCAGGCGCGCAGGCAGGCAGGCAGGCAGGCAGGCAGGCAGACACCCACACAGACACACACACCAACCAACCCCGCCCCCCCCCTCCCGCACCCCACCCCCACCCCCACCACACGCACGCGCACACACACTCCCGCACGCGCGTGCACGCACACACACACACGCGCGCCCCCTCCCACCAACACGCACGCACGCACGCACGCACGCACGCACGCACGCACGCACGCACGCACGCACGCACGCACGCACGCACGCACGCACGCACGCACGCACGCACGCACGCACGCACGCACGCACGCACGCACGCACGCACGCACGCACGCACGCACGCACGCACGCACGCACGCACGCACGCACGCACGCACGCACGCACGCACGCACCGCACGCACGCACGCACGCACGCACGCACGCACGCACGCACGCACGCACGCACGCACGCACGCACGCACGCACGCACGCACGCCACGCACGCACGCACGCACGCACGCACGCACGCACGCACGCACGCACGCACGCACGCAGGCAGCAGGCAGGCAGGCAGGCAGGCAGGCAGGCAGGCAGGCAGGCAGGCAGGCACGCTGACCACACCACGCCCCATCGCCACATTCAGCCCCCCCCCCCCCCCCCAACACACGCACGCACGCACGCACGCACGCACGCACTCACGCACACACCAGTGCAACAAGTATGGAATGTAATTCCCTCTTCTTCTTATGGAGAGAGTTTAATAAAGTTGATTTAAATCGCGTTTCCATCGAACAGGGCGCGATGCGGGGCGCAATTTAAACAAGACTAAACTCAACATTTCCATTAACAGTTGCCAATCAATTGATTGACCAATAACATTTATCTTTAAATCCTTGACCTGACGCTCAATGCACTTCTAGCACACTACGAGTTGAATGGACGCGCCAATTTTGCTCTTCTACCTTCTTGCCTTTCCGAGTTTGTCATTAAACCTTTGTGGTGTGCTGTAGCTCGTGGGGTACGCACTGTCCGTTCGCTGTTCCACTCTGCTGCACCCGCATGTACAGGATGCGCTGGAGGGCTGGTTAGCTATGGTTCTCGGGGGTAACGTATCCCATATCGCGACTCTCCGAAAGTACAAAGACAGACTTCTAGAGCCAGTGGAACAATAACGTTCCAGTGGGGTCGTGTTACCATTGCCGCCGAGATGAACCTTACTGTTTCATCCCAACTATTAGTGTCACCGGTATGAGGGTCCATAACTCAATTTAGGAGCCTGGGCATGATAATTAATGTAAAAATATAAATACTATGCAAACAATGGTACTCATTTGCTAGTAGACAAGAGAAAATATACAGTACATAGAACTACGTTGGTGTCTTATTAATGTGTATTCGCCAGAGGTACCTCACCAGTCCGCATATATCCGTGAGGTATCCCTGCAAGGGAGCGTCCTAACTTGGCCACTTATGTAGTTTAATATTATTGTTGTGAGATGAAAGTGCCTCGCACAGGCCTCCGTCACAGGAAAATGCCTTCAACGCCGAAGCGGAGGAAGAGAGCTAGCAAAAAAGGGCCACTCTCTTGTTCAACATAAGCTAAGTGTGGTGTGGGTCAACCTAGTGAAATTATAATTAATGTGATGCACTCTGTATTACGTGAAGATGGGGCGGATGACTTCTGAAGATTCTGATGCCGTCATCTTATGTAGGTCCAAGATACTGAATTGGTAGTTGCCGCTCTATTTATGTGGTCCTTCTGCTAAATTCTAACCTTCCATTTAGTTTTAGATTTACTTCCAAGCTTTGGCCGCAAGTGGCAGGGATTTCTACCTATCTTTTGACACATGAGCCTAACTGGCGAAGATGTTCGGTTTCCCGAAGGTCACCCTACAGAGCATCTCCCTCAGAAAGGCAGCATGCGAACATGTTACGGAGCGACAGCTTCAGAACATCGTCGTGTCGT
>CM067359.1:27381705-27496571 GCA_034401795.1 Chaetoderma sp. LZ-2023a | reverse complement strand
ACGACACGACGATGTTTAGGGCCTATGGACCAGCGCATGCCTGAAAGCGGAATCGGTTCCGCGCCTGTATTCATGGCGCTTTCTTAGCCTAAGAACGTTCTTAGCCACTAAGAACGTTCTTAGCTCTAAGAAAGTTCTTAGTTAAGAAATTTCTTAGCGCTAAGAAAGTTGGAATTCATGTAGCGTTCTAACTTCTTAGTCTACTTCTTAGCTAAGAACGCCCTAAGAACCGGAAGTTTGGGAATTTCCTAATGCTACAACGAACGATGTTGCGTGCGTGTGCGTGAGTGGTATATGCGTTAAATATGTTAATACGTTGCTTTAATCTGCACGTAGGCCTCCACCAAGATATATTATGCACTGAGGCAATCAAATATATGCATGTTCTTAAAGAATATATACCATTATGATGTCATTTCATATTATGACGTCATATTACAGAAGCAGATCAAACCCCTAGGCAACATAAATTCTGTAAAAACCTAAATGACGAAGGCAGGGGTATTTATTGGACGTGTAGGTGTGTGCGTGCATGCGTGTGTGTGTGTGTGCGTGTGTGTTTGTGCAGTAATAGAGAGACCCAGTTCTAGCTATGGCCCGCCCATCTCTAGTTAAGCACCGCCCATAGTTATGTTGGGGCGATTTATCGGGGCGATTTATATAGACGATATATTATTGTAGATATTAGTAACGCGACATATGGAAATAATAATTATAAACTCTCTCTCTCCACCCCATCCAGAGCAGTCAGGGGAGATAACTCTTGTTGCTTTAGACACCAGCTCAGCACAGATCTTTCTCTCCATCCAAGCTCTCTGTCCGGCTGGCCAGCTGTCAGCCAATCAGGCGTGTGCAGCTAGCCACAGGGCATCTGGGCAGATGAGAGAGGCGGGCGCTAGAAACAAGGAGGACGGGAAGAGGGGACTTGTAAAGCAGCACTAGGAGCGAGATGAACGTTATCAGCCTTTACAGCCACATGTGAATAAACTGCAAACTGTTATATATTTGTTTAAAAATCAGTTTATTATTTATTTATTAATTATTTGTTCTGCAAGACTCTCGCAGACCTAAGCTAGTCCCCGACAATATAGCGAATAGGCCCTACTTTGAATCCGAAATGACCAGAATCCCCAATTTCATGGTATCTATGTACATACAGGTAAGCTGTTGACTATTTTGAAACTAATTTGACTGGGTGCGTTGGCAAGCAGCTGACTCAGAAATGTGTGCAAACTCATTGTTTCATATCGGCGCAATTATAGCTATTGATATTGATTCCCTGCGCCGTTAACCAACTGGCGCCCAGATATCAAATTCGCTATTGGTTAAAGGCACAAGACCAACGGCGCAAATTCTATATTGGCCCGTTACATATATACGTACACACTCATGCACACGTGGGGCCTAGCCCTATAGGCCTATATGCAAGTACGTGTGCGTGCGGGTGCGTGCGTGTATGCGTGCGTAGGCACTTGCATCCATATATAACTACTTACATGTGCATATTACACATGCACAGTACAGCTCAGAAATAATTTAAGATGTAGGCCTAATAGCTAATGCTAAATCTAGCTTGAACATAATTGGATAAGAACGCATTGCTGCCAATTATGTTCAAAGTATTCGACGGAGCAATTTTTACTAACATCTGCGTATTTTGTTTTTGCTTTGGAAAAATGCACGCTATCTATAAATTTATGAGCTGTACTGTAGGAAAACACGTATACTACACACATTTAAAGGACACACGTGCCCTACATCATCATGTCCACGTACACGCGGACACGCATGCATTCACGCACGCGCACACACTAGCTCGCACGTATTTCTATAGTTTAACAGCTTATATAATGTTCTTATAAATTGTATCTCAATGATATAATAGTGTGCAGGAGCGGTACTTGAATAAAATATTATTCACGCGATAACATCATGACGCAACGATCATTCAAACGATAACGTGTCTCCGTGATTCTCATGAGAAATTGAAAAAAATTACTTTCCGTGGCGAAATGTACTACTAAAGTATTCGAAAATATGCAAACAATATATTTTCTTTTATTTAAATTATACGAAAGCATAATTGTTTGCGCTTTGCCCAACATACACATTAAAGAAGTGTTTGGCGTCATAACTAGTCTTCGATATTTCAACACTAAATGAATTCTGTGTCGTACTGTGCAGTTAGCTGGTCGCCGCAGTATGGCGTCACAATTTAACGTCGTACTGGTGAGAAAAGACAAAAAGCATTCTGCTGCAAGTATATATACACCTGTGCAAAAGTTAAGCACCAGCAAAAACAATAGAACGTAGAAACATGATGGTACAACTAGGCTGCCATACTTTTTGTCCCCGCGTTAGCTGACATAATTCCAAGTACGAAATGCACATGCATGCATGACTTCACGCCGCTTGATGTCCGTGCGTTGCGGGAAACAGCACACGTGTTCAGTTATGTAAAAGTCCAGTTTGAAGTGTAGAACATTACATACAGATTTAGGCGACAAGATTAGGAATTTTGTGTTCATGACCGTGGTTTATTTGTACAGAGAGAATTAGCTCTTGATTGTGAACCGCTATGGCAAGACGAAGGTTAAGTGATCGTGTGAAATGGCAAATCATAGGCATGCATACCACTGGTATGTCATGCAGAGAGATTGGCAGACAGCTGAACATTAACCATACTGTAATCAGTCGTTTGATTGCAAAACATTGGCAAACTAACGAGGTGAAGGACAGGCCTAGATCTGGAAGACCGAAGAAGACTACTGCCCGTGATGATCGAGCCCTAGTACGCCTTGTTAGGAGATCTCCATTCACCAACAGCAGAGTGCTGAGCCAGCAATGGGAAACGCGCAATAGAGTGTCAATGTCTACCGTCAAAAGGAGACTGTATGCTGCTGGCATGAAAGCTAGGAGACCTGTCAGACGTCCTCTCCTCACTGCACACCACAAAGAGGAGCGTCTGAGGTGGTGCAACGAAAGAAGACACTGGAACATGAGATCCTGGAGACGGGTACACTGGTCCGATGAAAGTCGGTTCCTGCTTCATGCCACAGATAGTCGAACTCGTGTATGGAGGTCCAGACGCACGGCGTACGACCAACGTAACATCATGGAAGAAGTTCCATTTGGGGGAGGTTCCGTTATGATATGGGGATCCATCTCATTTGATTGTAAGCTGGATCTGTTAACTGTACCTGGAACACTAAATGGACAAAGATATCAAGATTCCATACTGGATAGAGTTGTGGTCCCTCATTTTGTAAATCATGCACCTGGAACCCACCCTATATTCATGGATGACAACGCCCGATCACATCGTGCTAGAGCTGTGCATGAATACCTCCGCCAGAATGCCATCGAAACCCTACCATGGCCAGCAAGGAGCCCTGACATGAACCCTATTGAGCATATCTGGGACATTCTGGGAAACATGGTGAGAAGGAGGGATCCTCCTGTGCAGAACTTACAGGAATTAACAGACGCACTCCATCTTGAATGGTAACGAATACCACAATGGCGTATCAGTCGGTTGGTGACCAGCATGAGACGTCGTGTCCAGGCCGTCATCCAGGCACAAGGTGGATATACCCGGTATTAATAATGACAGTCTCAAACTCGTGCACAGATGTTAAACTTCGTTTTCAGACACCATTAATGACAATCTAGCCACGTGTGTCAACTGTAGGGCAATAGTTGTCAGTTGTGTCAACGTAACCATATTCAGGCCTCGTTTTCAAGTTCAAACAAAAACATACAGTGTTTCCCCACCATCATAATCAGCATTCCTCTAGTTGCATTATTACCTCTTGCACTAAGATGGATGGGTACATAAATGTTTATGCTATTGCTTTCTTCATAGCACATGAATATACCCTCGCATGTGCGTAAAAATAGGGTGGTGCTTAACTTTTGCACAGGTGTATATAATACATGTATTCATTCTACATTTGTTTCAAATAATTGGAAATATAAACATAATTAGTGTGGGTAGTGTAGCGTAGCTGAACATACACAAAACAAGAAGAAAGTGTCACAAAGAATTTTCTTAGTGGATTTACGCCACGGTGGGTACCTGTCGTAAATTAAGAAAGACTTAAGACCGTTCTTAGGCCTAAGAACACGCCATGAATACCGATATTTACTAAGACGTCGTTCTTAGCGCTAAGAACGTCATCTTAGGCGCTAAAAACGCGCCATGAATACGGGCCCCGATTCTTTGGATTGAAATTCCAATCACGTGCAGCACAGCGGTTTAACCTCATTGACTATCAATTTCCAAAAAGACTATACCGGTAAGCTGCTGAATATTTCGAAATGAATTTGACTGTTGGTGCCTATGCAGATCCGAGAGTTCTACATATAAACATATGCATGCTTATTATAGAGAAGCGTATGATTCAGTATGATAAATCTCTATTTTAGGACCAAATACGTCACATATTAGCTGACGTTACAATCAAAACGTCGCGTAGCCCTTCGCCACGAAGAGCGAAAAGTCAGATTGAATAGCATGTTTTTTATGTATTTGCAAATTACTAAACATTGTGCTGAATATTTAGAAACTAATTTGATTGGGAGCTGTTTCTGCCATGGGCAGCACCAGCCTCCCCTTTCCCGCTACCAGTACAGTTACTTTCGAAATATATAATAGCCTGCCTATATAGGTACCTTGAAATTGCGATTCTGGTAATTCAGGGTTGGCAGCATAGAAATCTATAGTAACACGCACATAAAGTGGGCTGAAGTTAGAGCTAAATATTGGCGATAATCTGTAAGGGAAAACATTCTCTAACAGCGCCTTACCTCACGCGATAATCTCAGTCGTTCGGCTGAATATCGCCGCTTGCTGACGAAACGGCCGGATGCAGGGTTGGACCGAGACACATCATTCGCAGAAACGCGATTGTGTAAGCTATTGTATTGTTTGAAACCAATTTGACTGAAAGCTAGGGCTGCCTTAGACAACACCAATTTTCAGTCAAATTGGTTTCAAAATATTCAACATCATTTAGACACATACACAACGAATGTATTGCATTTGTGAGTAGTAGTAGTAGTAGTAGTAGTAGTAGTAGTAGTAGTAGTAGTAGTAGTAGTAGTAGTACTAGTAGTAGTTGTTGTTGTAGTAGTAGTAGTAATAGTAGTAGTTGTTGTAGTAGTAGTCATTCCATTCTTGATTCACCCAATACGGGCTCCGACAACTAGTCAGCCTAGTCGGCCTTTAGCCCCAAATACAGTTAATCCGACTATGTGTATAAGGTTGTCATATTAGACAGGTTTTAATGTCTGGTTACATATTGTCTATTTATACTTTCAGCACATCACCTCTCAGACACCAGCTTATTGCATTGCACTTCTAAAATTGAGCTAAAGTACATTTTGTGATATCTGATGTAATTTTTAAAATGACGTATTTGATCAAGATACGATATTGTGTCGCTACAGCAACAAAGCACATTAATAACAGTTCGATCCTTGCTTCTACCTTCACACGCCAGCATATCCCAAGGAGATAAGACGATGAGGAATACACGCCGCTTGAAAGAGGTAAGATCTTACCATAATAAAGCGGGTTACTGGGCTAGTACTGGGCCAATACTGGACCATAATATCCCAGTACCGGCCCAGTAAACCGCGTTTTCAATGCACATAGTGTGATAATGACCAGATTCAATGGTGTTACAGTACCTCCTGCAGTACCGCATCTACGCCAGCCTCGATTTATTTTCACACTAAATTTTCTTTAGGATTCCTCGGATTTTGCCGATTTGTCTGACGTTTACTAAGGGTTAGGCCTACAAGCAAAGTTCTGAAATCCTAGTGTACGATAAGAACCTCTCAACCACTCGTCTGCTGAAATGTGTTCCAACCCGGATATGTAGTTGATTTGACTACAATCGTAGTCATTTTAAAACGGGGGAGCAGATTGGTCTCGC
The DNA here is from genome assembly GCA_034401795.1 of Chaetoderma sp. LZ-2023a. Lineage (NCBI taxonomy): Eukaryota > Metazoa > Mollusca > Caudofoveata > Chaetodermatida > Chaetodermatidae > Chaetoderma > Chaetoderma sp. LZ-2023a. The sequence goes on along the minus strand of CM067359.1, from coordinate 27,490,629 downwards.
CTTGGCGCTAGACTGTTTTCATAGCAGGTCGGTGCAGGGTGTGCAGCTGGGCGTTGCGCGCGCATAGCTATCATCCGGGTATTTTTGTTAACTTCGTTGTTGACTTGGGCAAGTCAGGCGGACTTTCAAAGATGTCAGTTTTAATTTTGCAGCCATGTGGTTAACATGTCTCGCTGTTTGTGCTTCGCATCTCACCCTCCTCTCCCTGCGTTACTGGTTTACACCCTACAACATGTTTTCACCGATTGCCGCCTTACAGAATACTGCCATGCTTGATTTTGCTTATATAATTATATGATTGCTTTGTTTTGCTGATATTTAAGCGCGTATGCATGGATTTTGTGCGCAGTAGCTTAGATAGGATACAATTTGTGTAATACATTTTATCGACGCCAATCTGGTGGTCCGTTTTAACCGAGATATCAACACATCATACATTTTATCTGATCCTGATCCAGCCATTTTAATCCTGATCGCAGATAGACCCGGCCAAAACTCTTTCACGGTAACATTGTTTCCTGTGTGAAAACAGTAGCCAACTCGGATCGGTAAGTATCGAGATACAGCCCCGGATATACAGACAGACAGACAGACAGACAGACAGACAGACATACAGGCAGCCAGCATGACAGACAGACAGACAGACAGACAGGCAGGCAGGCAGGCAGGCAGGCAGGCAGGCAGGCAGGCAGGCAGGCAGGCAGGCAGGCAGGCAGGCAGGCAGGCAGGCAGGCAGGCGCGCAGACACCCACACAGACACACACACCAACCAACCCCGTCCCCCCCCTCCCGCACCCCCACCCCCACCCCCACCACACGCACGCGCACACACACCTCCGCACGCGCGTGCACGCACACACACACACGCGCGCCCCCTCCCACCAACACGCACGCACGCACGCACGCACGCACGCACGCACGCACGCACGCACGCACGCACGCACGCACGCACGCACGCACGCACGCACGCACGCACGCACGCACGCACGCACGCACGCACGCACGCACGCACGCACGCACGCACGCACGCACGCACGCACGCACGCACGCACGCACGCACGCACGCACGCACGCACGCACGCACGCACGCACGCACGCACGCACGCACGCACGCACGCACGCACGCACGCACGCACGCACGCACGCACGCACGCACGCACGCACGCACGCACGCACGCACGCACGCACGCAGGCAGGCAGGCAGGCAGGCAGGCAGGCAGGCAGGCAGGCAGGCAGGCACGCACGCACTCACGCACACACCAGTGCAACAAGTATGGAATGTAATTCCCTCTTCTTCTTATGGAGAGAGTTTAATAAAGTTGATTTAATCGCGTTTCCATCGAACAGGGCGCGATGCGGGCGCAATTTAAACAAGACTAAACTCAACATTTCCATTAACAGTTGCCAATCAATTGATTGACCCAATAACATTTATCTTTAAATCCTTGACCTGACGCTCAATGCACTTCTAGCACACTACCAGTTGAATGGAAGCGCCAATTTTGCTCTTCTACCTTCTTGCCTTTCCGAGTTGTCATTAAACCTTTGTGGTGTGCTGTAGCTCGTGGGGGTACGCACTGGTCCGTTCTGCTGTTCCACTCTGCTGCACCGCATGTACAGGATGCGCTGGAGGGCTGGTTAGCTATGGTTCTCGGGGTAACGTATCCCATATCGCGACTCTCCGGAAAGTACAAAGACAGACTTCTAGAGCCAGTGGAACAATAACGTTCCAGTGGGGTCGTGTTACCATTGCCGCCGAGATTGAACCTTACTGTTTCATCCCAACTATTAGTGTCACCGGTATGAGGGTCCATAACTCAATTTAGGAGCCTGGGCATGATAATTAATGTAAAAATATAAATACTATGCAAACAATGGTACTCATTTGCTAGTAGACAAGAGAAAATATACAGTACATAGAACTACGTTGGTGTCTTATTAATGTGTATTCGCCAGAGGTACCTCACCAGTCCGCATATATCCGTGAGGTATCCCTGCAAGGGAGCGTCCTAACTTGGCCACTTATGTAGTTTAATATTATTGTTGTGAGATGAAAGTGCCTCGCACAGGCCTCCGTCACAGGAAAATGCCTTCAACGCCGAAGCGGAGGAAGAGAGCTAGCAAAAAGGGCCACTCTCTTGTTCAAACATAAGCTAAGTGTGGTGTGGGTCAACCTAGTGAAATTATAATTAATGTGATGCACTCTGTATTACGTGAAGATGGGGCGGATGACTTCTGAAGAATTCTGATGCCGTCATCTTATGTAGGTCCAAGATACTGAATTGGTAGTTGCCGCTCTATTTATGTGGTCCTTCTGCTAAATTCTAACCTTCCATTTAGTTTTTAGATTTACTTCCAAGCTTTGGCCGCAAGTGGCAGGGATTTCTACCTATCTTTTGACACATGAGCCTAACTGGCGAAGATGTTCGGTTTCCCGAAGGTCACCCTACAGAGCATCTCCCTCAGAAAGGCAGCATGCGAACATGTTACGGAGCGACAGCTTCAGAATCACATAACGATCAGGTTACTTATCACACCGCAACCACATACAACATCACTAGGCCAAGTCACCATTTACACAAGCAATTTGAAAAGCACATGCAAGTTTTCATGGTTGGGAGTAAGAGGCAGATATCCATCTCTAGTAACCTTCCCGTGAGGGCGTTGTGGGTTCCAAGACCGCACCCAGTCACTGTACAGAGTTAGATGGAGATCTGTGCCCCATCTGTCACCTGCTGTGTCAGGGGCAGATCATTTCTAGATCCGGCTCTGGGGAACTAACGTTTGCCTGTCATTAGGGTTAAGTTTCAGAATGCCCAGAGATGCACTGCTGGCCGGTTTTACATACTATCTTTTCACGGTGCTTCCTACTTTGGCAGGGTTATCTATGCTAACTAGTAATCGAAGATACGGAGGGCGTCTATGCGAAATCGGTACTTTGGTCTTCACCGCCCGGAAACCCCAATAGTTTCCCAAGTCGGATCATGCCAACGTGTTGATGTGAGTTCCAGACAAGTCATAAGCCTTGCGGCTGGAGGAGCTTAGAAAGAGACACTCACTCAATTAAGTAAGAGGCCTAAGGTATTTGGACAATTTTACACAATCTAGGCGGTGTGCGGTGTTACATATTTGCTACATCCGAAAAACAGGCTTACACAAATGTCTCTTATGGAGTGGTTGTCCCTAACTACTTTAAGCCTATCCTATCGAGCTAGAATAGCCAGGTTTAGTCGATCAGATGTCAGGTTCGCGTAATGTGAACATGAAGAGTGACCTCAGTGTAAAATTCATGCTTGGGGAAAAGTGATGCAGATTTAATGTTGCTATATAATAGCCTAGCATACTGTGGTCCTAGAGTTTTATATAAAAATATGCAAAACAAGTAACTAGGATGGCTGCTTGCCATATACGTAACTAACTATAACAATAGTGACAGTAAATCAAGTCATAGGACCTTGCGGTGCTCGTTAGTCATAAGCCCAAAAACAAGGATAATATTTACATAAAAATATAAATTCTAACATGTGGTCTCAGAGGACCGGGGCGGTACCTATTAGTCATCAGTACCTGTAAAAAGATGAGGACTACAATAGCTATTAGTCAATGGTACGGAAAAAGTCCATAAATCACTGTAGTTGCTGCGCTACAGGTGAGGAACGCGAGATGACACGATCGTGAAGTTGCTGGGAAATCTCTGCAGGCGAACTGTTGATGCGGCTCTCTCTCAAAGACGGTGAAGAAGAACGACTTTAGTCGGATGTCCACTAGATAGTTATCATAGATAACACACTAATTTAAGCGGAATGTTAAAAACTGTCCGTCCGATAACGGAACTTTTTAAAGTTGCCCGTAATATGAAGGGCTACAGTTGTAATTACACTATGCATGTACATTACTGGGTACACAGTACATGATACATCGCTTAGCTCTTGCGGTGGACCAGGCAGATTCCCACCAGACTGTGGCCTAAAAGTTAATTAAACACACAACATGCTGCGCGGACGTTTGAATACCACTTTTCTGCGTGGTTCATCAGATCTGACGGGTTGTCCACCAAGGATCACCACTTGTTCTGCATACTATAGAGATTACATATGGGCCGTGGGGCCCATCCGCAGGAAGGCTCCTCTAGGTGTTGGTGGTGAGGGAGTCTTCTATTCAATTGGTTGGCCCCGGATGGCCGTCCGCGGGCTTACAAAAACTTGTGATTGCGGATGTTCAATTGCTGGCCAGATAATGAGAACTGAACTCCGAGAGGCACTGCTGTGGCTAATAGGGAGCCACAGTAAGTAAACATTTGCCCCAGTCTAGCACTACTCTGGCCACACAACCTACCACTTGCTGTCTCTCTCGCCGAAGTGTTGTCTCGATTCTTGATCGTCCGCTCCTTTTATACTACTCATGACATCAGAGGCAGGACGCCCAGCCAATCAGTGGGCGAGCTGTAGCCAATCAGCGTGCGGCTTACAAGGTTGAGGACGATATCACGTGATAGACATTCTCCCCATGCATTGAGTACGTGGACGCGATTACGACGTCCCGCCGCGCATTCGCGCTACGCTATCTCACGGACTTAGCCGTTTCATAGAAACCTCTCTCATATGGCTTTTTACACGCGTATTATCCTACCGAGGGGGTCGTGCTTGGAACGTACCCGGAGTGGTCGTTCCGTACCCAGCCCAGCTGGCACGGGCCGTACCCATCCAGCCGATCCGTGCTACAGTGCACTTAGTGACCCCGTGACCAACATATTTAACGGTTTGGCCATAGCCTCGAAGTATTCCTATGGAGACAAAATATGAATGAATGTGTCAAATTTGGTCTTGGCATTTCGGAATTATGGTCACAATGTTCATTCCGGTATACGCTTAATGACAGCATCGCTTAGATATTTGACATGAGACTCGCTCCCTCCAGCCTCCCCCCCCATTCGACCTCCACCCCCACCCCTCCCCTAGCTAGTCGCAATCTGATTGCATTGTAAAATTGAGTGATTCTACCTTCCTGCGTGTCGACGGTAAGCTGCGGATCAACAGTTTGAGCGATTAAAGGACATTTACATTTTTAGCTATGCCTCGCGCATCTCTAGCTAAGCTCCACACACACCTCACTCGTGTTGGGATCAATCGATCTCTGAACTTCCTGACTAGGAATTTCCAGAAAAATACACAGGTAAGCTGTTGAATATTTTGAAACTAATTTGACTGGGTGCTGTTGCTATTGCATCAACAGCGCCCAGTCAAATTAGTTTCAAACTATTCAACAGCATGTTTATTAAATAGTAGAGACATAAGAGGTAAAAATAATTTATGACGTAATGGTTGTGACGTCATCATACGCGCCATATGACGTCATTACTCTGGAAAAGTCCATTTGTAGCTATACCCCGAGCATTGGCTAAGCGACGACATGACTCTTATTACCCATTTAATACCACTTTGATGGTCAAAATAATTCTACAGTACTTAGTGTTGAGGAATGTCCATTTGCAGGACAACAGAATGTCATCTGCGTAAATTGCACTGGTACCTTTACAAAAACCGTCTCTTGACCTTAAAAAATTATAATTTTCTTTGAAAATTTTGTCCAATTAATAATTAATAAAACTATGCCAAATAGGCCTCGGATTGCATCTCGAAGCATCAAGATTTAAAAATCAAACCCTTAGGGGTTCCAGCCTAGGGCCTCGCACCGGCTTTAGCCGGCACTATACTAGTATGATAGAATAAGGCTAGCGTGTACGATCTCTTGGTCTTTTCTTGTACAGATAAGAGGGTTCACCAATCAAAGGAACCTTTTAGCATAATTGTTATATATCGGCACCAATACATTCTTCATGACACGTCACGTGAATTATGGGGATGTTAATGTAATCCTAAATGTCGTGTTTTACCGACACATTATTTTACATATAGATTCCACCTTATTCATTTCCCCGTGTATTCCGTCTAGTCTAGGGCCGTGTATGGCCCACTCCTCCCACCCAGCAAGATCAACCACCACCATTCTTATTATTTGTAAGTTCTTAACGTCTAAATCAATGATTTGGACATGCCCCCAGAGAAACGAGTGCGACGCGCTATAGTGTCTACTAAAGCTAGCCTCACACGGCGCGATTTCTTTCAGCGATTTACTATGATTTCCTTACGTTACGATTAGACAAAAGTTCCTAATATAAACTAGCATAATCGCAGGAAAACACGGCTTACGATTTCGTAAGCTGGCACTCCTCATATATTACGGCCTCCTTTGATTTTCTGCATAATTGTCTACGTTTGCTAGTAGTTAATCGTGCCCTTTGCGGGAAAGAGGGCCTCTGATGTTACCTACGTATGCAATTTATTTAACCTAGTTTTTGATACTGGAATTATCCCTGAAACTTGGCTCATCGGTAAGATTATACCAATCTACAAAAATAAAGGTAGCAAACTTGCAAAGTTGTTTAGGGAAACTGTGCACATCTATGCTGAATGACAGATTAAACACTTACAGAAGAACATGACCTTATTACAGAATCTCAATCTGGATTTAGGAACGGCATTAGATAATATTTTTTCACTACATATTATTACAGAATTAATATTCTTGCAAAAGAAAATATTATACTATGGCAACAGTGCCCAGTCAAATTAGTTTCAAAATATTCAACAGAATATTTATTAAATAGTAAAAGCAAACAATTTGTACAACAACGCATAGACCATCTTCAAGTATGCGTTCGTGATGATGGCATTGTACGCATCACGCACGCAGTTCATTATGACGGCATATGATGGGTGGGTACTCTGGAAAGGTGAATTAAAGCTTTCTTTGCACTAATACAAAAAAATAAATCGGTTTAATATCCCAATTGACCTACACTGTATACTCTTTGACTCAATGAGTCAACCTGTCTTACTGTATGCATCAGAAATATGGGGGTTTGGAAACACCAGCGCTGTTCGAAATTTGTCAAATCCAATTTTTTAAAGTGTTGTTAAAATTAAAGCAAAGTACACAAAATTCTATGATCTATGGTGAGCTAGGCAAATTCCCACTCAAAATTAGCATTCAATGTAATGTGATTCGATCCTGGGCCAGCCTTGTAAGCTAGGGCTATAGCACACTTTCATCAATCCTCTACTTTTGCGCATTAGAATATATAGGGAAATATAATGTACATATCAAATGGATTGATAATGTCAAAAACATCCTCAACTCAGTCGAACAAGGTAACATTTTTAGCTTGGATCATATAAATAAAAACGAACTTCTTAGAGAAACCAAGACATTTTTAGAGAACACATTTATAGATGACTGGAGAACTAATTTTAAATTCGAAACATACCTTACAAACCTAGATAGCAGTGAAGCCACAATACTATGTCATTTCAGAACTCTAAATCATTACTTAGCAATAGAAGCAAAGCGATGGGTGGGAATTGAGAGAAGCGGGAGAGACTGCGAATTAAATCTGTTGAATTTCGATTGTTTCTGACTACCTGGGCCAAACAAAATTAATTAATTTCTCCTTTATTTGACATTTGATGGCCTTTTCCTTGATTTTGGGTTGGAAGTCTGTAATGTTCTAGAAGACGAAATTCATTATCTCTTCGAGCGTCCACGATTTGAAACCGAAGGGAGGAAATTTATCTCCGATTACTATGCAAGAAATTATACAGACGACACAATTAAGGGAGTATTCCAAATATGCAACAAGCCTGTTTTGTATAAATTATGCAAACTACTGTCATACTCAAAGAGAAAAATTCAAGACACACAAGATCAAACAGACCAACGAACAACTACTGCAAATCCATCGACGACGGCGACGATGACCGGAACATCATCAACAACAACAACAACAGCAGCAGCAGCAGCAGCAGCAACACCACCACCACCAACAACAACAACAGCGGAAACAATAACAACAAAAGCAGCAGCATTAACTACAACAACAACAACAACAACAACAACAACAACAACCACCACCATGGAAGATTAATGTCTATATCAATTTACAAAGTATTCATACTGATGATGTGAAGAATAATAATAATAATAATAATAATAATAATAATAATAATAATAATAATAATAACTAGAACACATTTACTGAAGTAACTGTAAATCTGCGATGACTGGGCAGTAAGGAGTATTATAAGCCCTCTTCCCATATGATCATTGACCATGTCTGATGCTGATCTGATAAAAAGTCTAAGTGTTGTCGCATTTCAAAGATCCATAGTTGTGTGTGTGTTGTAATATTTGAGGCGTTTATATGCTAGTTCCCAATGCTAGGGTCTAGACTCACGCCTGGCCTTTATGGTTTCTGTTGAATTCTTGTGAATTCTTCTGACGTCGGTTTGTGCATTAGCTTGTGTCTCTCTCTGTGTGTGTGTGTGTGTTGATCGTTGTCTCTCGATTTTGTCTCATGTTGCTGTTCTTTTCCATGGCTTTTTTTGTTGCTCCTCATGCTTGGGCGTGTGTACTGGGGATGGCCTAACCTGGACCTAACAGGGGTGGTTAAGGGATGGGGTAGGTGTTGGGTCGGGGGAGGTGCGTACGGTCTTATGACCTGATGCACCCAAGGGGGGGGGGCTTTAGGTCAGAGACATCCCGGCCCCTTTGGGGGGAGTGGGGAGGTTGGGGTGTGGGGTCTTTCGGGTCCTGGGACCCATTTGGTCTTCTGGCCATCATCCGAGCAGGCACCAGCGCGCACTTGTTTGATTTTGATTGGTTAGGTAGCCCGTATGGTGACTGTGTCCGTCTGAGGACTAACTCGATCAGTCATCCGGGTTACATCCCTCCATAGTCCCCTCGAAAATTCCGAAAGATTCTAATTCTAGCAATTTGGTTTTGGTTTTGTAATCCGTATATTGCGTGGTTCCATCCGAGGAGGGATCCATTCAGCATCCGGTTTACTTTGACTATGCCGAAATTTCTTGCCTACCTAACCCTAGCTCACGTTCACACAGTGATGGGCACTGTATGACGGGACCTCAGTTTAAAGTCCCATCCAAGAAGACTGAGCAAGTGGGGCCAAGTACATTGCTTAAGCGTACTCCAGCAGCTTGCTGTGCCCAGAGTTGTCCGTCAGTCTGTCCATTTGTTGATTGGTTTGTCAGTCTGTTCGACAGACAAGCATACCTGCCTACGGGCCACGAAAGAGATGGACACATGTCCATATCCCTCGCGGTCCGCCGCCAGGCCAGCCCATCTGTTGTTCCGTTGTCCATTCCAGTCCTCCATCTGTCTTTCTGCCCGTCTGTCATTGTTGTTTTCGTTGCTGCATTTTAGCTCCAGCTCCAGCTCTGGCTCTGAAAGAAAAGGAGGGGAACAATGCTGAAAGAAAAAGAAGGAGAAAACAGACAGTGTGGACAGGTGTTTTGGGGCATGTACTCACATACTCTGGGTCATCAATTCATGACAATGTCACGATCCTTAAGTGGAATAGTCAGGCCAGATAAAAAGTTCTCAAGAATTTAGTAACATTCATAGAATGACATTACAGATAACATACTTTATAGGCCATGCAACACAGCAAATCATTCGCTTACACATATTTCCCCTCGGACCTGACACCTCATGCGCCTAGAGGAAAAAGTGTGATGCGATTCCCCTCGGATCTGACACCTCATGCGCCTAGGGGAAGTGATTTGCGTTTCTCCTCGAACCTAACACCTCACGAGGGTGGTGAGGCGGTAAATGCTGCAGTGACCATAGGGGTCGGTGGTGGGGTGGCAGTAAATGCCGCAATAGCCGTAGAGGTCGATGGTGGGAAGGCACTAAATGCCGCGGTAGAGGCCGGGGATTGGAAGGCAGTAAGTGCCGCAGGACAGGCCGGGGTCATAGAGGCCGCAGAAGAGTGCTTCTTGCGCCGTCTCACGTGTTTGCTTTTTTGACATCAGAGATAACATACTGTATAGGTCATGCACACAGCAAATCGTTCGCTTACACGTATTTCCCCTCGGACCTGACACCTCATGCGCCTAGGGGAAAAAGTGTGATGCGATTCCCCTCGGACCTGACACCTCATGCGCCTAGGGGAAGTGATTTGCGTTTCGGACCTGACACCTCACGAGGGTTGTCTCAGTTGTTGTCTCGGTCGGTGTCTTGGGCTAATCAGAATGTGTTCTGATTATGTGATGTGTTTGTCCGATGCAAGCACGAACTTGATTAATTCGTGGTTGATCTGTCGGTCACGCATCGCTATAATGTCTTCTATAGGGTCAAGATTGAAGTGTCCCTTTATCAGCGTATTGATGAGTTCCTTTCTAATGTCTGCATATTCAGTGCATCGTAGGAAGAAGTGGTCTAGAGTTTCAGTCTCCTTGCAGGCCTCACATTGGTCTGTGTCTGACAGGTTGAGTTTTTTTCGTGTCTGGTTAACGCTGATCCGACCCATTCTGATGTGGCGTAATACAATGTCGCCTTGGCGTCCTGGGATGTGGTTTTGGTATTTGCGTTTGACTGCAGAGACGACTCTGTACAGGGATCTGCCGGTTGTGCTTTCGTCCCATTGTCTTTGCCATTTGCTGTTGATGTGGCTTTTGACCAGGGCGTTCGCTTCGGACTTTGAGAGTCCTATGCTGGTCATGGTTCCATCTTTGAGCGCTTGCTTGGCTGCCTCGTCCGCCTGTTCATTGCCTTTAATGTCAACATGGCTTGGGACCCAGTCGATGTCCACGGTGTTGTTGTCAGTCACCACAGTTGCATACAGCTGCCGGATTTCCTTGATTAGGTTGTCCCTGCTCTTGCTGCTGCTAGATTTGAAGCTCTTCACTGAGCTTAGTGAGTCTGTGAGTATAACGTATTTGCCTGGATTTGCTGTTTTAATCCATTCTAGAGCCTTTTTAATTGCCACCAGTTCGGCTGTGAATATTGACAGGTGATTCGGAAGCTTGTACTTGAGGACTTCTTCCTGGTCGCCTATGACTACTCCTGCTCCGCATTCGCCAGAGTAGGGCATTTTGGAGGCGTCAGTATAGATTATCCTGTGCTCCTTCCATCTGTTGTCAATGTTTTCCAGAGCGTAGCTCTTGATTAGCGCTGGTGGGTCTTTCTTGCTTATCTGTGAGGATAGGCTGTCACGCGCCTTGATCTGCGGAAGTAGCCATGGCGGGTCAGGAGCCGGCCTTGAGCTTTCTATTTCGACGTTTACCAGTTCAGTGGCACTGACGAGCTCTGTCATTAACAGGCCTGGTGGTTTGGTCTTTTTGGTCATTTTGGGCAGTACCTTGTGTCTTAGGTGCTCCTTGCATGGAAGACATACCTCCCTGGTAGGGTGGGTGGGTGCAGAGCTTTGTAGGTATGTCCAGAATTTGAGAAGCCGTTCCTCTCTTCGCAGATCTAATGGGATTTCTCCACACTCTACGTTGATTGCATCTCGAGGGCTACTCTGTGAGGCACCACAGCAAATGCGCAGGCATTTTGTTTGGAGAGTGTCAATGGTTTCTAACAGTGACTTTCTCGCTGTGGCGTATGCTTCGCATCCATAGTCTATCCTTGACAGGATTAGGCCGCGGTATAGCATAAGCATGCTCGGCAGGTCTGCACCCCAGGTGTGCTTTGTTAATGAGCGAAGGAGATTTAATTGCTTGAAGCATCTCTCCCTCAGACTCTTGATGTGGGGGTTCCACGTGAGCTTTCTGTCAAATGTTAGTCCCAGGAATTTGGCTTCAGCACATGTCTTGACTTTCTGACCATTGAGGTACAGATTTGCATCATGGTTTATGTATTTAACATTGGTAAAATTGATTTGAACTGTTTTTTCCGCAGACAGTTTGAAGCCATTTTTTTTGCACCACCGTGAGACTATGTCCAGAACTTTCTGCATGGTCTTACGTGCACGGTCTATCTTCGCATATTTGTTCCACAATGCTGTGTCATCAGCGAAGATAGACCCGCCTATTGCGTTGGGACCCAGTGCATGGTCTTTTTCAATGTCTTTGGGTAGATCACTCATCATGATATTGAACAGTAGGGGGCTTATTACGCCACCCTGCGGGGTGCCGTTTTCCAATGTTTGTTCCCTAGACATTTGCCCATTAACGCGTACACTAATCCTTCTGTTATCGAGAAAATCTCGTTTCCAGAATAGGATGCGGCCACGGTAGCCAAAGTCATAGAGTTTTTTTAGGACACCGTTTCGCCACATCATATCAAAGGCTTTCTCAACGTCTAGGAAAACTCCTATTGTTGTGTTTCCTCTTCCAGCATCTAGGGCTTTCTTGGCTGCCTCCGTCAGTCTGACTAGGTGGTCCGTAGTGCGTCTGCCCTTTCTGAAGCCACTCTGCCAAGGGTGGAGTAGACCGTTGTGTTCCAACTCATGTTCTAGTCGGTTTTTGATCATCCTGTCCATGACTTTGCATAGACAGCTCGTCAGGGAGATTGGCCGATATGATCTTGGGTCAGTTTTGTCCTTCCCTTGTTTTGGGATAGGAACCACGATCCCCGTTTTCCAAACTGATGGCATTTTTCCAGAGCTCCATACAAGGTTGTAGAGATTGAGTAGCATTTGTATACCCTCCTCTGGCATATTACGAAGCATGTCGTATTTCAGGCCATCCTCACCTGGTGAGGAGCTTTTGCCTCTGCCAAGGGCTTGCTCAAGTTCCATTCTGTTGAAGGTTTTGTTGATGTCTCGGTTGTTAGGATCTTCGCATTTCCCTGAGCTGAACAGGTGATTGATATGCTCATCAACCTTTGTTTTGGTAGCTACAAAGTCATGGTCATGGTTATCACTGCTACTGGTTGCAATGAAGACTGTGGCAAGCACTTCAGCTTTTTCCTTGTCGTTGGCGTGCTTTACCCCATTTGCTATGAGGGTGGGTAAGGGGTTTTTGGATTTGGTTTTTTCGCTGGCAATAGCTTTCGCTTTGCGCCATATTTGGCTCGAGGGTGTGAACCGATTGATTTCAGAGCAGTATTGTCGCCAGTGATCGCGTTTTGCCTTTTTGATGGTTCTTGTTACCTTGGCCTGTAGTCTCTTGTGCTCGACTAGGCGTTCAATGCTGAAGTTTCTCTTTAGTCTATTCCAGGCTATTTTCTTGAGCTTAACTGCTTCTTGGCACTCCCTGTTCCACCAAGGCACGCGTTTGTGTTTGGGGTTATTGTCTGGCTTTGATTGGGGGATGGCTGAGTTGGCAGCCTTGTAGAGAATCCCCATACACTGCTCATAATATTCCTCGGTGCTGGTACTAGTAATCGGTGTCTCCAGCTCCATGGCCATTATGTGCTTGTATTCGGTCCAGTTGGCCTTTTTCAGATTCCAATTGTTCCTGTGCAGTGGCGCCTCGTTCTTGTTCTGTAGGCTTCCTATCTGTATTTTGATATGGAGGTGGTCGCTGCCGAGGAGCTGGTCTTGGATGTCCCAGCTGGGGGTTGGTCGGAGGCCAGGTGTTATGAGGCACAGGTCCAAGACCGACCATTCTCCATCACTAGAGTTATATCTGGTGGGTCTATGGTCATTTAGTAGGCACAGGTTGTAGTTGTCAATAACCTGTTCTAATACTCGGCCTTTGGGGTTCGTGGTTTTGCTCCCCCATAGGGCATGGTGGGAGTTGAAGTCGCCCAGAAGTATTGTTTCACCTTCTAGGCCTTCAAGGAGCTTGTCGTAGTCCGAGGAAGAGTGCAACCTGGGACTATAGACGTTTACAATATTAATAGTTTCGTGATTGATTTCTATTTCTATCGTAAGGTGCTCTACGCTACTCTCACGTTGTGGCAACCTTTTGTAGGAAAGATTACTTTTTATGAGGGTCGCTATGCCGCCACCGCCTTCACCCCTAGGGGTGGTTGCAGATTCTGTGGTACGGTCTTGTCTTTCGACATTGTAGTTGTACCTTTTGAAATCCTGGTTGGGTTTCAGACGGGTTTCCTGTAGACATATAATGTCTGGGTGGTCATTTTCGTTGTGGAATGTGTTCCACAATTCGTCGAGGTTGGTATTAGACCGGGTGCCTCGAACGTTCCACTGAAGAATTTTGACCCCCATGATTAGTTCGAAGAGGAGCAAAGTTCTACGAATTTCGCAACGAGGCCGTCCACATCAACCTTGTTCCTTGCTGCTTCGTTGTCAGTGCAAACTGATGATATGATCGTCTCAATGATCAATCTGAAGGTTTGTACATTTAAGATAATTTTATGCTCTCCAACCATCGGGGTGGGACTTACCTCGCTCGTTGGTGTCCCTCTGGTGGTCTCGGCCGGCAGGTCACTGCATCTGCCAGTACTGCTAGTGGGGTTCACAGGTTTGATAGCCTGTTTTTCCACTAGAGGTACCACCAATGTGCCGATTGGTTCAGCCCTTTGGTTTCGGGCCCTGCTCCTGCCTATGACTTTGAGCCCTTTGCAGGCGGGTTTTTTAGGCGTTTTTGTTTGCCTTTTGGCCTGTTTGCCGGCCTTTCTGGCCGGACTCCCAAGCGGGAGGGTGGGCGTGGCCGTCTCTATTGTAGGTGGCTCAGTTGGAGCCTCCTCCCCTCTTTCCTGCTGTCTCGGTACTGAGCAGTCCCTCCTGGGGGTGGCCAGCTTCCTCCTTACGGATTCAGCCCTTTTCTGCCATGATGTTCTTTCCAGAGGTATGGCTGGTCCAGGTGCTGGTATTCCAGTTGGCTGTTCGGTTCCCCTGCTTATTTGCTGGGTAACCTTCTTCTTTGCCTCCCCGTATGAGACCTGATCTGTCGATTTGACCTTGAGGATGTCCTTGGCTTTTTGCAAAGCCGGACATCCACGATATGCAGCACTGTGGAGCCCCTTGCAGTTTCTACAGTGGGGGGTCTGCTGGCAGTCCTCACGTTTGTGGTTTCCTCCACAGTTTACGCATGCGCTGGCTTTTGATCTACAGTGCTTTGCCACGTGACCCAGCAGGTGGCATCTAAAGCATCTGACGGGCTCTGGGATGTATGGCTTGACTTTGAAGCTCATCCATCCCAGTTTTACCTTACTTGGCAGTTCGTCTGACTTGAATACCAGTTTCACTGCATAGGTCGGTCTGGCTGTTCCGCCAATCCGACCCACCCACTCCACTTTGCGTTCCCCATGGGCGTTCAATTCTTCCTTTATATCGTCATTCGTGAAGTCCCTTGGGACTCCCGATATGACACCTACCGCTTTTTTTGGTTCGGTGTTTTTTGTGGTGTGCTCTTCGATAGACACCACGTGGCTGCCTATCGTTGTGATTTTGAGCAGCTTCTGAAACTGCCCTTCACTGGTGGTGGTTACCAAAACCTCCCCGTCTCTTTTGTCTAGGCCTGCCAGCATGCCCACCATGGCATACAGCAACCTATATATTACCATACGGGTTAACCCCGCAAAATCATTTCCCGCGAGTCCCTTGACCCTGACCCTCCTTCCCTGGGTACCATTTCTCTGCCCCCCTTTATGTCCCACTTCCCTCCCTTCCCTACTGGACGCACCACCCGGGGAACCCCCGCTCTGCGTGGTGGTTTGGTATCTCCCTCCCACTGGGGAGGCCCCCTTGTCCCGAGACCTCTTAACACGATTTCCTATGACATGCTGCGTTGCGACTTAATCGGATAAAATTGGGTCGCGGCTGTTCTCATTCGATATCCTTTGCGAGGACAACGCGCGCTGTCGTGCCCTCTGCGTCGCTGGTGAACTATCCGCGCGATGATATACGAATCCAATCTGTTGCTCAAGTATATGACGTCATACTCAGTTACGTCACATTGAGGCTGACGTCACAATTACAATGACATATGGTAAGTCCGACATGAAACTCGACGCAGAAGGATAAACTCCTCGCCACATGGTTCCTTCGGGGAACCAGATTCTTGCGGCGCCGCTTTACTACATTCAACACGAAGCATAGTTCTTTAACATATCACCTTATTCTGCATTGCCAGAGTAAAATAGATGAAAATTGATGTTATTAAGTTAAATAAATGGATATCTGGCCCCAGAAAGATGGGATAGCTATTACCTCAAAACTTTAATTATAACCAGTGTTCGTGATCTACACATTGTCTGTGACGTAGTCCACTTCTGCGTAACGGTTACTAATGGGTTTCTTGATGCAGGGGAGGTGGGTCGGGAGGGGTGGGGGCTGGGCAGGGCAGGGCTAGGCTAGGCTAGGCTAGGCTAGGCTAGGCTAGGCTAGGCTAGGCTAGGCTAGGCTAGGCTAGGCTAGGCTAGGCTAGGCTAGGCTAGGCTAGGCTAGGCTAGGCTAGGCTAGGCTAGGCTAGGCTAGGCTAGGCTAGGCTAGGCTAGGCTAGGCTAGGCTAGGCTAGGCTAGGCTAGGCTAGGCTAGGCTAGGCTAGGCTAGGCTAGGCTAGGCTAGGCTATGTTTAGGTATAGCCTAAGTTGGCCTTAGATTAGACTACGCAAACTATGCCTAGGCTAGCCTATGCCTAAAGCTATGGTACGTTAGGGTAGGGTATGCCAAACTAGTCTATGTTAGGCTCGGCTGGGATAGACTATAGGCTAAGTCTAGGGTAATCCAAGCTGGGTTGGCTATGCTCAGGCTAATCTACTCACGCTATGCATAGGTTGGCTAATGCTAGGAAAAGCTTAAGCCTGGGGTATGCTAGGCTAGGCTATAATCTGTCTCGGTAGGATAATCTGGACTACCTATATATATATAGACGATGCTATACAAGCTATGCCTATAGGCTACCCTATGCTAAGCTAAGCCTAAGATTAGGTATGCTAGGTTGGGATACTCTAGACTAGGTTAGGTTAGGCTATAGTTTAGTCTAAGCTGGGAAGGCTAGGCCTAGGTTAGTCTATGCAAGCTATGCTCGCCTATATGCTATGTCTAGGGTAGGTTAAGGTGAGTTGGCTAGCCTAGTTATGCCTAGGCTAGGCTGCACAATGTATGCCTAAACTATCCTAAGGTAGGCTAAGTCTAGGGGACAGGCAGGCATGTATGCAGGCATGAAGGCAGGCAGGGAGACAGACCAAGCCCGGCAGCAACATATGGCAGGTACCTATTTACAGCTATGTCGACTGGGCCAATGCTAAGCCGAGCTAAGCCATGCCAAACGAGGCCAAGATAAGGCAAGATAATCCACGCTATACTAGTCTAAGCTGTACTAGTGTACGCTATAGTGGTCTAAGTTATACTAGTGTAAGCTATACTAGTCTAAGCTAAACTAGTCTAAGCAAAACTAGTCTAAGCAATACTAAGCCATACTAGTCTAAGCCACACTCATCTAAACCAGACCATTCTCCTTCGATCAATACTCACCATTCTGTTACTTCTGATATACAGCTGGCCCTGACAGCGGCTCTAGGATTATAGACTTAGAAAGCTTTACCGAATCCTGGGAACCGGGTACTCCGCTCCCAACTGCCGAGTACCCGTTTACCATAGAGCTCATTCTTGTTTGCATAGCAACAAGAGCTATACATGCTTTTTGCATTAAGGATTTTAGTGGTTTTTTTGTGAAACAAAAGATCTAAGTCTTTAATTTGTGATAGTTTGTGTGTTCGAAAGGATAACTAAGGACTATGGAGGATACCGCTGAAGATAACCAGGTTATATCGTTCTTTATTATCCATAGTTAAAAGACTTAGGTCTCTAAATTTCGTTGTGTCGCATGTTCCAATTTCTGACCCCATAGAATCTGGGACGTGTGCTAACAACGATATATGCCAGACGATCGCCTTATTTAAACCCCAACAGGCGATCGGCAGATATGAAAATAGGTGTTTGCTACGGTATTTCTAACACGAATATCGGCTGACGTCGTTCTCCGTAGAATCCGAGCGGGTGACGTCACACCCGGTCGCTCGGATGTTTATGTGAAGAAAAATTTTTTCATTAATTCGTGCATCTTGTTCTGGGTGCTGCGTACTAAAAATGGTACCGGAAACTTTAGAATGATCAAGTTTACGTGCGATCACGATCGGTTTGCAATGATCGGTGGTTTCAAAATTCTTGAGTAGATGCGTGGTCTGCGGTTTTACCGTGTGATACAGCAGTTTGTTAAAACATTTTGTTGTTTTCTTCACATATCGTGCTGCTTTCGTTAGAAGTATAATTTATATTGATTAGTAAATATACCTCGAATGCTATGCGATATGATTCCTGGAGCCGTTACACATCCTGGAGGATCTAATATGGGTGTGTTTGATGCCCGCCGCGTTCTTGTCGTCATAATCAATGCGATCGTTGTGGTAACGTGGCGGGGTGGGGTGCGGGGAGGTTACGGTTAATTTATGAGTCAAAATTATTTGAAAATTAATTGTCTGCCTTCCATCCGGGTGTCGTTCCGCTTGTTTATTGTAGGTTTGTGCTTATTTTATAGGCCAAGGCAGCCCGCCATCATGTGACGAATGTCATAAGTTTGTCCGTGTAATGTTCAAGGACCATGCTTGTTTTAGGTGTTCCCTGTGTAATATAGATCATAGGTGTAATGTTTGTGCAGTGTGGTCCGTCGAAATGATGGTTAAGTTCCTTGCCCAGAAGGACTTGGCTGGGTCTGACGCGGGGTCAGGCGGTCCGAGACGAAATCGTGGAGAGCGCCCGGTTCGGCCGGTGGGGGTGCTCCACGTCCCCAGCTGGAGGTGGCGGAAATGGCACCGCCGGCGTGGTTTGGTCCGGCTATGCAGGGTTTTCTGCATAGCGTTCTGCCCACGCTGGTGTCGTCCCTGCTACCAAAGGTTGGGGGGGGGGGAAGTTTCTCCCCATGCCTGGTACGAATCCTGTCCTCGGACAGGATTCTGGACTGGTTACCGAGGGGGCCGTCTCGTACGGCCCCCTGGCAGTCCCGTCTGGCTTCGGCCAGACGGGTTCTGTCTCTCTGCGGCCACCTCCGGGTGGTCCAGTAGCGGTGGCCGGTCCGTCAGGTGTGGGAGCCGTCCGCCAGGACGGCTCCACGGTTGACTCGTCTAGTGACGACTCTTCGGAGTCTGAAGACGAGGAGGCCGAGGAGGAGAGGTTGCTGCGGCCCGTGAAGCCGCAGGTGGAGAATATGGAGGTTAATTCCGTCCTGGACGGAGCCGGCCTCAATTTGTCTGGTTTGGCGCAAGCCAGGTCAGCGGCTCCGCCTGCGGCTGAGGCCAATCCGTTACCGTGCACCGGTTCCGGGCGGCTTGGTTTGTCACCAGCCGTCACGGGAACGGGTGTGCCGGGCCAGGCGTGGTACTCACCTATCTCGCCTCGTCCGGCAGCCGGACGTGGGGTGCCGTTGACGCCTGTGTCTGGCTACGGTTCCGCGACTGTTACGGGTCCGTACGGTTCTCCGTGCGGACCTACCCCATGGACCGGAGTGTTTCATGGGGTGGCGGCGGAACCGTGTGGTAGCGAAGTGCCTGGCGTGTCAGCCGTGGCTCCTTGCCGGGAGGCCGTGGCTGGCAGACCCGTGAGCACGTCAACGGGTGACGTGTTTGCGGGGGTATCTTCGTCGGAGGTAGATTGGTCGGATGCTCTGGCATGGCTAGCCAGGGTTGACCCGTCTGTGGTTTCGGCCACGGCCGATGAAGATGCGCCCCGTCCGTCGGTTGCGTCGATTAGGATGGGGATTTTGCCCGCGGCCCGGATCCAGTCAGTGGGACTGGATCCACGGTTCATAGATTTGTTGGATGCTATTTATAGCAAACAACTAATGACCAAGGGTCAGCTCCCTGTGGCCTCCAGGGTGGTGTGGACAAGATGTCGTATTCCGCGGGGGGAATACGACAGGTATGGTGTAGTCCCGTCGGTCACGGAGGATGACCGATGGGTATTTGGAGTCCAGAGTGCCGGGTCGGGTGGCCCCGGTCTGGCACTAGTGGATAAATCTCAAGTACACCAGGAAGAAGTCCTGTCCCTATGCGATGAGGGTGTGAGGGCAGCGATGAGCGCTGTCAATCATTCTTATCGTCTCCTTCAGTCGGTGTGGGCTGAAGCGGGGGCAGGCCACCTTGTGCCACCTGTGGCGCTTTCATGTGTTAATGACGGCTTGGTGCTGTCAATGGACGCATTGGCAAGGGTGCAAGCGCGAGTGACGAAGTCCAGGAGGCAAATGGTTATTGACCATATGCGTCCGGCTACGGCAGTCAGGGAGCGTCTTCTTGGGACGCCCCTAACAGGGCCTAGCATCTTCAGTGGCCAAGCGCGGGCCATCTTAGAGGACACCACCAGTATCGCGCAGAATCAGTTAGCGGTAAACCTACAGCTAGAGCTAGTGCGGCAAGCGCACGCACTAGGGGCTGTGGGGAAACCGCTAATGGGACAGCCTTCAAAGAAGCAGAGGAAGCATAAGGGCAAGGCGAAAGCCAGGCCCGTTGCGACTTCTGCTTCAGCTGGGTTTTCAGAGCCGCCGCCGGCGAAGAAGCCCAGGAAGGTTGTAGAGGCGCCTACCCTCCCCAATGTTGCTCCGGACCGCCCTAGGGGCGGGAAGGGGAAGGGTAAGGGTAAGGCCTCAAAAGGCAGACAGAAGGGGCCGAAGCGTACCTGAGGGTACGAAAGCTCCCTTCATATCCGCCTGGACCGCGCCTGTGCGACAGGAACAGCGGTGCCAGTTATACCCGTCGTGCCTAGAACGAAATGGTTCTCACTCTCTCTCTCGTTAAGAAAGGGGGGTGGGGGGGGCGGACTGCGAGCCGGACAACCCCATTAGACGTCGAGGCGTCTATGGTGGGTGGAAGGCTCATGCGTTTCGTCGAGGCCTGGCGAGGTGTGACGTCAGACAGTCTGGTCCTGGGATGGTTATCCCAGGGTTACATGCCGGAGTGGTGGGACCCGTACCAAGGGAGCCAGACAAGTTAGAAGCCGTTCAAAAGGAAGTGTCGGGTTTGCTTCTGAAGGGAGCAATAAAACCAGCAAACCGAAACACTCCAGGCTTCTATTCAAACATGTTCCTTGTCCCCAAGAGCACAGGGGGATGGAGACCCATACTCAATCTCAGGCCATTAAATTGGTTTATCCATACGCCTCGGTTCCAGATGGAAACGCCGAGGTCGGTAATGGCGGGATTGAGGAAAGGAATGTGGTGTGTATCGATCGATCTGAAAGATGCATATTTCCACATTCCTATGAATCGGAGTTGGCACAGGTTTCTGAGATTTGCGTTTCAAAATCAAGTATGGGAGTTTACAGTTCTCCCGTTCGGCCTGTCGACAGCTCCGAGGGTTTTCACGAGAGTGGTCCTTGCAGTGACAGCGTTTCTCAGAAAAGAGAACGTGGCGCTACACACCTACATAGACGACTGGCTGCTCAAGGCAGACTCGGCAGCCAGGTTGAACGTGGATACTGCTCTGACTCTGAAGTTACTTTCAGATCTAGGCTGGATAGTCAACGAGGAGAAATCCGAGTTGACGCCCACTCAACATTTCGTTTATTTGGGGATGCGATTCGACCTAGAGGAGGGCAGGGTTTACCCGTGAGAGCCCAGAGTGGTGTCTCTGTTAGCCATCCTCAGGAGTTTTCGAGTGGGAAACCACATTCAGGCGAGGCGGTTCCTTCAGATGCTGGGCATGATGGTCTCCATGGAGCAGGTTATCCCGTACGCTGCTCTAATGCGAAGGCCTATCCAGTTGTATCTGATGTCTCTGTGGAAACAGAGAACAGAACCCCTGTCAAAACTGGTGCCAGTTTTGGAGCCAATAATATCGCATCTTCTCTGGTGGAAACAGCGTCAGAATCTCCTGTTAGGGGTTTCGCTGCACCTACCCCACCCCCAGCTGTCCGTCTACAGGGATGCATCGCTGGAAGGGTGGGGTGCCTGCCTGGGAGAACACCAGGTCTCGGGCACATGGACTCTCCTGGAGAGTCAGCTGCATATCAATCTGTTGGAAATGATGGCAGTGGAACTGGCGTTGGAAGAGTTCCTTCCGATGATCAGGGGCAAGGTGATATTGATACGGTCGGACAATTCGACAGTAGTATCATATATAAATCGCCAAGGCGGGACCAGGTCGCCCACCCTGTGCATCAGGGTGTGGCACTTGATTCAATGGTGCAGGAATTACTCGGTTGTTTTGAAAGCAGCTCATATTCCTGGCCGATTGAACATTCTGGCGGATGCTTTGTCTCGCAGACAGAGAATCTTGCCAACAGAATGGTCCCTCAACCCTCCGGTTCTGCGACGGATCTTCGAGCATTGGGGCAAACCCAACGTGGACTTGTTCGCCACAAAGGAAAATGCTCAAATCATGACATATGTCTCGCCGATTCCAGATCCTAATGCCGTCGATACAGACGCTCTGGCGATAAGCTGGAGAAGGATGCACGCTTACGTGTACCCAACCACCATTCTTCTGCCGAAGGTATTGGTGAAGGTCAGGGAGGAACCGTGTCCCGTCCTGCTAATAGCGCCGTATTGGCCGAGCAGGGCGTGGTTCACGGATCTTCTAGATCTGCTGGTGGAAAATCCTGTGCAGTTGCCCGAGATTCCGAACATAATCTCCCAGGCCAAGGGACGCTTCCTACACGAGCGTCCCGAAATGTTCAAATTGACTGCGTGGATGTTGTCAAACAACGTTCCACGTCGGAAGGCTTTTCTCGACAGGCTGCTGATTTCATCGCGGCTGCGAGAAGGAGGTCAACCTTCAAGTCATATAACAACAAGGTTAACAGATTTGCAGACTGGTGTGAAGAAAAGGGTATTGATACCTTTCAATCCACTATTCAGCAAATAGCAGACTTTCTCTGTGAGCTGTTCTTTTCAGGACTAGCTCCCGTCACAGTTGCTGGATACAAGTCAGCTTTGGCATCAGTTATCCCTTGTCTAGCCAACAGGGATAGTCCAGAGGTGGCCCAGTTAAATGTGATGTTGAAGGGAATGAGCAATCTCCGCCCGAGACAACCGGTAGTCATTCCAGCCTGGAGTCTATCTTTAGTGCTTAATGTACTGGCCAAGCACCCTTTCGAACCGTTGCGTTCGGCTAGTCTAAAGCATTTGACTCTAAAGGCGGTCTTTCTATTGGCAGCTTCCTCAGCTAGAAGGCGCAGTGAGATCCATGCGCTTTCGGCAGAGAGGAACCGATTTATTGTTTCTGGAGAAGGTCTGCGTCTTCTGCCAAGAGCAGAATTTATGTCAAAGAACCAATCTTTGAGATATCCCGGCAAACCGATCATTATACCGAAGTTAACTAGGTTTGATCGTGATGCCAGTGTCTGGTGCCCAGTCCGTGCTTTGACTAAGTACAAGAAACGGACTGACTCATTACGGTCGAACGATAGACATCTGTGGATCTGCCATAAAAAGCCTTATGGCGCGCATCCATGGATACTATCTCTCGTTGGGTGGTCGAATGCATTCAGACTACTCACGAGATGGCGACTGGGCACCAGTTGCAGGGCGTAAGGGCACACGATGTCAGAGGAATAGCCGCCTCGACCGCCCTTTACATTGGTGTTCCGTTAGAGGACATCATGGCCGTTGCACAATGGCACTGTGAGTCCTCATTTACGGATTACTATATGAGGGATGTGTCAGACTCAGCCAATCCACTCGCTCTAGCTGTTTTGAAACGATAGTTAGTGACCACACTGCTTTTCCCCTTTTCTCACTTTGGTAAGAAAAGAACCTAAAGCAGGCATGGTCAGGCGAGAGGATGTCAACCAGATTGTGTCACAGTTGGCCGAACCGGTGAATGGTTGGAGGCGGTACATCTGAAGTCCTGTTATCATAAGGTAATTCAATAAGTGAGAGTTTTTTGTATTATGTATATGTATCATGTTCATTCATTTTATATATTCATGCTCATTCCCAGGCTAATACATGAAATATGCAGGGAGTAGTTAACCCTCTTGGCATATTGGTGTTTTCAGGCGAGATACATGTTCGTTAGTTCTCTCCCTTTTCTTAGGAGGAAAAAGGGGGGGGGGGCTGTGACGCGAATGTGATTCGGTTCCGTGAACTTGACGGTCCTTTTAGGTCTCCGTTAGTCAAGTTTGAAGTCTAAAATCTTTCTCCAAGGGGCAAAATTAGCATTTATGGCTTGCCCCTTCCCACCAGGTTACTGATCAAATCTGGTGTATATCAGAAGTAACAGAATGGTGAGTATTGATCGAAGGAGAATGCAGGAAATTTCAATTTCCCTTTCTCCGAGATCTAACAATACTCACCATTCTGTTACGGACCCAGCCTCCCAGCCCCACGGAGGCAAGCCATAGTTTTCTCTTGTTTGGTGGCTATGCAAACAATATGAGCTCTACGGTAAACGGGTACTCGGCAGTTGGGAGCCGAGTACCCGGTTCCCAGGAGTCGGTAAAGCTTTCTAAGTCTATAATCCTAGAGCCGCTGGCAGGGCCAGCTGTATATCAGAAGTAACAGAATGGTGAGTATTGTTAGATCTCGGAGAAAGGGAAATTGAAATTTCCTGCAGTCTAAGTCATACTAGTCTAAGTTATACTAATGCCAGCTATACTAGCCAATCTATATTAGTCTAAGGTATGCTAGTGTAAGCTATGCTGGTTTAAGCTATACTAGTCTAAGCTATATTAGTATACGTTATCCTAGTCTAAGACTAGTCTGAGCCATACTAGTCTGAGCTATACTAGTCTAAGCAATACTTGTATAGTGTAAGCTATACTAGTCTAAGCGTTATTAGTCTCGTCTAAGCTATGGTAGTCTAATCAGAGATATACTAGTCTAGTCTAAGCAATACAAGTCCATATTATACCAATCTAGGCTATACTAGTCTAATCAATACTTATCTAAACTATTCTAGTCTAGTCTAAGGTATACTAGTATACCCCAAGCTATATTAATCTAGTCCAAGCTACAGTAGTCAAGAATAAGCTACGCTAGCTAGCCAAGCTACACCAAGCTATACAAGTCTAAGCTATACTAGTCTAAGCTATACTAGTATAGGCTAAGCTGTGCTATACAAGTCTAAGCTAAGCTATGCTATACTAGTCTAGGCTAAGTTATGCTAGTCTACTCTAAGATATCGTACTCTGATATAAGCTTTACTAGTCTAAGCTAAGCTATGCGTGACTAGACTAAGCGATACTATTCTCTGCTACTATGCCATATTAGTCAAGGCTAAAGCATGCTATAATAGTCTGCTAAGCTATGCTATGCTATACTAGCCTATGTTAAGCCATCTTATACTAGTCTAAGCTAAGCTGTACAGTGTACAAAGCTATACTGGATTAAGCTATGCTATGTTGTGCTAAGCTATACTGGGCTAAGCTAAGCTATACCGCAATAAGCTAAGCTATGCTGGCCTAATCCAGTCTATACTGGGCTAAGCTAAGCTAAAATGCATAGCTTAAATTAGACTATCTAGAGTAGATGCGTAGTGGCTGAGTGGTTAGGAGCGAGCGTTGGTACCTCAAAGGTTGACAGTTCTTCTCGTAGCCAGGCCGCCGTGTTGTGTCTTTGAGAAGGGCATTCACTCTGTGTTGATCCAGTCCACCTAACTGTAAATAGGTACCTGGGAGGGCAGTGTAGGTAATGTGAATACATGGTTTACGGCCAACCAAGTTGAAAGCTCCCTAAAGGAGAAGAGGCCCATTGACCAGGAGTAAGAGATATAAAATCTCTGAGTACTTCGGTGAAAGCTAAACTGTAAAAGGTAAACTTACTTACTTACTGTCTTAGCTTAGCCGAACATAGTATAGCTTAACTTAGACTAGTATAGCATAGCATAGCCTACGCTTGTATCGGTTAGCCTAGTCAAGTATATTTTAGCCTAGACTGGTATAGTATAGACTAGACTAGTATAGGTTAAACTAGACTAGTGTGGCTTAGACTAGTGCAGCTTAGAGTAGCATGGCATAGCTTAGACTAGCACTGCAACTAGACTGGACTACTATAGTTTAGACTAGACTAGTATAGTTTTGACTATCATTGCTTTGATTAGCATAGCTTAGCCTAGTACAACTTAGACTAATATGACTTAGACTTTTATAGCATAGACTAGTATTGCTTAGATTATTATAGCTTATACTAGTATCACCTAGACGAGTATAGCTTAGACTAGCATGGCTTAGACTGTTATTGCTTAGACTAGACTAGTATAGCTTTGACTAGGCCAACATAACTTAGACTAGACCGATGTATACCATAGACTAGTACAGCATAGACTATACACGTTTAGACCAGTATGGCTTAGCTTATTCTGGCTTGGCTTAGTATTGCTTAGACTAGTATAGCTTAGATCAGTATAGGTTGAAAAGAGTAGCTTAGACTAGTATACCTTAGACTAGTATAGCTTACATTAGTATAGTTTTGACTACTATGACTTAGACTAGTATGGCTTAGACTGGTTTAGATTAGATCACCATATTTTCAGTGGAAAGATTGATAACAACCCCACCCTTCACTTTTATATTTAGATGACATCTACATAAATAAAGGTTCCCTCAAGGCACATCTCAACAATCTACATAAATACAGGTTCCTTCAAGGCACCCCTCAGTCATCAACATAAATACAGGTTCTCTCAAAGCACCCTCAGCAAGCTACATAGCTAAAGGTTTCCTCAAGGCACCCCTCAGATATGTACATAAATACAGGTTCCTTCAAGGTTGCTGAGTGGTCCTTGAGGGAAGCTTTATTTATGTAGTTTGCTGAGGGTGCCTTGACGGAACGTGTATTTATGTAGATGTATGAAGGGCACCTTGGAGGAACTTGTATTTATGTAGATTGTTGAGAGGTGCCTTGAGGGCACTTTTGTTTATGTAGATGTTTGAAGGCACGACTCGGGTATCTACCTAAATAAAAGTGCCCTGAAGGCACCCTCAGCAATCTACATAAATAAAGGTTCCCTCAAGGCACCGCTCAGTCATCTGCATAAATAAATTTCCCTCAGGGCAACCTCAGCAATCTACATAAATACAGGTTCCTTAAAGGCACCCCTCAGACATCTACATAAATAAAGGTTCCATCAAGGCACACTCAGCAATCTAAATAAAAACAGGTTCCTTCATGGCAATCTCAACAATCTACATAAATACAGCTTCCTTCAAGGCATCACTCAGACATCTACATAAATAAAGACACCCTTAGCAATCTACATAAAAACAGGTTCCTTCAAGGCACCCCAAGAAAGCTACATAAATAAAGGTTCCCTCAATGCACCTCTCAACATTCTACATGAATACAGGTTCCTTCAAGGCACCCCTCAGACATCTACATAAATAAAGGTTCCCTCAAGGTACACTTACCAATCTACATAAAACAGGTTCCTTCAAGGCACCCTCAGAAAGCTACATAAATAAAGGTTCCCTCAAGGCACCTCTCAACAATCTACATAAATACAGGTTCCCTCAAGTTACCCATCAGCCATCAAATTAAATACAAGTTCACTCAAGGTACCTCTCAACAATCAACATAAATACAGTTTCCTTCAAGGCACCCTCAGCAATCTACATAAATACATGTTCCAAGGCACCCTTCACGTACATCTACATATATAAAGGGTCCCTCGTGGTACCCCTTGGACCTCTGGCTATATATATGCATTTATAATTTCTATGTATAAAATAAATGTTCCTTCAAGGCACGCCTTAGTGTTTTACAGAATCTGACTATGTCATAAAAACCTGCGCTAAACATGTGCGCATGCGTGCAGAGTACCGAAATAGTTCGATGTGCGTGCGATTAATACGCATATTCGGCCGAAATGAATGGGTTCCCTTAAGGAACCAAGCGGCGAGGAATTTATCCTTCTACAAGCTCGACCGGTTCGTCGAGGGTACGACTTGTATGTCTTTGATGGAGTTACAATTTAATACGCATTCTGTTGAGTAATTTAAAACTAATTCGGCCGTGGTCTGCTGCTGCTATGAGATTCGGGTGAGATACTATCTATCTGATAAGCTATTACATCGAATGTTCACGCCGATTCCGGCCCCTTTCCCGGATAGATATCACTGTAGCGCATCACTATCGCGGGTATTAAAGTATATTTAATTGATCGTTTTAAAGTTTCCCAGCTTTCAATTAAAAGTACTCAAAATGTTTAATTCGTGTTTGGATTGACTGTGTAGCTGTGTGTATGTCTATTAATCTGTGTGCGCGTGCGTGTGTGGGTGCGTAGGTGCCCGGCTGGGTTGTTGGGTGGGTGGGTGCGTACGTTCGTTCGTGCCTGCCTGCCTGCCTGCCTGCCTGCCTGCCTGCCTGCCTGCCTGCCTGCCTGCCTGCCTGCCTGCCTGCCTGCCTGCCTGCCTGCCTGCCTGCATGCCTGCCTGCCTGCCTGCCTGCCTGCCTGCCTGCCTGCCTGCCTGCCTGCCTGCCTGCCTGCGTGCGTGCGTCCGTAAGTGGGTGAGGGTGTGCGTGGGTGGATGTGCGTGGGTGGATGTGCGTGGGTGGATGTGCGTGCGTGAGTCGGTGCTTGCGTGGGTTGGTGCTTGCGAGTGTGGCTGCGTGCGTGCCTGTGTGCGTGCTTCGGTGTCGTTTGCGCGCGTGCATGCGTGCGTGCGTCACCGGAGTTCTGTCTAAAAGCTACCAATCCAATCTTGCTCAAATTTGAACACAACCAATCTCTTTAGCCCTGATACGGAAAAAGATCCATTTCCGGGTACGTTCATGTAATATTTGCATTGAAAGCTCGGAGAGTTCTTGCCAGATTTGACTCACATTTTAACATACGAAATGGTATGGTGGGGGTACTAAGCGTTCATAGGTTCCGGCGTGATCCGAAGAATTCTGAAAATCCGAAGCAATCTAAGCAGTGCGACAAATCAAAGAGTATGGCGAGGGAAATCTCTGGTTGGCCATGTTGTTGTTGTCTAAGTACCAGTCACTGTTATACGGGGAAGACGTTATTGCGATCGTACCTGCCTGCCTGCCTGCCTGCCTCCCTGCCCGCCTGCCTGCATGCACGCCTGAACAAAATCCAGAAACCTAAAACTGTTTACAATGTGACAAATATAACCCCGGAAGGGCGCAGGTGTGTAATCGCCGATTGCTGTTGTTCACATATATTTGCAGGTGCGTGTTGTGATGGTTCTAAATTATGATGGTTTTCTTGGTGATGGCTTTGACAAGCTGGACTTTCCGTATTTGATGAACAACCGTGTTGTCTATGCCGTGACACGACATTGGGTCGGGTGTAAAGGCCCGGGTTCTTGCCACGACGGTGCTAAATATCAGGGATCCCATGATGGTTACATATTCCACTTGAAAGAACCACTACCGGGGCCATTTTTCGCTGAAATCAACATTGATCCAACCCACGCTACAATTGAGGATGTAATAATGGGCGCATTCCATCACTTTCTTAAATACACGGTTCGGAATCCATGTAAAATTCTCAAATTAATGCACAATCATTGTAGCAAGGTGCGACCAGGAAAGGAGCTGAGATTTAAGCTGCATCTCGGGCCGCACGCTACCAGAGCGGAATTCTCCGGTCTGTATATCTAGAAATAGGCCGACTGACATAGAAACCTCGTGCTATCTCTGGCTTCCCTGTGTTAAAGTGAATTTTAGACCTTAAATATGACTCCAGAAGGTTACCTTCCAAGAACAGAGTATCTCACGCTGAAGTTGGGATTTCAATCGCGACGAGTTCTACGTTAATATCCTCCAGCATATCGACGGTGGCATGTCCTATCAAATGGAGGATTCCAGTTTCTCCGTCAATCATATGACGTCATAATCAACTCCAAGACGTGCAGGGTAACGTCAATAATAAATGGCGTCATGAATAGCAAAGCTAATTAAGTTCGTCACGAGCGCTTAATTGATCACTGACTAAGCATCTTTGTTGTAGAAAGTGTATGTATTTACTTTTTAATAAACAGGTTGTTGAATAGGCATAGACAGCGACTGTCAAATTAGTTTCAAAATATTCAATCACTTAGCTGTATATTTTTCTTGAAATAAATAGTCAGGAAGTTCAAGGATCGATCGATCCCATCACGAACGAAGTGTGGGTGGAGCTTAGCTAGAAATGGGCGGGTCATAGCTAAAATTGGATTCCTTCATGGTCACTCAACTTTAGAAAGATCTTATAAATCCTTATTATTGCTGTGCTGATTTGCGCCACGCATTTGATAAAGTATGGCGAAATGGACTGTGGATTAAACCTTTTAAAAAACAACATATCCGGTAAATAATTTACAGTTATTTGTTGCGCTTGTTTCAAAATATTTAACGGTTTCCCAGTACAGTTACGGTGCGCCTGAGATTCTGGGAACTCACGGTTCGAGGGGTTAGTATGAACATAAAATATTGCTATGTAAGCATGCATATATTTATAGCGTATTATATAATTTACTGCATGTATTATATCCATTGTCATGACAAATTGCATAGTTATTTACTTCTACTGGCTTCCCATATTTAGCATAAAATAAACAAATCTTGAACTTGAACTATTGCTGTTATTACTACTGCTACTTCGGCTGCCACTACTACTGATGCTATTGTTGCTAGTGCAACTGCTGCTGCTGCTGCTACTGCTACTGCTGCTACTGTTGCTACCACTACTACTACTGCTACTACTACTACTACTACTACTACTACTACTACTACTACTACTACTACTACTACTACTACTACTTGTTGTCTCAGTTAACACATGCCGTATTTTGACTATGACGTCGGATACTTAGGTGACAGATCGGATCCGTTAATTCATTTCGTGTTAGCTGCTCACAGGATATAACTGTACAACATTTAAATATTATCATTAGTCCGTTAAAGTTTGCGTGACACGACTGGTATAACCTTTCATAAATAGGTCACACATGTGTCAGTATTTCATAAAATATACACCGATTCGCTACTCTGTCAATCATATGACGTCATAATCAACTACGCGACGTCAGGATGATTTCATAATAAATGGTGTTATGAATGGCAAAGATAAGTTTGTCACGAGCGCTTAATTGATCACGGACTAAGCAAAGCTAATTAAGTTCGTCACGAGCGCTTAATTGCTTACGGACTAAGCAGCGTTGTTGTAGAAAGTATGCATTTACTTTTTAATAAACATGTTGTTGAATAGGCATAGGCAGCAACATTCAAATTAGTTTTAAAATATTCAATCACTAAGCTGTATACGTTTCTGGAAATTTATAGTCAGGAAGTTCAGGATCGATCGATCCCATCACGAGCGAAGTGTGGGTTGAGGATAGCTAGAGATGGGCGGGGCATAGCTAAAATTGGATTCTTTCATTATCACGAAATGGACTGTGAATTAAACCTTTAAAAAAAATTACATATCCCGTAAATAATCTCCAGCTATTTGTCGCGCTTGTATCAAAATATTTAACAGTTTTCTTGTACAGTTACGTTGAGCCTGAGATTCTGGGAACTCACTGTTCGAGGGGTTAGTAGGAACATAAAATATTGCCGCCATAGCTTATACATTTTATAAAGTCATTGTTCCATATATGTTACTTTTGGACCTGGGTGTAAATAAATTGAATTGCATTGAAAGTTCTGACATTCTCACAGCATAGACAGGTTTAATGCAGCAACTTATCTCCATACCCGATCCTACTAAGGCCAATCATAGATAACTGGCGTGCATTCCTTGAGCAAAGCATGGTTGCACACATAATGGGATACAGAACAGCAAATCACATTCAATGGGTGAATCCAATCTGCCACTCAGACATTGCAGTTATAATCAATTACTTCACATACAGGTTGGCATTACACTCATAGGTAACGGATAATACTCCGTGATGAAGCTGGAGAAGTCCATCAAGTGCATGAAGTGTATGTCTTTGATGGGTTTACTATTTATTAAACATTCTTTTGAATATTTTGAAACTTGACCTGGCGCCGTTGCTGCCATATGCAGCAAGAGCATGGCGCTGATGCTGCCATAGACATCAACTTCAGACAGTGAAATTAGTTTCAAAATATTCAACAGCTTATCTGTATAATTACCTCGAAAATGGTACTCTGGAAGTCTGAATTCGATCGATCCCAACACGCCAGACCATGGGCGGAGTTTAGCTATAGATTGGCAGGCCATGGCTAGAATTAGATCTCGCTTTGCCATACCACCCCAGAATGATTACAAGTAATCATTGTGACGGATTATGAATTTATCACACAGAAAATCAGCGTGCATCTCATGAACGTATCAGCAGCAGTTCCACGGAGGTTGTACTTATCTGTGGTCGAAATATGATTACAGCAGGTAGAGCTTTCACAGCTATGCGAGCCTGACTTTTTGCTTAGCGTTGCATAAATGCTGCGCGTAAAAAGCTGATAGAATACGTTCATGGATCTCCGTATGGGGTAGTGAACGCACGGACTTTGTGTCTTTACTCATGACCTGCCAAACGCATAGTCGTATTGACTTTGTAAATCCTTGGTTTATCCATACTATGCCATACTCCATACTACGATGGTAGCAAACCGTTTCTTGTTTTAAGGAGCCCAACCAATAGACTCTGCATGCTGAGGTAGTATGACACACTCTATTGTGACATGACTGCGCAGACACGAAGGATGTGAGAGTCATACTGTACGTGTTTATAAATGAGCGGCTCGATCGGCCTGACACGGGATGAGATTCACGCACATACACAAGCACGCGCGGACGCAGGCACATACATACGCATCTTCATCCGGGCATCTAGGAGAAACAAGTAAATACACGTTATGCTTCGAATGAAATGAAGCGTCGCCCTGCCAAGAAGTGCAGTGACCAATTCACCTTTCCAGAGTAGCCATCTATCATCTGACTTCGTATGACGTCATAATCAGCTCAGCGTGTGTATGATGACTTCACAATCATTACGCAATTTTCAAATACTCCGACATTTTGTATGAATTGTATGTCTTTGTAATTATGTGCTATTTAATAAACACGCTGTTGAATATTTTGAAACTAATTTGACTGGGCGCTGTTGCACCCAGTCAAATTGGTTTCAAAATTTTCAACAGCTTAAATGTGTAGTTTTTTGGACATTGATAGTCAGGGTGTTCAGAGATCGATCGATCCCAACACGAGGGAGGTGTGGGTGGAGCTTAGCTAGAGATGGGCGTGGCATAGCTAACACCGGAAAGGTCCATTGTTGTGAGACATATACATCCTCATGAAGTCTTTGAATTGAAGTGACTATCAGTCAGAGTCTCACATTCCTCCCGTTCGTGTCATTCCCACAGCTCATTCTTACACAATGAGTATATCGGCCCGCTTGAAAATGCATGTTATCCTAGAAATCTGGAACAATGTTTAGAAATTGCTGCACGTCCGAGTTTGGTAATTGCCAAATAGTTTCCCTTTTGGTTGATTTCTGGTCGCGAATAAGAGAACATGTGGAATGAAAAATGAGTGCATTTCCTTGTTCGATTGTGATAGTGTATCCTCACATTATCTTGCGTTCGTGTAGCATGGAATACAGTCATAATCAAGTATGTCACATGTAGACCGACGTTATTATGAATTACGTCGTGGATGGCGCGATTTAGTCTGTCATAAACACGTAATAGCCCTTCCTGTGTGCTACATGTATGCCTTTATTTGTTTAATATTTAAAAACTAATTTGGCCTGGCGTTGTTGCTGCCATAGGCAGCAACAGTGCCATAAAATTAGTTTCAAAATATTCAACATCATACATGTATAGTTTTCTGGAAATTGAGCTTCAGGAAGTACTGTGACCGGTTGATCCCAACACCGGCTCCGTATGAGCGGAATTTAGCTAGAAATTGGCAGTACATAGCTAAAACCGGATTCATCCATTCGTCACCCATCCGTCCATTGTCATATTACATTGAAGGTGGCCAAGCCGAATAAGTATGGCATCTTTTCTAGATGGACAGTTCTTCCCAATAGCCTTCATTTCGGCCATTCGCTTCAAGGCAATCTTCAAAATGTAGTGAGATTTAAAGGAGTTTGGCTTCAACTCATCGATACATCCAATCGGGCATCGTTTCTATCTCACCCTAGCGAAGACAGGGGAGAGAGTTTGGGTGATGGGGAAAATGGCGGCGTCGGCGTCGGCGTCGGCACCAACTCTGGTTAAGCCTTTTCAAACGGCATTTGCATCAACAAGGGGCTATCCGATTTAGATAAAACTTCACGGATGTATTCTAAGCGATGCTTTGCACTAGTCTACATCAACATGACATAGATTTTTGTGATTTACATACTTTTACAGTGTTTGAACTTAGACTACGTTCTGTGTCCAGTTTGATGGTTCTGCTGTAGTTATGTTTTTTCAAACGACATTTACATCAACAAGGCTTTATCCGGCCTGAATAAAACAGATTTGTTCTATACAATGATCATGATTAGTCCACATAAAAAGAAATACATTTTCATATCTTTCCATGTTTTTTCAGCATGTGTACTTTGATTATTTAAGTGCTGATTTGCACGCATGTTATATGTCCAGTTTAAGGTTCTCCCTGGTTTAAGCACTTTGTCAAGCAACATTTACATCAACAAGGGGGTCATCCGAGTGGAATAAAACCTCGGTGATCTGTTCTATTCGCTGATTACGTCTGATTTGCATGATAAGGAAATACACGTGAAACGTAGGCGTCCATGTATCTCGGTTGTGTAGTTTCTCCAAAAAGGATGTGGTGACGAGTCTCCGCGATCTTCTCGGCAAGTTATATATAAGTAGGTACAATTTATGGAATGTTGGCAGTTCTATTTTCATTTTTGTGATGATTCCTGCCCTATGCACAACCGTGATTCAGTGTAGGCCGATTTGAAGATGGGTCATGAGCCTTTTAAAAAATGTATCCCATGCCTATTGGTGCTACTATGAAGCTACTAATTGGTTGTTTGCTCATTATTTATTTGAACAATATCCTTGTTTCATATGCTAAGTGTCCACACCACTGTCAGTTTAATACAACCCATCATCTATGGTGGCTGGATTTGCAAACCACTCAACTCCCGTCTGCGTAAGATATGCATGCTATTTGAATGCATGGTCATGGTGTGATTATGCACATAGGTGGAACAGGAGTCCTTATAGTTGCACACCAAATTGTTCAAAAGTTCTTGTGCAGACCCTGTCGAGCACATTGGCCTAGGATACACTGCATTGTATGCACCAAATTTATACCGAGATCCAGTGGAGTTAGATGTGGAGCTTGAAACTATCATCCGGTCGTGGCTATTTCGTGTCTACATTGTTATACTTGACTAAATGATGACCACACATCGTGCACAGGCTACTCGTTCTGGCCCCAATACGTAACTGGACGCTCCCAGACTGCACATCTCTTGAAAGTTATGTGGTATTGTAGCATCTGGCTAGACGCTGTTCTCTATCCATAGCCATAGAATGCACAGGCTCTATCGTCAATCATGATGAGTAATTGTTTCTCTATCTGTTCGTCATGTAAGGCATGGACTGGTATGGGCCGTCTAAGGGAAATAGGTTTCCTCTCGTGACCAGTCTGAAACAATATTTGCTTGGCACGAATAGATAGATGGCCGATCGTAAATTAACATCGGCAAGAACGTTTGTCAGGACTGGCTCCAAGTATGGCCCTTGTCCCTTTATCAGCAGAATAGGCAGCGTGAAGGATTAGTCGATTGTCCGCCTCTTCGTGATTTGAGTGAAGTTCTGCGACATTATGTATTACAGAGGGTTTAGTAATGGCAACTTTAACCTCCTCCATGCAGCCAGTGACTTAGAGAAATTGGTTGTCACACACTGCTTTCGCGACAGTCTGTTTGAACACTTCTATGTAGAATTTTACCAAGGTTGATTTCTGCTAAGGTTTGCTAAGAAACAATTTCCAGTTAGTGAGAGCATTAGCACCTGGATATACATGGGCACCATTTCCTTGTTTTCCTCCAGTCCTCGTCTGCCTAGCGTACACCTTAATGCTATTCTCTGTGTAGGGCTAAACCACAACCGGAATCTGCGTTGTTTGCTTGCCTATATAGAAGACATAGTCCATGAATGGCATAGCCATATCGTAAAATAAGTACTGTCTGCATTTTGGATTGGCAGCATCTGAATTGACGCATGCGTCTTCACGATAAGCGCATCCGGCTTTGATACACAAGTAAACCTTTCTCCAGGGAGTAATTCCAGCTACACCCTAAATTCCGCAGTAGATCCAGAGTGCATTGTTCCATCTTCGGTGAGCATGCTTAGAGACTCGTGTGAATTGCCGTTTCCAGAGGCACTTGTTTCTGCACGTGTATTGCCAATAGTCTAAGATGCATACCTCCAGTGTTCATCTTAATACAGCGTTTGCCAATCTGAATTGCCTTTGATGTCCTTTCACACATTTTTACACAACGACGTAAGAGTGCCTCCTATAAATTCGTAGCTGGCGTTGACTGATCTCTAGGTAGGACACGAAATTAATCGCATTTCCTATTGGTGTGCCATGGTCGATCGCGAAGGAAGAATCAATCCAAATAAGTTCCCCCAAAACTTTATGTAATCTCATGTACACCAGTACCCCCATGCTTTTATTGCTGCTTTGAACATATTGTGCTGGTGATCGGAAGAAATGTGGCTGGCAATTTTCTGAATACTGTACTGTTATAATTGGCCGAGATAGAAACCATCAGGCTAGAGAAGAACCTCTCAACAACACTGATTGCACCCGATGTATTCAAGAACGTGTTCTCTGTAGTTTTCTGACAAGAACATGTTGAACCAAACATTGGGTAGTTTAGTGGCACACTGTTTGTCCTGTTCAAAGTTATCAACAATCTTAGGTGGTGGTCTTGTCACCATGTGTAGCAATGTAGGCATACACGTGGCATAAATGCTTCTGTTTTATTCAAACGTCAA
Source organism: Chaetoderma sp. LZ-2023a (assembly GCA_034401795.1). NCBI lineage: Eukaryota > Metazoa > Mollusca > Caudofoveata > Chaetodermatida > Chaetodermatidae > Chaetoderma > Chaetoderma sp. LZ-2023a. Next base: position 27,454,048 of record CM067359.1, on the reverse strand, counting down.
TGAGATTGATTCCATTTTTGTTGTCTGACAAAAATGTACCTTGTCATTTGCGCAGGCCGCCAAGAAGACCTTGAAGGGTATCTAAACTGCCTGTAGATAATCATGTCAGAGGCATGTGTCTTTTGACTCGGTATCTGAAAGTACAGCAATTGATCTAGCAAGATTATGTGTTCGCTCCAGCGACCGTGCATTGGTTCATTTGACAGTTTCAATTCTTCTTCTTCTTTTCGTTCGCTGATCATACCGCCAGTCCTAAAGTGACTATCGACATGATCATAGTTACATTTATTCTGCTCACGCTGGTGGTTGAATTGTTGGAATTGTAGGCATCTGCTAGGTGAGGATTTGTGATAAGCCACCCCAAGGAGGAGATGAAATGTCGTATGCTCTATGGTATTGGCGGGGAATTCTGGGAAACTGCAAGTTTTCCAAGCATGGCTTGTATGTTCTCCATCAAGGGTACATTCATTGTGATCCCAATGGACCTTTTCCGTTTTAGCTATGCCCGCGCATCACTGGCTCCACCCACACTTCGTCGTTTTGGGATTGCTCCGCCCCCCCCGAGTTCCCTGCCTATCAATTTCCTGAAAACTATGCAGTTAAGTTGTTGACTATTTTGTAACTAATTTGACTGCGTGCGGTTGCTGCCAATTGCAGCAACAGTGCCCATTCAGATTAGTTTCAAAATATTCCACGGGAGATTTATTAAATAGTGAAGGCATACAATTCGTACAACAAGGCATAGTCCGTCTTCAACTATGCGTTCGTGATGGACTTATCTACGTTGTTCATGACGTCATAATGACGTCATTCATTGATTATACGATGGATGGATAACGTGGAAAGGGCTATGGTATGCAACTGCTACCACCTGCTTTCCACCATTATGATTGACCACCAGCTCTGCTGGGATACGGGAACCAGTTGATCCATGTTCCTGATTAAAGGAAATATGATCAGCGGCTGATGCCAGGGTATGACGGACGTCACGGTGTATGGAATTCGATAGCGGAGGGTGTTATGCTGGCAACCAGTTTTCTACTACTGATCTTGAGATGCAGATACACAGGCACGGCCTGCTGTGTGTGAGACATTACTATTGTGGCAAGGCCAATAATGCCACATGCTTTGTTGAGTATCTTGGAATCAGTTTTCTCACTCATTCAGAAAGCATCTTTCATTGGTAAGCCGCGCTATTGTCTTCGAATAGCAGATTATCAGGAAAGTCCCTGCTGGCGCCAATTGTCCTCCCCTTAGAGAGGATACGTATGTACGATTCCTTTATTCTGTGGCTGTAGTAGTATAACCGTCCTACAGCTACAATTAGTCCTTCGCTTTTGAGGAGGTGTATCCTGTCCTCATCCGCCATCCTTAGGGTTCTCCGGTCCATTCTTGTGCAACGAGTCATACGTTCTTGAGGTCACCTCGTGGCACGCTTAGCAGATTTTCACAATACCGTCCTCTCATGGCTTTGTATTTGCTGGCTCCGAGTAGGGCGAATTCCAAGGCTCTCTGTGCTGGTGTCTGTTCTGGCATCCTGGCCAAATATGGGCCATCTTGGCTGGGAGACTTTTATAGACAGCGGCGACTTGTTTCATATCTTGCATAGTGCATCATTGGAAATTATGCTGTCCGGCCATCGGTGTCCAGTGAGGGTTTGTAGGTGTTTGCGGTGGCAAGCATCGAGTTTGTCTAGAGCTGCCTTTGGAGCTGCCCGGCTGCCACAGTTATGCATCATCAAGGATTCGCAGATTGCATTGTATAGAGGTTGCCTTATCACGAGAATCCTTGCTCTACGAATCCATAGCTTCCAGAAGGACTGGAAAACTGTGTACCCCATTACGCAGCGTGCAGCAATTGCAGCAGTATTGCAAAGCAGTGATCCCATTATTTTACTTTTCCTCCATGGTTCACCGCCACGAAGTGGATCGTCATTTTCTTTAGTGTCATGCTTTGTAGACGGGTATGTGTGGGCGAACTCTGTTTTGGATTCATTCATAAAGAGATTCTCAATCGTTAGTTTGATTGCAGCTATTAGGAGAAGCATGTCAAGGGTTTTTTTCATTGCCTATAAAGTCCACATCGTCGGCATATTCCATCTCTAGCGGCATGCCCAGTATTGGCACGGGGGTGGGGATTTGGGTTTGGTCTTGTGGCACTTTCCCGCACGGATTTCAATGCAGCAGCACAGTAACAGGTGAAAAACACCGGAGACGTCTCAAACTGTACACACTTCACTGACTTGACTCGTACCATCAGCTTGATTTCTGCAATCAGTATTCTCACTAGTCGTAGCTCAACTTCATTGCAACTGGCCTGGCGTAGTACATCTCAAGAGGATAAGTACTCTTCTTGCATCTTAACAGTATTCTGTATTTTATGTTTACGTATTCCTAGATCCATGTGAACTATGCTTTCTTCGCTAGCTTCTTGAGTCGTGTCAGACAACATTTCCGTATTTTCATTTATGCTAGGTTGAGTACCTTGGAACAACCTAGTTTTTCTTGATAAAACGACGATAACCAAGGAGACGTATTTCATCTTCTTTTGAGGGATATGCCCGCTAAACTCGGCAATTCTGATGGGAATTCTCAATATTTTATAAATGGCGTGCGTCAGTACAGTAGTGCATTCTTGGATATATTTTTATAAGAAGGATCGGCTGATTTGTTTTGCATAACGCCACCAGGAAGTCTTTTCTAATAATAATCCGTCTCGGAACGCCTGATATACCAACAAAGATAGTAAAGCCGCAGTAAACACTAATTAACAACCGCCCTACCGCCAATACTAATATAATTTGGGTAGCTAACCAACTAATTACTATTTATTCGCTTGCTGCTGCATCATTGTACTGTATGTGACTTTGACTATTTTCAGAAGACATATTACATATTATCGTCAGTGCACGAGGCTGAAGAGCATACATCATAAACTGATACTAAAATCTGTATATATGTGCACACTGGATGGTGTGACTATAACATTGTGCTTTGTCCACAAAAAGTTATCATGATAGGAAAGTTCAGTGACAAATCAATTTCGGTGGGCCACAATTTTCTTGTCCCGATCTGTCCCAGAACTCCCTAACTATCAATTTCCAGAAAATTATTCAGGAAAGCTGTTGAATATTTTGAAACTAATTTGACACGGAGCTGTTTCTGCCGATGTTTCAAAATTAGTTTCAAAGTATTCAACAGCATGCTTATTAAATGGAAAATACATACAATTCGTACATCAATGCTGAGTCCGTTACCAAATAAGCGTTTGTGACTAACTTACTACGTCATTCATGACGTTTTTGATTATGACGTCATCCTAGACGTGACGTAGTTGATTATGACGTCATATGATGGATTGATAAACTGGAGGATTAATGGCATGCCATGTCAGCTGAGCAATTGAACCGATTGGTCAGTCAAAATAAGAGTTGACCCACCGCTAATTGCAACAGAAACGAAACCACTTTTTTTCTCTTTAGGTTGTAGAAATTATATCGTAACAATCTAGCAAAATCTTTTGAGTGGGACATGTTAAATTCAAGATGGAGACCAACATGGCCGCCAATCGAGTATCACAAAGCGTATGTCACAATAACGGTCCATTTTAGAACACATAAATGTGTTACAAACAGATAGAAATATGCCACCAATCTACCAGAGAAAAATGTCATTATCACAATATTCCCACTCTATGACGGCATAGTCCAATATGGCCACCGGTCTAAATAATAGGTGATGCAAAAACTCGATGTTTGAAATGATTTCTGCATTCATTTAACTTTTAATTTTCTTCCAGGTCATCATTTAACATGTTTTGACAAATGCCCCCGCACCCAGAACAAGCAGATGAACAATCAAGTCCATGCCGACGATATTCGCATCGCATAGTACCACAGCCCGATCTGCAGGTGCATCTCACACGTTCAAGCATGAACTGTGGGGCAGGATCCAAGTCAGACTGGACTGGTATAATTTTACCTTCTGACATCTCCCAGCCCATTCTTCAGCATTCAAGACATTCCCATCCCAGTGCTGGATCTGATGGAACACACGGAGGCTGTGGTACTTCATCGCCGCAGATGTTGGTCGTAACATGTGTGGGTGGAGTGCCTTTTTACTGATTGTTACAAGCTCCTGGAATCGTTGATACCTTATCCTGTTAAGATTGTCATTTTCTGTTCCTTTATACAGAATAACCATGACCTTCTCACCAGCAAATATGAGATCTTTCTTCGATGATGCTGCACTTTCAAATACTTTGGCCTGGCCACGGAATACCTTTTATTCACGAGTTTCAGTCCGACGGATTTTCCTATACCGAATATTCTCGACGTTGTATCGCATCCGAGAAAAGCGTGTACAAAAAGAATATTCTCGTAAATGCTCTTTCTTAGTGTACGCCTGATGGAATTCACACTTATACATTTTGGAGGCGCTCCTTTCTTTGGTTCAGGATGGAAGTAAATAGCTTCCTAGTTATGGAATGTATGAGGAGAATAAGCAGATCAGTGTCATCCTTGACCAGTACTGCTTAATAGATCTTTGAAACAGTAAGCGCAGCGTGCACGATTAATACATCGGCATCTCCTTTGGCATGCGCTACCTCACAATTACACTGAGCTAACGTTTCACCCAGTAATGCAAGGAATCGTTGTTTATTTTCACTATTGGAGAGAAATTATTTCTTGTTCAACTGCTGGATGGACTGAAAATGTCTTCGCTATCCTCACACCATGCCCCGTGGCTATGGGTATTGTCTTTTGTTGACGGACATGTCTCGTAGCCATCGAAAACAACCACTGATTGACCATAGTGTGTTGCCACATAATAGCTATGGACTTGCAATATTTTGCCATACGTGCTACCCACTTGCCATGGAATACGGCGGAGAAGAGCGTCCCCCCCACCCGCATCAAGTATATATTTGAACGTATGACTTTGTGGCGGTTGTGGTGTTACTGCAGACCAGATCGCGTTTGCTGGTTGTGGTGTTATGACTTCTAAGAGACTGCCCTTTCCTTCGAACAATGCTGAAGGTAACTACAGAGTTCATAGGTCAGATAATTTGCCAGATCGTTTGTCTGAGATCATGTGATCATTAACCTTTGAAACAGAAGTAAGGGATCTATCTGGACCAATCTTGCCAGCAGTCTTGGATTCAAATGTTATAGCCTGTTTCTTTCTCCTGAAGGAATGCGTGAGAACGGGTTGCCCATCCATTTCATTAATACTGGCATTTCCGATATGCTTTGCGTTATGTACGTTCACGTGTGCTCCGACAGCAATGCCATTAACTATGTTCCGAAGTGATGGATTTGTGCCAAAAGGTGGCCGCCATTCAATGAAGGACATAAGCTTTTTAGAATCGACAGTGCCCCTTGTCTGCCTAGCTGGCGATACATCTTTATGTTGCTCACTTGTGTCCTATGTGACTGATGTGAGCTGCTCCATGGAAACACTAACTTCCGTATACGCGGGTCTTGACAAACTTCAAACTATGAGCTGTGTTTCAGCCATGCCCCTACCACTGGTGAGGTCACTACTCGTCTTAAGACTCTTCATTAGAACCCGTTCAATCACAAACAAGGTCTAGCGATAATCCAGCCCAAAAAATGGGCTGACCTTCGAGCAGCATGTATTCCCTGGGAGAATTGCACGTGGACCTGGGGGGGGGGGTGTTTCATGTAACCTCATTTTCTGGAGGTAGAGGCACACTGATTTTGTGTACAGAGTGTGACCGGATGCTGCCAGGTATGGCAACATGACTTGCATAGTTTCAAGATGAAGGAACCAATCACCCGTTCGTTCAGATCTGATAAAGTCATGCACAATGGTGATCATATCCATATAATTTACCCATAGCGTGGCAGCGCAATATTCTGACGACATAGTTGCATCTCTGTTTGAAGTTTCCTGTGAAAAGACCGCAACTGATGACTCTATTTCGTGGAGAGTAATTTTGCCTAACATGAGGTCATCGTACATCGCCGCTATTGCATCAAGTTCCTCTGTGACAGTGTTACTTCCGCTGTCAATGTCTGTTTCCTCTGCCACATTATCTTGAGATTGCAGAGGCAACTTTGTTTGAAAGATTTTACACAGTAAACGTGTGTGAATGACAGCAGCAATAAGGAAGTAGCCACGGAGAGCTCTTGCCACCGCTTTACCACTCCGTATGTGGCAAACTGTGTTTCCAGCAAAAACGGCTCCAGAAGGGCTTGGAGGCTTATCCCTGCCATCAAGGGAGCATGACTTTCCTCCACAACGGCTGGTCAAATGTGATAAGGGGTGTTACTTCATGATGCCTGCCATGTTCCGATATCAAATTCAGAGTGGAGTTGACACAAGTAATGTCACTTGGATTCATATGGATCACTGGGAGGAATATCATAGAAGCTTGTCCCGAGTGTGTTGGATATTGATTGCATATAACCGGAACATGCTGGCCTAGGAGAGCGAAGTGGCAAAGACGTTTTCCAAAGAAGGTCCACTAAAAATGTGTCATTGGTTTCTGCTAATGGCAGCATGCTTTCATATTTAAGACTTTCCAGTCCCTCACCACTAGCTATGAACGGCTGTATACTAATGCGTACAACAAACGTACCACAGCCATCGAGTGTTCTACTATCATGGTCAACATTTTCCGCCGCGTATTGCATGAATAATCTTGGAAATGGACATGAAATTTCTGATTCCTTGTTCATTGTCGCGATTCGTTCAAACCTCTGCACTTCAGAATATGAACTACAAAACCCAAGTTTGTTCAATCTTTCGATGAGAAATCTGGATGCGAAATGAGAATGCATCTGACCAGCCAGACCTAACTACAATGGAGCTATGATCTGGGATATGTAGCCTGCACGATAGCCGGTCCTACGGAACATACCTTCGAGACTGTGTCCGTTCCATCAAACAAAGCATTCAGCAATTGTTGCAATGAATGTGGTAGAAAGGCTCTTGCTTCATCGACGGTAGACATGGAAAGGCTAGAGGGGTAAACGTCTTTAGATTGAAGGACTGACTTAATGTCACTCTTGATGAGGTGGCCAGCCGCTTCTATTGATCTAAACCTTTCGGCTTAAAGATCATTTTCTTTGGGCTGTCTGTAAAATTCATTTAGAATGGCTGAAGCTGTACATGTGAAGGACACGACATTTTGGGAACCATTTATCTCTTTGCTGATTATGTTATCAACAAAATGCCCGAGAAGTGTGTCTTTCATGTGTGTTGAACCTTTTGGTTCCAAATCCGAATCTTGTAAAGCATCTGCCATATTTTGAATACTTCCTGCGATTTTGTCTGCTGTTCGTCATTCGCCTCGAGGTTTTCTGCAACCTTTATGAAAGCCTCGGCTCTAACAGTATCTTCCACTCTTCCTAATTTTATTTTTGTTGACAAACCATCACATTCTTTCTTGCATGAATGTGACACATTTCTACCAGTTCTAAAGTGTACATTGCAGGTGTGACAGTAAACAGCGCCAGCTGCGTGAAGGTCCTGTGCGAATGCTACCCTTCCCTTGACCTTATCTGACCATTCGTCCTGCCGTGTATCACAAGCTCTCAGTAATGTCGTATCACATTCGATTGCCCGTACTGGAATGCGCTCATGCAGTTTTTTCTTTCGATCATAATTATCAGTATTTTCACATAGCGAGCAATGGTCATGATATGAGAATATGGGTTCCTCTGAGCGGAGAGTGCGAGTTGAGTCAGCTGAATGGTCATAACCCTCTGATGCATGCTTTCGTTTTTTAATTAAATTTTCTATGGCTATAGGGTTGCAAAATACGTTTCGACATTTAATATGAACCACATCTCCAGGTTTCAAAACTATCCCTGACTCACGTTCAATACTTGCTTTAGCAATACCATCACACCCTTTGGCAGTTAAAGTAACTGTTGGGCCACCTGATAACGCCTTCTCGCAGAATACACAACTCGCCATATAAATGATATGAATATCAAGAGACTAGAATCAACATTTTACCAATCCATTTAATCAGTTTTATTGGGCCGAGGGTGAATAACTGATTAAAATATCAAAATATTTAATCAGTTTTATTGGATCAAATGTGAATAATTAATTTGATTTGAGTAAAGTATAGTCTAGCAATGAAGAAAATCGCGAAGTTGTAATATGTTAAAAGCTTGGTTCATTAAATCGAGGAAAACTGCTTTTCAGTTTACATTGATTTTTCATTTTTAAAATTAACCTGGGCCGTATGTCACAATAAATATAATATATTGCAAGGCGTTATTTAATTGTTTCACCGTGCTTAATTTACAGATGGGCGTAATGTTATCATCGTTATAAACATGGCGAGTGCCGTAAGGGCCACGACGTCGTGAATTTGCAAGTTTTCTTTGATTAATCAGTTCTGGTCTCCAAACCCCATGCTCACTCCGTTAACGTTGACATTAGGCATATCTACTTCATTTTTCTGGGTTAACCATCTGTAATAAACACATGAGTGTATACATTAATTACATTTGATGTATATTCATATCCTTTGCATATATAAGTAGTTGTCGCGGTGTGCTGTAGCGATATTGTCATATCTGCGTTTTCACGTTGGGCCAGGCTTTAACTGTAAAAAAAGAATAGATCCACTCACAAGATTTTAATAGATTTTTTAATAGGTCACCAGGAAGTACCTACCGAACACATTCTACGTTTTTTCATTTCTGATGCAATTAGTGGTAGGTTTTGTCAAATGTTAGCTATTTTGACTGGACTACAAGTATTATACTGGTCTCCAAGGGCGAGGATACACATTTGTGAATCTGTCGGTTTAGGTTATAATTATATTAATCGCATGTTAACCGTTTGAAACATAGCGTACATACCCTTAGAGCTGCTGATACCTAAGCTTCCATACTATGAAGCATTCTAATATATAATGGATACCACCGCCTCACACATCGCAGGTATCAGTGCAGACGCATTCCTCACATGTGTTTCTACTTCGTAGACGGTGTCCGAACTATTTTACAAATCTGGAAAATCCTGAACTCTAAGCACTTATAAAAAGTGAGAGCAACTCTAAGACTAGAGTCTGCATGCAATCGCAGAATGATCTTGACTTGCATGCAGGCTCTGTGTGGTCTTTTTCGCATACTGACTATAAGGTGAATCCTGTCTACAGAACACAATTCAACATGGATACGGAAGATGTTGGTTTCACAAACGGGTAGTTGGAAGAGTGAGCAGGTTAACAGAAGCATGAGTTTGCGACCATAAACTCCCATTCCTTGGGATACTGTTTTCCGCTAGGTGCATGTGGCAGTTTTATAGGGTTCGGGATTCCTTAGCAAAATTAGACCAATCTATTTTTAAATCAAAAGATAGGAATATCACTAATATTAAATATAACAGAGCGATCTATGTCTCGCCAAATTCTAGCAATGTTTCGCCCATTTCTAGCATTACCTCATACATTTCTAGCAATAACGCGCCCATTTCTAGGAATACCTCACCCATTTATAACAATGCCTCGCCATTTCTAACAATGTTTTTCGCACACTTCTACCTAATCTTAGAAATTTGAACCGATTTTAACGCTTTGGACCCTGACTTCTCAGAATAACAATTCAAGTTAAGGATGCAGCTGGAACCAAGAGCGCCCAGCCAATTTATTTTCACAATATTCAACAGACTGGCTATAACATTCTACATTCAAGAATGAGATCCACTCGGATACTTGCGTGACGATACTTTAACATATTTTTCACAGATCTTCGTCATACGATTCTGATTATGACAGATAGCTAGCACGTACCGCATTTTGATAATGATGTCAGATATTTGAGTGACAGTTAGGACCCCCCCCCCCCTTCCCCTCCAACTCCTCACCCCCATCCCCACCCCTGCAGCTATGTAATAGATTGGAGTATAACTCCAACCACCTGTCTATTAACTAAAGTGCATGTATCTATTACGATGAATTGACGTATTATTAAAAACTATGTCGTTTACAGAGAAATAATGCAGAACGACCAGTAGTGGCATGAATAACACAATCCGATCTGGTACTTGCATATATGACGTCATACTCAATTATATCATATGTAGGTTGACCTCACAATCATAACTGACGGAGAATACTCCGTCATGCTGCTGAAATAGTCCACCAAGTGTACGAAGTGCATGTCTTTGATGGGTTTACTATTTAATAAACAGTTTGTTGAATATGTTGAAACTAATTTGACTGGCCGCTGTTGCTGCAAGTTTCAAAATAGTGAACAGCTTACCTGTATATTTCCGTGTTAATAGAGTTCATGGTTCGATCGATCTCCACATGGAAAAGGCGTGGGAGGAGCTTAGATAGAGGTGGGTGGAGCATGGCTAAAACTGGATTGTGACATAGGCATCGACAGCCATCTGGAAAGCAACTAGAGTGAATAAATGAGAAATATTGAATAAGGACAGACTAAAGTCTTGTGCGCATTTAATAGACGGGCATCATTGCGTCATAGGCAGGAATTGCCATCAGCAATGCAATTACAGAGCATTAGTACGACACAGTCAAGATCCATAATAATTATGGTAAATAATCACATAAATAAAGAATCCTGAAATCCATGACTTTCTACAGGGTTCCTTGACACGTCTGCATGGTGTTAACGTGAGAAACCCAATTGAGTTGTGGTCGTAGGGTTGGTATCTTGAGGGACTTATGGTATTTGTTTAGTTGGATGGTATCATGGATTCTATTGAAATGAGAATCACTAGACGATGCATCTTGGGTGCCCTTAACATTATTAGTATGAGAGGTTCAGATTTAGCTTGATATGATATTCAACAAACGCAATATGTATATTATGCATATTTGCCTTGTTTGTCCAATGAATGTTATTGAACTTGGCTATCAAAGCTATGGAAATACTAGAAATTATATGTCCAGATAGAATGTTGAGTGCTACTGAATAAGAATAGACTAGCCCTGCATGCAGTGCTTGCTCGCCATCACTAACCAAGTATTTCAACATGTTTCCACTCTGGTTAGATTCACAAGACCTGCCACTGACTTATGTATGTATCATAGAGAAGCATTGTAATACCTCACAAGAGAATATAGCATACTTTGCCATCCGAATCCTGAAATATGTATTCCATTTAACCCCTGGATTCCTAGCAAATGGAGCGTTAAAACATGTTACGATTGAATCATTATTATGCTAAATAGTTTGAAACCAACACGACTTGGAGCAAGAATTCCCGCTTATGGCAGCAACAGGTTTGTGTTAACTTAGTTTAATAAATTCCAGTACTTGACTTGTATTATGACTGCGATGGCTAGCTATGTCCCGCCCATTTCTAGGTAAGTTACGCCCATTTCTGTCTAAGTCACGTCCATTTCTAGCTAAGTCACGCCAATTTCTAGCTAAGGCACGCATATATGTAGGTGTGTCACGCCCATTTCTAGCTTAGATTCAGCCAATTTGTAACGTGCTGGAATAGATTTAATACATTGAGACCTGGATACCCAGACTCCCAATTCACCTTTCCAGAGTGTCCATCCATCATCTGACCTCGTATGACGTCATAATCAGTCCAGTGCGTGTATGATGACGTCACAATCATTATGTCACAATGGGTTCCATATAGACCGTCACCAAATCTCAAATACTCCGACACGTTGTATTTATTGCATGTCTTTGTAATTCTTTGCTATTTAATAAACATGCCATAGGCAGCAACAGCACCCAGTCAAATTAGTTACAAAATGTTCAACAGCTTCCCTGTATAGTTTTCAGGAAATTGATAGGTGTGGTATTCGGGGATCGATCAATCCCAACCCGGCGAGGTGTGGGTGGAGCTTAGCTAGTGATGGGCGGGGCATAGCTACAATGGAAAGGTTCATTTCAAGCCACTTCTACAGGTTTCTACTTGTTTAATATCGTGAAACTAATTTGAGTGAGGATGTTGTTGCCTATGACAGCAACGGCTCCCAGGCAAATTACTTACAAAATAGTCGACCGAATGTTTATCAAATTTTAAATCCATTAGAGACATAAAATTCGTGCACTTGGTGTACCGTTCAATTCTGTCACGTGAGCTAAAGTGCTGTACGATGTGGGCATTTTAGCAGTGTGACTTGCAAGACCATCTGAAGGTGTTCTTAAATTATTCGAGGGCTGTTACCAGATAGACGGTTACTTAAATATAATTTCAATTTATGAAGACAAAGAAGTATAAAATGTGCAAATGGTATGGCCACGCCCAGCCCGAAAAGAAGTCCAACGGCTAAGCCAGGGTTGTCTTGGTAATTTAGAATACCGTATATATAGGGCTTTCCCGAGGAACTTAAGCCCCCGGCAAAGTAGTAAATCGCTGTAAAGATGGCATACATCATGCCGTATACGAGTGGATGATATGCGTGAAATAGGCGTATTGGTGAAGCCGTCATGCACAGGTCCAGGAGTACCACCACTGAATTCACAGCATGTGGACCCAGCAGGTCGAGGGACATAGGGCCTCCTGTAAAATAGCAAAGATACATGCTAATGTAATCATCAATGCGAACCAGATGAAAGAAATCTTTACGAAGCAAGAAACAATATGCGGGGGTCAAGTCTTGGCGTGTGCGTTAGCACGTGACTGGCTTCTATTGCTGTCTAGGGTTCCTTTCAAAATATTCAATAGAACGTTTCTTATATTGTCAAATCATCAGAGACATGCAATGGGCATTTCCAGTTTATGCATCCATTGTGTGATGTTATAATCAACTACGTGACATGTAGGATGACGTCATAATCAATGATGTCACGAATGGTATAGATAAGTACATCATGAACCCATAATTGGAGACGGTCTAAGCGTCATTGTACGGATTGGATGGCCATAATAATAATTGTGTTAAATACTTTGAAACTAATTTGACTGGGCACTGTTGCAAAATATTCCACAGCATACCTGTAAAGTTTTCTGGAAATTGATCGTCAAGGCGTTCGGGGATCTATCGATCCCAACGCGGGCGTAGCGTAGAGCGTAACCAGGGATGCGTGGAGAATAGGTAACACTGTAAAGGTCCATTCCTACAACTGTGCGTTACACAGTTCTTCTGCTTGCGATGCCAACTAACATGTGAGGAGTTTGCTTATTACACCAGATGTTTGTGTGCCACGTCGGATCTCTCTATTGTATGTATTACGCCAATATCAGTGACTGCACACTATTAGGCCTGTGAATAGTATGTATTTGCTGCTCGTGTATACAACTTCGCGATATATCGTATCACACATACATACAGTAGGCTATCTACATTAATGTGAATGACATAGGCGTTTCAGTAACTTAGTCAAATGCATAAACGTTCAAAATAATACTCTACTTTAACACCGAAGAGTGTTTATGGAAATTTACCACTTGAATCACTGGCTCGGTTATTTAAAAAAAAAATATTTTCTTGACCTTCAAATATATTCCTCAAGACGGTTGCAGAGACTGGTTTTTGGCGACTCCCCCATTGCGAGGGTTAAACCGGTCAGTCAACATGTGCCTAGTGAAACAATGCGTTCATTGGTTGGTCGTAAACCCTGTCCAATGTGGCCACGCTACGCGGTGTTTAGCCAGAAAACCTATCAATAAGATGGTCGTATGTATGCTTACTCTATTCTGCGGCTGTAGTAGTAGAAACATCCTACAGCCGCAATCAGTCCTTCTTCGCTTTTGCCCACTGTGTCTTGTCGTCAGGCACACTCCTTAGCTTCCTCAGGTCCATTCTTGCCTTGAGTGTACCTAATCCGGCTTTCTTGAGGTCACCTCGTAGCACGCTTAGCAGATTTATGCAATGGCGTCCTCTGCTGGCTCTGTATTTGCTGGCTCCGAGTAGGGCGAATTCCAAGGCTCTCTGTGCTGGTGTGTCTTCTGGAATCCGTAGCACATGGCCAAACATGGACCATCTTTGCTGGGCGACTTTTACAGACAGCGACGGCGTATTACACATCTTGTATAGTGCACCATTGCAGATTATACTCTTTGGCCATCGGTGTCCAGTGATGGTGCGTAGGTGTTTGCGGTGGCAGGCGTCAAATTTGTCTAGAGCTGCCTTTGGAGCTGCCCAGCCGTTACAGTTATACATCATCAAGGATACGCAGGTTGTATTGTATAAACGTAGTCTTTTTACCAAGGGCATTTTTTATCTACGAATCCATAGCTTCCAGAAGGACTGGAAAGCTATGTTCTCCATGATGCAGCGTGCAGCAATGTCAGCAGTACTGCAAAGCAGTGAGCCCAGGATTGTACTTTTCCTCCATGGTTCACCGCCACGAAGTGGGTCGTCATTTTCTTTAGTTTCATGCTTTGTAGATAGGTATATGTGGGTGAACTCTGTTTTGGATTCATGATTTGGATGGTCGTATATGATACGTTTTACAACCGAGCAGCAGATGTTTTCATTGTGCACTATTCCTGAGTTATGGATGTGTGCGTGTGCGCGGGTGTGCGTGTGTACGCGCGCGCGTGTGTGCCTGCGTGCGCGTATACCTGCATGTGTCGGTGTGTGCGTGTGTGTTAGTCTATGTGCACATTACCTTTATACAAAATCGTCCACATTACCACAGAAACAATGATTGATGTAGCACTTGCTGTGTTGTTAAGAACCCATGTTGTTTTTAGATACCATGGCATAATGTCAGGTTCAAGTAATGTATCCGATAATTCTTGTAGCTCAACCTGCCAAACTAGAAAACGAGACACGATATGTGTGTGACAGACCCAACGCTTAGTGAACGTCTTTAAATCAAGAATTCACAATTTTGCCAATGCTGCCGTAAGTAGCATATCATTTAGAAGTACATGATAATGGATAATGAATTCGTATATCGCTTAATTAGGATACCTAGATTGGATTACTAAATGTGTAAGCCTTCTGATCCTTTGGGGTGGTGGATGTGGTGGATGGGTGTGTGGTGGTGCGTGTGCGTGTGTGCGGCGGGTGGAGTAGGCCTGGGGTCGGATCGGGTGGTGGTGTAGGGGGTGTGCAGAGCGTGGGTTGGAGGCGTGGCGGGGAGGGCGGGGCGAGGATGGTTGGCTAAGACTGGCATTGCTCAAACAAAAATGAGAATGTTGGATGTGTTCATATATAGACATGATATTGTACAGAAGTGCTTGGAACAATTTAATGAAAATTAGTGTGTCACATTTTGATAGGCAGAGGCGATGATAGAATGATTTAAATATTTAAAAGTTTGCCTTGTTTTTTTCGAGAAAGTAATCTCATCATCTACACAATCTGTCAAGGTCGGAAATCTTCACTTAAACATCATCTCATAGAAAACTGCTTGGAATGATGTCATGACACATGTCACGTGCCATCTTTGTTTTAACTGGTGACGGTAGAGTCATATCTTAAATTTATTGACCACGTTTTGTCATGAGAACTCTACCGAAATATTTTGGCTAAACATATGGTATTTTCCAATAAACATCAGATAGTACAGAATTGTTGTAAATTAATTATACCCTGTGTACCCTGAATTCCCAGAATCTCAAACTCAAGGTACTATACAGGTAAGTTGTTGGCCATTTTGAAACTAATTGGACTGGATCTCTGTTGCGGCCATGGGCAGCAAAAGCTTCCAGTCGAATTAGCTTCAAAATATGCATAATTGCATTGTAGATGAGTTTTCGTGTTTGGCCTTTCGAGGTCTAAACATTGAGAAAACTGGGTAGACCTATGCAGCTTCTTTATAAAGCTAGATGTAGCATTTGAATATTATATCGCTTGTATATACAATCACTGGCGTATTCTACTGAACACCGTGCCATGTATACTTTCTTGAAATAATAAAAAGAACCGTGGCAGGTGGCTCTTTTATGATAGGCGATTCGCCCTTTACCGGCTTATATACCTTTTTGATCACTATCTATCAGGCGAAAATTGCTGTTTTACTACAAAAACTAAGAATCGAATGTTATATTTCTTTTAATCATGGAGAAGGATTTGCGTACCATCATTTAGTCTCTCATCTACTGTGGTCACATCATTATGCATCGGAAACATGCCCCCACCCCAACACCCCAACACCACCCTCCACGCACCCTTCCCTGACCACACCCGCCCCATCGCCACATCCACTCACTAAACCCGCACCCATACACACACACGCGTGCGCACGATTGCAACTTCGACGTCATTTAACTAAACTAAGCACTCACCCTCCAGAACATCTCACACCACTGGTTACTCATTACCACATGCCCGACCTCGCGGTTATCAGGCAATCTAGGTCACTTCATACATTATAGTCTACAAAATATAGACAGAAAGTTTAATATAGTTTTGATGGTCATTGATCGGTACTATTACTCCTGGATGAGTCCGAATCCGGACAAAAATGGTCTTGAGGAATATCCATTTGCCGGCTAGGAGACGACAATATTTGATAATGTACCATTGTAATGGCTGGCTCGATAACCGAGCCAGCCATTCCAGTCTAAAACATAGCCTTCTTTTGGCCTGCAACTGGACAGTCAATAAGTAAATAATTTGATTTTCTTATCGTATTTCGGTCGTTATATGGTTAGACGAATCTTTCTGTATTAACACTTTGAACAAAAATGATCAAATTCGGAAATATATTTAGAATGTAGTATATACTATGCAGTCTATGCTAAGTAGTTTGAGTCTAAGTTGTCAGGCAACTGGGACTACCGATCTCAGCAAAAGGGTTCGCTCACATTACTTTCAAATTATTAAATAGTTTGCTTAGATTACGTTGTAATGGAACAATCTAGTTTTAGGTATGCCACGCCCATCCCTATTTAACCTCCACCCCCTCTTCGCCCGCGTATTCGATAGATCCCCGCACTCTCCGAATCTCAATTTCCAGAAAACTACACGGGTAAGCTGTTGACTATTTTGAAGCTAATCTGACTGGGCGCAGTTGCTGCCTATGCTCCCCCCCACCCCTCCCCCAGCCACCCCGCCCTGTGGACACTGCCTATGGCAGCAGCAGCTGTCAGACCATACGTTTCAAAATACTGAACAGAATTGGTATTACATTGTAAAGACAGACACTTCGTACAACAACGCTTAGTCTGGCATCAATTTAAGGTGCATATTCAAACCAGAATGCTTGAAAACTAAGTTGTTCAAATTGCATTCTTTTATAGGCTTAAATTGCGCGTCTATATGTAATGAAACGAAAGAAATCTTAACATATATGATGATTTCATTCCATAAAAATTATTATAATTCTTTAAGTTACTAAATTGAAATAGAGGCGCATGCCTCTATTTCAATTTCGCAACTTAAAAAATTATATTAATTTATATGGAATGAAATCATCATATATGTTCAGATTTATTTCGTTTCATCACATATAGGCTCCCAGTTCAATAGTATATAATTTAAACACCTTTATTTTCAGTGATTTTGCTGTGAATATGCACATTTAAGCGGTCGTGGTATGCCATGTAGGTGGGGCTTAGAATACACCTTCCGTATCCTCTGCGTGTCGTAAGAGGCGACTAAAGGAGGTAAGGGTTAGGTAACGCTGACAGAAACCTTGAGTGCTGAAGACGGAGGTTCCAGGCCACACGGCGCACTCTAATAAACCATGGATCCACGCACTTAACGCATATGATCATGTCGATAGTCACTTACAGGACTGGCGGTATGATCAGCGAATGAAAAGAAGAAGAAGAAGAAGCGGTCGAGGGGAACCAATTGATTATGACCTCAGCCTACATGTGACATAGTTGATGATGCCGTCATTTGATTAACAGGGAAATTTAATTCATCAATCGGGCGTGTAGAGCTTCAGTGTTCAATCGGTAAAATAATCACATTTTCATGTTCCCAGATGTAATTTAATGTTGTAAATATCTTGCATAATGCGACCATAAGTTAATAGATGTGTCCAATCTGTCGCTCAAGTATCTGAGGGCATAATCAAAACTTGTGATTTGTTACCAGATTAAAAAACAATTTTAATCAATGTAAAGCACCCTCGGTTGACTATTTTCAAACTAATATAACTGGAAGTTGGCGTTGTCATATTCAAGCACAACTTTCATGCAAATTAGTGAAGGATGGCAGCAGACTTCCCGCATAGGTACTTTGATTTTAAAATTCTGGGAATCTAAGTTTTAAACCGTTGAATTGATTGTAACACGCCTAGAATGAGGGTGGAGCTAGCTAGATATGGGCGTGGTATAGTTAGAAATGTGGGAGGCATAGTTAAAAATAGACCCCTCTATTGTATCTGGTTCATATTCACCTCTATTTCTCTGCTTGACATGGTAGTAGGTGGCGGCCACGGCTCGGAGTGTGTAGGTCACTGTCAATAAGGTGAACGTCTGGTTGGTAAAGTAGATCAGCCATTTATCTTTAGTATGCGAATTAATGAATGTATACAGATCTATAGATAGCAGTAACATCGTCGCCAGCCATCTGTAGACCAGGTAGATCAATACTGGTAACTTCCACTGCGGAGACAGAATGAAAGAATTGACTCTTCCGGTTTTAGCTATGCCCCGCCGATCACTAGCCAAGCTCCACCAATACCTCACTCGTGTTGAGATCGATCACTGAACTCCCTGACTATCAATTTCCAGAAAAACGTACATGTAAGCTGTTAAATATTTTGAAACCAATTTGACTGGGCGCTGTTGTACAGCAACATTGTCCAGTCAAATTAGTTTCAAAATATTCAACAGATAGTTTACTGAATGGTATAGACATACAATTCGTACAACGTTTCGGACTAAGCATTAAAGACGGACTATGTCGAATCATTCGTGATTATGACGTCATCCTACACGTCATGTACTTGATTATGACGTTATATGATGGATGGATAAATTGGAAGTGTCTATTATTGTGTTGCAGTGTTTGGTTTGGGAATGGATTGTTTTAACCAACGATGATTTTTTCAACTTGTTCGATTTTAACACATGTATTTAATCGCACATGGCATAGCTTTTTGTCCATGAATTGTGTTTAGTTGCGAATCACACTATTTTTTAATCTGTCTGTCTGCTTATCCAACCGCGCGCCCACCAATCCTTACACGTTTACCCGCCTGCCCACCTGCCTGTCCACCTGGCTGTCCATCCGGGTGGATGGATGGATGGATGGATGCATGGATTGGTTGGTGAGTGGGTTGGTAGGTGGGTGGGTGTGTAGGTGGGTGGGTGTGTAGGGTGGTGGGTGGTGGGTGTTTCGATGGGCGGGTGTGTGGGTGGATGGATGGGTGAGTGTGTTGGGTGGGTGAGTGGTTGGATGCATAAATGGTTGGATGGATGGTGGTTGGTGGTTGGATTGATTAATATATCCTAATAAAGTTAGCCTGGGAGACTGTAGCCGTGTCTGAGTCCTTCTTTTAGTATCCGTGTCCGGGTTCTGGTCCATCTTTTAAGATATGAGCCAGTGTCCACGGCCGGCTCTGTCCGGATCCGTATTTTAATACGATATTTGTGTTTAGTTCCAGGTTCCGTTTCCTGTCAGGCTGTAGGACCCACTTCGCTCATGCGCCTAATGTGCGGTGTTTACTAGGATAATAATGGGCGTAAATTTGACATTCAAATTCGAACACAACACTGGATAAATATTCAGCCTGGGGACCTTGAAGCTGCCATCGCAGGCCTATCGGAGACTGCGATGCAACATATAAAATAATTCGTGACAAATACGGCAATGTAGTAAACCGAGACATCCCTGTAAGAGATCCAACAACAAGAGGGCACCGCCTGGAAGGCTTCAAGAAAAGAGCCAAGATTAGACAGCGGCAAAACAGCGATGCAATTAGAGTAGCCGAACCATGGAACAGCCTGTCAGAGGATGTGATAAATGCACCAACAAACACCCTTCGTGAAACGGCTAGAGAAGCAATTTCAACACCAAAATATTATCTATGACTGTGAGGCTCAGAATCGATACTTTGAGGAGCACGATGTAAATAACTGTAGATATGGGTGAATCGTGCGACGATCTGGCTATAAAGGAGAATTATACGTCCAGAAACAACTTATGGTTATACATTTGCTATATAATAAAATGCCATACCTGTGACGTAACAAAATCTCGTGGTCTGGCGTGACCAAGCAGAAAGTTAGCCCACCGGAATTCAGACTTCAACCACATACAGTTACACGTCCCCATCTTTGATGCAGACCCCTTGATGTATATTATAATTGTAATGTATCAATACATTAACTAATCAATGGCCTTTTTCTGAAACACAATTAGACCTATGCAGATGCCGAACAACACACGTCATACAGGGCATCTAAAAAATAAGTTAACCTGTTGCCAAAAACAAAAACCGAAGCATATCGGTGAGTAAAAATTGTTATGATGCATATTTTCAACATAAGGCAGCACTCTCCTCTAATTCTATTATGTTCACAATATTCAACAGTGCGTCTTTTTTTAATTTTTGAAATATGTAAGGTTATTTCTGAGATGCACTGTACATTCGAACCTGTCTATAGCGGGCACCTGCTTTATGTGGCCACAAGATAGCGACTCTTTTAAGAAGGCGATTGATTGGCTGTCAACCCGTCTTCAAAAACCGCAATATAGAGTCTCGAAACGTGATTGTATATGGCACATGAGCAATATTAAACAACGATGTGTATCTAATGACTAATATGTAAGGGCGCATATCACTGTCAGTATTGAAAACAGATGTATCTGTACAGGCAAACAATGATGGCCCAATTCCCTAATAAACTTTGACCGGAATATATCCTGTACATTCTATCTACGGTCAAGTTTGATTACACGAAACTGAATAAGCTTGAACCATAGATATCGTATGCACGTACCCTCACTATGGGGATAGTTGTCACGACCGACGATGACGTGAGTTTAGTAAACATATTACGCAGTCGAAGAAAGTTTCGGATTAATATAGCCAATACAATTTTATTTCTGATAAAAATGTAAACTTGCGTCTGTTAAATTTCTTCAAATAACCAGAAGATAATGTAATAATTTATGAAGGCTATGTATACAGCTGCACGTCTGCGTTAGTCAGTGAGTTAATACCCGCTCATGCGCAATTGCGTTTTCGGTATTCGCAACAACTAGCCCCATAGTGAGGGTACGCGCATATAACCACTATATACGATATCTATGCAGTCTGTATGTGTTTGAGTATGTATGACGCATGCTGTCAGTAGATTACATGACACATAGGCATACACCAATCGACAGATACGCCACGGTATTAATTGAATGACTATTTTTTCGAAATGACCTAGACTCATTGATAACGGATAACAAATAGCAGCATAATCGTACGGCTTAGAACTAACTTAGATTGTTTACTAAGGCAGCAATGGCGTCCAATCCAATTATGTTCAATATTCGCCAGAACATGGCTTTGTTTTGCAAACACGAATGATTTATTTATTAGCTGTACTGTAGCTATATACGCAGTGTGACTTGCTGGAGAGGCTTATGTGTAACCACGCAATGACGGTTCGATATGGCTTGTGGACAAAAGCTACGCGTCGCCAATGGAGGGATACGACATGTTATTATTGAAGTTGATGATGCCATAATCACAATGTGTCCTTTGTTAGCCGATGTTACGATCATATGACGCATGCTCGTTACGAATGTAGCAAACGTCTGAATGTAAGGGGCGGAAATTTATGTCTTAATTTATGAATCTACAATAATATTGGATACACATGGTCTGCCATTATGCCATAGTAGCTTCCAGTCAGATATGGCCGCAGAACAACTTGAGAATGGGAATCTCTTCAGGAAAGAAACCAACGGCAAATTTAGCAATGCACCCTATCACCGACAGGCCAAGTCAGAGATAATGGAATCACTCTGCGTGGTGGGGATGGATGGAGGATTCGCAATAGCAGCGGTTCCCTAATGGCCAGCTTTTCTGACATCCCTGTGCGTTGCGTCACGGGAAACATTGCGTTCTATTCTAGTCTTTCTCGAAACTGTGGATTCGTGAATTACGTGTCCCTCTGGCCACAAGTACGCGTGTATGACGCGAGCTGTATACTGGCGATGCTATACAACTATTGCTGAAACGCTCTGAATGCAGTTCTAGACATGAACTAACAGTATTATCTCCAACGACGGGCTAACCCCTCGTGTGTCAACAGCACTTCAAAGTGCTCAAAATACCCCCTTGTTTATCGATTAAACATTTAGATGGTCAATATCATTCGAAAAATTTTAATTTTAGACTATTTTTGTGAATTTACAACTGAATTTATTTTGGCCGGCATGACCATTAAAGGGGTAATGCTAAAGAAGATTACAGTTTTTACCTAAATAGTGTCTATCTGCAGGCCGAGAGAAGAGTACTTTTTTCAATGTACCACTAGAATGGCTGGCTCCGTTACTGAGCCAGTCATTCTAGTGGTAAATATTTAAAAAATACTCTTCTCTTTCAAATATCCATGTCTGAAGACCGCTGCAAAGTTGTTTTGGTCAGTTTGACCATTACAGGGTTACGTTAACACAGGTTTTTGTCAAGCTAATTATAATTTTTAAGATACACCTTGTAATTTATCATAATAACCTTTTAGAATGCGGTGTCTTTCAGCATAATATGATCTCAATGATGTCCACCTTTTTGTGTAGCGGTGTACCAGCCAGCAAACACAACATGCGTAGCCCATTACTTGTGCAAGGTTTTATCTATATAATACAACACGAGAACCTTAATTCATATAGCGAAAACAAGTGAATCTCATTATCGACCCGCACGCTTTGTCTTATCCTGTGGGAGCTTTAATCGACAGCAGCTGCGGACTAGTCATTACGAGGAGCGGATCCTCCCACAATAGATATACTCGATTAAGAGCCTCTGCTCTGCGTGGTGGGGGTCTTTACTGAGCGTGTGCATTTTGGGGATCATTGTTTGTTTGGGCTTCTCTTTGACAATGTATGCAGATGAACATCAAATACAAAAACCTGCCACACCAATATATAGACTTTGCCTGAGATAAACATGATGGCCACTAAGCGACTGTGTTCTAATCAA
The DNA here is from genome assembly GCA_034401795.1 of Chaetoderma sp. LZ-2023a. Taxonomy (NCBI): domain Eukaryota; kingdom Metazoa; phylum Mollusca; class Caudofoveata; order Chaetodermatida; family Chaetodermatidae; genus Chaetoderma; species Chaetoderma sp. LZ-2023a. The sequence continues at coordinate 27,431,067 of CM067359.1, read as the reverse complement.
ACACAGGACATGTGGGGTTAGACAATACTATAATGCATATAGCTATGTGTTGAGCGATCGTTATTATAACTGAACGTATCTACATATGACGTGGCTATGGCATTAGTTAATGTAACCAGCATTACCATTACCAGTAATGTCTCTGTGATCACTCATATTCCAAGCATTGGGCCCAAGGCAGCGTCAATTGCAATTTTTCTAACAGGCGCTGCAGAAAATTTAATCATAATCGTTTATTTTATAGAAACTAAGAACTATCGATCACCAATATTTACTGTACTAACAAGGATGGCCTTTATGCATTTGATTACCTGTTTAGCTGATGTTGGTTGGACTTTGTTTTTGATACCTCTTGTTGTGTTCCCTAGATTTTCTGCCCCTTGTTTCTTTTTCTATCAGATGCTAGCATAAATGCTAGCATATCCTTGTGTTCTGTGCAGGCTTGAGATTGTATCAAATGGCATAGCCATTGCCAGCAATTAGTCATGTAACGAGAGCTTTGACGCTGAAGTACTTTATCTGTATTGCTGTTGTGTTTATAACATGGTAGTGTGCCTATTCGTGGAACACAACATACATCTATGATGGTAAAGAAGTTGACTTATGTAGATTTCATGGTGATCATGCTGTCAAATTTTGCAATTGTGTCGATTTTACCGTGAATTGCGATCCTGTTCCTCCATGCCATCAAGCGCTGCATTGTATCGTGTCCTACTGAGTCACAAGACATGCAACCACAACGTAAGAACACAGATGCCAGAGTGATTTCAATCGTCATCATCATCTTTCATATATGCATGCTCCCATACGCCGTATATAATCTTTTACATATGATGAAAATAGGCACAGTAGATGGCACATGTCTGATTCTCTAATACGCCATGTCCTTCAACAGTTTCATCAACCCATTAGTTTATCGTCTGGCTATCAAATCTATACGGGATGATATTGTGAACCGTGTTTGCTTTATTGGACATGATTCTGCTTAGACAATACGAGTACTTTTATACACATACCACAATGATATATATATATATATATATATATATATATATATATATATATATATATATATATATATATATATATATATATATATATATATATATATATATATATATATATATATATATATATATATATATATATATATATATATATATATACATATATGTGTGTGTGTGTGTGTGTGTGTGTGTGCGTGCGTGCGTGCCTGCCTGCCTGCCTGCCTGCCTGCGTGCGTGCGTGCGTGCGTGTGTGTGTTGTATAGCACTTCATATATATATTTGTTTATATATATATACGACCTGAACTGCAGACTTCGTTCTCCATAATATCCAATACTAGGTGAAAAAAGATCCAAGGCACAGACTATCCCAAATAACAACAGTAAATCTTTGAAAATGCGCTTGATTCAAAATGGTGTCACTCTGGCTTAGCTATGTTAACAAAAGTAATGTCCCATGGTAACGGGTACCCGTTGGCGGTGGTGGATACCCAGTTCTAGGAACCGGTAAGAGTTTCTGTTAAAGTCTAATCGTATTAGAGCACACCCTCCTGTTATCAATACGTAATATAATGGTGAGTATTGATTGATGGAGAAATAGTCTTCTCTTAGTCTGCAAATAGACAGTCCTCAATGAGAACTACAGAGGAAGTATTGGCTGGTTTTACCATTATAAACCACAAGCTAACGCAGGAGGGGTTGATAGAGAAGGTGTGCTTGCCTGGAAAGTAGAATGATATAAACGTATGGAAATAGGAAATAGAAAATGGGATTTGGAGAGTCTGGAGAGATTGTCAATGAGTAAGGGTGCATTGTAAAATTGTTGATAGTGAACAAAGATTAGTTTTTAATATATAAAGTTGCTATGCAACTTCTTATTATTGAATTTGAAATTGAAAAAAGTACAAGCTAAGAATATGTTGTCGTTCTAGTGAGGAATATGTATAGTCAGCCTCCAGAATAAGGTCCGCCCCAGTGTCACAATCTCTCAAAACCGGGTGCCTTAGAACACCTAATCGTAAATATATTTTACCATTAAATACATATTACATCTGGTTCCTTAGGTGTACATATTTACGAGGGAGCTGTTTTAACTGTGCACCGATATGCAATGTCCTGGAACCAATATAAATTGGCTGTGCAGGCGGGTTCCTTTGCACTGATAGCATGAACCTTTTCAGTTTATCCATCCACAATCTGACGTCATATGACGCCATGCTCAATTAAGTGACGTGTATGATGACGTCATAATTAAGTATGGCATGAATGACCCGATTTAGTCCGTTTTAACGATTGATAGTACGAGACCGTGTTAGAATTCTATGTCGTTACCATTTACTAAACATTCTTTTGAATATTTTGAAACCAATTTGCCTGGATGCTGTTGTTTCCATAGTCAGCAGCAGCACCCAGTCAACTTAATTTCAAAATATTTAACAGCTTACCTGTATAGTTTTCTAAAAATCAATAGTCAGGGACGATCGATCTAACCACGAGCTAGATGTGGGTGGGGCCTAGCTAGAGAGGGGCGGGCATAGCTAAAACTAGAATGGTCCATCGCCTGCGCAGTAGAAAGGATTTGCACATTGGCCGGCTAAATGGAGTCGTTCATTCCTGGCTATGCCCACACACCACACGCCACCCATTTCTAGCTAAGCACCACGCATTTCTATCTAAGCACGGCCCATTTGTATACTTTGAATCCTAATTTCCTAGACTCCCAATTTTAAATTCACTATACAGGGAATATAATTTGAAACTAATTTGACTGTGTGCTGCTGCCGCATACGGCAGCCAACAGCTTCCAGCCAACTTACTTTTAAAATATTCAACAGAATGTGTATGAAATAGTAAATCCGGCAAAGACATACGATAAACAATTCCACCAATTATGATTGTGACGTCACCCTACTATTTCTGCTTTAATCTGATGCTTCGTAGTAGCCTCCGGTTATTCTTAACACTCCCGGTGACAAATTGTTCAGGGAAAAGATCATTTTCTAAACTGGCTCGAACCAAGAGCAAACATCGGTCTACAATGACACAACAGCGGAACGAGGCCTTGGTCTCATTGAGCACAGAAAATGATCTTCTCCAGGAACTAACATTTGATGACCTTATTTCAACCCTTGCAAGCAATAAAGCCAGAAAGAAGATCTTCGCATAATGTGACGATCAGCTGTCTGGCTTATTCACATAGAGCCCATATGTATATCAACAACACATTGATGTGACAGGTGATGTGTTGTATAAAACCTATTGCTAGATAAATCCCAATAGATCAGCAAAATAAACAGCTTATGCTGTGGTCTTGAGAAATGGTCATTTACAGATCGAGAAAAGACTATTTTAAAAGATTGTCACTGGAATGACTGGCTCTCGAGCCAGCCATTCCAGTGGTTAATTTTCAAAAACAAATTTCTTGTTCTGCAAATGGAAGTATTCTATGAAGGGCCCAAACAATTTCATGAATATCAGATGGTGCTAACTTTAAATAACACTATAGGTTGAATAAATGAATGATGCGTTTGTTTGTAAAAAATGTGCGTAATGCCAATTAACAGAGTTGTTACAAAATGGTCAAATTGTTTCCATGCCATTTGGAATGGCGACACCCCATACACCTAGACCCTCACACATCATACTTATTTTTGGGAGAAAATAAGCGAAGGTAGAAAAAATTCCCGATCAAGCAAAGGTCAATATTTACTCCCAGATATGTAGGAGAAGTCATCTGAGAGCATCCATATTTCAAAACTTTCTTGGGGACACCCCCCGCCCACTCAAGACCCCGCCCCGGTCTGTCCAGGGCACCCAATGACCCTTAATACGGCCCTGCTGGTTCCTAATCAGTACCGATTGGTTCCCAACAGGCTGAGGTATCATTCGAAGCATTAACCTTAGCCTTACAATTCGACCGCATTGCCGGAGAACCTCAGCTATCGCATGCTGTGTAGGTAGCTGATCTCCCGTAACTTGACAACTGTTGACCCAGCCTAGCTAATGTTACTGGATGTCGCACAGCACTTTCAACCTGAACGCATATCACACAGAAACCACGAGAGTATCCAGATTTATCACAAAATTACACAGACAATTGTGCTATTCCCAACAAGCAATTTATGAATTATGCCAACACCGTGAGACCCTACCATACCACGCACGAATTTGTCCTTCTGGGAAACATCTGGCGGAGGTAGGATCCGAACAGTGACCTTTGGTTTATGGTACCTTTGGTCTATGGGCCCTTTGGTTTACTGGACCTTTGGTATATGAGTTGGCCTCGTTATCGCAGAGTCACGTGACTAGTTACAAGTGGGGCTGTATGCTATTGTTCTCGAGCATTGTTTACAACGGCGTACAGGGGCACACTAGTTCTGTGTGTGCCTGTACATTATTGTTCTATCGTAATTCTTTTGTTCTTGAACAATGGCATACAGCTGCACACCTTTAGACAGGGGCACACATTTTTTTTGTGTAACAATGGCATACCGTGGTACACTTAATTGTATCGAGTGAAATAGGTCTGTTTAGAAAATGGTGTAATGGGGGTGGGGGTGGGGGTGGCGGGTGGGGTGGGGGGGGAGGTGGGTGTGGGAGGGGGGTCAGTAAATTGAACAGATGGTGTTGTTTGTTTATGACAATGGCGTACAGAGGCCCAGTTTATTCCAATGAATGGCATGTCGTTTAGTGTGTCGTGTTCGTGTACGTTCGTGGTCTATGTACGTCCGTTGGTCATAATAATGTATTGATTAAAACTTTAATTTAAATTAAACATTTTTTTACCAGTAAACGTTCGGTATTTTAGGTTTTAAACACCCCCAACATCCCCACCCCAGTCAAACACAGATTGTAGGTTATCAGACGATTTTGAATGTCCCGTTTTGCACGTAGAGGACTACTACTCAGGTGGCCAAAATGATACTCTCCTAGGTCTAACAGATGCTAGACATTTAAATTTGTTAAATTTACATTCATCTGATTTAGATGGATACATCCATATTAAAAACCATATTATACTCGTTTGCGCTGATTATCCATTCTGTTTCGTGGCAGGAATATTTTTAGGAAGAAAATTTATTGAAAAAATGAGCAAACTAATCTCGACATATGAATGGCATAATTTGATATGTAATAAAACATATTTGATGCATATGGCTCATGAGGATCATACAGCTTGCTGTATTCCTGAATGTGAAATTAATAGTACTGATTGGTATAAATTTCAGGAACATTTTCGCAATCAATTTTCTATTCAAGTCTACTCAGAGTCAACATATGAATGCCTATTTGGTAGTGCTTTCCCGAGTTTACCATGTATCATTCTTATGCATTCAGAATGCAATAATCATATATCCTTGATCATGTCTATCGCTGCATTTCTTATGATACATAATCATTGTACGCAGTGTGATGCATGATACGCTAATAATCACACATGCGCTGCGCAGTGTCGTAGTTGTCTGCCTCCTAATTCTGATAAAGGATCTTGTACTTCTACAGATGTTTCACATAAGATAATGTGTAATGATTGCCATCATAAGTGTTATAACCATCAATATATGGCAAACCACCTCTCTAATGGGACCTATGAAATCGTGAAGGTGTGCCCACACTGTTTCAATCGCATTCATAAAGATGATGATGAACAAGTGTATGGTATTACAAAATGCCACGCATGTAAAGAGAAGTTTGTCATTACTGAAAATTATACATGTTATCAGAAAGTAATTGACGACACTATGTTACCATTATCCCAGTCATGCTCTATGTTTAAGGATGTTGACATTTGTAGTTACGAAGATTTTCAAAAATGCATTATTTGCGATACAGAAACATGTATCGCCTATCGACAGTAGCAATACTAATATTCTTGCAGAGCATAAAGTTAATCTCGTGGTAGCCAGTGTATGCTGTGATGCATGCTTCAAGCAACCACTTGTAGATGATTGCCCTACATGTCAGCGAGGCATGCATTATGGATATGTTCGCTTTCACAGGTTAGACAAAGAGGATCAGTTGATTAGCTGGCTGACATGTGTTAAGGCTACGTGTGCTGGTAAAAAATCAAGAGAAAATATGTTTTCTCTGACTAGTTGGTGATCGCACACACCACTTGTGCCTATGATTCGCTTTTACCCCTTCAATGCATTTGCAAAACCGCTAACCTACACCTTAAACCTGCAAATATTGTCATGCATGGCCGTACAGTTCTCTCATTTGACATAGGCAATATACGTTTATCGATTTAATTAACTTTTTTCCTCTTTCATTATGTACTGTCGGCGATGCTTTTAATCTTCCTGTTCATAAGGGGACATTTCCCCATCAGCTCAACACGCCTCAATATTTGGGCACGGTACCCTTTCCATAGAGGGAGATATTCCGTCCACAAAACATAAATGTGAATGAATTGATTGAATTTTATCGTTGATACAATGAACAGATATCAAGACATGAGCACTACGATGTTGATAACAATCTCATTGAATATTATAATGATGACGTACCTGTCTTACAATTAGCCATATCTAGATTTAAGACTTAATTTTCTGAATCGACCGATGGACAAAATTGATTTGTGACAGGAATAAGGTTAGTGGGGGCATGTCATGCTGCCTATCACGCTTTATGGCTTCGACCTGACAGCATAAGACTTTACCTGATTTCTCACTAAGAGAAAACATGCTTTTAGTGTGTTTGGCATAGAATGGAGGGAATGGGTCAGTCGATGCGAGGATCGCCAAATCATGCATGCACTAAATGGGGGTCAACAGAAAATATGCGGTCATTATGTAGATGGAATTGATGCAACTGAAAATACCATTTTCGAGTTTCTTGGATGTACATTTCATGGGCATGAGTCTGATTGTTGCGGTGATAAGCGTGATACGACATATACACCACATGGTGATCAGACATATGAAGAAGCATATTCTGCGCTTCAATACCGCATTTCTTTATTTGAATCACACGGATATACAGTGAGAATTATGTGGGAATGCGACTTTAAGAAACAAGTTGCTGATTCCTCTGCACTAAATGATTTTATCGATGAATTGGACTTATCCAACCCAATATCTCCACGTGAAGCACCATTCGGTGGCTGTACATCCGCAATTCGTTTATTTATGGAAGCGGATGAGCATACCAAGCTCAAATATTTAGACTGTGTTTCCATGTATCCATCAGTGATGAAACAATGTCTCTTTCCAGAAGGGCCATGTATGGTACTAGGAGGCGATGACTTGAGTGATAAGACGGTGCATGTCCTTTTTCACTCTTATTGAATGCAAAATCCTTCCACCTCATGATTTATACATTCCTATGCTACCTGCTAGAATACATTCAATGCTTATGTGTGTACTATGCGCCGGATGCACACACAAAATTAACAATCTTCTGTATGCGACCATTCGGAAGAACAGCGCAGTTTACGTGGAACATGGACTAATCCAGAGTTACAGCTAGCTATACGCTATGATTATGTCATTAAATAATGTATGAAGTTTGGCATTATCACGAGTCAACGCAACATGAGCAGCAGGGCTACAATATGTTATTTTTAGAATACATTAACCGTTTTTTGAAAATTAAACATGAAAGTAGTGGTTATCCTGATTGTGTCAGTAGTAAGAGTGAATAGGCGAATTACGTGGTTAACTATTATAAACATGAAGGAATACAGCTCAACCCATCAACAATATTGAATAACCAGGGTTGGCACTATTTTGCTAAATCCTGCTTGAATATTTTGAGGGGACGATTTTCTCTTCATGCTCATACTAAGAATAGCATGATATCATCACGTAAACATCTTCTCTCCCTTCTGAATGATAAAAGTAAAATTACATTACATTCATGAACGAAAGTCTTCTATTGGCCTCCTATTCAGTCAATGATGAGTATGCTGAGTCCACATTAAATACCAACTGTATTCTTGCATCTTTCCTGACAGCTTATGGGCGAATAAAACTGTATGAAGTCTTGTCCTTGCTCAGACATCGTGCCACATATCATGATACAGATTCTGTGGTATTTAGTACCTGTGAAGTTGAGCCATCCATTCAAGATCGAAGTGGGTGTCAAGGTTTTTGGACGAGTGTAATCCCCTCCGACTACGAGTTAACAAGTTTTTGTGCACTCGGTCCAAAACTACAGTCTTGAAATGAAGCGTTGCGATGATTCTTCGATTGTTAAACAGGTATCGAAGATTAAAGGTTTAGCACTGGGTACTGAACAATCGAAACAAGCTAATTTTAATACAATGACAAAATCCATTGATCAAATTATAAATGATGGTGAAATTATGGATAGTAATAGCGTACTACTAAGCTACCCATCTAAGATCGCACGCACGTCTCAATTTAGAATACTTTCAGTCAATAGTAGTAAGATCTTCAGGCCCATCTTTAAAAAAACGAATTTTGAAACTGGGCGATTTATCTTCAGTTCCATATGGTTACACTACTGACGAATAAAAACTAGTGGTATCCTTGATCAGGTAGTCATAAAAACAATGGACGCAATATGTACAGAAGTAGCTCATGTATTGTGCTATGTGATAGCGAATGCTTCTATATTGTGTAACTACGATAATGCTAAGATGCGCATATTGATTATGAGGAGCATGCAGTATGCTTTAAGTGATGGTATATTGGATGTGGGAACTAATGTCTCAAATTAGCAAGGATTTATTAACTAAATATGGATAGACATAGTATATTGGTTACAAGTATTATTGTTGCAAAGTTATATTAATCGAAGTCTTTCTCTTTCATAACTCACAAACATATGTTAACTTTATGTATGCTTAGTTATCGCTCATATCATATTTCTGGTCTTATATTACCGCACCCACACACATATTTTGACTAAGTTGATGGCTGCTTCATCCGCCATGCACTTACAGACAGATAGATTTCAAAATAGCTTGCGTATCCAGTGATAATACACATTGACTTTAGTGTATTGTGGCTCTCAGTCACATAATGGTTAAAAGTTGGTTGTCTGGATTATTGCTTATAAAGTGTGCGTTGAGCAGTAGACAGCATGACATTGTTCATCCTGTGTGTTTATGTTCGTTATTGTCCAAACAAATGCGCACCATACATTCAAATTAAGTGTGTCTATGTATGGCATTGTAACATACGTGTGCCACTGTAAGCCATTGTTTGAGGAAATTTCTGATTGTCAATGTTTGTGTATGGTATTGTTCGCCAGGTGGTGTTCAAGAAGTGTGCGGCTGTACATTATTGTCTATAATGAGTTATAAATGCCATGGTTTCGTGCTATGATTCTCCATAATGGCGTCTGATCATTGCTTTAAATATTTAAAGTGCTCAGCATTTTGTTGCAATCATAGTAATTGGCAAAAAGCGTGAACAATCCGATTTGATGAAAAGTGGGCCTTGATCAACATCAGTTTCATCATGACGGTTATCCTACTAAACATGGTTTATATCTCAGCATAGTAGCATTTAAACAATTGTTACAAATCATACCTGATCTTGAAGATGCGGTAAAACATGCGCGCAAAAAGGAAGGTATACTATATACATATTCGTCGGACGATTCTGTTTGCATTTCTATCTGTGACAATTTTCCATGTATTGACATACCCTACTTTTTCGGCTCTGATGTAGAACTGCGTCCCACATGTAGTGGTTTATACCTCAAAGATGACGAGTGGGAATTTTTGAAACAGAATGTATGTAATTTGCTGGCAGCATTACCTAACTTTTACGGGCCTCCTGACGTGAGCGGTGACACACTGTTTAGCACGATACCTCAGTGCTTTTGTGGTGTGAAAAAATAAAGGGAACATAAGTGACATTTCATCCACCAGCGATTCCAGAGATGTCTAACCTCATCTCGCTTACTTCGGATGCTATATACCATCGATGAGTTTTTTTGCAATGATGATGAACTAAATCTCACCTTTGATGAACTTGTGTATGATAGCATCAAACTGTGTCAGTATTGTAAAACTATGTGTCAGTCATGCCATTATATTAAAGTGGGCATCTGTACGCCATTGTCATAAACAAACAACACCATCTGTTCAATTTACTAACGCCCCTCCCCACCCCCACCCCCACCCCCGTTAGGCCATTGTCTAAAAATACCTATTTCATTCAATAAAATTAAGTGTACCGCTGTACGCCATTGTTACACAAAAATGTGTGCCCTGTACGTCATTGTCTAAAAGTATGTGGATGTACGCCATTCTTCTAGAACATAAGAATTATGATAGAACAATAACGTACAGGCACACACAGAACTAGTGTGCCCCTGTACGCCATTGTCTAAAATGCTCGAGAACAATAGCGTACAGCCCCACACGTAACTACTCACGTGTACCGCATGGTGTGTATGTAACTGATTCGCACACTCAACACGGGTTCAACAGTTGTCCAAAAGAGGATTCTAGTTTTTCAATCCATCATATGACGTTACAATCAATTTCGTGGCATTATGGATGACGGCATAATCAATGACGTTATGACTGACTTAGATAAATTGTTCACGAAAGCTTAATTGATGACGGACTAAGCGTTAATGTACGAACTGTGTTCTTACTATTTGATAGAGATGATGTTGAATATTTTGAAACTAATTTTGTTTCTGCCATAGGAAGCAACAGCACCCAGTTAGCATATTCAACAGCTTACCTGCATATTTTTTCTGGAAGTTCATGGCTCGATGGCTCCCAACACCGGCGAAGTGTGGGTGGAACTTAGCTATAGATGGGCGGGGCATAGTTAAAACTGGATTCCTCCGTTGCGAGAGATCGGTTACCTACAAACCACACGAGGGAGTAATTGTAATCTCTCCGCGTTCCTCCATATACACGCCATTCTAGGATAATTCTGGAACCATATTCATAAAGTGACTTAAGTCAACGTAGGATACATATCTACCTACTTAAGCTAAGCACCATGTATACGCGGTATTCAATATGCTATTTACCTCCAAGACTTAACTTTAAGCGGGTTGATTGTACCATCATAAAATCTGCTTTTTATGTCTAAATGACTAAGCGTTAATGTTGGCTGTGCAAGAATAAATCCCAGGGACGCACATTAATCGTCATGAACGAGTGTTTTGTCACAGAATTCGTCCACTGGAGCGAATTATTACACACTGAACGGCAACTCTATGAGAGATGTCGACTAGATCGACAGATGCTATTAGAGTTGATTGACGATGTTGGAAATGTACTAGAACCGCAAACATTGAGAAACCACGTGTGCTGATCTAAAGGTTCTTGCTGATACACATGTCTATGCAACGGGCTTGTTTCAGTAGAAATCTGGCGATACAGTCCATAACTCACAGTTTAGTATGAGACGCATCTTGTTTCCAAGTGGCACTGCCTCCACTATTGCACGATGTTGTGAAATGTCCAACGCCTCAAATCATTCCAATTTTTCAATGATTGAATGTTTCAATGATGTGAATGAATTTATTATTCCACTTTGGAAGCCTCAAAATACACAGAAGTTTATTAAAATTGTAAACTGTGACGTGGCTAGGTACGCTACTATGACGTCAGCCTACTTGCGACGTACTTGATTATGACGTCATAAACTTGAGTAACAGATCTACTCCCTCCATTACATCAGCATTGTAACTGTTTGACATTAACATGCTAATAGTAATCAATACTAATATACATAACAGTACAAAGGTAAATAGCTGTTATCATTTTCAATTATTATGAATTCATCATTTTCATCGATAATATTATCCTCATATTGTCATCATTGTTATTATCATCATCAATTTAATCATTATCGTCATCATTTACCCCACCTCCACTCCACATCAAAATATTTCTCGCAGCACAATAGTCCTTCCTCTAGGTCTTCCCCTTTGGATTCTTGCACGAAACAGAAACGAAAGAGAAACGAGAAGTAAGACCCAGCCTCCATCGACCCCGCCCACCCCGCACATTCAATGTGGCTTGATTACAGTGTCTTTAGATAAATCTGAACTGTTAACCACCTCATAACCTGCAACGAAAAGTTTGAGGAGATTACCGGTTTAGCAAGCCTGTATTGCGTCTACATCAACCCCTCCCATATCTTGACCACATCGTTGTCGTCGTCGTCGTCGTCGTCATGGTCTCGTCGTTAATGAAATCACCAATTTTTCCGGTGCCATGTCGTGTGGGGGCGGAGGGGCGGGGGTCAGAGATGTGACTCACATATACATATTAGGTCCCGCACAACATGAGCGGAGATATGTAAACTTAATGCTCAGATGATGGATGTAAGCCACCGTATCAGGAATATTGTAGCAACATGGCCAGCAATTACTCACGACTCCGTGACATTAGCACGAAGTGTGGACGTTACCAGAAATGTGAGGAACGGATGGGAGATTCAGTACTTTTTAGTAGCAGTGTTGGCTCGAGGTACATGCGAACTAGGCACTGGCTAAAATTGGACCGAGGCGCCAGCTCTCCGCCCAATTTAGACGTATCTCTACGCATATTTGGGTTTTTCTAAACACGATATATGTAGTCATAGTTCAATTACTTCTGCTTTATTAAACATTCAATGTAAAGTTTATTCAAGCTAGTCTATACTATTCTTTCATTTAATGAAAATTATGTATGAGACCAAGCAGAATTGTCATGTGAGCTATATTGCCAAATGTACAGCAGCGCCAAAACAAAGGCTGCACGCAATTATCCTTTAGTTTGGGAAATATAGCATAGATGTAGAAGGTGATGTGTGCGTGCGTGCGTGCGTGCGTGCGTGCGTGCGAGCGTGCGTGTGTGTGTGTGTGTGTACGCGCGCGCGTGCATGTGTGTGCGTGCGCGTGTGCTTGCGTGCGTGTGTGCAAATTGACAGCTTGTAGATATGGGATTGTCTTGTGGGAAGTCATGAACCCCGCTGGATGTCTTATATTTGCGAGTAAGTCCTAAGTGAAATTATGATTTGAAAATACCAGGTGAGCTAATGGACGTGTTGACTTTTACTGCTATATCTCAATATTTAGTTTAGTATTATTACATCAGCTAGTGCTGATGATACGCAGTTAAATGGGTGGTGTGTGAATGTAGCACACCCAGGAGTGTTGGATAACGTTTTATCATTAAATTGAAATAGGCGAATTGATTGAAATAAGTCCCACGGTTCTGAGTTGATGTGTATCTGGAAATAGTTTAGATGAAAGTTGTTGCTGTTCAGTCGGCATACACTTTTATAGTATTCAGCAGTCGTTTGGATCGATAGTTTAGAAAATAATCAATGTATAAGAATCACTGGAATGGGACGTGACAAAGGGACGTAGTTGATGACGTTAGGCATTCCGATTCTCACACGAGAATAGAGCAACATCAGCTGGCAATGAGATCATACAGCTCATGTGCCTATTAACTCTAGCATCCTACAGGCTTGTCCATCATTAGGCAATGGACAGGACATAGGCATTGTAGCGTCCTGTAGGAATTAATAACATACTCGAAATTTGTATATCAACTATATGTCACTCATACAATGGCATGCAACTACAACACATTCCGTAATGTTGTTAGTTAGCTGACAGATCGCATCAAATCAGAACCAGCTACCACCGCTGTATCTATGTGAGGCATCATCTCCATAGAAGAATAGCACAGAGTTTGATTGGTCAGAATGACGTCACGATCAATGAGCGTCGATCACACTCTGTAGCAGAGAATTAAACAGAATACGTTTCGAAGTTGAAATCGAAATATAAGGATCGTTGATTGATCAGAACGACCAACATTTATTAGGTAGGAACTTCTAGGAAGGCATGAGCAGATGTTGATTGGTGGACTGATTGTCCGGGCCAATCAAGCTGTGCTCATAACGTACCTAGAAGAATCATCAGAACAGATTCGGGTAGAATCTAAATATCTAGATTTGTAGAGAACCTCAGAATCAGAGATTCTGAGAGCTATATAAGACACACTTTCAGTTAGAGAAAATCCATCAATCCAACATCGTGGTTCACGTAACACATCGCTGGTGTTACGTTCGTGGTTAGTTGTAGAATAGAATAGCTTAGCAATTACTGGAGTTGTACCAGCGAAGTATCGTTTCTCTTTGAGAAATTTTATGCTCCAGTTTAAATATCTTTATAAGTGTGTACAGTTAGTATAAATGCAATAACATTATCCTCTTACACATAGTAAGACAATAGTTTAGGTAGTTTGTTCGAATAGAATCATCGTTAGAGTCTGATCCTAGAGTTGGAAACATCCAATCCGTACGCTAGATCATCATAGTCAGATAGGCCCGACAGTCTTTCAAATAAATATCGTCATAATCATCTTCAAGACGAGGCGAGCCGACTGTCAGTATTCTTCGTCATCATCGGTAAGAGGTTGTCGCAGCAACCGCTAACATCATAGATCTTACCGTTGGCGGAGTGGAATCGTCACGTAAACAATTCACAAAGTCATACCCGAAGAACAAAAATCTTCAAGCTGGCCCCTTCCCGCCCCAAGTCATGTCCACCTTTGACTCTGGGGCAAATATATGATTTCCACCCACCAACCCACACACAGACACGCACACACCTACACACGCACACACCTACACACACGCGCACGCACGCACGCACGCACGCACGCACGCACGCACGCACGCACGCACGCACGCACGCACGCACGCACGCACGCACGCACGCACGCACGCACGCACGCACGCACGCACGCACACCCCTCCAATGCCTTCTCTCATCGAAGGAGGAGCTTGTTGCGAGTTCACGAACCAGTGTCTGCGGAGACTGAATTCGACCCTATGAGAGTTGTGTGTGCTTCTTTAGTCGAGCCACATGACAACGCAGTTCATCGCTCCACACAAATTTACTTTAGCTTAAGGCATGCCTGGGCAGTGCTGTCATAACCGAAAAGGCCCCGACTCTCGCCACCTAAGGTGCTTCGGGCCCAGTTCCCTCCTTATCATTCATTGATATTAAGATTCTCTTCCATAAAACATAGACACCGGCCAGAGAACGAGTTTAAGAACTGATGAGCTGCGGCTGTTGTCCACAGAAAGGTCTACCCTGGTGTCACCATCCTTGAATTCGCAAGACTACCATCAAGATTTACTGTTAGTATTGGTGGCAGGTTGTTTGCTGTAAAGAGGACATTTGCAACCGAAAGGAAATATAGGCTACTAGCAGTTGGGAACCGACAGAATCAGATGGGTGAGGAGTCGGTGATAGTCTGACCTAATAGCTATCTGGGTGGAGTACTATTGACAGGCCCAACCCGCTTTCACGTATGTTAAACGGTATGGCGTAACGTTATAGACTAGTCAGATAAACAGGTGAGGGGCGATCTGGAATTTAAGGCATCCAGATATAGTAATTATAATTTCGTGCAGGAACTAAATGAATTAGACATTGCAGACAGTGGAATACTTTCATTTGTGTTTTTTTCTAAATTGGACGCAACTCTGGCCATACCCTTCCATAATTGGTGTCATCATTGGCAAGGATACCTTTATGCACAGAAGATAAGTTTGCACTAGGATTCTACAACGTTCTCCGTGATAAAAAACCCATCCGGAAACTCGTTTCCAATGTGACAAAACACTGTAGGGCGAAGGATTACGAATTTACAGCGGCCATTTTAAAATCCTTTCAAACGTAAATTTCATGTCTAAGACAATTTGGACATCTGTCCAATATGTGTGGAAACGATTATTTTAGGCACATCTCCCGTGGGTATATCTCGGTACATTCCCCGAGACTCTTTGAACCCTGCGTTCCTTGAATCTCAATTCCATTTGAGGTAACTATATATATATATATATAATTGAGATTCAAGGAACGCAGGGTTCAAAGAGTCTCGGGGAATGTATATATATGATATGTCGAAATGTTTCAAACTAATTTGACGGGAACGTGTTACTAGGCAGCAACATCTCCCAGTAAAATGAGTTTCAAAATACTGAACAGAAAATATAATTATTAAATTGAAAATTAGGTTTTGAAATTAACCTTTCGGGTTCAACTTCCAAAGGGATAAATCGCAAAAACTGCATTAGCCCCGGTCCGTTATAATTGAAAGTTTTAGCAGAATATTCCCTGATGGTGCAGATTACTGGGCTGATACTGGACCAATACTGAAAGTATCGGCCTAGTATCGGACCAGAATCGGATCAGTAAGCTGCGTTATCTGAGTTTGATCCAGGCTTGTGTGATTATTGATGTGAGTGATCGCGATCGATTATTAAAAAATACTCATGATTATTCGATTAATCAGTTTGGGTAGAAATTACCAATACGTAGCAACAAAAGAATATCAATGACGAAAGCTGCAATGGTGTTTCGAAAAGTCCATTTGCAGGCCAAGAGAAGACTTTTTTGAAAATCTATCAATGGAATGCCTGGCCAGTCATTTCAGTGATACAATTTCAGAAATAGTGTTCCCATGTGCACTGAGGAAAATGTCAATTTTCATGACCGATCCCATTAAAGAGAAATTAGGAAAAAGGTTTTGAAATATTTTATACAATAGAAATGATTCACGTTTATTCGAATATTTAATTTTTAATCATTTAAATTGACGATTTAAAACATAATCGCGATTTTCGATTTAATCACGTAATCGCGCAAGCCTAGTTTGATCTAACCATGTGAAGGTCAAGGCAAGCTTATTCTACAAAGACACACTTACTTGCAGGTCGATAGAAAGATCCATTGCTAGCTATGCCGCCTGATCCACCCATTTGGTCGAAACGATTTGAAACTTTGAATGCTGCATTCCCAAAATCCAAATTGCAAAGTAACTAAGTATGTTGTTGAATATTTTGAAACTAATTTGACGGAGAGCTGTTGCTGATTAGGACAACAACAGCTACCAGTAACATTTCTTTCAATATATTCAAAATAATGTTTATTACATTGAATATTCATCGCATACATATATACATACAAGTTGCACAATTTTGTCTCGGACTTCGATTTCCGTGAGTGGCCTTATAATTATGACGTCATTATACACGACTGTTACACTATCCGTCACGTAACGCGTTTAATTATGACGTCAGATGCTCGAACTGCGCGCAGCAGTAAAATGGCAGGCCTCTCAGTCCTAGACTAACACGAAGACGATGATGCAACTTTTCAAATACGCGGGTTCTTATATCTGACTATTGGCCAACAATATTTTAAGCGACAAATAGTTCAGATTTTTAGTATGATTTGGCTTTTATATATTATAATGATTTGATATTTTGCGCCCGTTCATCGTGAATTGAGATTGTCGTTGAATATTGATGTAATTTAGGCAAAGAATGTGCTTTTTCGGACCAACATCCTTTCACACACGAGATTCCCCCGACCCGCACCACCACTCCATCTCCATCTATCCCACTGGAGGCAGCACGCGCATACACGCGCAGTTTGATTGAAACTAGCTTGAGATTTATCCATTTAATTCTTTTAAGCCTGAATTTCCAAAATGTAATTCTCAATAACATAACTAACTATATAGGTAAGCTGTTGAATAGTCTGAAACTAATTTTACAGGAAAAAGTAGCTGGCATAGGCAGAAAAAAAGCCCCAGTCAAATTAGTTTCAAAACATTGACCACAATAATTGTTAAACCGTAAATAATATATGTTGTTTTATTTTACCTGCTCAAAGGGTTAGTGACGTTAGTACCGATGCTGGTCTCCAGTGATCGGCAACGATATCAGATAGCATGCCCTCCGCAAGGTTAGTAACACGATATGATACGATTAATACCCATAGCATCCAGCATCAGGATTCAGTTTATCAGATGGGTTACGCGTGAACTGGTCAGCAGAAACGCAAAAATGACGGAACTAACAGCGATTTTCTTCATCGTCTTCAGTATTGGCTGCGCAAGTGGTACCGAGTAAGTGTTTGCTCGTTTAAATTATTCAATTGTTAGCAATACTATCATCAATGACAACAACAACAGCATCGACAATGAGAACGACAAAAAACAACGAAAACAACAACATATACAACGTCGACGACGACGACGGTGACGGCTCGCGGACGGCGACAACGACGACGATGTCGGCGGCCTACAGCGACGACGACGAGGAAGACGACGAGGACGACAACGACGAGGAGCAGGAGGAGGAGGAGATTGAGGAGGGTGATGACGACAACAACAACAACTACTACAACAACAACTACATCATCATCAAAAGCAGCAACAACAGCAACAACAACAACGACAATAGCAACAACATCAATAACAAAAACAGCAACAAAAAACAACCAACGTCGACGACGACGATGACATCAAACACAACAACTACCATCACTAAAACAACAACAACAACAACAACAAGAACAACAACAACAACAACAACAACAACAGCAATGCCGATGACGATAGCTACGACGACGACGACGACGACGACAAATCGCATACTCATCAGCTGCAACAACCTCTTCTACTGCATAAGTATACGTATATCATTAGATGCCGTATCTAGCAATGCCACCATCGGCACCAAAAAACAACAGTAGCATCAAACAATAACGATGTGGGTAGCTGTATTATATTGAATGATAGCGATGAAGAGAATGTTGACAATGTACCTTTCCGGGTTTAGGTATGCCCCGCCCATCTGTCCACTCACGCTTCACTCATGTAGAGATCGAGTGATCTCTGAACTTACTGACTACCAATTTCCAGAAACCTATACCGGTAAGCTGTTGAGCATTTCGAAACTAATTTGACTGGGTCCTGTTGCTGCCGAGTCAAATTAGTTTCAAAATATTCAACAGCATGTTTATTAAATAGTAAAGACATACAATTCGAACAACACCGCTTAGTCAGTGTTCAATTAAGCGTTCGTGAAGTACTTATCTACGCCATTCATGTCGTCACTAAGTTGATTATGACGTCGCCTGATGGATGGATAAACTGGAAAGGTCCATTATAATGAAGATGCCGACTAGAGTATGGGTAACGAGGACACTTGCTGGAGGTATGATCTGGCAATGGACACCGCGACAAGCTTGGGGAAAAGGGGCTTTTAGCTGATTTTCTTAGTATATACAAACGGCATTCTTTTTGCTGATTCCATACGTTCATAAAATACTTATGACAAATTCATGGGCAATTTCCCCACTAACTTACATTCCCTCACACAACTTATTGAAATACACAGTGCCGTTTACATCGGATCTGTAACACACGGCTGGGCAGGTAACCTCACATAAATAAACTATTATAAGCTATATAATGAGCTATCGAAACTTATTAGTTATTAGTATATTGTCAGAAGATGTGACGCTGCTATTTCATCCCTGATTAAGCGCGTATACAGTCACTGCTCAGTTGACCTGTTATTACTTATCACAGCAAGAACTTAAAGACACGATTCTCACGGAAATAGAGAGATCCGATCTGCCTCGCAAGAATGTTACGTCACAATCAATTGCGTCAGATGTAGACTGAATTTACAATCACAATGCTTAATGAATGGCGTAGCTATCTCCGTGATACACATTTAAAAGTCCGCGCAGTGGACGAATTCTATGTTTTAAGCGATTTACTGTGTAATAAACATTGCGTTGACTATTTTGAATCAAAATTGACTGGATTATTTTCTAAATATTCAACTGTTTACATGTAGGTGTATATGTAGCTGAAAATGGGCTTCTGAGAAAGCGGGGTTCAAAGTATATACATCGATCCCAACACACGGAAAGCGTGCGGGGAGCTTACCTATAGATGGGCGTGGCATAGCTAGAAAATGAATCCCTCCAGTGCAGTCGATGATCCACCACTTAGGTATCTACAACGTGAGTGGAGCTTCTAAGCCAGAGATGGGCGGAGTATAGCTAAAACTGAATTTCTCCATTGTCCTTAACTACAAACCAATACAACAACTGGCTATATATTGGCTCCGAACATTGCCGAAGACTTCTCCAGGAGGATGGGAGATAACCGTGTCCGTTAACGCGAATGACGATATATTGTTTGCGTCATAGCGCATATGATGTAATTGGAGTAGGCAGAGTGAGGCTATACAATTGTGATCACTGTAACAGAGGAGCAATGGAAGAATCCAGTTTTAGCTATTCCACGTCCATCATTAGCTAAACTCCACCCACACTTCGCACCGTGTTGGAATCGATCCATCTCACTTACTATCAATTTCCAGAAAACTATACAGGTAAGCTGTTGACTATTTTGAAACGTATTTGATTGGTTGCTATTGCTGCCATAGTCCAATTAAATTAGTTTTAAAATATTCAACAGCACGTTTATTTAATACGGGCCATTACGCGTTTATGATGGACTTAATTACTGTATTCATTATGCCGCCAGCGTACACGTCACGTAGTTAATTATGACGTCATATGATTGACTGAGAAACTCGATTTCTCGCTTGCACGCCTGGTTGAGCAAGGGAGATAATCAACAGGTTCTGAAACCTATAGGATGAATTGACGACAGAAATGACGGTCGCACGTCTCGTGCTGTTATTAGTGATGCATAATTAATTGAACAAACAGTGTGTAAATAATGAGATAAGCATGCAATAGTGATGTCAGGTCTCCTATTAATTATCATACTAACATACGCCCGCTCACATAGCTCCGCTGTACGCGGCCGTACCCGCAGTCATTTGACCTCCTGCTATGTGATGTAATGGTCCTCGCTCTTTTCAATCCACCAATGAGAGTTCAGCTTACTTCGGGCGATAGGCGAGACTTAATCCGGTGACCTAGTTAACAACAACAACAACAACAACAACAACAACAGCAGCAGCAGCAGCAGCAGCAGCAGCAGCAGCAGCAGCAGCAGCAGCAGCAGCAACAACAACAACAACAAGGTCAACAACAACAACAACAACAACAACAACAACAACAACGATGGCGACGCTGTTGAACTGGAAAGAGATATTTGCAAAGGTTTGTAATCGTTTTGTTCTAAACAAGTTACCTGAGGAATAGAAAACATGTAGATTGATTTTACGGTAACAAGGAAATGCCAGTTTGGCAAACCATTTTGGCATGTGTAAATGTGTGTACTTCCTTTATGTCTCATCCAGCAATTTCATTGGCCGAAGTTGAACCCAGCTCATTAATATTTGTGAAGTTTCTTGAACTTAGCGCAGGCAAGCACGGCACTCGATACTGGAGGGAACTACGTGTAATTTATTTTTGTTGAATTCACTGCAAAGCCTTGGATCATATATGTTGACTATAACTCGATGATACGTATATCAATTTGGAATGTGTGACTGCAATTGACGATGGTGAAAATCCCAATGGATTTGTCGTAATTATGTAAACCCTGAACGTACAGAATATTGTATGGTGTAGCGTGGATCGGCCGGACTGGTACGGACCGTCCCAGCTCGGCTGGGTGCGGGACGGCTGTCCCTGATGCATTCTGAGCACGCCCCCGTTAGTAGGATAGTACGTGTGTATAAAGCCATATAAGAGGGGTTCGATCAAAGCTAGGCCAACTTCGAGGTGTATGTTCGCACCAGGATTCTTGGAGATGGAATTGTTGGAGTAGTAAGCTTTTGGAGGCATGGATTGTGTGTCTAGGTGTGATGGGGCGGGATGGGTCTCGGCATCTGCTGTCTTCGTTTCAAATGAAATAATGTGTTGGTATTTTTTAGGTTTTTTGTTGGGCAATTGAATTGGGTACTAAATTATATTGACTTATGCTTTATGAACGTGTCATAATGTGGGATCTGTTTCGTTTCATTGCACCTTGGCGCACGACTTAGGCCTCTATAAGTGCTAAATTCCTTCAGTCTTGTCTTAGAGAATTTTGATCTGAATATGCACATTTAAGAGGAGGTTGACGTGAGCGCCCATACACACACGCACGCACGCACGCACGCACGCACGCACGCACGCACGCACGCACGCACGCACGCACGCACGCACGCACGCACGCACGCACGCACGCACGCACGCACGCACGCAGGCAGGCAGGCAGGCAGGCAGGCAGGCAGGCAGGCAGGCAGGCAGGCACGCACGCACGCACGCACATAAACACACTGGAACAGATCAAGGGGCAAAGCACACATGAAATTGCTTAGATTGCGTAAATATACTCAGACACGCGCGCACGCACGCTCCCGCACACGAACGAATGCAGGCACGCACAAATGCATACTACAGGCCAATACTTAGCAGAATATTATCACAAGTACTTTATTCTGTTAAACACGCAAACAGGTGCACATCAACATATATATTCCCGCCCGGATCACAACAATGCTACACACTAATAGTTAACTACTAAAATTAGGTAAAACACAAAGACGCTTTAAAAAGTAAATGCATATACACACATATATGAACACAACTCAAAATCTTATCTTAACTATTTTATTTATTATCATTTAAATCTTATATTCATTATGGTATACGTTCTTATACACTGCACATTTTAATCTATTGTAGAGTATTCGGAGCGAGTCGTAACTAATTTGGAGACAACTTGTGACTCAATCCATATTGTCTCTTGAACAATAAGTATATGTTTAAATAAAAAGAGAGGTTTCTAAAATAAAAGTCCGTGAGATCGGGTAGCGCGCATACGCGTGCGTCAGAACTTCCCTGACAACATGTGACAGCGTTTGGGAGAGAATGCGTACTAAACTGTACCGAGTTGGTGCATGTAATTTCTTTAAATTATGGTATCCTCGTCGTGTATGTACTAAATGAATGGGGAGGATGTTGATCACGTGATCATGTGCTTGCCCTTCCAGTTCGCGCACTGATTGGCTACAGATAACACGTCGATTGGCTGAGCATTCTCGCTATGACGTCATGAGGAGTATAAGGGGAGCGAAGAACTGAGAATCGAGACCCACACTTCAGCGAGAGAGAAGGGCGAAGGTTGTGTGGCCGAAGAGTTGCAGGACGCTGATACCTGCCTGCTGTATCTGGTTTCATCTTAGCCAAAGCAGAGCCGGCTGGCTTAGAGATCTTGATATCTCTGGCCCGCAGCCTTCCCATCCGCAATATAATCTGTTTAAGGCTCTCGGGAGGACAACTCCCTGGGGCATATAAACTAATCGGCAAGAAGAAGCTCTCACCTCCAACAACTTCAGAGGATTCTTTCTGCGGATGGGCCTTGCAGCCTCGAAGTAAAGACCTCGTAGTATGTGGAACGAGTGGTGATTCTTGGTGGACAACTCGTCAGATCCGCCGAGCTATGCGGTGCATCATGTACTGTGTACACGGAAGATTCACATGCATCATTATTTAACATTCAACTGTAGCCCTTCAATACTACATGGCAGCTTTCAATTTCCGCTACAGTACGGAACTTTTTGTCATACTGGTTAAATTAATATGACTATCTAGTGGACATCTGCAACCGCAGTTGTTCTGCTTCACCATCTTTGAGAGTGAGTCGCATCAACAGTTCCCCTTCGAATATCTGCCCAGCAGCTTCAGAATTGAGCCATCTCGCGTTCCTATGCGGAACCTATCATCTACCATGATCTACAAACGTTTTCCGTACCGATGACTAATAGATAATCATCTAACTGTATTTTTATTATTATATTTTTGCATTGATAGGTACTGATGACTAATTACCGTAAGTATTGTTAATAGTGTGATAGCTAGTTATGTATATGGCAGCAGCGATCCTAGTTACCTGTTTTTGTTTATTTTATATAAAATACTAGGACTGCAGTATGCTATACTACAATATACAGCAACACTACAACCGCATCACCTTTTGCCGCCAGCTTCACTTTTTCCCTGAGGTCACTGTTCAGGTTTTCACTAAGCGATCCTGACATGAGATCAACTAAACCTGGCTATTCTAGCTCGATGGAATAGGTTTAGAAGTAGCTAGGAACGGTCGCTCTTTAGAAGTCATTTGTGTAAGCCTCTTTTCCGGATGTAGCGGAAACCCATTTGCACAGAAACCTATCTTGAAAACTGGTATGCTTTTAAGGACAACATTTCTGATGGTAAACTGACCACCTACACAGGAGTAAGAACTAGGTTTGGATTGGAAAATTATCTAACAACTATGAAGAAAATTGAATATAGAAAGGTCATTAAGAGGTTGCGAATATCTGCACACACGCTCAAATTATAAACTGGTAGATATTACAGGATAAATAGAGAAGATAGAGTTTGTGACTCGCGTGATAGTGGCTCAATTGAAGATGAAATTCATTTTCTTATAGAATGTAACGCATGCGATGATGATAGAAATGAACTTTTTAGTATAATTAGAAAAAGCAAACAAGCGCTTTAAAAATCTAGCAAAAGATGATAAATTCTTTTGGTTAATTAATTGCGAAAATTCAGAAATATTACATCGCCTCTGGCAGCTTTTAAGAAAACATCTTCAATGGCCATATACACTCTGACCTCATCCCATGCATCTGTACATATGTATATAGACATAGATACAGTTATACTTTATTTTCGGTGTTCTGCTTTAATCTTGACCCTTCTCGCAATGAAACCGTTTGTCTCCATTGGACAAGGTTTGATTATGGGGGGGGGGCGGCCTCTTCTATGGTACAACAATTTGCATCATATCATAGGTACACATCCAAGGTATATACAGTTATGAGTGTGCATTGCATGCGTATATGTCATCGGGTGTGTAGTGTTGGCCTAGATGGGAGTCCTTATGGCTTGCTTGCACCTTGTTGTTTCTTTGCAGCTACGGCTTCCAGGCAAGTTGGTTGAAAATATTTACGTCTTTATTTTCAAAGTATTGAGATATGGTATATGATCTTATATGGTCTATGAATTGGCTGAGATTAAGTCTGTATTTTGCTATATTGTTTGTTTTGGGTTTTTTTCATAAAGTTCTGTAAACTGTACTGTGCTGATTAACTGCAATGGCATAAAAAGTAATAACATGTATCACATGTAACACCGCACACCGTCTAGGTTGCATATATTGGCCATATACCGTAGGGCCTCCTTAGTAATATATGAGTGATTGCTTCTTCCTACGTTCCTCCAGCCGTAAGGCTTACAATTTTCTGGACCTCCCTTCGACACGTTGGTGCGATCCGACTCTGGAAACTATTGGTTTTTTCGAGCGGTGAAGACTAATGTGTCGATTCCGCACGCACTCCCCCTGTATCTTCGGATACCAGTTAGCATACATCTCCATGCCAAAGTAGGAAGCACTGCGAAAACATTATATTATTTTTAGCAGTCAGCAGTGCATCTCTTGGCATTCTTAACATAACCTTAATGACTGGTAAAATGTTAGTCTCCGGGAGTAGATCGAACATGATCTGTCCCCAACACACCAGGTGACGGACTGGATGCGGACCTCCCTCTAACACGTCACAGTGACTGGATGCGGTCGTGGAACCCATCACGTCCACATGGGAATGTCACTGTAGTTGGATATCCGTCTCCTTATTCCCACCATAAAAATATATGCGCTATTGAAATGCTTTTCTAAATATGTCTTATCCTAGTGATGTTGTATGTGATTGTGGTGCGGTAAGTAACGGGCATTTCCCCAAGTCAGGCATGTATTTAAAAGATAGGTAGAACTATTTGTCACTTGCGGCCACAGCATGGAACATGGGCCTAACACCTACAGGTTAGTTTAGGATGTAGCAGAAGGACAGTATAAATAAAGTGGCAACTACCAATACAGTATCTTTAATCTATATAAAATGATGGTGTTGAATTCTCAGGAAACCATCCCTCGCATCTTCACGTAAGTCAGCGTGCATCACAATAGCATACAGTTTCACTAGGTTAAACCAAACTACACACTATGTTTGAACGAGAGAGTGGCCCTTTTTGTCAACCCTCCTCCTCCACTTCAGCGTTGAAGGCATTTTCCTGTAACGGAGGCTCGCATGAGGCATTTTCCTCTCGCAAGAATAATATTTTGTTAGGGGTATATATTAAATTGCATACGTGACCGCGCTATGACTCTCCCTTACAGGGTTACTGCGCATATTTGAAGATCAGCAAGGTACCTCTGATGAGCCCACATTAAACAAGACACCAACTTAGTTCCATGTACTATATTTTCTCCTTCATACTAGCAAACGAGTGCAGCGGAACAGAATATTTGGACGGACCGCCCCGTACCCACCCCGGAGACTACAATACACTCGAGCCAGTCATTCTCGCTGTGAATGTTGTGCAAATGGACATTTTTCATGAGAAGATTTTAATTTTCTCGATCAAGAGCTAAAGTGTTAAGAGCTGAACAACATGAATCGGCCATCTATCTTTGTTCCTATACATCTCTGTAATAGCTGATCAATTTTTGATATTTGTGCTTGAAATCAGATAGGCCACATAAAATATCGTCTTAAAATTGTAAGAAGAAGTATGTTGAATATTTTGAAACTAATTTGACTGGTAGCTGTTGTCGTCTAATAAAACATATTCAGCGGCTTGCCTGTATCAGTTGAATTCTGCAACCTTGAGGTACGAACTTGTATTCTGCCGTTCAAAGAGCAAATTAATTTATTGTGAAAAACAAAATACATCATTTATGTTACCACTAATAGGTCATGAAATAGGTGCTTCGCGCCTTAGAACGCAAACATTGTCTTGCAATGGAGGAATCCGGTGTTAGCCATGGCCTGCCTAATCTCTCTTGATCAATACGAGACCATTCGCCGACAGCACGGACCTAGTGTAATACTATTGGTGTAGACTGTGCGTTATTGTTTTTGGTGTCAAACAATGTCCATCATTGATGGTGAATAATGACATCCCATACACCCTTGTCGTGTTTAACATATTAATTAGGTGGGTGGCGCCCCTCTCGTGGTTGAAGGATATTAAAAAGTATAATATTCTGAAACTAAGCATAATTGTGGCTTCCCATGCCAAATTGTTGAAGAGCATTTTTTTAATAACAGCGTTTATGCGCATGATCGAATGACACCTGCATGAACAATAGTGCACAGCGGTCACTTATGAACAATAGCGTACAGCACCCACTTATGACCAATAGCGCACAGCATCCACTTATGAACAATAGCGCACAGCACCCACTTATGAACAATAGCGTCCAGCGCCATCTGCATGAACAAAATGTGTTCCCAGTCATTTAATTTTCAAAAAATTAGAGCAAAGTACAGTGTTACATGGGTAACTTAGTGATGCTATATGTATAATATTATATAGATAATAATCATGTATCTATCGCATTTAAGGAGATATATGTCTTTAAAGTGGCAGTCAGTTAATTATTAATTATCAAAAAAAGTGTTGCTGCCGCAATTTTCTACAGGCGGCTGCACATTTATACACGCGATGGCATATGTATGTACATGACCGGACACTGTAATTTTTTCCCAGTTTTATTACCCTTTTTTTGGAAACCACGCTGCTGAATACTGTTGAATGTTTTACATAAAATACATCTTTATTATCACCGACTATAAAATAAATTAATTATACTGCATGGGAGCCGGCAGCTTTCTGCGATGGAGTCGAGCGTTAGCGCTTGATTATTTGACTGCACTCACATACATAAAACACATTCTTGTGAACAAATGGCATGAGATTGATATTTGGCAAGATATTACACTGTCCTCGCTGGGAGTAAAGCTTTTTAAAAAATCGATAATAACGGCTATTGACGTTTACCGCTAAAGATTAACGCATGTTCATAAGCTAACAGTAGTATGTGCATCGTGGGGAGTTGGCTGGAGACCAAATGCTTTATCATTCACGATGGTACATTTCAACAATTAAGAGCCACATTACAAGCATCGTAGCATAATCATAGATGGTCATTTACTACAAGTCAAATATAAATATATCCTTTTGGGCTACATAGCAGTGATACGTTATAACCATGTCGTTTTACTACATATTTCAGTCAAACCTGCCCTAAGCGACCACCTCATGTTACGCCATTACATGGGCGCTATAGACTTTCTTAATCATTTAACCCTTTAACCCTCGAATTTCTTCAAGGGAATTTCAAGTTTCTCATAGAAAATGTCCATTTGCAGACAAGAGAGGACTATTAAAAAAAATGTATCATTGTAATGACTGGCTCTGCTGGCTATCCATTTGTCTAGACACTGTGCCAGCAAACACCCACCACCAACCACCTACACCAGCCACCACCGCCGCCACCACCATCATCATCACCACCAACACACACCACCATCACCACCATCACCACCACCAGCATCAACACCATCACCCACCAGCTTCACCACCACCGCCACTATCACCACTACCACCAGTACCGACATACACCACCAACCACTAAGCACCACCACCACCGCCACACCAGCACCATCACCACCATTTCCACCTATACCCAACACCATGCATTAACCCCACCCCACCACCGACACCCACCCACCAACCCCTATCGAATTTCTTCATATTCATATTTGCAGACCAATAGAAGACTATTTTTGAAAATTTATCATTGAAATGACTGACTCTGATGGCTATCCATTTGTCTAGACATTGTGGTCGGAATTTGTGAGAGCGTGGTGCATGAAAAATGGCAGATAGGTTGGAGAGAGTATGTCAATGATGGTTTAATAAAGGCCTTGTTTGTATGCACACATGCCTATGTCAGCATAAATGCATTATGTGTTCCTAGTCAACGAGGCCCCCCCCCCCGACAACAAAAATAATATAGCTGGCTATCCAATGTCTAGACATTGTAGTCGCAACCACCTACTACCAACACCTATCACCGCCACCACGACCATCACCACAAGCAGCACCGCCACCATCACCAGCACCACCACCCCTCTACCACAACCACCACTAGCACCACCAGTACCAAAAGCCACCGCCAGCCACTAAGCACCAACACCCACCAAGCATTAACCCACCACCACCCATCCACCACAACCACCACCGCCCACTACTTCCATCAACCACCAACCCCACCGCTACCACCAACATCAACAGCACCCACTCCGATTTGCATATTGAAAGATGTGGGTGTCCCGGCTGGATATATAGCTACAATCATCAAATCAGAACCAATGTTTTATTGGTATCCATATTTTTACATTGAAGAAAATGATAAAAAAAATATGATAAACCATATGGTTTCTGTAGCATAACCAAATAGTCAATGTTCTGGAGATCCATTTATCGATGGATAGACTAATTGCCTATGGATCAGATCCATCACCGACAGAATCATTATCATTATCGTCAGCATCTAGATTGTTCCTTATGTACTTATTAATCAAAACCTCTCTTTTTAGAAAAGCTGAGAAGACTGCTTCATCGTATGCGTACCCCTCGGTGATAAAATCTTTAGTTTCCCAACACATTATTTTAATTAGCGTATAGTTCTGTAATCTTCTCCACTGGAACATTATATCTATACA
The DNA here is from genome assembly GCA_034401795.1 of Chaetoderma sp. LZ-2023a. Classification (NCBI taxonomy): domain Eukaryota; kingdom Metazoa; phylum Mollusca; class Caudofoveata; order Chaetodermatida; family Chaetodermatidae; genus Chaetoderma; species Chaetoderma sp. LZ-2023a. The sequence continues at coordinate 27,401,745 of CM067359.1, read as the reverse complement.
TTTTGCAACTAAAGCATCAGCATATACGGAAATAGACACATTGCCTACACCATTTGGGTCTGTGTTCACTTCACCATCATCATCTTCTAAACCTGATTGTTCAGCGTCTAAGATCTGCTTAATATTGTGGAATATGGTGAATTGTTCCTCATTGCCTATGGCTTCTTTTTCATCTTCACCTTCATCTTCACCCTCAGACTCTGCTGAGTCATCACATGCTTCACTCTCCAACTCCATTGGCTCATCATCTTCACTCTTCATCTCTGTCATTTCTTCATCTTCACCGTCTAGATTTTCGCTATCTTCATCGTTATGGAATCGGATCTTTTGTCACTTCAGGACCTATCAAAAGTTTAATCACATTTAAAACATTTCGGCATATTGATTATAGGATAAATCTAGCAAGCATTCAATTTACAAGGTTCTTCAAAGAAATCTTCTGACTGCCTAAGGCTACCTAACTACTCTGCAGTTAAATACACATCCAACCACTTTTTGATGTTTAAACTGGATTGAGAAAAGGGATTGAATTTGAACCATTTTATAGGATTATATGTACTGCGGCTGCAAATCAGCATCATGCGGCTGCATGTGGCCACAAATACGAAACATGCGACCGCAAATCCTCACTATGCAGCCGCATCTGGCCGCACATGTACGCATGCATTTTTGGTGTGCATGTGTTTTCGGACATATATATACACATGTTGGCCGCAAATCCACAACATGCGGCCGCATGCAGCCATAAATCGGCAACATGTGGCCACATAGCGCCGCACATGTATGCATGCATGCATTTTGCGATGCATGTGTGTACAAATTTAATAATTAAATGACTGCCACTTTAAAGACCACTCTTTAAATACGATAGCTACATGATTATTATCTATATAATATTATACATACAACATCGATAAGTTTACGTGTATATTACCAATGCAACGCTGTACTTCGCTCTAATTTTTTGAAAATTAAATGACTGGGAACACATTTTGTTCATGCAGATGGCCGCTGGACGCTATTGTTCATAAGTGGGTGCTGGATGCTATTGTTCATAAGTAGGCACTGTACACTATTTTTCATAAGTGACCACAGTGCGCTATTGTTCATGCAGGTGCCTTCGTTCATGCACATACATACTATTCTTCGAAAAGTGCTGTTCGACAAGTTGGCATAGGAATCCACAATTATGCTTAGTTTCAAAATATTCTACTTCTTAAAATCCTTCAACAACGAGGGGGTGCGCGCCCACCTAATTAATACGTTAAACATGACAAGGGTGCACGGGAGTCCTTATTCATAAAAAATTATGGACATTGATCGACACCAAAACAATAACGCACAGCCTACACCAAAAGTGTTACACTAGGTGCACGCTGTCGGCAATTGTTTTCAGATTGATCAACTCGTCATAACCTGACAGATACACATCAATCGCTCGGACAACTGAACAACTGCACTTGATCTCCTTACATATACACACCAATCATTCTGACAACAGAACAATACCACACAGACGCACACATGGCCTACACGACTTCATTACACATTACACATGCCAACACCAATTAAAACCCCATTACTCAAATTAATTATGCATTAATTAGCATTGTCACGCATGGCTGATTTAGAACAATAGCTCACAGCGATCCTTGTACTTCATTGGTGTTGTTGCTGCCTATGGCAGCTACAATGGCCAATCATGTTAGTTTCAAATTATTCAACAGAATGTGTATTAACTAGTAAACACATACAATTCGTACAACATGCTTAGTCCCTCATTAATTAAGCGTTCCTGACGAACTTATCCACGCCATCCATGACGTAATTTGATTATGACATCATAATACACCTCACGTAGTTGAGAATGACGGCATATGCTTGCCGGATTAACTGGACATGTTCATTGGATAAACACATGTGACCCGGGAACAATGAGATATGAATACACATTCTACATCCCATCCAATGCTGTAACCTTAGCTAATTTCTGGAGCCACACCAGATATTGGTGGCCATTAGACAGATGGTCGTTGTTTCAAACACGTTGCGTCCTTAAAGCCGAATTGTAGTAGTAGACACAGTCTTTACTGGCTAGTCATTGGTGACCCTCCATTCGTTGTCACTCACGTGAAGGAGTCATTGGTAGTGCACCTATACAATTATAGTCAGTCCGTCCCTTCGTCCATCCATTTGGCTGTCGAATTGATTTGCAGTATGTCTGTCTGTTGGCATGTATGTCAGTCGGTTGCTCTATAGTTCTGACTGGTAGGCTAGCTAGCTGGCTCTGTTGACTGGCTAGCCTCCTTCAAGGCCAGATATTTCAAAAATGTGAATTGTCCGGGTAATCGAATCGGGCAAGACTGAGAAGTCAAAATTCTCAAATACTTGTTTAGCTATGATAGAGCAATAAAGGCTGGGGTTACTCCATCAACTGATGGGAGTTAATTGTTGATTATATTTTATAGTAACCTTTCCCAGAAAAAAGCCAAGCTCATAGATGAATTACTACAAAAATATCCAGCTGGTGTAATGCCACAGTTTAACGACAAGATCCCGCTGAACTGTTCTGTGAGCCTACATCCGATTCGATTGGTCGACGCTAACTTTGTAAAGGGAGAGATGGAGATGATTATCTGGATGGAAATGGTAAGTTACTGTCATCAATTATTTGTTGTTGTTGGTTCTAGGTAAATGGCACACCATGCACCCGACTGTCATATCAGTTAGTGGCGATATTCAGCCAAACGACAGAAATCACCGTGTGAGTAAGGGTGATATTAGATCATGGACCTTTCCAGTTTTAGCTATGCGCCCACCCCACCCCCACACCCGCACCCCGCCCCACCCACCCCCGTCTCTAGCTAGGTTCCACCTATACGTCTCTCTTGGTGGGATCGATTGATCTCCAAACACCCTGACTAACAATTCTCAGGAAATTATACGGGTAAGCTGTTGAATATCTTGAAACTAATTTGACTGGGTGCTGTTGCTGACGATGGCAGCAACAGCGGCCAGTCAACTAATTTCAAAATATTCAAAAGAAAATGTATTTTAATAGTAAAGGCATACAATTCATACAACAACGCTTTGTCCATCTTCAATTATGCGTTCATGACGTACTTATGTACGTCATTCATGACGTCATTGATTATGGCGTCGTCCTACACGTCACGTAGTTGATTACGACATCATATGATTGATAGATAAACTGGAAATATTTCCATTGATTTATTTTTTGTTTCATCTCATATTATGGGCGATATGTAGGTATATTCATCTTTAAGACTGTATTGTAGTCATTGTAATTGCTAAACTCGTTCCTTCGCTGATTGCATTGCACTTTGTAGATAGATTTTTTTTACGGCGAAGTGTTTATTTTAATCATTCCGTATTCTGTAAGAGCAGAGTATCTACTATTTGTATGCATTGTGGTGTGTTCCAGGTATGGAATGATTACAGATTGGGTTGGGATCCAAATGATGCATTCAACATTAGCCAATTGGCACTCCCTGCAAGAAGTGTTTGGCGACCAGATATTGTCATTTTTAATAGGTAGGTTGTTTTCATTAGATTGTGTTAATCATAGGCATAGATTACATGAGGGAACACGGTTAGGCAATATTAAACATGTTTCATATCATTGTTACAATGTACAATGTTTTATCGAGTTTTAGCGCAGATAGCCAACAGTGTTGTGCAGGAAATGGCGGTCGTCTGCGCCGGGCATTAGAGAAATATAAATTACATCAACAGCCAGGACAACAAAGCAAAGCAACACCAAAAAACCCTCCGAAAACAACAACACATTATGTGTCGGAAAGGTCATAGGAGCTTGACTATGTTGTCATCATAGTTAATCAGTGAATTCATTTATGTAACTGTTAGAATTCATCAAGAAAATTTAAGTGTTGACCATATCGCCATAAGTGGTGCATTTATTAACCAATATATACACCCCTGATCTTGTGCTGTGCAATGAAACGTAACCATCCATTAGGAACATCATTGATAACCAAATCTGAAAATGTATCACTCAGAAAATAAAATAGGCTTAGCAATAGCCACCCAAAGACCTGGTTGCATATCGATCGTAATACCGTTAACGGATCGAGATACATATATTGTATTTTCCTACATGTTAACAGTAATAGTGATACGTCAAAGTGCGACGGAAATGACACACAGCCATTCCACATGCATAACAGCTGTTTGCTAAATACATTGTAATGCTGTATCATCATATTAAAGCATCAGTCTCAGATGTCAGATTAGACAAGAAATAACAAGGCTACAAATGATTCAGTATATGTTGGCTGCCCAGTCTTACCTACGTCATTGATGTATGCTACAGTCGCCTATACATATATGGCTGTGCCCAATGATAATTATGAAAATAGAGTATGGCCTAGTCTGGAAATATCTTTAGAAAGGTCATATGCCAGGTCAGTGACAGTCAACTTCGCCTCTTTCCTCGGTTATGTAATACTTAAGACCCGTTTCTTGTGTTCTCTGAGGGTATTTGATTTATAACTTCATGTCTGATAAATAATATTACTATCCTGTGAAGATCGAGACATGTTTGCTAGGGATCTTTGAGGCTTTCAAGGACATGTTCTACTGCATGACCGATCCAGGCACTACTACTACTACTACTACTACTACTACTACTACTACTACTACTACTACTACTACTACTACTACTACTACTACTACTACTACTACTAATACTACTACTACTAGTACTACTACTACTACTACTACTACTACTACTACTACTACTACTACTACTACTACTACTACTACTACTACTACTACTACTACTACTACTACTACTAATACTACTACTACTACTACTACTACTACTACTACTACTACTACTACTACTACTACTACTACTAGCCAGTCATTCCAGTAGTAAATTGTCAAAAGGATGTGCCTACTAATGGACACTGACTACACGAGAAATTTCTCTGTTCTTGACCATTAATGCCTGAATGATCAACCATCGCAAAGTAACCTCTGCAGTCGCCTAGAGTAATGTTCATATGTTGGAAAACAGAAACCTATTTTTGTAAATGTCAGGAGTAAATCGACAATACTCGTTTGCAATGAACTGAAAAACAATCTTAACATATGATTTCATTACGTATGAATTAATATAATTTTTTAATGTTGTGAAATTGAATTAGAGACCCGTGCCATATTTCAACTTATCGGGCCACACCAATGCAACGATGCCCGACCCGACCCAACTCAACGACATTTCCCCGATAATCGTGTTTGTCCATGGCAGTTGTATCAAGTTGTGTCGTCGTGTCGTGGCCTCTCGGCCCGATTGACTATGTTCGATTGTAGTTGGTTGATGGTCGCTGTAGTCGTAGCCTGTCGTGTTGATATGACCGCGTTTACGAGAAAGCCCGACAGTAGTTCCTTGATTTAGCAACCATATAACGGCATCAAGTCACATGCCTCGCAGAGGTTAGTTATTACGGGACGAACTTATTGATTGGAATGTGAAAGGGACTTAGGAATGTTTCAGTATCGAAAATCCTGTTAATTGCTAGAACAATCTGACTGAAATATCATGCTGCCGTAAGCAGCATCATATTTCAATCAACGTGTTCTCAAAATATATGGTAAAACTCACTTGCGTTTGTTTGAAACAATAACAATTAGGCTACAGTGAACGCCGGTGCTGGCATAGGCATCAACAATTGTATCTCAACTGAGTATCAACATGTGTATCGTGGTTCACTAGCAGTATATAATATAGTACGTCATACAACTCTACACAAAGAGGGATGTGTATTTAGCAAAGCATTTTCGAACATAGATTTTCCAACAACTGTCGTGTCAAATCGTGGCGATGTGGCCGGGTGAAGTCGGAAAAGAACACCCAACTACGACAGCGTACGATTTCACATGACCGTTGAGTTGTGTCGGATCGGGCATCGTCGTATTGGCGTGTCCCGGGTTTAAACATAACACTCGCTGTATGTAGGAGTATTGCTGCGCCACGAGGGCCGTGCCTCAAGCAGCCGTTTGTTTGGATAACAATTTTACGAAACTGTTGCCGATTCAACCACAACTAACCGCTATGCATTAACCCTTTCGTGACGAAGCCGGCCAAAACCGGCCTATGTAGTAGTCTTGATGAATGTCGATTTACAGGTCAAGAGAGGACTATTTTATTTTAATTTACCAAACGAGCCAGTCATTCGAGTGGTAAATTGTCATAAAAAATCTTATCTTGGCATGCAAATGGGCATTTAATTAGCAAATATTTTTACTTTCTTAAATAAATTTGGACATTGAAAAGTTAACACGAGACAACTGAATGCAATGACGATGACATTAGAGTAATTAACCCGACATATGATGCAGAGGTAATCGACTGGACGGGTCACCCCCTGAACTCCGTATTCACAGCATATGACTTTCAAGGAAACACTACATATAAACTACGGAATATTTTGAAACTAATTTGACTTGGCGCTGTTGCAATATGTCTCAGTCAAATTAGGTGCAAAATAGTCAGCATAACATTAATTAATTCAACTTAATTTTGCAACGCTATGCGAATCAGACACTTTCATGACAGACATACAGTTTCATTGTGACATCAGCTAACAGGTGATATATTTGAGTATAACGTCAGATACTTGAGTAACAGACTCATTCCTGGCCTACATATAACGCCTAGTTATTATTCAGGAGAGGGTAGCTCAAGCGGCACCGAGCAGTGCTGTGAAACCGGCAGCCCCGTCCCTGTTCGGCCAAATGACGATCGCTGGGCACATAGGCAATCTTCTTCACTCCTCGTCGCCTCTCTCCACTCAGGACTATAAATGGGTATCAGTGTAAAGACTGGGGAAGCTACCTATAGACTGAAATAAAGCGAGCCTGGAATGGCGTCAATGGAACCTGGAATCAGGGGGCTCGATAGATGTTAAACAAACCAATAACTTCTAGTCGCCAACCAGTTGCAGAGGAGTCCCCTACCAGATGGCGACTAGTCTCCAAACCAGTTGCGTGTGAGCGTAAATATAACGACTTTCAAGCTACACTTCGGTTAGCCGGATAATTCAATCAGCGGAAGTTACGTAGATTTGCCGGAACATGATATATAATTAGATTATATTTTTGGTGAGAACATCATGATGCGTACTTCACAGCGTGAGAGGAAAGCTTTGAATGCAGGGGCCTAGTATGCACAGTTCTGCTTCGGCATACACAATGGCAAAAAACTAAAGAAGCCCACGCGTGTTCTAAAATCCCCCTCTAGTAAATGGCTACCTGAAATAAAAGACCGCTTCATGCATTTACCACATCGAATTATACAAGACATTTGAAATTTATTACGAGACAACTTGTGGAGTAATTAAAAAAAACAAAAATGAAGTTTGCTTAATGCCTGTATCCTGCAAAAGTGTGAAACCGAATCATCTCTTTTGATTGGTTAACAAATACACATCTCCTCCCAGCTTGCAACTTACCAACGTACGTATAACGACGGCTGAGTCAGCGACTAGTCTGAGATTAGACATTAAGGGCACCGTACGCCAAGCCGATCTCGTCGCATTGGCGTGGCGTCGCTTCGGTTCGCTTCCAAAACCAACACCAACAGGACCTGAAAACGACAATTGTATCATATCGCCTGTCAATCTCCAGCTATCGTATGTTAACGGACATGCTCATTATTCGTTTCTGTTGCTCGGACGTCATTTGCGATAATATTCCAAATTGGCCAATTGCAATTCCCAATATAAGAATGCAACTTTATCCATCTTGCCTGTCAAAATGACATCCAAAACGTATAAACACCGGAGAAGCGTAATTTTCCTGTTCAGAAATCCAGCTCCCCGAGTCTATTTGATGTTTCGGAGATTGGGTATGTGAATTCAGTAATCAGAAATAGATATTTGTCTGAACAGTCTAACTGACAAACATGTGCCAACACGCGCCACACCCCAGCACCATCAATCCCTCATTCACACATTAAGTATGTATTCATCCGGCCACACATTAACAATTCAATTTGAATTGCTCCCTCCATCCATCACAGCATGCACACCGTCGTCCACTCAGCCCGCATTCCTAGCATCCTGCCAACACTCTAATAGTACCCTCACGTTCTCGCACACCAATTCACATGCTCACGCACCAACGCATCCATTCACACCATAACTCACCCACCCACCTCCTCACCAACGTACCAGCCGGCTAACGCCCTCGCTAAATCAACCACCCACAGCCCACAGGCACCAACAGCCAACCACCCATGTACGAATGGACGCACCCACTCACTCACGCACGTACGCACGCACTCACGCAAGCAGACACGCACGCGGTCACACACCCAAGCACACACTCACACAATCGTCCATGTTGTAGATATGGGATCGTCTTGTGGGAAGTCATGACCCCACTGGATATCTTATATTTACGAGTAAGTCCTAAATGAAATTCATATTTGAAAATACCAGGTGAGCTAATAGACCGAGTCACTATATATTATTATTATTATTATTCAGTTATGTATCATCAGCACTGGATGACCAGAACGGGTTGACATAGCTGATGATGCGCAGTTACAGTTTCGGCGAAACTGAACCGAAACTGATACGGATTGATGGATGATATTTAGCATCCAAATTTAAATAGTTGAATTCAATGGAATAGGGCCTCCGGTTGTGAGTTGATGAGTATCTGCCAATAGTTGAGGTAAAAGTTGTTGCTGCGGAAACAGCACACACTTTTATATTATTCAGCAGTCGTTTTGATCGGTAGTTTAGGAAATAATCGATGGATAAGAATCAGTGGAATCGTACGTGACAAACTGACTATAGTCGATGCCGACAGGCATTCTGATTCTCATACGAGAATAGAACAACACCAGCTGGCAATGAGATCATACAGCTCATGTGCCTATTAACGCTCGTATCCTACAGGCTTATTCACGATAGGCAATGGACAGGACATAGACAGTGTAGCGTCCTCTAGGAATTAATAACACAATCGAAATTTGTATATCAACTATATGTCAATCATTCAATGGCATGCTACAACAACACATTCCGTACTGTTGTTAGGTAGCTGACAGATCGCATCAAATCAGAACCAGCCAACACCGCTTTGAGTATGTGTAGCAGTAGCTCCATCGAAGAGAAGCCCAGAGTTTGATTGGTAAGGATTACGTCATGATCAATGAGCGTCGATCAAACTCTGTGGCAGAGAATTAGGAAGAACACGTCTCAAAGTGAAAATCGAGATGTAGACGATCATGGATTGGTCAGGCCGACCAACAGTAGTAGGTAGAAGCTTCTAGGAGGAAATAAGCAGATGTTGATTGGTGGACCGATTATCCAGACCAATCAAGCTGTGCTTATAACCTGCCTAGAAGAATCATTGAAACAAGGAATATATATTACGATATGTATATATCTATATATCGTAATATGTATATAGCTTCGGGTACACCGACAAGATATAAATAAGGCACGTTGCCATTCAGAAAATCAATCAATCCAACATCAGGGTTCCGTAGGCATCTTGATGCTACGACAGTCGAGACGCTGAAATCTATATTAGTACCCGTTAGAATAACAGAGTTCTTCGTTACGAAATTATATCAGAGTATTATCTGGTAGCAAATTGTCAAGTCTTATTAAAAGTTCTTCATCAGTTATATGTACAGTTAGTGTAGATATTTAATAAAAGCATCCTCTTGCTTTGCAAGACACTAGTTTGGGTTGTGTGTCATAGTGAACTCCAGACTGCAGAGCGACACTGCGCCGAAGCTAGGAATCTTCCGATAGTTAGATAGGCCCTGTTATCACATACAAATATCGTCACTATCATCTGTGGCGAGGCGAGCCGATAATCATCTTCTACTGCATCGTTGGTAAGAGGTTGTCGCAGCAACCGCTTACATCATAATCTTGCCAGACAAGTAGTAGGAACCGTAGAGACCCGAAGATCCAAAACCTTCAATGTGTATATACCCTAACCCACCGAAAACATTTCCACGGCAATCGTAGGGGATGATGCACGTGATACACACGTGTTATCTAAGACACTTTACGATTACCCATCGCACATGTGATTTGTTTTATATCGTTTCGGTGCCGGGGATATAACAACGCAAAGCAGAGACGATGGAACGTGCAACCGATTGCTTGCGATTTGAGTCCTAGCTGGTCATATCGCCGTCACATCGCTTACTGGCGCCATGGTGTTCGCCGCACATTACTGTGATGTTAATCTCCGCTCAGGCGTTGTATTGTACAGATAGATTATGGTTTATAGATCCTATAACATTCACATCCTGTCACATTGCCCTTATCTCAATTATCTGCCCTGTAATATCACTTAAATGTTGAACAGTGATCGTCACCATTTTGTCTCCTCAATTGATAGTGTGTGATTCTTACATTCTTTATTATGTAACACTTATCCAGTTGAACATTTTGAAACTAATTTGGCTGGACGTTGTTGCTGCACATGGCAGCAACAACTTCCAGTCAAATTAGTTTTAAAATATTCAACAGCTTACCTGTCTGATTGCTTTTGTATACGAAATTGCCAAGTTATAGCTGGCACCTCTATGACCCAGCCTATATACCGAGGTGGGCACGCTAGCTTGTTTCTGATTGGTTAAAAAGTAAATCATGACAGCCATCATAGGGTACAGAGATGCACCAACATTTAGTTACTAAAGCCTGAATATCTTTCTTTAGCGGCAGGCTAAAAAGTGTAAGATTACCGGCATAGTTTATGAGTGGCATTTTAGATCACATGAATAGCTCTCGAAAGATGTGGTTAGTTATCCTTTACACATGTTTAATCTGAGCAACATGTTGGCGACTAGGAGCCAACTAGACGCCAACTCGACTCCTTCTAGCGTACATTAAACGACTCAACTCCTAACAACTTGGAACAATTCAATAGAACTCGCTACAACTGCATACCATTAGTAGTCGACTACTTGAGTCGGTATATGTAAATCGAAATAGTCAACACATACATATATCTTGGAATATATTTTGCAAGGAATTCTACATTTACAGACACGATAAAACACTTAACGGAGCAATGCTGTAAAGCCATGGTCTGTCTCTTACGGCGCATTACTAACTTAGATCTAACGATGGATTGTAAACTCAAGTTATATTAACTATATCGCCGATAGCTGAATATGAGAGTGAAATATGGGGACCTGAAAACAGCAATAAATTAGAACGTATCCACTTGGAATTCCTCAAATACTTACTGAAAGTTAAAAGAACTACCCCATCATGCATGGTATATGGAGAACTAGGCAGATAACCCATCCAAATAAAACATAAATGCCGCATGTTAAACTTTTGGGCATCGCCTGTGACAGGTAAAAAAAGCAAATTAGCATATAAAATCTACAAATATTATGTATAATAAATATACACTGAACGGGGTAACGTATAGATGGGTAACATATAGAGACAATACTAAACACAACAGGGTTCAGAAATATTTAGGCAGCGCAAACACTAATAGGCAATACGAAAAATAAAATTAGACTTATTAAACAATGATTAATAGACCATTTCATACAGCAATGAACTGGACAATTAGAAATATCATCGAAGGTTAACTTGTATAAGGTATTCGAGGTAGAATTCTGTCTAGAACCATACCTCATTAAACGTAATGGCAATAATAGCTTAACTCTCACTAAATTTAGAACGTCAAACCACAGGTTGCCAGTAGAAACAGGTAGTTAGACCAACATCCTATGATCAAACAGTAATGCGATCTTTGCAAAAAGGATGGTATAGGGGATGAATTCCACTATATTTTTCTGTGTGACAATTTTGCTGACTTTCGTAAAGCTATTCTCCCGAAATATTATATTACAAAACCGACCTATATTTAATTCCAACAATTACTTTCTTCCGGTAAGTTTAACTTACTCCAAAAGCTATGCTGTCTCATTAAAAAGATATTGGAGAAACCTAGCGGGAAATAACTCTAAATTAGCTATGATCATGATAAGCACTCCGAGTGCGAAATAAATTGTGATGTTGAGCATGTCGTGTTCGCTTCAGTTATTCAATCTTGATCTTGATAATGAAAATGACAACGATATTAAATAATAAGGATGATACTGATGATGATAATGATGACGAAATTAATGATAATGGTGATGATGGTAATAATGATGATAGCAATGGTGATGATGATAATAACGATGATAGCAATGGTGATGATGATACTGATGATAATAGTGATGATGGTAATAATGATGATTATAATAATGATGATGATACTAATGATAATGATAATGATGTTGATGATAATAATAATAATAATAATAATAATAATAATAATAATGATAATGATGATAATGATGATAATGATGATAATGATAAGAATAAACATATTATGTAACATGTAAATCTATATTTGTATACTGTGATTGTCCGGAACAACATATAACTGTGAGAATATTAGTTCGCCCCGCATACTTTGTAAACAGTTTTGGAGTAAATACAATTGATTTGAATTGAATTGAATTGAATATGCTGGACATTGGTCACCATAACATTTGACTGGCTAAAATAGTAACCGATATCTGAATTCAACTACAGATAATAGTTGTTGTGCACAGCCGCACACCAGATACAATGAAAAGAAAACTGATTAGTTCCACAAGTACCACATAGACCTACATCCTTCCTGGCCCAGTTCTTCCGATGAGCTGCGGTTTTCTGGAGCGTCAAATTATTTTTTATATGTTTTGATTAGAATTTCAGAGTCGGTTCGCCTGAGCGGCATTGGTGATCAAGTAGTTCTACTCGACACTGGTACTGTGATTTACATTCCTTCAGTAAAAGTCAGGGTATTTTGCGTGGTCAATGGGACGAAATGTAGGGACAAAGGCGTGGTTCATACAATGGCGTGTAACATTACGTATGTTTAAATAATAATAATAATAATAATAATAATAATAATAATAATAATAATAATAATAATAATAATAGTAATAATAATAATAATAATAATAATAATAAAAATAATAATAATAATAATAATAATAATAATAATAATAATAATAATAATAATAATATTAACTAGAGGACATTTACTGAAGTAACTGTAAATCTGCGATGACTGGGCACCAAGGATTATTGTAAGGTCTCTTCTTATATGACCATTAGACATGTCTGGGGCTGATCCTGCAAGAGCAAAAACTAGGTGTGGTTGCAATTCAAAGATCCATACTTGAAATTCCCAATATGTTTAATATGAGGGAAGTAGGGCATTGAAACACCGATTTGTTGAAAACTATTGGTTGAGCCTCCTCAAAATTGATATGAGGTCAAGTCCCTATAGGATGCATAAGATTACCAAATTTTAAGTGGATAGGAGCAAAGCTCATTTTGGTGGGCATTTTGAAAAAAGATTTGAAAAAATAATGTTTTTTTCTCCATTTGTCATTTTCAGTTCATTTCTGCAAAAAACGAAAACTGGTATTTTTGACCAAAATGGCCGCCATGACCTAAAGTTAATTTAAAAAAAATTTGTAATCAGTTTTTCATTTTAATGAAAACTGGTATTTTTTTACCAAAATTCTGGTCATTTTGAAAAAAACAATGTTCTAAAAAGAAATTTCGTCGGTGGCAATATCCACACCGCGTGTAGTGATCAGCTCAAAACTCTAGATCAATATTGAAAATCCCCATACATTTCCAATGGGACTTTTTTGCCCACTCAAGGGTGGGTAACTCGAAACCTATCGGGTGGATCACAATAAAATGAATAACAATTTACACCCCTGTGGCCCCAAGAATATGGCCAAGTTTGGAGATGCTACCTTGAAAACTGTAGGTGGAGATGCGTCCTAAAATCGTTACCAAGAATAATAATAAGAAGAAAGATCCTGAGTAAAAATAATAATCTGCGATTGCGTCGCAGATCAATAATAATAATAATAATAATAATAATAATAATAATAATAATAATAATAATAATAATAGTAATAATAATAATAATAATAATAATAATAATAATAATAATAATATAGATAAAAACTATGTCTGTGGAAACGACTGAAAGACAACGGTAGGCACTTGAACGAGGACGACCTGACGGATGGCGATGTTGACGATGACAGGTATGACGACAACGACGACGACGGCGAGCGTCGACTTTGACGAGGGCGACTTGGACGATGCCGACGAGGTCGCCAACAAAGATTACTTAGATGGCAATGACGGAGATGATGATAACTTGGACGATGACGTGGACAATGAGTTGGCCAACGACGATTTGGACGACGATGTCTTGAACAATTTGGAGAAGGACAACTTGAACGGGGGGGGGGGGGCGACGTGGACACGGTTGCACTGGGCGACTTGGCCGATTTTGAAGACGGCGAGGACATGGTCGACGACGCGGGTTGTCTTGGACGAGGACGACTTGGATGACCACAACGATGTTGATGATGCCACAACCAATGACGACTTGGACGACACTGACATGGATGATGGTGACTTGAATGACAATTAGGACGAGGATAACTTGGGCCATGCTGAATTGAACGACGATTTGAACGACGGCGATTTGGATGATAACAGCCTCATCTTGGTCGTCTTGGTCATCTCGGTCATCTTGGTCATCTTGGTCGTCTTTGTCATCACTATCAGCGTCGTCGCCATCGTGGTAATCGCCGTCTTGGTTGTCATCATCTTGGTCGTCTGCGCCATCTTGGTCGTCGTCCTCGTCGTCGTCGTCGTCGTAGCCATCCTCATCCTCGTCATTGCCATCGAAACTGTCGTCATCGAAGTAGTAGTCTGTATCATCAGCATCGCAGGCATCAGTGTGATCATCATCATCCAAATCACCGTCGCAGTTGCCATCATTCAATATGTCAACAGCGTTGTCATCCAAGTCATCATCATCCAAGTTATCTTCATCCAAGTCATCCAAGTCATCCAAGTCGTCACTTAGGTCGTCGCCATCCAAGCTGTCATCATCCACGTCGTCGTCCTCGAAGTCATCATCATACATGGCGTTGCTATCGTCGTCGTCGTCGTCGTCGTTGTAGTCGTCGTCATTGTCGATGTCGTCGTCATCGTTGTCGTAGTCATCGTCGTCCAAGTCTTTATCCAAGTCATCATCCACGTTATTATCCAAGATATGTTCAAGTCGTCGTCCAAAGCATTGTCCATGTCGCCATACAAGTCGGCGTATAAATCATCATACAAGTCGTCACCATCCAAATCATCGTAGTCCTCGTCGACCCCTGGTCCTCGTCGTGGTCGTCCTCATCCTCCCTACCCTCATCCTCCACCTACACGTCATCATCCACGTCGTCATATAAAACATCGTCCAAGTCGTCATACAAGCCATCGTCCAGGTCACCATCCAAGTCGTCGTCCAAGGACCTTTCAAATCGTCGTCCAAGTCAGCGTCCAAGTCATACACCAAGTTACCATCCATGTTGATGGGTAAGTCGCCATCCGTGTCGTCATCCAAGGCTTCCTCGACCACGTTGGCCTTGCCCATGTCGACGCCCACATCAAACTCACTACCGTCTTATTTTCTGTCGTCGCTGCTGTCATCATTGTCGTCTTTATTATTATTGGGGAAAATAAAAAATTTCGCCAATATATTAATTGGTTTTGCTACTTAATCTCAATGAATGGGATGGCGCACAATGAAATTGAGTTCATGAGGTCAAAGGGAAAAGGGACCTTTGTATGAAACTATCGTTTATGTTTATTGGGTTAGCTCAACATGTCGTCTTTTATCTTAGGATTGGTTAAGACTATTTGAACTAAAATTTACCATCTGCTTCCCGATAACAAGGGAATGGAACACATTGCTATTGAGGTCAAAGTTCACGGGCACTCTGACCTTGGTATGACACTACTCTTTACGGTAAACTTTTTGATTCAGGTCAACATATCGTCTTATATTTCAGCATGGTTTCACCCTATTGGGACTAAGCGTGAACACATGCTTCTGTCTATCAGTCGTCATGTCAAAAGGTCAAGGGCAAGGGCACTATGACCTTTGAATTCAACTCTAATTTTAATCGTTACGATTTTGGTTTAGCTCAACATGTCGTGTTATGTCGCATGATTGGTTCAGCCTCTTGTGACTACACTTGGACACATGCTTCCATATTTAAACTAAATGGAGCACAGTGATATTGAGGTCAAAGGTCAAGGTCAATGTAACATTTGTATAACATGTAGTAGTGGTAGCAGCAGTAGTAGTAGTAGTAGTAGTAGTAGTAGTAGTAGTAGTAGTAGTAGTAGTAGTAGTAGTAGTAGTAGTAGTAGTAGTAGTAGTAGTAGTAGTGTTATTGTTATTATTATTATTATTATTATTATTATTATTATTATTATTATTATTATTATTATTATTATTATTGACACAGGCTTGGCTCCTGGGTTCACAGTGGATCCGAAATGGATTTGTACCCAGAAGATCGAGATTTTCTTAATCCAGAAGAGTTTTCGAAGACGTCTGATATTTCAATAACATTCTCTAAGCCTGTACGAAAGGTGAAATATTACAAATGCTGTCCTGAACCATATGTTTCCAATACCTTCCCCATTCGCGTGTCTCACATTCACAAAAAAAAGTAGCGAAATAACCTAGGCATAGCAATAATGTGCAATATATTTCAAACACGAACATGTATTACGGATCACGTGTGGGTCATTTAGGACACGAATATACCATATTATTATGGTGGTTCGTTAAGAAATTTCGATCACAGAACAAAAATATAAATAAAATCAGTTCTCTCGTCGTCCATTGTCTTGTTATTTGTTGCGTGGCAAGTATAGTATAGGCCTGGCTTCCTGCTCACCCACCTTCCTACCTGTCTGTTCCGCCCCGCCTGCCTGGCCCATCGGCCTGCCCACTTGGCCCCTACACCCGCCCGCGTGTCTGGCAACCCGGTTGTCCACCTGATCACCTGCACACCCGCCCGTCTGTCACTATATCTGCCTGTCAATATGTATGTCTGCAACTATGACTGTCTGTCGCAATGTCTGCCTGTCACTATGTCTGTCTATCGCTATGTCTGCTTGTCATTATGTCTGTATGTCGTTATGTCTGTCTGTCGCTATGTATGTCTGCCACTATATCTGTCTGTCGCTATGTCTGGCTGTCACTGTTTCTGTCTGTTGCTATGTCTCTGTGCCACTATGTCGGTCTGCCGCTATGTCTGTCTGTCACTATGTCTGTATGTCATTATGTCTGGTTATCACTATGTATGTCGCTATGTCTCTCGGTCACTGTGTCTGTATGTCGCTACGGCTGGCTGTCACTATGTCTCTCTGTCACTATGTATGTCTGTCGTTATGGCTGGCTGTCACTATTTCTCTCTGTCACTATGTCTGTCTGCCGCTATGTCTATCTGTCACTATGTCTGTCTGTCGCTATAGCTTGCTGTCACTATGTATGTCTGCCGCTATGTCTGGCTGTCATTATGTATGTCTGTTACTATATCTGGATGCCACTATGTATGTCTGTCACTATGTTTGTTTGCTGCTATGTCTGGCTATCACTCTGTCTGTCTGTCACCATATCTGGCTGTCACTATGTCTATCTGTCACTATGCCTGAATAATAATAATGTTCTTGGTAATTTCCTACCATAACTAATCAAATTTTGCAAATGTCTGCATGTCGGCCTACAGCATGAACAAATGTAACTTCAGGAACATGGGCGCATTCACTGTCTTCCGCGTGGTCCACCAACAACACAGCTAGCATTGCCGTGTATGCATACGTTTAATGTAATAATTAAGTTGCGTGATACTGTTACCCTTGCGACCTTGTCACGAAAATATTAGATTCTGAAATCTAAGAATAATACCTGGGAGACTCGGTACTGTTTCCAAGAAAAAATGCCGCTGTCTGTCTCTGAGCACAAGAAAAATTCGCTGTTAATGATGTCTTTTGATAATGAAAATACATAGAATTTTAGCAAAATCAGTTTGACCTATATCAGTCTTACCATGAATAAATGTAACTGTAGAACTCCGAAAAGGAAACTGTGTCAGCAGGAAAAGGCTGTCGCTGGTACGACTGTGCGTTGGACGTGTCACACAATAACCCAATGGGTTGATTAGTATTGCCATATAAATTCCGTCATTTGAAATCATAGATAATATTCCAATTTACCCCCACTGATTTATGGAGCATGCTTTCAGAGAATTCCCTGTCCGTTGTCCGGAACAAAGAAAAATTCACCGTCAATGTTGTTTTTCTTTTGTTCAAGTATTAGGAAGAACAGCAAAAGCAGATTGGACCATGTCAGTGGTGCCATAAATAAATACTACTTTTGCACCCAGAAAACAGAAGCAGCTTATGTATGCAAATTGAGCTGTATCCGGATTAGCATGGATAAATGCCATCTGGTGACCACTTTGATCAGCCTTCCGGACAACATGTTCAGGCCAGCTCTCCACTTTCTAAAAGGCACCATGCCAAATGATGTCATGATCCATGCACACATTTTGCCATATTCCTCATATATAATAGTGGCTAGCGCCCGGTCACACATGTCAACGCTTATGGGCCTGCGTTAACACTTCAGGGAAGGGTATGTAACATGTCTCAAAGGGCCTGCGTGGTCAAACCGCATGAGTTAGTTACACACAGGCAGGGTCCCACAACCATGAACATCCTTGAAAATCAAAGTCATTAGATTTGGGCAGAATTTAAATTTCCTTGAAAAACCCTTGAATTTTTCATTTTCCAACTTCTGTAGCTATGACAGATCAAGCGAAAGAGTCATGCTCCAAAACAAATTCCCAAAACAGACGGCTAGAAGGGGACGGAAAGGATGCCATACCTTATGAATCCTTGAAAATTCAATCTTTAAAAATCAATGAGACAGTATGGAACAATAAAAACAATCCCGATACAGAGAACCAACGATAACATAAACTTTAGATTTACTTTGTACAGGTAGAGAAACGTTTAATTCTAAGCCACCCAGAAGTATTTACAATTTGAAAACTTCACAATCTAAATCTTACATTATACAAACTGGTGAAATCCTACCTAGAGTACAAACAGGTGAAAGCATGCACTAATACAATTTAACACGTTCCACAGAATCCAAAGAAATAATAACAAACTATACACCACGTCACACCCTGAGTTGGTCGTAATAGGAATTATATACAATATGTGTCTACTCTCTGCCCTGTAATCATTTATGCTAGCTGGTGATATAGCTGCTACATTCATAACAGTTCCATGATAATGTGTCAGAATGTGGAAACATATGGAAAAGATCATCGCACTAATATACGCTCACTCACATGTCTCCGCTGTTCGTGGTCATGCTCGCAGTCCTTTGATCTCTTGCTATGCGACGTAACATTACAAACCGGCTTGAGTCCGCCAATCAGATTTCAGCTTACTTTGCTCGACAGCCCGAATCATCGTCTGGCGATTTAATTCACGATCACAACAACAACAACAACAACACCAACAACAATAACAACACCAACGACAACAACAACAACAACAACAACAAAAAAGTGTGCAATCGGGTTGCTCTAAACGAGTAATCAGAAACGTGTACTGTTTTCGTAACAAAAAAACATAGTTCCGCATACGCGCATGGGTAAATTTGTGTACTTCCTTCATTTCTTATTGAGGAATTTCATTGGTGGAAGTCGATTGACGAGAGGTCATTAATATTTATGCAGTTTCATGACATCAAAAGCCTGCAAGTATGGTACGCAATACAGAACGGAGTGGTAGGGCAAGGGTCGCGCAATAGGACGATGGCAGAAGACAGAAACCCAGTAATCCACTGCAAATGCTAGACCAATAGAAACAAACAATATGTGAAACTGCTCAAGGACCAGTAAAATCAAGCCTCGTGAATGTGAAGCTCACATAGGAAGAGCGTGTTACTGTAGTGGAACAGCAATGCAAGATAATGGAAATCTATATTCAAGCGAGAGACCTAGAGAACTGTGAACCTGTTGAATGGTGCTTATCAGTTTATCTA
>CM067359.1:27331205-27381205 GCA_034401795.1 Chaetoderma sp. LZ-2023a | reverse complement strand
CGGGGAAACCCAAAACAAGGGCATGGAATGTAAAATACCTCTGTTTACATTTTAATCAGCTGATTACGAATACGACAATACATCTCGTAAAATGGCAATTACTCAGTAATTTCCATCTTATGAAATGTAAATAAACATTCTTTGGCATGATTTGTTACAATTTCATAGTCATTCGTCTAATTCAAGCTGGTGAAATGTATTTCTGTACACGTCTTCTAAGATTCCGGAAATATCAATCTTCAGCTGTTGGAGCTACAGTACAGCTCAGAAATAACTTTAAACGCTTCCAAAGCAAAATAAAACATACTGCTGAATATTTTGGACTTAATGTGATTGGAAGCTATTATATTGCCGCGGTAGGTCCAAAATATTCAACAAAACGTTTCTTACATCGCGTTCGTAATTGTGGTAACTAACATGTTTCTTTTTTTGTTTGTTTTGGAAATACGTTAACTTATTTATGAACTGGACTGTAGTCCTACTGTATTGTAGTCTGTTGCAATTTGAGGTGGGGTGGGGGATTGGTGTCTAACACGGTTGTAGAGTCTTTCATATGGGCATTTATTTACGCAGTATCTTGTCAAAACACAATAAGAGTTAAGCCTTTAACCCTCATAGCTCAGAAATGACAAAAGCTTTATTAAATGCACAGTAATAAATATTATATAACATATTTTGAAACTAATGTGACTGAGCTGCCACTGCAAAACATTCAATAGGTGTCCTGTATAGTTGTCTTGAAATTGAGACATTGTCGTTGTAAGAGTTAAACTGGTATCACTATGTATCAGCCTAAAATGTCCATGTACATTGTGCCCACAGGAACATGACCTGGTATTACCATCATACCATGAGGAATATGTTGTCCATGAACCAGCCAAAATAATTTCTGCAGTGGTCTTGAGAAATATCTCTTTGTAGGCCACAAAACAATTTTTGAAAATGTAATACTGGAATGGCTGGTTCGATAACAGAACCAGTCATTAGTGTGGTAAAATTTGAAAAATAGTCTCCTGTTGAGGTATTGGCCTGTAAATGGTCAGAGACAGGTGAGATTTCAATATCCCAACGTTTTTTCAAAACATGTGTGGGGATAGAAAATCTGCTGTCCAAGAAGTAAATCATTGGAATTCACTGGAATGAGGTTTAAAGTTTAAAGTTTAAATTTTCTAGTTCAACAATCAGCTGGTAAGGCAGGATATCAGAGCAATCTATTTCATGCTGGACCCCTGTGCTCAATAAGAAAATGCTGTCACAGAAAACCACAAGGGGCCCAAGGGCCTGTGACGCTCACCTGGACCATTAGCATTTGAACAATTTACATTTAACCCTTTAATGGTCATGCCGGCCAAAAAACGGCCTCTGTCACGGTCATGTGGAATGTCCATTTACAGGCCAAGAAAATACAATTTTTGAACATTTACTACTGGAATGACTGGGTCGATAACCGAGCCAGTCATTCCAGTGGTACATTTTCCAAAATTGTATTATCTTAGCCTGTAAATTGATACTCAATAGGCAGATATTTAAATATTCTTGACTAAATTTGATCATTAAAGGGTTAAATAGACATGATGAATAGTTTTTCGAAAAATCCAAAATGTCCACCAATGAAATTGACCAATCAAAAATCTTGTATGGTATGGTGAAGCCTACCGCCATAGGATCATTCCCCTCATGTTTCATTGAAATCGGACCATTAATTAAGGAGTAGCGTTTTAAATGGTTCTGGACAATTTTGAACAATCTAAGATGTCTACCAAAAATTGACCAACCATAATTCTGAATACAGGTTCTAGAGCATACCGTGATAGAATCCTTCCAGTAAAATTAACTTTAAATGCGAGAAGCGGTTAATGAGTAGGGTTTTGACAATTCCCATTAAACTTCTCATAAAATCTCAGATTTTCACCCAAAAAATGTACCAATTAAAATTCTGAATATATGTACTGGAACATACCCAGATAGGGTCCTTCCAGCCTACTAGAGTTGGCATCCGTCAAGCGGTTAGTGATGAGTAGTGTCTCGACAACTTCCAGTAAATCCTTCATAAGATCTAGGTTTTTCACCAAAAAACTTGAACAATCAAAGTTCTGTATACAACATCTGAAGCCTATAGCCCTAAGGCCCTTCCAGTCAAATTAGGATGAACTCCGACGAGCGGTTAATGAGGAGTAGGATTTTGACAGTTTCCGGAAAATTTTTCATAAAATCTAAGATTTTCACCCACACAAATTCTGGGGGAAAAAACCTGGATGGTACCAGTATATGATCAGTCCAGCCAAATCTGGTTGAAATCAATCAAACCGTTAATGAGAAGAAATGTGACGGATGGACGGACGACTGCCATGGCATAAGCTCACCAGGCGCGCTAATAATGACATTTTGGTGACATGGTCATGTTTGACATTTAGTAAAGCATCCCTCTGAAGTGAGAACTCTCATCTGAAAAAAATATGTATCAAATTAATAAAACCAGTGGAAACAATATTCTGATATGACAAAACCATTTCATTCTGTATGACAGTGTACAACATAGATGCTATTTCAATAAGCAAACTAGCTTTACAACAATTTCACTGAAATCCGCTGTTCCATAGAGAGGGGCAACAGCTGTCAATGAAGTTATCTTCAAGATATTCTACAATCTTCATATCATCTCAGATTTTCTTTGTAATCAGAATGAGCAAGGCAAAAACTCTCCTTGCTTCTTTCTTAATTCAGTAAGATTATTTGATTTAATAGTACAGCTCAAACCTCAAGATCTAAATGAATTTCAAACAAATAATTTTCAAAATATTTAGTTTTCTCCAGATCTCAGTTTTAGCCCACGTGGTCTGAAAGGGCGGAGAGGCCATGTGAGGTTAATGTCATGGCAATATATCTGGTCTCGATAGCTCAAAATAAATAAAACACCAGGCAGTGTTTGTTTGCATGTCGTAAATTGTGTGAAAGACATTCACCTTTAGCTAATTCTGAGGTTGGAAGGCAGGTATCTGACCATTTGTATCACTAAGTCACACTATCCTCCACTTCATGCAGAGCTTATTGGCTGAATGTGCTATTATTGGTGCCCATTCAAATTTAATTTAGAAAATTAACCGTTGACATATATTCTTAAGAAACAATGCCAAATTGATCTAGGTGCTTTTCTCAGATATACGGGTGTGAAAAATCAGCTGATCTAAAGCAAACTGACCATCATCTACCAAAATACAAAAGATTTAAGCTTTGAGCTTTTGTTACATGTAGTTGATGGCCCTGAAGGTGAAAACAGTGATACCGGTACACAGATTTTGATCCTTGAGCCAGTGGCCATCATCAATTCTTCTATTTTGCATGGAAATTGGCATTTTGGATATAAATTCTTTCATTTCTCTCCTAAATGGTCATGCATTTTGTCAGAATTGTCACATTTGGAACATATATATCCATTCTTTGTACAGAAATGTTTGTATTTTCATCCAACACGGTAATATTTCTGCATTAGTACCAAGATTTTCATATTTCTGAATACAACTGATTCACTTCAGCCCAAACTCTTCATGTTTCCAGTCAAAATGGTTGCCTTTAAAACAAAATGTTCTTATTTCAGCTGAACTTTTCATATTTCTGATTAAATTTTCATAATACTAGCCTGGATTTTGTAAAATGTTCACATTTCTATTTACATCTTTGGTATTTATTTTTATATTTCACGCTAAAATGTGTGTTTGATACCTATTTTCACTTTTCTAATTCAAATATTGATGTTCCAGGTGAGTGATACATGCTCCTTGTCCATCTTTTGTCATGTCAATCTCATGAGATTAGGACGGTATTTTAGTGTTTCTGGGAATATCTTCCTCGTTGCATTGTATGGGAGGTATAATAGTCTAAGACAGATTCATACGATTTTTTATAACTCAAGCCTCACCACAACTTATATGACTAATCAGGACTAGCATATTAAATCAATGCTGATCCAATCAGATCATTTTGTACCGATCCATGCTACACAGCATAAAAAAGTTATCACTCAGTCCAGTTGTACATTTTCAAAGACTGTTCTCTTGTCCTGAAAATTTCATATTTCTCAAAACCATTCTAGAAGTTGGTTTATGTCAGCTTCATAATTAATTTACAGGGTTACAAGTTACAACAACTTTACAATAACTGTTCACAGATTGCCACAGCTACATAAGTTTGATAAAATAATCAGTAAATAAAACTCTGTTTTATATTTTTGGATTGGCTACATGTGAGCCACAAGGGATCCAGATGGATCAATCTAGATCAATGACCATTATTAAGTGAGTTATCTGTTATTTATCCAACGGCCCACATGATCACAGGATCAGTTGGGTTTGTTTTTTCAAATAACCATCCATCATTCCAAGGCACCTATTTTAGTGGATGGGTGTGTGGGTGGGTGGGTGGGTAGGGCAGATGGGATGGTCCACCTTATACAGACTTTGTTATTTTAACCTTATAGCACTTAAATGTGACCAGATGATACAAACAACTTGCCAGATATGTTGATACAAATAATAGTTGTAAGATGCTGTGCCAGCTTCTACAGTTCCAGTAATTTAAATTTCAACATATTCAACATATGTATTGGTTGGAATCATGATACAAAATAGAGAAAGTAATCAATGAATACAATTTTCAAAGCTTCACCGGAAACACCCCTGTTGAAACTGTTTTCATTTGCCTCTACCAATCACCTAGACAGAGTATCCATCTCTACCACCAAGTAATATTGACTTGGTAGGTAGGCTATATATAGGCTACCAATCACCCACCTCACCCACCCTTACCACAATACCACCCAACCTCCCGCACCACCACCCTCAACTTGATTTTCAAGGAAGAACTGATTTACTTTGTTCAATTTATCCCAGTATTTCCATGAAATAAAACGCTATTCTAAGCAGATAAGAAGTAACCATGTGGTCCAAGCCTGTATTAAGCGGTAAACGATAACTGGTAACAAAATTTGGAAATCAGTCAACTTATATCCTTCAACAAAATAATCTAGATTAATATCACAATTTATAATTTAGGATAATAATATTTAGTGAACAATTCCATTTTAGTCTGTTAGTGTAAAGAAATGTCTAAGAT
This sequence comes from Chaetoderma sp. LZ-2023a, assembly GCA_034401795.1. NCBI lineage: Eukaryota > Metazoa > Mollusca > Caudofoveata > Chaetodermatida > Chaetodermatidae > Chaetoderma > Chaetoderma sp. LZ-2023a. The sequence continues at coordinate 27,376,096 of CM067359.1, read as the reverse complement.
AAGACCATACTAATACCCGAAGCGGTGTCGTTGTACAAGGGATAAATAGCTGTCATTTCGCTTTGAGGCGTCTGCTGTCGTATGGATTTCCCCTCTGAGTTATGACGTCATGTACATGATTCTTGTACAAAGATGGCAGCCGTTACCGTCCCTCATATCCTGAGCCAGAAAATTGTCAGTGAGGGTATGAGGAGTCGGGTACCCGCCTAAGTCAACCAAACCTCATATTGCATTTACAGACGCGTAAATATGAATAAATACCGCTTTTATCTGGTCTGCGTCAGACTATTTAATCTGTTTACATTCTGAAGTAAATATACGCTATTTCGTGATAACAATATCACACAAATTTTGGACATTGGCAATACCGAGTGGGTTGCCCTAAAACAACTAGGGGAACATACGCATAATGAAGAACCATATCCCATAATGCAACGGGGGCCCATGAAGAAACCACAAAAGCTATACATAAGCCGAAACCGGAACAAAAAAAAAGCTCGCGACCGGAAACGAAGCTTTCTCAGTCGCATGGTATATGTATTTTAGCCTGGTTCCCTGTCTCATTTTCTGTTAATTTTTCCTCATTACGCGTAAGTACATGTTATCTATATACGCTCACTTCGTTCGCTATTAAGGGCTAAATACTTATGTTTTGCGACATTTTATAAACCTATTTATATAATTAGTGTAAGTGTTACTATATGAACACAGAGTCCTGAAATATTTTCAGTAACACAAGTTTCATTGAAATGATCCGGACGAGCTCGATTTAGATCAATACTGCATCCATGTCTACAAACAGAGTGTATTATAATTGGATTCTCCTCGGAAATGCTTGGTGTCGTATTTCGTATTTCGTATTTAGTATATAGTTTTGTAAGGCATCTAATGCATCGATGGCTTGATTGTTCTAGCAGGGAAGGTGCATAAACATCTATTCCTGACGTTCGATCCCACACCTCGCGAGTCATAGTCCATGCACGCAAATGTTTATATAAGTAATTGCTTGATACGCCGGTGATCGGAAACATTTGATTGATAATGTTTATGGGAACAACAGCCACTTTTGAAGGCTATAGGCTGGTGTTGGTGGCCATTTAGCGAAACAATTTTTTAAAAATGTAATTACTTTTTTCCATATTAAATTCACAAAATTCCGATGCACATTTTCACAAATTCTGCCAATTGTTTTGAAACTCGTATGACTAAAAACTGTCAAATGATTTTCAAAATATTCGACTTTTGTAATACTGGAAAAACAGGAAAACGGAGTAGATAGGCACTACTGGCGAAATCAATGTCATAATAAAAATGAATATAACACGGCCATATCGCGAAAAATACACACAATTACTGTTTTTAGTAGTAAATTAAAAAGAAATTCTATACAAATTTTCTTAAATTCTGCCGATTGTTTTGGAACTAATCTGACTTAAAGCTGTCGCTCTCTAAAGGCAGCAAAAAACCACAGTCCAACGGTTTTTTAAAATACTAAGATTTTCCAAGGCTTGAACATATAGGGACACATCGTAGACGGGCGCTATATACCTACTATAGTTAATCTATGTAATCCCAAAATTAAATTGGCGGCTTTTAACTGGCTTGAAATCTTGACATACTCGCCGGTTTCTCAAAACCATTATCCCATGGACACGAGTGGACAATGGATTCCAAATTGACTTCATTATTCTGGTTGGGGTTGTTCCTCCCGAGCGTGTCCTGTTGGGCCTCTTGTGGCCATTTCAGAGGCCTACTTAGTTGAGGTCATCTAAACATATCTAGGAACCAATTTACGAAATTGCCTGTTCTGTAATTTTTCTAGAAAAGCAGGAATTGTTTATAAATTAATCAATTAAAGGTACCACGTCACACCATGTAGTAATTGAAAAATGATAGCAACTTACAATATTCCAGAAGCGTTTAGCGTATTGTTATGAAATCTAATGGAATATGTATTGATTTTTCATGTTGAGCTCCCTATCATTGAAAGTGAATTGTGCATAAAAAATATTCAACGCGGAGGAGTTTTAATTAAAATGTGTAGGTTGGTCCTGGTGAAATGGTGGAACAGCCATTCAATAAGAAGGTAGGGCTTCCCAGTCGCAAAGAATTATGGGTAATGCCAAAACGCGTAAACAAATCTCTCGGCACTGGCAGCGTCGAGTTTGTGAATGCTACGCAGCCTATACTACATATTTTCCTTCTCATACTCGCGTGTTTTAGCTTGTTTTTATGCAATAACCTTTTGGTGACAGTTTGATATTGAATCATATCAAGATATGTGTGCGGTAGAATAAGAAAATTCAACAATATCTACGCGAGTGGAAGCAGAAAACAATCCTAGTTCAAGAGCGGCTGCTGTGGAGCAATTGTAATGCACTTATTTTTAAGTCAATGTAATTTCAGTGATTACTTGGGATTGTACACATACGCCAGTTCTATAGCCCTATTCTACGTATTGGACATATTGAACATGTAGGATATAGGTCGTATGTTCATGTTTTGCATAGAGGATAGTATACACGAGCCTTACAGTTTCATTCGTCGCTAAGTCAGTCAGCTGCACCGTCAGTTGGTGGGTCTGACAGCCGGTTGGTCAGTCGGTTGGTGGGCTGTTCGGTCTGTCAGCCTGTCCACCGGTCCGTTACTCATGCACAAGTCCGGCAGTCTGTCACTCATGCAGTCAGCTAACATGCCACTCGTGCAGTCCGGAAGTCTGCTACTAATGCAGCCATCCGATCGGTCACTCATCAAGTCCGTTAGTATGCCACTCATGCAGTCATCCGATCTGCCACGCATGCAGCCAGTCAGTCTGCCACTCATGCAGTGATCTGAACTGTCGCTTATGCAGTCATCCGAACTGCCACTCACGCAGTCCGTCATTCTGTCTCTCATGCAGTCATCCGAACTGTCACTCACACAGTCATCTGATTTGCCACTCATGCAGTGGGTTAGCTGCCACCCATGCAGCCATTCGATCTGTCGCCATGCGGGCACCTTATCTGCAACTCGTGCAGTCCGTTATACTGTCATTCATGCAGTCGTCCCATTTGTCACCCACGCAGTCATCCAATCTGTCACACATCCAGTCATCCGATATGTCACTCATGCAGTCCGTCATTCTTTCGCGCACGCAGGCGTCTGATCTGTCACTCATGCACTCCATCAGCTGTCACGCATGCAACCATCTGCTCTGTCACACATCGAGTCATCCGATCAGTCACTCATGCAGTCCGTCAGTCTGTCACTCAAAGATGCATCAAACCTGTCACTCATGCAGTCGGTTGGGCAGTCGGTTGATCAATGGGCGAATAGGTGGTTTGGTCTGTCAGCCTGTTCCTCAGTCTGTCACGCATGTGGTAATCTAATCTGTCACTTATGTAGTCCATCAGTTCAAGACTAATGTGGACGGTTAGTCGGTCTGTCTGTCGCGCATACAGTTATCTACTCTGCCACTGATCCAGTACGTCAGTCCGTCACTCCTGCAGTCGCCCGATCTGTCAGTTATTCGGGTATCCAATATATCACTCATGAAGTCCGCCAGTCTGTCACTCATGCAGTTATCCGATCTGTCACGTATGCAGTCAGTCGGTTTGTCAATCATGAAGGCATCCGATCTGTCACACATGTATTCATCCGATCTGTCACACATGTAGTCATCCAATCTGCCACTCATCAAATCCGTCTTTCTGTCACTCATTCAGGCACCTGATCTGTAACTCATGCAGTCATCCGATCTGTCACTCATGCCGTCATCACATCTGTCACTCACGCAGTCCGTCGTTATGTCACTAACGCAGTCATGCGATCAGTCACTCATGCAGTCATTCGGTCTGTCACTCATAAAGTCTGTCAGTTTGTCACACATGCATTCATCTGATGTGTCACTCATGTAGTCATCTGATCTGCCACTCATACGGTCATCCGATCTGTCACTCATCCAGTCCATCAGTTCATTAGTCAGCTGTCAGTCGGTCTGTCTGTTGCGCATGCGGTCTTCTACTCTGTCAATCATCCAGTACGCCAGTTCGTCACTCATGTAGTCATCCGATCTGTCAGTCATGTACTCCGTCAGTCTGCCATCCATGCAGTCAACCGATCTGTCACTCATGCAGTCATTCGGTCTGTCACTCATGACGTCCATCAGTCTGTCACACATGCAGTCATCCGATCTGTCAGTACTGTAGTCCGTCAGTTCATTAGTCATGTGTCGTTTGGCCTGTCTGTCGTGAATGCAGTCATCTGCTCTGTCACTAATCCAGTCTGTCATGCATGCAGTCATTCGATATGTCACAATGGAGTCACCTGATCTGTCACTCCTGCAGTCCGTTATTATGTCACTCATGCGGTCGTCCGATCTGTCACTCAGGCAGTCATCCGATCCGTCACACATGCAGTCATCTGATATGTCACTCATCAAGTCTGTTATTCTGTCGCTCATGCAGGCGTCTGTTAGTATCACTCATGCAATCATCCGATCGGTTACTCATGCAGTCTGTCAGTCTGTCACTCATGCAGTCATGCGACCTGTCACTCATACAGTCGGTTGGTCAGTTTGTTGATCAATCGGTGAATGGGTGGTTTGGTCTGTCAGCCTGTTCCTCAGTCTGCCACTCATGTAGTCATATAATCGGTCACTCATGTAGTCCATCAGTTCATGACTAATGTGGACGGTCGATCTGTCTGTCTGTCTGTCACGCATGTAGTTATCTGCTCTGCCACTCATCCAGTACTCAGTCCGTCAGTCAATGTAGTCATCCGATCTTTCAGTCATGCAGGCATCCAATCTGTCACGCAAGCAGTCCGTCAGTCTGTCACTCATGCAGTTATCCGATCCGTCACATATGCAGTCATTCGGTCTGTCACTCATGAAGTCGGTCAGTCTGTCACCCATGTTGGCATCCGACCTGTCCCTCGTGCACTTATCCAATAAGTCACTGATTCAGTTATCCAAGCTGTTACTCATCCATTATGTCAGTCTGTTACGTATGCAGTCAACCGATCTATCAGTCAAGCAATCGATCTGTCCCTCATACACTCATCTGATCTAGCATGCATGCAGTCCCTCAGTTGTCACTCATGCAGTGATCCGATCAGTCACGCATGAAGTCATCCGATTTGTGACTCATGCAGTCATCCAGCGTATCACTCATCCACTCCGTCAGTCTGTCAAGTATGCAGTCATCCGATCTGTCACTCGTGCAGTCAGCTGGTATGTCACTAATGTAGTCATCCGATATGTCCCTCTTGCAGTCCGTCAGTCTTTCACTCATGCTGTTATCAAATATCTTACTTATGTAGTCCTTTGATCTGTCACACATGTAGTCATCCGATCTGTCAATAATCTGCTTTGCCGCTCATACAGTCGTTCGAGCTGTCACTTATCCAGTCTGTCAGTCCGTTACTTATGCAGTCATCCGATCAGTTGCTCATGCAGTCATCCGATCAGTCAGTCACTCACGGATGCCGTCAGTCTTTCACGCATGCAGTCATCCGTTCTGCCACTCACGCAGTCATCCAATCTGTCACTCAGCCAGTCATCCAATCTGTCACTCATACAGTCATCCGTTATCGAAACTGTCACCCATGCTGTCTAGCAGGAAATCACTCATCCACTCTGTCACTCATGTGGTCGAGCGTGCCAGTTAGTTAATGGATTGGTCAGTTAGTCAGCCCGTCAGTCTTTCATTCGAGCAGTCATTCAATCTGTCACGCATGCAGTCATCTAATCTGTCACTCATGCAGTCCCTCACCTGTCACTCATGAAGTGATTCGATCTGTTACTAATACACTCATCTAAAATTTCACTCATCGAGTCCGTCAGTCCGTCACTCATGCAGTCGTCCGATCAGTCACTCATGCAGTCATCCGACCTGTCACCCATGCATTCGGTTGGTTTGTCAGTTGATCAATCGGTGAATGCTTGGTTTTGTCTGACAGCGTGTGTCCCATTGTATGGCTCATGTAGTCCCCCACTCTGCCACTCATGTAGTCCATCAGTTCATGACTCATGCGGTTGGGCTGCCTGTCTGTCACGCATTCAGTCATCTGCTCTGTCACTAATCCAGTACGTCGGTCTCTCACTCACGCAGGCATCCGATATGTCAGTCATGCAGTCATCCGACCTGTCACCCATGCAGTCCGTCTGTCTGTCGCTCATGCTGGCATCCGATCTGTCACTCATGCACTCGTCCAATCTGTCACTGATTCAGTTATCGAATCTGTCACTCACCCATTATGTCAGTCTGTCACTTATGCAGTCAACCGATCTGTCAGCCAAGCAGTCATCCGATCTGTCCCTCATTCAATCATCTGATCTATCACTCATGCAGTCTCTTAGTTGTCACTCATGCAGTCATCCGATCAGTCACTCATGCAGTCATCCGATTTGTCACTCATGCATTCATCCAATCTGTCACTCATGAAGTCCGTCAGTCTGTCACACATGCAGTCATCTGGTATGTCACTAATGTAGTCATCCGATGTGTCACTCTTGCAGTCCGTCAATCTTTCACTGCTGTTATCAAATCTGTTAGTTATGCAGTGCTTTGATCTGTCACACATGTAGTCATCCGATCTGCCAGTCATCTGCTTTGCCGCTCATACAGTCGTTCTATCTGACACTTATCCAGGCCGTCAGTCCGTTAATCATGTACTTATCCGATCAATTGCTCATGCAGTCATCCGGTCAGTCAGTCACTCACGGAGTCCGTCAGTCTTTCATGCATGCAGTCACCCGATCTGTCACTCACGTAGTCATCCAATCTGTCACTCATACAGTCATCCGTTATCGAAACTCTCACCCATGCTGTCTGACAGTCCATCACACATCCAATATGTCACCCATGCGGTCCGGCGTGGCCGTTAGTTAGTTGGTTGGTCAGTTAGTCAGTCAGTCCGTCAGTCAGTCTTTCATTCAAGCAGTCATCCGATCTGTCACTCATGCAGTTATCCAATTTCTTACTCATCCACTCTGTCAGGCTGTCACTCATGCAGTCATCCGATCTGTCACGCATGCATTCATCTGATCTGTCACGCATGCAGTCCCTCACCTGTCACTCATGCAGGCATTCGATGCCACTCTTCAAGTCCGTCAGTCTGTCACTCATGCAGTCATCCGTTCAGTCGGTTGGTTGGTCAGTTGATCAATCGGTGAATGATTGGTTTTGTCTGAGAGCGTGTGCCCCAGTGTGTCGCTCATGTAGTCACTCAATCTGCCACTCATGTAGTCCGTCAGTTCATGACTCATGTGGTTGGTCTGTCTATCTGTCGGTCGTGCAGTCAGTCATCTGCTCTGTCACTCATCCAGTACGTCGGTCTGTCACTCATGCCGTCATCCGATCTGTTTTTCATGCAGTCATCCGACCTGTCACCCATGCAGTGCTCTAATCTGTCACTCATGCAGTCTCTCAGCTGCCACTTCTGCTGTCTTCAGATCTCTTACTTATGCAATCCTTTGATCTGCCACTCATGCAGTCATCCGATCTGTCACTTATGCAGTCATTCTGTATGTTGCTCATGAAATCCGTCCGTCTATCACAAATGCGGTCATTCGTTCTGCCACTCATGCTGTCTTCCGATCTGTTACTCATGCAGTCATCCAATCTGTCACTCATCCACTATGTCAGTCTGTCACGCGTGCAGTCATCCGATCTGTCAGTCATGCAATCATCCGATTTGTCACGCATACAGTGATCTAATCTGTCACTCATGCATTCTCTCAGCTGTCACTCATGCTGTCTTCAGATCTGTTACTTATGCAGTCGTCTGATCTGTCACTCATCCAGTCCGTCAGTTCGTTACGCATGCAGTCATCTGATCAGTCACTAATGCAGTCATCCGATCAGTTAGTCACTCACACAGTCTGTCAGTCTGCCACTCATGCAGTCATCGGATCTGTCGCTCGCGCAGTAATCCGATCTGTCACTCATACAGTCATCCGGAATGTCCCTCATGCAATTCACTCACGCAGTCGTCTGATCTGTCACTCATTCAGTCATCTGATATGCCACTCATGCTGTCTGACAGTCCAACACTCATCCGATCTGTTACTCATGTGGTCGACCGGGTCCGTTAGTTGGTGGGTTGGTTAGTTAGTCAGTTCGTCAGTCTTTCATTCATGCAGTCATCCGATGGGTCACCCATGCATTTATCCAATCTGTTACTCACCCACTCTGTCAGTGTGTCACTCATGCAGTCATCAAATCTGTCACTCATCCACTATGTCAGTCTGTCACTCCTGCAGTCATCCGATCTGTCACTCATGCAGTCATCGGATTTGTCACGCATGCAGTCCCTCAGCTGTCACTCATCCAGTCATTCGAAATCTCACTCATACAATCAACTGAAATGCCACTCATCATGTCCGCTAGTCTGTCACTCGTGCATCCACCTGATTAGTCACTCAGGCGGTCATTCGATATGTCCATCATGCAATCATCCGAGCTGTTGCGCATGCAGTCGGTTGGCCGGTCAGTTGATCAATGGGTGCATGGGTAGTTTTGTCTTAGCCTGCGCCTCAGTATGTCGCTCATGTAGTCATCCAATCTGTCACTCATGTAGTCTGTCAGTTCATGACTCATGTGGCTGGTCGGTCGGTCTGGCTGTCGCGCATTCAGTCATCTGCTCTAAAACTTATCCAGTACGTCAGTCTTCCACTCATGCAGTCATCCACTATGTCACACAAGCAGGCATTTAATCTGTCACTCATTCAGTCATCCGATCTGTCACTCACGCTGTCTGACAGTCCATCACTCATCCGATCTGCCACTCATGTCTCCATCTGATCAGTCACGCATGCGGTGATTCGATCTGTCAGACATGCAATCTTCCGACCTATTTCTCATGCAGTCGGATGGCCGGTCAGTTGATCAATCGGTGAATGTGTGGTTTTGTCTCAGCCTGTGCCTCCGTCTGTCGCTCATGTAGTCATCCAATCTGTCACTCATGTAGGCTGTCAGTTCATGAATCATGTGGTTGTCGGTCTGTCTATCTGTCGTGCATTCAGTCATGTGCACACTCACTTATCCAGTACGTCAGTCTGTCACTCAAGCAGTCACCCGACCTGTCAGGCACGCAGTCATCCGATCTGTCACTCATGAAGTCCGCCAGTCTGTCACACATGCAGTCATCTGATCTCTCACTAATGCAGTCATCCGATATGTCACTCGCAGTCCGTCAGTCTTTCACTCATGCTGTCATCAAATATGTTACATATGCAGTCCTTTGATCTGTCACCCATGTAGCCATCCGATCTGTCACTCATCCGATATTCCGCTCATACAGTCGTCCGATCAGTCACTCATTCAGTCCGTCAGTCCGTTACTCATGCATCCCTCCAATCAGTCGCTTATGCGGTCACCTGATCAGTCAGTCACTCACGCAGTCCGTCAGTCTGTCACTCATGCAGTCATCCGATCTGTCGCTCAAGCCGTCATCCGATCTGTCACCCATCCAGTCATCAGGTCTGTCACTCATGCAGCCATCCGATCTGTCACCCATGGAATCAACTATTCCGCCACTCATACAGTCGTCTAATCTGTCACTCACTTTGTCAACTGATCTGTCACTCGTGCTGTCTGACAGTTCATTACTCATCCGATCTGTCACTTATGTGGTCGGGCGAGCCCGTTAGTTAGTGGTTTGGTCAGTTAGTCAATCCGTCAATCTTTCATTCATGCAGTCATCCAATCTGTCACTCATGCATTTATCCAATCTGTCACTCACCCACTCTGTCAGTATGTCGCTCATACAGCCATCCAATCTATCACTCATGCAGTCCCCTGATCTGTCACTAATGCAGTCATCCCATCTGTCACTCTTGCAGTCAGTCAGTCTCACTCATACAGTGGTCTGATCATGCGGTCAGTTCCACGCTCTGGTGCTCGGTCAGTGGGATGGTTAGCCGTGGCTGGGTAGTTTGGTTTGTCAACCTGTCCATCAGTCTGTGATTCATGCAGTCTTTCAGTCCATCATCCATGCATTCATCCGACCTGTCACTCATGCGGTCGGTGGGTCAGTCCGTCGGTTGCTCAGTCGGTCGGTCAGGTGGAGGGTGGGTGGTTTGGTGTGTCAGCCTGTCAGACAGACTGCCATCTTACAAATCGCTCATGCAATCAGTCAGTTGGTCAGTCAGTCGCTCATGTTGTCGTTTGGATGGTTGGTCGGTCAGTCCATCACGGTATACATGCAGTCACTCATGTGGTTGGTCAGTCCGTCACTATATCGGTCTTTCGCTCATGCAGGTGAGTGGGACCATTCAACGTTGAACGTGTCTGAAGAGTGTGTGGCATAACTTAGATTAGACAATCTTAACAAATGGATTTCATACAACGTTCTAGACTTGAGAAGATTTCTCAGTTTCAGTTTTCTTTATTTTACTCAGGCCATTACAAATGGCATGTGAGCGGTGTGCACCTCTTTTCTATAGTAACTCTATAGATGTTAGCCCAGTGAGAATTTTCTCAACTAGAGTTTTCTAGTTACCCTTGAATTTTGGAATCGCGTCAACATATACCGTGCACGGCATTGTAAGGTAGTCTGAGATGATTACACGAAAAAATTAAATTAAGATATTGGATAGGATTGCTTTTTTCCTAATGAGTCCCATAAAGAAAAGGCGACACAACTGGAAACACACATCTATGAATGAACGCGGCTTGCGTTACGTACCCGCGACTACAATAACTGCAATTCTTGTGGACGTGTTACGAAAACTGGTAGCGCAAACCAGCTTCACTTAGAAGCGGTGCACTGTGTAGTAGTGTAGCCTTGCTCGCCTGTGTGGTGCTGGCGGTATCCCACAATTCCGCAGTTCGGGTTTCGCGGCTGCCGGGCTAGCTGATTCCCGCCGTTTCTACGGACGCCCGGCAGTCGTACCTTGGAACCTGAACCGTGCACATCTGCCGCTGGTTCCACTGGCCGATTCAAGACCTCTGTTGGGTGAGTAACCTTTTATACGTAGTTAAGTTACTACAAATGGTGTCAGGAGTACTTTGGGCCCTAAATTATAAATTGTTATTAGTTATTTCTAAATTCTACTCACGATTTTGCTGTTAAAAAAAGATAGAATTCTCGGAAATATAAAGACTACTCTAGTCCTGCCCGAACGTCAATTTTACAGACTCTGGCCGCAATTTTGATTATTTGATAGTTATTTTTGTAGGATTTAACAATCACAGATGATAGGTGAGTTATAGTTAAATATATATTATTTATTTATACTATAGCATCCAAATGTCGGGTATATAGATTAATATACCTTACATACATACGTCATATACGTCATAAATTCAAGATTCAATGTTATTTATTTGAACTGTAATGAATTGAGGTATATTTTCGTGCTTAGTTCCTATCATCTATGTCAGTATTCCGTGGAATGACAACCCTATAGTTTCTGGATTGTAATTGTTAGTTGTCTTCAGTGTCATATGTACGCGATTCTGAGCTGTAATTTAACCGTCGGTTTTTCGATATTTCTTTATATGTTAATTACAGTTCAATTTCTTTCAAACTTTGTTTATTTCAGAATTATTTGAAATAAAGAAGTGATATAAATCACTTTTGCTGTTATTATTATCATTATTATTAACTTTTTGAACATTAGAGGGTAATCTCCCTTCTAATTAGCAAATATGTTTCAATTGTAATATTAGGTTTACTAATTACGCTGAACACTATTTGTTTTGGGGGGTTTTCTTCTTATAATTAATTCAAAAAGTTCATAATCACATTGCTAGTTACTCCGTTGAAACAATACTCAGCCTATGCCTCCTTTTCAAGTTAAATCTGAGGAGTTTTTGGCTCGCACCCAGTTTTCGTTGGATCAGTCCTTTACCCACAAAGCTATTTTGTTGGGTACAAGTAAAGGTTTCATTTTGAAAAGAGCTGATCAAACTGGGTTTGTTGAGTATTGGTGTAAAAGCGGTGGTACTGCACAAGACTTGGTCAATATTCTGCATTCGAGAATAGCCAGCGCCGATCAGAAATTTCACCGGATCGTTTTCTATATCTGGGCCGGAACGTGCGACCTTACCGAGAAACGAGGCGACGGTTTTGTCTATTTAAGGACAGCCGATGATGAACGCGCGGTAGACCGCATTTGCCAACACTATCAACGTGCGATAGACATAGTAAGGCATTACGGCCAAACGGTGAAATTTATCGATATCCCGGCGTATTCTCTGGTCCTGTATAATGAGCAACTTCACCATTTGAATCCCTGTTCCTTCAAAGACCAAGAGCTGCAACTGCATGACCAACTCTCTCTCCTCAATGATAGAATTGAGAAAATTAATGCAGATATTGGTGTACACACCATCAAGTGCAGTGTAGAGTTAATACTCCGTAAAAATTCTAGTGCACGTAAACGCGTCCGTTATCATTATACTTTCGAGTTTCTGAAGGATGGTTTGCATGCAGGTACGTTACTGAATTTGGTTTGGCTTCGGAAGATTCATTTAGACGTTCTCCGGAGTTGCACCACCATCACTACTCAGTGATTTATATATTTCAGTAAGCATACGCTTACGACTCATTTCAGTAGGTGATATTACTTTTTTAGCGGATATTAATTTCGCTTCCTTGGTATAAAACAACCGGTGACCCATAATGACGAAACCTTTGTGTATTAACACTGCAACCGTGGAGGAACTTAGTGCACTCCATAATATTGGTAAAGTTCGAGCTGCTGGCATAGTAAATTTTCGTGAGTCCAGAGGAGGTTTCATATCCCTGGCCGACATTAAGGCAGATACTGATCTTCCTGCCACAGCTACAATCCTTGCACGATTGCTCCATGCTGGGGAAGTCGTATTCGACATCAATGATGAAGGCGCTGTTGGTGGGGTCGACTCACACCCAAGGGAAGAATCCCTGGAAGAGACGGTAGCTAGACTGAACATGGAACTGTTAGCTCAAGGTATCAAATACAAGGCACTCCTTAACTCAACTAGTCAACAAAGGGGTGATCATACCCTAGTTGATAACCTGGCTCCTAGGGGGGTATATACCCCTAGAGAACCTAAGAGGGAGTCGCGATCAGTTTCTCACCATGACACTAGGACGTCATCACCAGTTCGTAGAGCTTACTGGGATGGCTCTTCGTACAATGACTCTAGAATGTCATCCCCCGGTCGTAGAAGCTACTCTGATGGTCCTCCTCCACCTAAAATGTCAACTTTTGATGGAAAATTTGAGTGGAAACCATTTTTCATACAGTTTGAGCATACTGCTTCAAGGTACCGTTGGCCTGATATGTATAAATTATACATGCTCATCTCAGCTTTAAGGGACAAGGCCTTAAAGTGTTACTGCATCTGTTCTGGGCAAGTCCAGAATGATTACTTTAGTTTATGTGACAAATTAAAGTTGAGATTCGGGAAGAAAGATCTGCCCCACATCATTAGAAAAAAGATGCAAGATATTCGACAAGAGGGTAACTCTTTAGAAGAATTTGCAGACATCATTCAGGAGCTCATTTTAGATGGTTACCCTGATGCCTCAGAGAGTTTGGGCGAGACTATTGCCATTGATGCATTCCTACGGGGTGTTGAGCATAAACGAGCCGCTCTGATAGCTATGGATAAAGATCCGAGCACCCGGGAGGAGGCTGTACAAATGGTCAATGCAGCTATCCATAATCAAAGATTGATCATGGGTTCCAGAAGACCTGAGGTTCGAAAGGTCCGTTTTCCGGACGATGCTTCTGGGTTGTTGGAGGCAGATAATCCTGAGCAGTTGAGAGGCATAACGGCTCCAAGCAGGATAGATAAATTGGAGAAAGATGTCGAAGGACTTAGGAAGGATATGGCGGATATGAAGGGAGATGTGGCTAAGATTTTGAATCTTATATCTGGTCAATTCGGTCGAGGTCGGTCTCCTCCAAGAGGGAAGGTCGTTCCATCGCGTTCCCCTTCTCCTCCTCTCAGATCGGGAAAGTGCTTTAATTGCAATTTAGAGGGGCATTTTCCCCGTGAGTGTCCAGAGCCGAGGCGTACACGGTCGCCATCACCTTCTGCTTCACCGAGATCTTCGCCTGTGCGATCATATGATGTTCGCATGTATGAGTTTAATCGTGACCCTATGACACTAGTCATTCCCATTTACAGCTAATTCGTGTATTTTAGTCGTTAATAGTATGTTTTATGGAATTTAGTCGTTAATAGTATTTGCCGATGATACATTCATCTAATAAACATAGCTGATTGAAACCAGTCGAAAACGAAAGCCAAACAAAAAATATGTCACGTGCTATTATAAGGACTTCCAATCATGAATGTGTTAGATGCCCACTGAATACAAACTAATCTAGATGGATACAATCCGCAATTGTTATACAAGTTTGACGATCACCGTAACGATGGAATTGCGTCGGTTTATTGGTGGCATTATGCAAATGTGGACTTCTCCTGACACAATGAGGTGATGTATATAACCTAGAGACGGGTTTGCGATAATGAAATACTGTGACATAGCAGCTTTAATTAATTAATTAATTAATTAATTAATTAATTAATTCATGTATTTATTTATTTACTTATTCTGTTTTTCTTCATTTTTCCGGCTCCTCCTCCTCTACTCATATTGGCCTGATCTCTGTCTCCAAAAATATAAACATGCTTGTTTAAAAAGGATATCCATCAATTGTTATTAGCAGATCATTAAGAAGATATAACAATGGTTTTGCTTTTAATCAATTCAAACCGCGGTGTTTAAATGCATCTTATAATTTGCAGAATTCACATAATGTAAAATTTCTGTGTTGCATATCCAACAGCAGTTTACTAACCCTCTATCCCTCCCTCCCTCTCTCCCTCCCTCAATCCCTCTCTCCCTCCCCTCCATCCCTCTCCCCCAACCCTCCCCTCTCTCTCTCTCTCTCTTTCTCTCTCTCTCTCTCTCTCTCTCTCTCGCTCTATCTCGCTCGCTCTCTCGCACGCTCTCTCTCTCTCTCTGTCTCTCTCTCTCTCTTTCTCTTTCTCTCTCTCTCGCGACCCCCACTGCGCAGTTGCTACTTCCAACGTTCCAAGATTAAATACTCGATTATCCGATTAAACCGATAACTTTCCATACATCAGCTGGAGGTATCAGACACTGAGGTATGAGAAGTTCACTGTTCAATGTTTACAGAAAGATGTCAGCAATTCGTATGCGATGAAGAAAGCGACAGTCCCGGGAAAAAGGTCTGCTACTGTTGTTGTAGTACAAGGGAGATTCTGCACCAGATATATATGCATTTGGAAAGAGAGGTACAGTGCCGTATGTAGCTGTTCTGCACTAACATGAAGGCTGGCCTTTAGGCAGGAGCTGATAAAATTAATAATTTCTAAACAGTGTTGTGGCTCTTACTGACCATCTGGAAGTTGAACTCTGGACAGCTAGAGAAATGTGATCCCAGAATTAAGGATTCTTCTGCTCTCACAAATCTTCAGTTTAAGAGAGATGGTAAGATGAACACAGGAGAGACATCTCCTAACTTGAAGAATCAAGGGTACGGAGAACTCTACGTTGATCTGCAAATTCACTGTAGACGTGTACGGGACATCACTGGGCATCCATAGTTGAGAATATATGAGACCAAATGAGCTGGAACTACTGGAGGCTGGCATTTTGATCCCCAGACAGACAAACTAGCAAACAGGTGTAAGATGAGGGCAGACGTGTTTTAACAGTGCGAGACATAGGCACAAGTTACTGACTCGTAATTAAAACAACGGTTTATCTCGGGCCCTCCGTCATCGAAAGTTCGTTCTAACATATTATATGAACAGTTGTTCAGCACATCACGTGGGGATAAGAAAGCATCTCCTTAAGCAGCGAAGCAGCACCTGAGAGGAGGGCGTAACTCCGAAGTTAAATAAACCAATCAGCGTGTGAGGGATAAGCCAGGAAGCTGACCACGAGACCCAACTTCCACGTGGTAAGAACTTACTGGAATCTAACGCGGTTTTCTCGCACGTTTGATGTTGAGGACGCTTTATCATGACTATCTCAGTTAATACCGAGTCGATTTTGACATATTCTTCGGATTCCTGAAACCGGAACAAATATTTTCTAGAACAATATAAGTATATTTCCTATAGGTGCATTATAACGGAAACGAGAATTATACATATATACATATATATATATATATATATATATATATATATATATATATATATATATATATATATATATATATATATATATATATATATATATATATATATATATATATATATATATATATATATATATATATATATATATATATATATATATATATATATATATATTATATACATATATTAGGAAAATCTGCCATGAATAAAGGAGCTGTCGACATATAGAGGTCAGCAGCATGCAGATTTACACTCCTTCAGTGCTAAAAGGTATCCCATCCTAGATACCAGGCGTGGAGGAAGTACTCATATATATATATATATATACTTACTAAGGATATGGAGGTCTGGCTTCCACCCACGCGATATTACCAGGAAAACACGACCGACTCTGCATTTGTATAACAGTATGTCAATGTGATATCAGCATGCATGTGACGTAATTGATTATGACATCATATATTTGAGTCATAGACTAGATTCCTCTATTATGCTGCACCGTTTGAGAGCCACACATATTTGATTAGCCTTTCTTTAGCGTTCTGTCAAATTAGAACAATCAGTTGAATGCTGATGATCGTATATGGTCTATAAATCGAGTTAATTAGATTGTATAACCTTGGAGTCTTAGAATTTGCGGGGTTGACATGATTCACAAGTGGTTCTCACATTCTAATTAAGCCACCCCCACTACTGAGAATAGCTTAATGATAAAGAAATCGTACTTAAATATTTGCCGACAAAGACCTCTGACACTATTTGCTATGTTTTTCTGATATTGACCAAATGTAGGTCAATATCCTAACCATGTCTCAGGCTTGGTAATGCATCAGAGATGAGTCAGGTGTTTGACCAGTGGTCTTGCTACAACATTTTAGCACGCCGAATCGCGCTTCAGGATTCAGCCTAAGCTCACATATTCCTGATCGCGCAATGGAAAGGTATAGACATATTTTGACCCTTAATTCTCACTTTGACTAATAGGTTCGTTTAAAACATTTGAAATCTGAATAATCGAATAAGGTGCCTTACTGGTAAGAGGTTATTATTATACCTTCGATTATAAAATGATTATTTCCTAGGTCCGCTGGATTAATGAAATCTCGTGATCGAGCGAGGTATCCCCCTTGATATCTGGATCGACGTTTCGAAACAATCCAAAGGCAGTTTACAGTCTCTGGTGTCGAAAAAGATTTAGAACATTAGCAGGAGTGCAAAACTCTGGCAGATATGTCCACAGCTACGCGTTTCTTGCCATTTAATAAACCGTTCTGACACTTATTTTGAAGGTGGTTTGCTGGGAACGATCTATGGCGACATATCTATTTACAGGTCAGGGATATGAGGATGATGCAGGTAACTGCATGGAGTGGCTGATGGATGCAAACTTAGGTCTTGTACGAGCTTCTAAAAAGTTAGTGGTGTCTCAGAGATCGATCGCAGTTATGTGTTAATCACATTTTTGCGCCAATCCCCTGGAGATTTTCAGAAGTTCTACGCCCGAATGCGTTTTTTATTAATTTAATTATGGCCTACGATAGCCTTACCCATTTACCGCTCAAAGTGGTCGACCCAACTTCTACAAAGTGTTTGCGAACTAATGCACCCGAGAGAAGCCAATTAAAAAAATATACCCATAGATTCTCGTCATTACTACATAATCAAACGTTCTGTCAAACATTTGGAAACTAATTCGACTTCGGTTGGCATCGTATGGTAACCCCTACCCATAGACACACACGCACACACACACACACTCCTACTCTATACAGCAGGACGTCTTTTGAAAACTCCTTTACAAATAAAGCTGTTCTGGCCACCTAATGGTTGCTTCAAAGTACCCAGATCAGTAGCAGCACTCTTACTGAACAATCTCGTTCGATTGTATGGTTAATTGTTACTTTATTAATAATTCGTTGTCATTAAATCCAGAATGTTAAAGCATGGACAAAAAAATCAACATTTCGGCTAATGAGCGTGTTTTCACACACGTATATACGCACACATTCATGCATGCGCGCACCCTCCCACACAGGCACGCACGCACGCACGCACGCACACACACACGCACACGTGTCCACGCGGGAACGCAAGTAGGTAGAATCAACTAATGTGGCATATTCATTCATATTATCTGGATCTCGAAGTTATTTGAGTTTTAGGACAACTCATCACATATCTAAGTCACGGTATCAGTAAGAGCATCCTGAAATAGACATCTTTAGCCATAATTCGTGAACGTAAATAGTTAGAATCACCAAACTGGGCACATCATATGATAGATGTATAACAGATTTGTGAGTATTGGCACAAATAATTACATATTTAGGCCACGGGGTCAAGAATAGCATACTGGAATATACATTTTTGGCCATATGTCTGGAATGCAAGAATGATGAATCCCCATATTTAGCACACACTTTCATATTGCGATAGTTTATGAGTGATTTGAGAGTGAGGTCAACAGATCAACTATCTAAGTGGCATGGGCCACTACGTGCATTATACATATAGAGAACAAAAGTGTCAGTTGCCTTTATTTTGACCATATGATTTGAATTTGTGATACACTAAGGATTTGCTTCATGTATGTACACTGCAGTTTACCTAATTGTATAAATACATGCTGTTATGCATAGAGCGCAGCTCAATGGGAACAATACTTTCAATAGCAACTTTTTGAATGGTATATCAATTAAAGGCATCTTTGGAACGGGTGCTTTCAATTGTTGACCACGTGGAATAGTCTTCTGGCATTTGTCACAAGACTGACAGAAACGGAACACATGTGCACAAATACATAGCCAATTACATTAAGACGGGACCAGGTTTCTAGTTTGGCTCACACCTAAAGGTCCTGACATTACAGCCTCATGCCAACGACGTAGAACATTAGTTTGCTATTCCTCTGGCAATATCAATTGCTTATTAGCTTGTTTAATATCATATTTATATGTATAATAACGGTACATTGAACATTAGTTCATTGTGAATTTAACAGTTTCTCTAATCGTTGTATAAGTAACACTGTTAATATGCATATCCCTAAGACGTTTTAGTCCTTTGTCATGTATCTGCAATTGTTTCAATCGTTCTACTACCAGTGGGTATCGCTTCCGGAATACGTAATGGGTGTAGTTCCTATGCTGGCGTTCTTGTCTGGCTCCGAGTGGCAACTCCAATAGTGACGGGACGATTTTCATCATCTTTCTCACGTCTTTCAATACATGTAGCTGTTTTTCCTTGTTATGCGACATGTATTTCGGCGATAGGGGCATCACAACCAGTTCACGGATATGATTTTGATTTAAACATATTTTATTGTAGTCTTTTACAAACGTATTGGGTACACGTGCTTGCAACTTATTTAGACCGTTTCCCAACAGTACTATTTACACAATTTTCCAATGAAAACATATAAAGTGTGTGTGTATGTGTGTGTGTGTGTGTGTGTGTGTGTGTGTGTGTGTGTGTGTGTGTGTGTGTGTGTGTGTGTGTGTGTGAGAGAGAGAGAGAGAGAGGGAGAGAGAGAGAGAGAGAGAGAGAGGGGGAGAGAGAGAGAGAGAGAGAGAGACTTTTAGACAAGTTCATACTCCGCTTAGTAGATTCTCGTTTGAGACGTACACGCTATTATTAAAGGCATATATCCGCAACATAATGCCCGAAAACGAACTGCCAACATGCACATCTCCCGAGAACCAAACAGCGCGCCGCAATGCTACCAAACGAAATAAATCTCAATGCACTGCGCCTACACGACAATACAATTCGCCAGCTGAGAAGCCGAAATATGGGCCCGTGTCCATAATTCAACTCCACAACCGAAGGCCGTGTTCCCACCAGCGAGCTAATCAGGCATAACGCCGCACTTCAGTATTGCGTCATTCCAGATCAACAACACCACGAGAAAACGGCCTAAGAAATATAGGCCTATATTAACCTATGCGCACGGAATCACTATGAGCCAAGACCCACCTTGCCCCATCACCTCCAGGAATACAATCTAAATCTCTAAAAACCATACAACTCCTACATCTATATCCTGAAGCACGCCGGTGCGAACACGTACGCTTATTATTATTATTATTATTATTATTATTATTATTATTATTATTATTATTATTATTATCAAATACCATTAACATGATCATCATATTTACTATTATCATCAGTGTTACATTCACTATGATTATCGTTGTTATTTTAAGTATTGATATTAATACCCTACAGCTCAGAAACAACCCAACTCGCCTCCAAAACAAAACAACACATACCGTTGCTCACCCTGCACGCACACTGGCGAGAAGCCGTCGCCACCTAAGGTAGCAATGGCATCCAATCAAACTGGGCCCAGAATAATCAACAGAAAATGTCCTACATTACTTCCAAAATAGTACTGCTTGGAAACACTCAAAGCCTTTTCCGAGCTGCACTGCATCAACATCATTATCTTCATCGTATAGTTGTGTAGCGAAGCTAATTTCCACCTATCTTAAAGAACCGAGGGGGGGGGGGGGGGGGGCTGGTAATTATGTGTCTATTGTGAATTCAGCTATTGTTCTCAATGGGTATATACAGGAACAGTCACGCTTGACCGCACATGGGTTCTGCTATACTGACTGGGAGCACTGTTTGCAGTTGAATGGGCGGATTTTGCGATAACTTATAATTCTACACATCTTCATATATCCAAATAAATAAGTGCTGCGCCTTGACTTATAGAACCGTCATAGTTGTCTTACAATGTATTGGTATGTCTAAGTCCGTAATCAACGCTTAGTGATCCGTCAGTTGTATAAATTGCATGTTTCACTACTCAATAACCATTCTGTTGCATGTTTCAGAACTACCTCGACTGGGCGCCGCTGCTGCCATATGCATCAACAGTTGCACCCAGCCAAACCAGCCTCAAAATATTCAACAGCTCACCCGTGTGGTTTTCTGGAGATTGATATTCTAGGAGTTCAATGTTCGATCGATCCCAACACGGGCAAAGCATAGGCTGAGACTAGCCAGAGATAGGTGGGGCATAGCTAATAGTGGATTCATCCATTCAAACTAAAATCTGCCAGTAGCGTGAATATATACGTGAACTACCTTAAAAAATACATTCAGTTTCTATGTCTGATAAAGCTGTTTCCGTTGCATAGAATTCGGAGGTATATGGAGAAAAACGATGTAATTGTTGCGTTATGCGTTCTCTTTGTAAAACATAGTAAGGGCATGTTAACAAGAAATGTGACGCATCTTCTGCACCAGTTTTACAAAGGCAATTTGGCGCGGGGAATAATCTTACTCCATACAAATCACTGTTTAACTGAGAGCATGTGCTACGTAGTCTGGTATGCCGGATGGAGAGTTTGCGTAAACTACAATTGCAAAATTTGGGAGGCTTAGCAATTCCTTGTTTGACTAACTTTTTAAATTTAGAAATTTTGGATTCTGATTATACATTGTTTTCAAGTGAATTGCAAATCGGAATTGTGCTCGGGGAAGATGTTTTTTTGTATACCTCCAATCGAAACAGCGGTATGACAACGTTCAGTGGATTAAGAATACGGTATCGTTCCGTTGTCGCTGTACAGGGTGATGTAATATCTGTCATAAAGTCTGGTATGGTGTTATCGTATAGTAGTTTGTGAAATGTTATCAGTTTTTTATGTCGACGTCTGTCATTTAGTGGTTCCCATCCATTTTCCTTAACCGTCGATCAAAAACTAGGAAGGCCTGTTACAATTCTGCCATCTTCGAGTCGGAATCTTTCCAGTGTGAGTTTATCTTCTTTACTACAAGCATCCCACACACAAGATGCATACTCCAACATAGACCGTAATTAGGAAACATAAATTGTATTTAGTGTTGATCTATTTAGCGTGACTTTTAGTTTCCTCATTGTGGCCAGTACCGTTGTAGATTTCATTAATATGGAGATAGATTGGAATATCCAAAAAACTTCCACATCTCCATTGTAAAATCGAGTATTTATTTGTGTCCTAGCAAGAGGTACTATTCTAAATGTGCGGCCAATCATAATGTAGCACTGGATACTACCAGTCAAGCGATGCTTAGGGACGAGCGAACTCTTAACAATGACAGTGTTGCATCCGGTATCGCGCTGTTCCCGGAAAACAACATTATAAACATAACCATTTGTGAAAGGAGGCATGGATGGATGGATGGGTCGATGGGTGGGCGGACGGGTGTGCGTGTGCGTGTGCGTGTGCGTGTGCGTGTGCGTGTGCGTGTGCGTGTGCGTGTGCGTGCGCGTGTGCGCGTGCGTATGCGTGTGCGTATGTGCGCGTGCGTGCGTGCACGTGTGTGTGCGTACCTACGTGCATGCGCGCCTGTGGGTGGGTGGATAGATGGGTATATTGGTGACTTGGTGGATGGGTGGATTGGTGGATGTGGATGGATGGATGAATGGATGGATGAATTATTAGATGTGTGGGGGCAGGGAGTGAGAGAGGGGTAGAGCTGGGTGGATGGGTGAGTGGTTTGGTTGGTGGATGTATGGATTGATGTATGGATGGGTGGAGGGATGGAAGGAGAGCGGATGGATGGATGGATGGATGGATGGATGGGTGGGTGGGTGGGTGGGTGAGTGGGAGGGTGGGTGGGTGGGTGGGTGAGTGTGTGGGTGGGTGGTTGGTTGGGTGGATGGGTGGATGGGTGGGTGGGTGGGTGGGTGGATGGATGGAAGGAAGAAAATGGTCGGACGGACTGACGGACGGACGGACGTACTATAAATGTACCCGTATCAGGACTAACATACTAAATGATTGACCAGGACCCAGCGGACCTGAAGTCAGATTCGATTACTAACTCCATCCATCCATCCATCATCCACCACCCACTATCCACTATCCACCAATCATCCGACTCATCCACACACCCATCTGCACATGTATTGCAACCACTCATCCGTAGATTATTACGCTCTTTAATCTGTCATCCGTCGGTCGGTCGGTCAGTCCATCTGTCTGTCGGTCCACCTATCCGTCGTTCCAACCGTCCGTCGTTCAGTGTGTCCATCCGCCCGTCCATCGACATGCAGGGCCGCCAGTCCGCCCGACCACCGGTACGTCCGCACGCCCGCCTGCCCATCCGTCCATTCGTTATTTGTGTCCGGGGCACGGTCCGTCTATTAATTGGCTTATGTGTGCGTGCCTGTATGCATGTTCGCGTGTGTGCAAACGTGTATGCCTGCGTGCGTGATTTTATTTAAAACCACCCATGTTCACGTGCAGACACGCACCATTCCGATTGCACCTGGTTTCATACCATGCCACAATAGCAGCTCGGCTACGTTTGCCAAAACTATGCCGTTGTCGGACTATAGGACTGCCAACCTGCTGGCCTGTTGGACTAATGGACTGTCAGACTATTAGGCTGATGGACTACAGGTCTGCTGAACTACCGGACTGTCAGAATACTGGGCTGCCAAACTACTGGGCCGTCGGACTATTGGGTTGTTGGACTACTATTCTGTCGGACTATTGTGTTGGCAGCTTCAGTTTCATATGTAGTGCACGCAAACTACCGTAGTAGCATATGTAACCATTATCATGGCGGGTAAAGTGAAATAAAATATCCAATTTGATTATACATAAGTTCATACATAATTAAATAATGTTTACATTTATTGCAGCGAAAATAGACTTATTTTTTCTTGGTATGTGAACGGCATTGGCACATTTTTGGGAGAACAGGTCTATTGCATATCTAAAGAAGTCCCTTAGATTGTTTATAACGAGTTGTAGGTTAGGTAATGCGTAGGAATAAATATTTGTCTTTCATTGTTAAATTTTGCTCAGCTACAAACAAAATGTATTCCACTCTCTATACTCTCGCCTCTGCTTTCTCCACTCTCTCCACCCTCCACTCTCCGCTACTCCGCTATCCGTCCTCCCTTCATCCCACCTCTCTATCTCTCTCTCTCTCACTCTCTCTCTGTATCCCCCCTCTTTCTATCGCTTCGCTTCAGCGACCTGGCCACGTCGGAGCAACCCACTGACCTGGTGACCGAATGGGATAAAGAGAGCGAGAAACGCCTTCGCGTGGTGTGGGTGGGGTGGGGCAGTCGTGTAACGGCGGCCACCCGGGCACATTATTTATTAAACATGTTGTTGAATATTTTGAAGCTAATTTAACTGGACGCTATTGCAGCAACAGCATACAATCAAATTAGTTTCAAACTATTCAACCGCTTACATGTACAGTTTTCTGGAAATTGATAGTCGGGGACCGCAACACGGCGAAGTGTGGGTGGAGTTTTTCTAAAGATAGGCGGGGCGTTGCTAAAACTGGAAAGATCCATTGACACG
This sequence comes from Chaetoderma sp. LZ-2023a, assembly GCA_034401795.1. Lineage (NCBI taxonomy): Eukaryota > Metazoa > Mollusca > Caudofoveata > Chaetodermatida > Chaetodermatidae > Chaetoderma > Chaetoderma sp. LZ-2023a. The sequence continues at coordinate 27,351,666 of CM067359.1, read as the reverse complement.
AGAGACATGCACATGGTTAATTCTTGCAACCACTGCATAGGCCGTTTTGGGGCTTAACCATCAAAGAGGTAAATGTCAAGAAAATCCAAATCTTTGGTTTAGTGAGTGTCAATTCACAGACCAAGAGAAGATTATTATCATTTTAATTTACGACTTGATTAAGCGACCCGTTTGTCGAGCAAGTCACCCCAGTGATAGATTTCAAAAATACTCTTCTCTTGGTCTATACACACGGATATTCCACAATACCATTTCACTGGCTCTTTATGGCGGCTTCGCCATTCAATGATTATGTTGAGGTAAGAGGGTTTACACTACTAGGTAGGACATGTTTATTGCCACCTAATGTGCCATTTCATGTGGTTGTTGAACCCTGTGATTAATAAGAACCTCCTGACACGCCTTAGTCAGAGCATGTATGATGATTATTCATTCAGGATACTATTTAATGTGCCTAAAAGATATAGACCCACGTTAGTAGGCATGTGGTCGGTCTATAGAATATATTCTAGCGATACGGGCAGCAACAACACATTATTGAGTTGATATTCATACGTTGTTCTTCTTAGTCAGGAGAAGAGAAGATGGATATTATCGGTTTATTTAATATCCCTGATATTCTGGTGCTGATTGGCGTTATCTTGACCGCTTACTATATGTAAGTATAACATATACTGTTCGTGATATGTAAAGGTCAATTTGCTATTGCAATCGGTAGGCATAGTACATTTGCGGGTTAGTTAGTTAGAATATGGTATGCACCAGGGTTAATTAGTGGGAAAATGTGTAAGAACAATTGGTATATAATTGTAACCTACCTACCTACCTACCTACCTACCTACCTACACACGTATGCACCTACCCACGTAGGCAACTACCTATCTACCTACATACCTACAGATGTACACGCATATCTGCCTACATATAGGCCCACACATCTAACAACAAACCTACCTCCAAATTATGTTTATTGATTTATATTTAAATATTGTGATGTAACAGTCGCAAACGAACGTCAATACTGAATTTCGTATCATGAAGAGTATATTCAACATGCAGAGATGAACAGCTATATCTAAAACACAGCGCGATTTAAAGACATACAGTTAACCTTTCACGGCGAAGGCGGCCAAATCTGCTATCCACAGACGCATTGAGGAATGTCCATATACAAGGCACGAGACGATTATTCTCGAAAATGTTACCACTGGAATGACTGACTCGATAAACGAGAAATCATCCAAGTGTTAATTTTCGAAGATTAGTATTCTCGTGGCCTGCATATGGGCATTGGATTAAGTAAATACTGTGACATATTTAGTCACTGCGGTGTTCAACAAGGATACAGCGATCTAGATTGATAAATAGTGTGCATGTCAATGTCGTAAGAGGGTCGTCTATATAGAAAGCCATATAATTTAGACTTGTATTAGTATTATTATTATTATTATTATTATTATTATTATTATTATTATTATTATTATTATTATTATTATTATTATTATTATTATCATTAAACATCAGCTTTCTAACTAAAAAGCATGGCACGTTCAAAGATATGGGAGTTCCCGGACCAGCGCCACTCCCATTTTTCGGTAACCGCGCACTCTTTCAAATGGTAAGAATTAGTCACACATGTACATGCGAATACAAATAATGTATAATAAAGTCATAGGCCGTGTTCATATTATAGGCAGAGAGCTACTGGATGAACTAAAAACGCCGAATTCGTAAACTGGTTTACTTCAAATTTATTTCAATATATTCAGCAGGTTGGCTGCGCTGTGGACGGCTCCGATCTTTCGCCCAAGTATATGACGTCACACTCGGGTATGTCACGTTAGGCTAACATCACAATTCATAGTTGACAGATATACTTTTGTCATGCACATTAAACAGTCCGCCAAGTGTATGACTTGTATGTCTTACATGGGTTTACTATTTAGTAAACATTGTATTGATTATTTTGTAACCAATTCGATATTGGCGCTGTTGCTTCCATAGACAGCAACATCCCAGCATAAAATTAGTATCAAAATCTTCAATAATCTACTTGTATAGTTACCTTGAATTTACCTTGAATTTGGGAGTCTGGAAATGCAGGGGTCAAAGCATTTAAATCAATACCGCCAAGCGCAAAACGTGGCCTGGGCTTGGCTAGATATGGGCAGGGAATACGCTAGAAATGGATCGCTGTATTACATTGAAATTGAGATTTTGGGAGTTATGTGTTCAAAGGTGTAAACGTGCATGCGTCAACAGCATCCCACATGCGTTCACAATGCTACAGCTATCAAGTAACCAGTTAATGGTCAAGATTGTTTAAAGGAAATGAAAATGTTTGCACTTAAATTTAACACAATTATTTTCTGTTTGTCCTGCAAATGGACGTTTCTTAAGACCACTTCAGCTGCCATTTTTGTTGTGTCTGACCATTAATGCGGTAATTATCAAGGAAATTCGAAATTGCAGCTTGGCTTGTGTCCTTTAGCGGTTACCGAGCCAGTCATTCCAGTGGTAAACTTCCAAAAAGATCGTCTTTTCTTGGGTGTCATATGGGCATTTCTTAACAGCACTACATAGCCAGTTTGGCCAATTTGACCGTAAACAGGTCAACTTGACACCAGAGGGAATAAAGACGATAGATGTTGTCGGCACAAACGGCCATTTCTTCCCACATATTGTCCTCAAATCAGTGTATGATGTCACACCCGTCTATGTTGTACCGCTCTTTCCTTTCTTTCCACATCCCGCTGATGAGCGGTACCGATATCTGAGGGAAACGTATGGCAAGGTTTATGGGTAACTATTGGCTTATACACCATCGTTGTTAATCACGACCAGAGCTGTTACTATGTGATAAGCAATGCGTTTAGATGAGAGATAGGTCACATTATAAATTTGTATTTATAACCTAGCTCCTTGGCCATGAACATTAGGTTGACAACAGCATTGGAGAACGATTTACCTTTCGAATTTATACAAATGATGTAGCAGTAGCAGTAGCAGCAGCAGTTGCAGCATCAGGTGTAGCAGTAGTAGCAGTAGCAGCAGCAGCAATAGCTGCAGTAGTAGTAGTAGTAGTAGTAGTAGTAGTAGTAGTAGTAGTAGTAGTAGTAGTAGCAGCAGCAGCAGCAGCAGTTGCAGCAGCAGGAGTAGCAGTAGTAGTATTAGTAGTAGTAGTAGTAGCAGCAGCAGCAGCAAAAGCAGCAGCAGCAGTAGTAGTAGTAGTAGTAGTAGCAGCAGCAGCAGCAACAGTTGCAGCAGCAGGAGTAGCAGTAGTAGCAGTAGCAGCAGCAGCTGTAGCAGCAGCAGCAGCAGCAGCAGCAGTAGTAGTAGTAGTAGTAGTAGTAGTAGTAGTAGTGGTAGGAGTAGTAGTAGTAGTAGTAGTAGTAGCAGCAGCAGCAGTAGTAGTAGTAGTAGTAGTAGTAGTAGTAGTAGTAGTAGTAGTAGTGTGAGTAGTAGTAGCAGTAGCAGTAGTAGTAGCAGCAGCAGCAGCAGCAGCAGCAGCAGCAGCAGCAGCAGCAGCAGCAGCAGCAGCAGTAGTAGTAGTAGTAGTTATTCCGTGCATATTTCATTTGACAGGATATTCATGGGCAGAACGCCATTCTTGGTACTTGGAGATATTGACCTCGTGCAGCAAGTGACGATAAAAGACTTCAGTATATTTAGGAATAGATGGGTATGCAACAATAATGTAGCAGAATGTTCCATAGGATTGCATAAGTAAAGAATCTGGCCCTATCAGTTAAGAACTGCATGCGTGACGCCGGCGATGTTATTAGTGGCATTCCACATCGCTATGGTAAATCCCCATTACCAAATTTTAGATTTGTAATTTCTTGAAAACATTAAATGCAATCAAATTCAGAGAGCTTACCTATCGATCGAGAGTGGTGATTAGTTTGTTGGAGCACCTCGACGACATAGACGTCCACATGTCGTGGCTTATCGAAGCTTCACGCATGTCACCTTTCCAGAGTACCCACACATCATATGACGTCATAATGAACTGCGCGACGTGCAGAATGACATCATGAATGACGTCGATAAGTACGTCACGAACGCATATTTGAAGACGGTCTATGCGTTGTTGTACAAATTGTTTGCTTTTACTATTTAATAAATATTCATAGGCAGCAACAGCACCCAGTCAAATTAGTTACAAAATAGTCAACAGCTCTCCTGTATAGTTTTCAGGAATTTGATAGCTAGGGCATTTCGGGATCGATCAATCCCAACACGGCGAGGTGTGAGTGGAGCTTAGCCAGTGATGGGCGGGGCATAGCTAAAAATAGAACGGTCCAATGGAAGCGGACTATAAACCATGCCCTATACCTATCATCATCATCATCATCATTATCATCATCACTACCACCAACACCACCACATCAACCATCATCATCATCAACATCACCACCATCATCACCACAACCACAACCACAACCACAACCACAACCACAACCACAACCACCACCATCATCATCATCATCATCATCATCATCATAACCACCGCCACCACCACGACCACCGGTACCACCAGCACCACTGCCGGCGTCGCCGTCGCCGCCGCCGCCGCCACCACCACCACCACCACCACCATCATCATCATCAGCATCACCACCCACACCTCACACATCAACAACACACAGCCAAACTATTCTAGAAATCTTCAGCACTAAATGGAGTATTCGATTGCAGGAGTAGATACGGTACTAACATTCAGGAGGAAATGTGACATTGCACAGCATTATTCCATTAGTCTTTACTAATCTCCACTATTCCTTAGTTAACGCTTTGTTCAAAACTATTTCAATGTTCCTATATAAAATGTCCATTTGGAGACCGAGATACATTTGGTTTTCGGGATTTACAAACCATGTGACCGGCTCTGTTATCAAGCCAGTATTTCCGGTGATACATTGTCAAAGATAGTCTTCTATTGGTCTGCAAATGGGCATTGCTAAAGACAACTGCAGACACTGTCCATGGGTCGAGTGAGGGATAAAGAGGTAACCAGTATATGCCGGAAATTACAGATTCTTTATGTCAGAATACACCTTTCAATGTTTTGAAATTAATTTGATTGGGAGATATTGCTGTCTAAAGCAGCAACAGTTTCCAGTCACATTATGTTCACGATATTCAACAGCGTTCCTGTATAGTCGTCTTTAAATTGAGACACTAAAATTTCAAGAGTTATTTAGATAACACTATTAGTATTCGTCAATTGACACGTGTACACCCACTGGACCGCCAACACTACACATCGTCTGCTGAAGAGACGGATCATCGAAATACACAAAAACTTACAAGATCTAATTATGTCTATAACATGTGTAACCGTCATTATATGTGTAGTTCATGTACATATGCCTCATACACTTCCGAAGGTGCCGAATAAACTTCAAATGGAGATGGAAATTGACTGGCAATCAGACGACGATACGTAAATACATTTCAGCCATTAAAGGTCTCCTTGAACAAACACTTTGTGGTGTTTCTCTTCAATATGCCTGGGTCTGAATGAACTGATGTGAGCTATCAATCATCAACAACATCACAACATAATTCACACAATAAACTCATAACACAACAATCATTGATGCGGTGATGCCAATCCTTGATTCGAATGGAAATTGATAAAAGTGACTTTCCATGGCGAAATTTACCATTTAGAAATTAGAAAATATGCAAATACTATATTTTAATTAATTAAATTATACATAAACATCATAATTTGGCATACGTTAATGCTTCTCTGTTTGTGTCCCACTTTAGCGACTCAAATATGAAACTGTCAATCCAAAGTAGAAGTCAATGATTGGTTCCCGTGAAAGCTAATGTACATAAATACTTTCCTTCACACTTTGAAACCAGCAAGTCCAATAGGAAAAATCGTGTATTGAGAAAGCAATATTCTGTAAAAACATATTGAAGTTAATTTGATTCCGAGGCGTGGCTGCCTATGGAAGCAACACTCTCTGCCAAATTACCGTCACATTATTCAACAACTTCCCTGTGTTATTGTCTTGAAATTTATATTGCGAGACATCACGGTCCAAAGAGCTAAGAGATGAGATTACTGTAGACACGTGTTATTAGTTGAAATAGAAAATATTGCTTTTATTAGTGTTTGTTGATACAGTAAAGCTTAGAAATAACGTAACGTACTAATGAACCAAAACAAAACGTACTGTTGAATATTTTGGACTTAATTTGATTGACTACAATCGCTGATTTTAATATAATTAAGTCTAAGATATTAACCGTTTGACACTTATATCAGCCAAAAAACGGCGTCTGCGGTGGTCCTGAGAAGCTCTCATTTGCACACAGAGTAGAGACTATTTTTGAAAATTTACCACTGAACTGACTGGCTCGATAAACGAACCAATCATTCCAGTGGTAAATTTTCAAAAACTATCTTCTCTTAGTCGACATATGTATATTTTCTATGAGAAAATTGAAAATCTCTTGCACAAATTCGAGGGGTATAGGATTAAACAGAGCGTTTGTTGCATCGTGTTTAGAATTATACTAACTATAACATATTTTTGTTTCTGTGACCTATTTATGAGATGTGCTGCTCTTACAGGATGGTGAGTTCGATGCAAGGGTGCCACCTATTTCCAGGATGGTATTTTTTCTACGCGATGACGATTGGAAATGGGTCCGCAATACTATCTCGCCCACATTCACAACACGACGAATTAAGCAGGTGTGTCTATTATATTTCCGCGCAGCATGTAGCTCGCCAGCTATGTCTTTTTGCCTGGCTGCTCTCCCGTTAGTTATAACGAGGTTTAAGATTTTGGCTAGGTTAGGATATCTTTTATTTTAACACTTCAAAGGCGAAATTTCAAATGTCAAAGTATATGCTTATTAAATGCTCATTTTGCAGACCAAGAGAAGACTATTTTTGAAAATTGGCCACAGGAATCACTGACTGAATAAATAATCTTGAATCTTGAGCCCGCCAATCCGCCCGTAAAATTTGCAAAAATAGTTGTCTTTGGCAGGCAAATGCATATTCCTACAGGTCACTGCAGAGGGCCATTATTGACTGGATTCGGCACGCAGGTGTCTATTGCATATGTTTAAAACAACGGTGTTTTCTGGTCATATGCATCCGTGTATATATCTCGGCAAAGGTATTGGGAAGTTAGTCATGGCGATTTGGCAGAGCGAATTATTTAATTCGAGGTGTCAACATCGTCTCAACGCGCTGAAAATACTGCTCGTATCAATACACCCTTTGAAGTCTATACACCAACATGGCTTAGCTCGAATACAATCAACATCCATCTCACGCACATTTATGCAATGCACCCAAGCCGCGCATACGCTAAGGAATAAGCGAGAAATCACAATTTGGAAACGTGCAAAACAGGAATTTTAATAGCCACGTTACAATAGTCACGGCAAGCATTGGCATGCATATATGCCTCGATAGAAAATACCGCAGATGCTGGAAGCCTTATCAATGGCATTAACTCTAGTATCAACGGTATTTCAATTTGGTTTGAATAGTTTTAGTGCTGAGCGTGTATATTTTTATTAAACAAACTGATTTACCACAAATTGCTTTTTGAAGACGTGCGTGCGTGCGTGCGTGCGTGCGTGCGTGCGTGCGTGCGTGCGTGCGTGCGTGCGTGCGTGCGTGCGTGCGTGCGTGCGTGCGTGCGTGCGTGCGTTCGTTCGTTCATTCGTGGGTGCGTGCGTGTGTGCGTGCCAAAACTGGAAGAATTCACTAGTTTTCATTGAAATGACGGTATAAGGGAGAAAATTGTTGCCTAATAAAACCTCGATTGAACCAATAAATTAGGGTCATTACGTCCCATGATACGGGTAATCACATTTCTGTTGGAAATCGATCGATATGTTGGTGGCATGCTGCCAGGTATTAAGCAAAATCTGTTTGTCACTAACTCAGAAACTATCAGGCGAATCGTTGTTTATCTCTTATTAAATAATGATGTATATATTATCTGTTTAAATGCTACGTTAAATGAGTCACGCACTTAATGGTCAAGATGTTAAAAGAAAATTGTAATTTTTGTAGGCCACGAGACGACTATATTTGCATTATGTTTAACTTTCCTGTACATGGATATGTCTATTAGCCACTGCATATGCCGTTTTGGGCGGCCTCCCCATTAACACCGAGCAAAATGGCCATCTGCAGCCTCTTTCACACGCGCCAATTACCACGCCAAGAGATGCCTATTTAGAACATGTATCACTGAAATGACTGGCTCGATACTCGAGCCAGTCATTCCAGTGGTAAATTTCAAAAATAATATTATCTTCGCCTGCAAATGGGCATTCACTAATCAAAAATGTGCTAAATTCACTTAAATTAAAAGCATTGTTTATTAACAGATGGCTGCTGCAATGAACACGGCATCAGAGACATTCGTCTCATGTATCAAGCCAAGTGCTGACACTAAAGGATCCATCAATCTGAGGGAGTATGTATTTTGAGCCATACGTGCTACATAGGTCTAACGATAGTAGTAGTAGTGGTAGTAGTAGTAGTAGTAGTAATAGTAGTGGTAGTAGTCGTAGTAGTAGTAGTAGTAGTGGTAGTAGTAGTAGTAGTCATAGTAGTAGTAGTAGTAGTAGTAGTAGTAGTAGTAGTAGTCGTAGTAGTAGTAGTAGTAGTAGTAGTAGTAGTAGTAGTAGTAGTAGTAGTAGTAGTAGTAGTAGTAGTAGTAGTAGTAGATTTTTATTATTGTATAGCTCAGTCATCAGCTGGAATTTAATTTGTACCTTTTTAAATTTTCGACCCAAGTGGGGTTCGAAGGCAGGCAAGTTCTGCGACACCCGCCTAGCGTTTGGGATCCGGCTGCTCTACCACTGCTCCCCCACTTAGAGGACAGAAATCCTCTTTCACCGAACCAGCTTTCGACCACACGTCTCACAACCACACGAAGTGGCTGGAGTAGTAGTAGTAGTAGTAGTAGTAGTAGTAGTAGTAGTAGCAGTAGTAGTAGTAGTAGTAGTAGTAGTAGCAGTAGTAGTAGTAGTAGTAGTAGTAGTAACACCAGTAGTAGTAGTAGTAGTAGTAGTAGTAGTAGCAGTAGTAGTAGTAGTAGTAGCAGTAGTAGTAGTAGTAGTAGTAGTAGTAGTAGTAGTAGTAGTAGTAACACCAGTAGTAGTAGTAGTAGTATTAGTAGTAGTAGTAGTAGTAGTAGTAGTAGTAGTAGTAGTAGTGGTAGTAGTAGTAGTCGTAGTAGTAGTAGTAGTAACACCAGTAGTAGTAGTAGTAGTAGTAGTAGTAGTAGTAGTAGTAGTAGTAGTAGTAGTAGTAGTAGTAGTAGTAGTAGTAGTAGTAGTAGTGGGAGTAGTAGTAGTAGTAGTAGCAGTAGTAGTAGTAGTAGTAGTAGTAGTAGTAGTAGCAGTAGTAGTAGCAGTAGTAGTAGTAGTAGTAGTAGTAGTAGTAGCAGTAGTAGTAGTAGTAGTAGTAGTAGTAGTAGTAGTAGTAGTAGTAGTAACACCAGTAGTAGTAGTAGTAGTAGTAGTAGTAGTAGTAGTAGTAGTAGTAGTAGTAGTAGTAGTAGTAGTAGTAGTGGTAGTAGTAGTAGTCGTAGTAGTAGTAGTAGTAGTAACACCAGTAGTAGTAGTAGTAGTAGTAGTAGTAGTAGCAGCAGTAGTAGAAGTGGGAGTAGTAGTAGTAGTAGTAGTAGTAGTAGTAGTAGTAGTAGTAGTAGTAGTAGTAGTAGTAGTAGTAGCAGTAGTAGTAGTGGGAGTAGTAGTAGTAGTAGTAGCAGTAGTAGTAGTAGTAGTAGTAGTAGTAGTAGTAGTAGTAGTAGTAGTAGTAGTAGTAGTAGTAGTAGTAGTCAATATTGTCAACGCACTGGCTCAGAATCTTCAATAATTGAAAAAATTCAAAAATTTAAGATATTTTGGTTTATCTTACTGCCTGAGATTTGTCATTTTGTTTGAGGAAAGCCATATGGCATTAATGTTAACCCTTTCCTGGTTAAATTTGTTCAGTAAAATCCAAATATGCGCTTACTTATTTAATGTACATTTGCAGGCACAGACAAGGTAATTCCCGAGAATATACCACTGGAACGACTGTCTCGGTTCCCGAGCCAGTCATTACAGTGGTAAATTTTCAAAAATACTCCAATCCCCGCCGGCAAATGGACATTGCCCAAGATCACTAAATTGACCGTTTTTGGCTGACCATCATGCAAGGGTTAATGTTGAATGATTGAGATGGATATTATGGATAGCTATTTGAGTTTTGCTTTTACCAAGATGTCACGTAGATTCGGATTTTTCTTGAACGCAATTACTGGTCGCTTGTTAAAGGGTTGTTTCAGTTTCTCCTGTAGGTTTTGATACTCATCTTTCAAAATTTTGGAAATTTCAACGTTTTTCCGATTATAGGTCAGAATGAATGGAATTTTGTCACGTTGATCAGATAAGCCTGGGTCCGAGTTTATTCCCCTTGGCCACTGTGTTTCGAGTTCTTTAATCCAAAACGATTCTCGAAGTTTTCTTTGTTTATCAGTTTCTTCTGCCGTATCTGAAAGGGGTGGCTGTTCAATCGGCATAATTTCAAAGTCACGAAGGACTAAATGGTCAGGAAGATTAAAATGTTCGGAAACATGTGTGTCTTCCTCTAGCCTAATATCTGAGAGGTGTCGAGTTGCCCGCCATCTTAATGGACATTTGGTTTCGCCGACATACTGTTTTTGGCACAATTTGCATGAAATTAGATAAATAACATTTTCAGAGTCACAATCTAGATTAGACTGAAGTTGGAACTTGCTTTTGTTCTGAAAGCTCGTGAAAGTATTCTGGTTTGGGAGAAATTCATCTAACTCGCACCTTTTCTTTCCGCATTTGCGAGATTCGCCTACACCTATAATAGGACGATTGTGAGAAATTTTGGTAGGCCGACGATTTGAGGCATTATCTGGAATGGTTTCCAAGCCGTCTAATGTTTCAGATTTGATTTTGCGCAAGAATCGTGAGGAGTAACCTCGTGGTTTGAGGGCTTTGAATAGTGTAGAGCACCCTTCTTCAAAGTTTTTCCTATCACTCGAATTCCTGTGAAAACGGATTATTTGTGATTTAACTATTCCTTTAAAAGTATGTCGTGGATGGAAAGATTTTTTGTGCAATAGCTGATGCGAATCGGTGGGTTTGAAATACACTTTGTGGTCTAAGTAGCCAGTTGTTTCATACTTTAGACCTTTATATACAGTTACATCCAGGAAATCCACGGACATCTCGTCAATGGTTGCTTTTAATTTGATATTCGGATCGTGATTGTTCAGAATTTCGTGTGTAGCCAAATCATGAAAATGTCATCAAGGTACCTGCGATAAATGAGGGGATGTTTTGGACACTTTTCTAACGCTTCCTCCTCCCACTCTGCTACGTAAATATTGGCAAAACATGGGCTAAAGCGCTTGCCCATCGCGCAGCCGCAAATTTGTTGGTAAATTTCGCCATCGAATTCAAAATCATTGCCTTTCAGACTCAGCTCTAATAGAGCTATTAATTCTCTGTCTGGCCTGTTGGTGTCTGGGTAGTTCACGAATGCTCTACGGATAGAATTTATACCCTTCTCGATGTCAATGTTTGTATACATAGCATCGATGTCAAGCGTGACCAAGAATGAATTTGGAGGTATCCAGGTCTCAGAGACCTGTGATAAGAATTCTTCTGTGTTTTTCAAGAAGCGGGGGTGTCTATTTGCTATTGGCTGTAGATGGTAATCGATGTATTCACTGATTCTGTAGGATTCTGAGCCACAATCAGAGATTATAGGTCGCCCGGGCGGTGACATTGGGTCCAACCACGAATCTATGGGTTTATGAATTTTTGGCAAAAGATAGAAAGTCCGTGGTTTTGACTCAAGTTTAGCAAAGAGATACTTATGTTGCTTTTCGGTGATCTTCTTGCTATCGAGCAATTTTTGAAGAATCTCATTAAATTTGCTGCAATTATTTTGCCAAAGTGGTTTGCTTAGTTTCTGGTAATGCTTTGGGTTACTAAGTTGTCGTTGTGCTTCACGTTTATAGTTATCTTTAAGCATTATTACAGTCGCCGACCCTTTATCTGCAGGTTTGATGACAATTTCGCTGTTTTTAGACAATTCAATTAAGGCCTGGCGTTCCTCATAGGGTAAATTTGGTTGATCATTAGGGAATGTAGAATTTTTAACACGTTCTGAAAAGAGTTCTATGCTTTCACCGATCGCTGGGTCCAGGATTTTTACGTTTGGTGCCCAGCCCGTTTTTTCAATGAATGGTGGAATGTTACTATTAGAGTTACGAAAGAAGTCTGCTAACTTAATACGGTGACTAAATTCAGATGTTTCCATACAGCCATTATCTAAAAGAGCATCCAAACCTGTTTTAGGTTTTGGTGTTGGGACAAATGTAAGACCAAAATTGAGCAGTGACTGCTCTGCTTCACCTAATGGGGAGCCAGTTAGATTGACAATATTACTGCCCAGTCCTGTTTCCGGGCGGATGTTACCCTGGCCCTTGTCTAGTTTAAATTTAGGAATTTAAGCCAGGCAGAATACATCGAGTTAGCTGTCTTCTCAGTCCAATGAATGTTATCCTTAACAACATTAAATTCGGAGAGTCTAAGTGCAGGAATGACAGTCACAGATTTTGATGATTCAGCCGTCGAATTGATGGACTGAATCGCCAACTTCTGCTGAGCTGTCAACCGTTTTGAATAGTTAAGTTTTGCGAAGTAAATCGCAGTCTTTGGGAATTTGGACTTAATCGCACTGAGAAGCAGCATTAATCTATGTTTTGAACTAGAGATGGGTTCATTCATATCATTAATGCCAATGTTAATCACTATTTTCTCTGGTTTAAATGATCCACTGTACTTTTGAATTAGTCCTCTAGCATGACACAATTTAGCTCCTGGGTAGCAGGCAACTTGCGTTTCAGAGTGGGGTTCAACATTAATGCGACTCAGGTTCGAAGCTCCAAAGATGAGTACTTTGTTCGTGGGAACAGGTAGTCGCCAGTCAATTTTGTTTTCGATTTCATGACGAAATTTCCAAAAAATGTTTCTCTCCAACATGGTGGGTTGTTGGGGTCTATTTGCACATTTAATAGGACGCACCTCCGGTGCATTACTTGGACCAGGAGTTGGAGAGAAGCTGGGCTGTGGCAGTTTCCCTGTTGGCGATGGGGTCTTGAGACCCGATGGTTGACTGCTCTGGGGGGATTTCTGAGAAGCGCCAGTCCGTGGACCAGATTTGCTACCATTAACCCTTTTCCTCTGTGGCAAGGGCGGATATACGTTTGGGTCATTTAGATTGCCTAGTGGAGAGTCAGGTAGTGGGATTAATGATGCTTCAAATAGCATATCTCTAGGGCCAGAATCTAATGGTAGCAATGGAGAGATTTTATTGTCTACTCGTTTTGTGACTGGCGGCGAAGTTTCAGGGGATCTGAGGCGTTTTTTCATTTGTGATTGTGGGGCCACAGTTGGTATCATGACCAGAGGCGTGGCTTGTGCGAGATTTTGAATTGGTTGCTGAGATGGATCTATCGGTCGCACAAAATCGTAAAAAGAACTAATCGCATTAATGTCGAGCTTTCTATTATTATTGTTTTTTGCCCAGCGTATAGCATTGGATTTAGCACGACCTAGGTCTAAATGTGGCATTGCCTGTGTGAGGACTACTTCAGTTCTAATACTACCAAGTTGTTCATTATAGTGATTTAACATGGCCTTAATGGTAGATTTTGCCCACTCAAAATTCACATTCCAGATGGCAAAGTAGATGTCATCATTTGGTATAGCTGGCTTACAAAATCCATTCAGCTCTTCCACCTTCCTGCTAAGCCCATCAGGGAGAGTTTCGGCATCTAAATGCCTACGTAGCGTAGCAATATGGTGGAAGCACTGAATTATTTGGTAATACAGCTTTACCAGGCGCGCATGCGCAGATGAACCCCCTTTACCATCTCCATTCTTCCTACGACCATTCTTCCTCGCAATAGCCATTCAGACAGACAATCGTTCAATCTAACTATCAATCAGACAGGCAGTTGAGCAGGTAAGAACGATTCGATCAGGCAAACTCAAATTCAAGCACACAAATTCATTCACATCAACTACAAATTGAACCAATATATTACTTACACCTGAAAGACAAATTATAGAATTAACATGTAATATGCAATGGTTAACAATACAACAATACAATACGCAATATTATAAGTTACTCACAGTAATTTTGGACACCGTCAATTGGCTAAATGCATTTCACATGGATGTGCTTCATCAGTAGCCTGTATGACAAATCTGTCAGTCCTTCAGTATAGACAGCTTTATATACGTTTACTGAATTACTCAATCTCCTTTGAAAAACTACTCTATGGTTTAATTTGAACAATTGAACTTTGTGCAAGGTTTGAATTTCCTTTGATTCGGGTTTATCACAAACATCATTAATATAGCCAATGATTAGTGGACTGGTTTCACTCCACACAGATTAGTGAAATTTTACTCTTCCGAATTGGATTGATAAGTGAGTAGTGTTTCCTTCACGAGATCATGAATCGATCATTCAAAGGTGTTATATGCTTTTGTTGGGACACTCAATTTTGCCCTTTGATTCCTTTTGATCATTTGATGCCGAACAAATTAATCAAGTTTGGAGGACATATTTTGTCATTTTATAGAATTTTGTTCGCCACACAGGAAAGGCCACTGCAGTGTTTATAATTAAACTTTGTTCATACATGTAGAAAGAAAGTAGTATTCAGCTCCCTTAATTTTATGTGAGTGAGTGGCTGGACGGACACACAGAGAGCCGGATGGCTGGCAAGGCAGATGGACAGATCCATCCATCCATCCATCCATCCATCCAACCATCCATCCATCCAGACATCCAACCATCCATCCATCCCACGCCCCCATCCATCCATGGAAGGATGGGGAGGCGGGAAGGATGGGGAGGTGGGATGGGGACGGGCATAGAGGAAGGATAGAGCTTAGTCGGAGAGAGGGAGGAAGGATCCATCCATCCATCCATCCATCCATCCATCCATCCATCCATCCATCCACCCATCCACCCATCCATCCATCCATCCATCCATCCATCCATCCATCCATCCATCCATCCATCCACCCACCCATCCATCCATCCATCCATCCACCCATCCATCCATCCATCCATCCATCCATCCATCCAACCAACCAACCAACCATCCATCCATCCATCCATCCATCCATCCATCCATCCATCCATCCATCCATCCATCCAACCATCCATCCATCCCACACCCCCATGGAGGGAAGGGGATTGGGGATGATTGATGGGCAGGATCAATCCATCCATCCCACCATCCACCCACCCATACATCAAACCATCCATCCATTCATCCATCCATTCATCCATCCATCCATGGAAGGGAGGGAAGGAGGGATGGGAAAGATCTATCCATCCATCCCAATGTGGAGATGGAATGAGGGATGGGAAGGAAGGAAGAATAGAGTGGGCATGGCTGGATAGAGGGTGAGGACCATCCATCCATCCACCCACCCACACGCACGCACGCTCACACACACACACGTACACACACATACACACACGTACACGCGCACGCATGCACGTACCTACATTTACACACGCACGCATGTACGCACGCACACACATGTACACACGTAGGCACATGTATACACGCACGCACGCATGTACGCACGCACGCACACACCATTCACATTACACACCCCCATCCCCCAGCCCCACCCCCATGGATGGATGAGAGGCCGGATGATGGATGGGTAGGAGAGAAGGATAGAGCGGGGATCGGCTGGAGAAGGTGCAGGGGTGGGAGTTCGAGATGGACAGACGGGCAGTGGGAAGGCAGAGTAGCGGGAGGGATGGGCAAATGGACCGACGGACAAGTGGACCATGTGACAGCCAGACTAGTGAATGCATGGGTGGATTGACAGGAGCGGATGGATGGTTAGGCGGGTGGACCAGTGAATGAGTGGAGAAGTAGGAGAGTGAATCCGGGAATGATTGTAGAATTTGGTATATAAGTCTCTCCACTGAAAGACCGATAGACTGCCTGACGGTGTCGACGGATATATAAGTTATGTTTTTACAAGGCAATAAAATAACAGAACTGGCATTCGCAAGTATGTAGTCAATATTGTCAACGCACTGGCTCAGAATCTTCAATAATTGAAAAAATTCAAAAATTTAAGATATTTTGGTTTATCTTACTGCCTGAGATTTGTCATTTTGTTTGAGGAAAGCCATATGGCATTAATGTTAACCCTTTACTGGTTAAATTTGTTCAGTAAAATCCAAATATGCGCTTACTTATTTAATGTACATTTGCAGGCACAGACAAGGTCATTCCCGAGAATATACCACTGGAACGACTGTCTCGGTTCCCGAGCCAGTCATTACAGTGGTAAATTTTCAAAAATACTCCAATCCCCGCCGGCAAATGGACATTGCCCAAGATCACTAAATTGACCGTTTTTGGCTGACCATCATGCAAGGGTTAATGTTGAATGATTGAGATGGATATTATGGATAGCTATTTGAGGTTTGCTTTTACCAAGATGTCACGTAGATTCGGATTTTTCTTGAACGCAATTACTGGTCGCTTGTTAAAGGGTTGTTTCAGTTTCTCCTGTAGGTTTTGATACTCATCTTTCAAAATTTTGGAAATTTCAACGTTTTTCCGATTATAGGTCAGAATGAATGGAATTTTGTCACGTTGATCAGATAAGCCTGGGTCCGAGTTTATTCCCCTTGGCCACTGTGTTTCGAGTTCTTTAATCCAAAACGATTCTCGAAGTTTTCTTTGTTTATCAGTTTCTTCTGCCGTATCTGAAAGGGGTGGCTGTTCAATCGGCATAATTTCAAAGTCACGAAGGACTAAATGGTCAGGAAGATTAAAATGTTCGGAAACATGTGTGTCTTCCTCTAGCCTAATATCTGAGAGGTGTCGAGTTGCCCGCCATCTTAATGGACATTTGGTTTCGCCGACATACTGTTTTTGGCACAATTTGCATGAAATTAGATAAATAACATTTTCAGAGTCACAATCTAGATTAGACTGAAGTTGGAACTTGCTTTTGTTCTGAAAGCTCGTGAAAGTATTCTGGTTTGGGAGAAATTCATCTAACTCGCACCTTTTCTTTCCGCATTTGCGAGATTCGCCTACACCTATAATAGGACGATTGTGAGAAATGTTGGTAGGCCGACGATTTGAGGCATTATCTGGAATGGTTTCCAAGCCGTCTAATGTTTCAGATTTGATTTTGTGCAAGAATCGTGAGGAGTAACCTCGTGGTTTGAGGGCTTTGAATAGTGTAGAGCACGCTTCTTCAAAGTTTTTCCTATCACTCGAATTCCTGTGAAAACGGATTATTTGTGATTTAACTATTCCTTTAAATGTATGTGGTGGATGGAAAGATTTTTTGTGCAATAGCTGATGCGAATCGGTGGGTTTGAAATAGACTTTGTGGTCTAAGTAGCCAGTTGTTTCATACTTTAGACCTTTATATACAGTTACATCCAGGAAATCTACGGACATCTCGTCAATGGTTGCTTTTAATTTGATATTCGGATCGTGATTGTTCAGAATTTCGAAAAATTCATCAAACTCTGCCTTTGTGTGTTGCCAAATCATGAAAATGTCATCAAGGTACCTGCGATAAATGAGGGGATGTTTTGGACACTTTTCTAACGCTTCCTCCTCCCACTCTGTTACGTAAATATTGGCAAAACATGGGCTAAAGCGCTTGCCCATCGCGCAGCCGCAAATTTGTTGGTAAATTTCGCCATCGAATTCAAAATCATTGCCTTTCAGACTCAGCTCTAATAGAGCTATTACTTCTCTGTCTGGCCTGTTGGTGTCTGGGTAGTTCACGAATGCTCTACGGATAGAATTTATACCCTTCTCGATGTCAATGTTTGTATACATAGCATCGATGTCAAGCGTGACCAAGAATGAATTTGGAGGTATCCAGGTCTCAGAGACCTGTGATAAGAAGTCTTCTGTGTTTTTCAAGAAGCTGGGGTGTCTATTTGCTATTGGCTGTAGATGGTAATCGATGTATTCACTGATTCTGTAGGATTCTGAGCCACAATCAGAGATTATAGGTCGCCCGGGCGGTGACATTGGGTCCAACCACGAATCTATGGTTTATGAATTTTTGGCAAAAGATAGAACGTCCGTGGTTTTGACTCAAGTTTAGCAAAGAGATACTTATGTTGCTTTTCGGTGATCTTCTTGCTATCGAGCAATTTTTGAAGAATCTCATTAAATTTGCTGCAATTATTTTGCCAAAGTGGTTTGCTTAGTTTCTGGTAATGCTTTGGGTTACTAAGTTGTCGTTGTGCTTCACGTTTATAGTTATCTGTAAGCATTATTACAGTCGCCGACCCTTTATCTGCAGGTTTGATGACAATTTCGCTGTTTTTAGACAATTCAATTAAGGCCTGGCGTTCCTCATAGGGTAAATTTGGTTGATCATTAGGGAATGTAGAATTTTTAACACGTTCTGAAAAGAGTTCTATGCTTTCACCGATCGCTGGGTCCAGGATTTTTACGTTTGGTGCCCAGCCCGTTTTTTCAATGAATGGTGGAATGTTACTATTAGAGTTACGAAAGAAGTCTGCTAACTTAATACAGTGACTAAATTCAGATGTTTCCATACAGCCATTATCTAAAAGAGCATCCAAACCTGTTTTAGGTTTTGGTGTTGGGACAAATGTAAGACCAAAATTTAGCAGTGACTGCTCTGCTTCACCTAATGGGGAGCCAGTTAGATTGACAATATTACTGCCCAGTCCTGTTTCCGGGCGGATGTTACCCTGGCCCGTGTCTAGTTTAAATTTAGGAATTTAAGCCAGGCAGAATACATCGAGTTAGCTGTCTTCTCAGTCCAATGAATGTTATCCTTAACAACATTAAATTCGGAGAGTCTAAGTGCAGGAATGACAGTCACAGATTTTGATGATTCAGCCGTCGAATTGATGGACTGAATCGCCAACTTCTGCTGAGCTGTCAACCGACTTGAATAGTTAAGTTTTGCGAAGTAAATCGCAGTCTTTGGGAATTTGGACTTAATTGCACTGAGAAGCAGCATTAATCTATGTTTTGAACTAGAGATGGGTTCATTCATATCATTAATGCCAATGTTAATCACTATTTTCTCTGGTTTAAATGATCCACTGTACTTTTGAATTAGTCCTCTAGCATGACACAATTTAGCTCCTGGGTAGCAGGCAACTTGCGTTTCAGGGTGGGGCTCAACATTAATGCGACTCAGGTTCGAAGCTCCAAAGATGAGTACTTTGTTCGTGAGAACAGGTAGTCGCCAGTCAATTTTGTTTTCGATTTCATGACGAAATTTCCAAAAAATGTTTCTCTCCAACATGGTGGGTTGTTGGGGTCTATTTGCAAATTTAATAGGATGCACCTCCGGTGCATTACTTGGACCTGGAGTTGGAGAGAAGCTGGGCTGTGGCAGTTTCCCTGTTGGCGATGGGGTCTTGAGACCCGATGGTTGACTGCTCTGGGGGGATTTCTGAGAAGCGCCAGTCCGTGGACCAGATTTGCTACCATTAACCCTTTTCCTCTGTGACAAGGGCGGATATTCGTTTGGGTCATTTAGATTGCCTAGTGGAGAGTCAGGTAGTGGGATTAATGATGCTTCAAATAGCATATCTCTAGGGCCAGAATCTAATGGTAGCAATGGAGAGATTTTATTGTCTACTCGTTTTGTGACTGGCGGCGAAGTTTCAGGTGATCTGAGGCGTTTTTTCATTTGTGATTGTGGGGCCACAGTTGGTATCATGACCAGAGGCGTGGCTTGTTCGAGATTTTGAATTGGTTGCTGAGATGGATCTATCGGTCGCACAAAATCGTAAAAAGAACTAATCGCATTAATGTCGAGCTTTCTATTATAATTGTTTTTTGCCCAGCGTATAGCATTGGATTTAGCACGACCTAGGTCTAAATGTGGCATTGCCTGTGTGAGGACTACTTCAGTTCTAATACTACCAAGTTGTTCATTATAGTGATTTAACATGGCCTTAATGGTAGATTTTGCCCACTCAAAATTCACATTCCAGATGGCAAAGTAGATGTCATCATTTGGTATAGCTGGCTTACAAAATCCATTCAGCTCTTCCACCTTCCTGCTAAGCCCATCAGGGAGAGTTTCGGCATCTAAATGCCTACGCAGCGTAGCAATATGGTGGAAGCACTGAATTATTTGGTAATACAGCTTTACCAGGCGCGCATGCGCAGATGAACCCCCTTTACCATCTCCATTCTTCCTACGACCATTCTTCCTTGCAATAGCCATTCAGACAGACAATCGTTCAATCTAACTAGCAATCAGACAGGCAGTTGAGCAGGTAAGAAAGATTCGATCAGGCAAACTCAAATTCAAGCACACAAATTCATTCACATCA
>CM067359.1:27205705-27330705 GCA_034401795.1 Chaetoderma sp. LZ-2023a | reverse complement strand
GTACGGATTGTATGTGCTTAATATTTAAATACACATGCTGTTGAATATTTTGAAACTAATTTGACTGTGCACTCGCCACTCCCTTCACTAATTTGACTGTTGCCTATGTGAGCAACAGCAGCCAGCCAAATTAGTTTCAAAATGTACAACAGCTTACCTGTATAGTATTTCGGAAATTGACAGTCAGACAGTTCAGCGATCGATCTATTCTTCGCCGTCAAAGCCTGGGTGGAGCTTAACTAGAGATGGAGGGGGGGGGGCATAGCTAAAACTGAATTCATCCCTTGAAGTAGGCCACTAATAGATCTGCTCTCATATTTTGAAACAGAACCAGCTGGTTCAATAGATCGAGCAGCGTTTTCTCGAGAGGTGTAATAAAGCCGGTGATAAAATGCGTCCACTGCATGCGCATTCAATGTTGTAGCAAGTATTGCAATGAGTTGTGTATTACAAGTATTTGAAGCCCAGATTTAGAATTTCTAGTGCACACCATCAGAACAAATTGTGAACGAGGTAGCGGTGTGTTTTCACTTACTCGTTGTGGGCATTGATAGATCAATCGGTCCTTCCGAACTCTCTTCAGTCTCAGTTCCTCTCTCCTCACCATTCGGTTATTGCAAACAGTTCTGCATTTTTTGTGATAAACCGCTTTACTTGCATGTATAGTGTTTTCAAACCATTTATCAGTGCATTCAAGTTTTTCAAGATCTCTGAGATCGTTTGATAGACCAATATATGCAGAGTGCACGTTCTCGTGGTATGCATGGCAACGTACACTATGGTCTTTTATTTCTCTGACACGAACAGCCCCGGCTCCAATTCATGGAGATGGTGTGGTGGGACAATGGTGAGGTTACTGAGGATTCCGTCTACCAGCCAGCTCGAACAAACAAATTACCGAAATGATAGATGATGGATGTATCATGTCCGTGATCAAACGGATATAACACCGCTAATAACAACTAACAACCAACACACGAGTGGTTTGATAGATTGATGGGTCGATGAATAAATGGAGTGTTGCATTGTTGGCTGTATGTGGGTGAACAAACGAATAATGTGCGGGATATATTACATAATAAATCCATGATGTAACAGGCATCAAATGAAGTCAACAATGGAGGAAATATTAGCTAACTATCAAATACTGACTAAACAAGCAACATACCTTTATAGATGGCATAATTGCGTATTTAATTTACCTTATTGATACTTTCTAAAATTATCCTGAGCCATCGATTATCGTATATAAACGCGCAATTTGTCATGTTCAAGTACGCGTAAATTCGCAATGTTTGTTCTGGGGTACTGACCATAAACTAGTCATTACACGCCTTCAGATGAACGATCTCTACTTAATATATAAACACCATACCAGGCAAGAGGGTGGAGTCACCTACAACCTACCCAAGCTCATCAGCGACACTGATACTCAAATGGCATACAAAAAGCCCCCGGGGAGCAGATAGCTAACATCGATGTCAGCTCCGATCCAAACGAAGCCCTAACAAAAATACTGAACTCTATGCAATCATCCGTTACCAGCACCATAGGTGTTCTAAAAATCACCAAAAACTAGGTATACTGACGACCCTCTAGTACTAAAACTGTCAGCAGAGCAGAAAGCATTATGGCTGCGCATCTATCAAAGTGGCCAAAGTGAAGACCGCACCAACCTATGCTGGGAGTGCAATATTATTCTGCGCCACATTAGCGAACGCTTAAAAGATCTTGCTATTCAACAGGCAGACGTCCTGGCAGATGAAATCACTGCCATGGATGACTGTCACACAATGTTTCCGGCAGCCCCAGCCCTGAGAGTTACTGACTACACACCACCAATCACTGCACACAACTCTGAAGGACACTTTATCGGGACTGACCAGGGAAAAGCCGAGGGGATCCGAGAATGGTTCAAGGTGCAGTTCACTGACAATGATGATGAGCCCTTGCACGCGTTCTCAGACCGCAGGCCATTACCAATACCAATTACAACAGCAGAAGTTGAGAAGGCACTTAAATCCCTGAAAAATGGACGTGCATCTGGGCATGATGGCATGAGAAATGAACTATTCAAATATGCAAGTGACATTATCTCAACACCGATCACGCACCTAATCAATTTAGCTTTTATGCACCACCTTCTCATCGACGCTCTAGGGCAAGACACCCTTATCACACTACCCACGCCCAAGAAGCCGCCTCTTCCCCCAGCCAATCTGCGGCCTATTGTGCTCCTCAACAGCATACGGAAAGTCTTATCCAATGTTACTCTATGCCGCATCCGAGACAAGATCGATTACTTCAGCAGATCATGTCAAAGTGGTTTCACACGTGGACGCAGCTGCAGAGGCATTGTATGGGATCAGCGCATGCTTATGTCGGTAGCCATGTCCACACACTGGGATTTCCACAATATGGGCATTGCCATGTCACGAGCCTTCGACACAATTACACTCTCACATGTACTAGATGCACTACGCCAGGCCAGTTGCAATGCAGATGAGCTACGACTAGTGAGCCTACTACTTGCAGACACCAAGCTGAGAGTACGAGTCAAGTCAGTGAGTTCCACAGAGGTTGACACATCAAACGGCTCCCCACAGGGAGATGGTCTATCTCCGGTGCTTTTCACCTGCTACCTTGCTGCCACATTGGAATCTGTGCGGAAAAGTTCCACAAGACCAAACCCCCTAGTGTCAATACTGGGCATGCCGCTAGATATGGAATATGTCGACTATGTGGATTTCATAGACGAGGAAAAGAATCCCCTTGACGAACCTCTCCCAATAGCTGCAAGCAAACTAAAAATTGAGAATCTCTATGAATGCATCCAAAACAGAGTTCACCCACATATAACTATCGACAAAGCATAACACTATAGAAAATGACGACCCACTTCGTGGCGGCGAACCATGGAGGAAAAGTAAAGCCCTGAACTCACTGCTTTGCAGTACTGCTGACGTTTCTGTGTCATGGGGAACATAGCTTTCCAGTCCTTCTTGAAGCGATGGATTCGTAGATCAAAGATGCCCTTGATAAAGAGGCTACGTGTATGCAATGCAACCTGCGTATCCTTGATGCTGTATTACAATAACGGCTGGGCAGCTCCAAATGCAGCTCTATACAAACTCGATGCCTGCCACCGCAAACACCTATGCACCATCACTGGACACCGATGGCCAGCTAGCATAATTTCCAACGATGCTCTATTAAAGATGAGTAATACGTCGCCGCTGTCTGTCGGCCAGCAAAGATTGCGCATGTTTGGCCATGTGCTAATGATGCCAGAAGAGACACCATTTCAGAGAGTCCTGGAATTCGCCCTACTCTGAGCCAGGAAATATATATTTCTACTACTACAGCCGCAGAATACAGTAATCATACATGTTTTACGGGGTAAATTCACATGTAGATCAAGAATAATATATTGACACTGTTTATGGCACTTGTAGAAACCAGAACATTTTACAGGTGGTTTACATTTGTACTAAGGTGCTGCAAGTTTTACGCCAGCACAGGCTAAGCTCCCTATCGGGTAACACCTTGAGACACGTAAGAGTGTGCAAAAGCTCATCCACCTCAGCACAGCCATAGTCATTGGGACTTAGTGTCGTATTGCCTTGGTTCAAAAGGGTTAGCGATTTTCTGATAACGAGGAATGCGCGTTGGGTATGTCTTATTGAACTTGAAGTTGGTGGTAGCTGGGAGATATATCTGTTCGACTTTCTGCATTCAAGGAGTCTGAGGTCGTTAAAGCTCTTTACTGTTATGTTATGTGACCACACTCTTACAAAATTTTGTTCGATGTTCTGACTCTCTCCATCGGTGCTATGATGACAGAAAACAATGGCCCTCCCACCACATTCCCCGGGCCACTAAGGAAACAGGATTTGAACTACCTTCAAGTCTTTTTAACATGACATTCATGTACACCTTTGTTGATTCTGAGGGGTATTCAGCACTGGGCATCTATTCATTCACGTCTCCGTCCATGATTGTATCCATAATTGCATCCTCCCATTTTCAAATTTTCTCTTCAAACGTTGTACAGGTATTCCCCAACGTAGGAACGTGCACCCATATCCATTACGCCGACTATCCATCTATCTCATTCCGTCTTAACTCTCTGTCTATTTATCCTTCCAGCCACGCATTAGTTTGGCCTGCAATGTGTGCACGTGGTTGGGGTATTAGGTAGCCGAAGGCTTAACAGTCTAGTTGGTTCTGAAAGGCTATTCATGCAATCACCTTGACACCAATATGTAAATAGACAAGTGAATTAGCCTACTGTAGCCAACTTAAACTGTACAGTTTGTTAACGTAATTAGTATAAGTGTACACTCTTAACTCTCAAATGTGCTGGAAACCCAAAGCTAAATATTTTGAGATGCAGCAGTGTCGTGGGACTAGAGCTTTTGTGAAGCCGGAACCTTTGTGGGCCAAGCACCTTCGTGGGCCCAACGCTTTTGTGGGCTCAGTGGGTGGCCTTAAACTACCAATGTAGTGATGTACAAACTCCAGTGCTTCCTGCGAAATGTGCATGGCTTTTATATTTAGGAGGCAGAATTGGAAAAGAAATGTATTTGAGTGTATAATTCTTGGACTGAGAATGTGGCTAATGCCTAATCATTAATTTCTTCTCCTTTTTCCAGGAATCGCATTGGAAAGTATATAGAATCGTAATATCACTATCGTCAGGAGCACGCCCCCAACCGCCGTTATCTTACACGTGATATTACAATTGGAACTATGCATGAGCAATTTCATAATCGAAATCCTGATCTGAAATGTGAATACCACACCTACAGAGCAGTTATCAAAGACATGAACATCAGCTTTGCCAAATTGGGTCAGGCAGAGTGCGACCTCTGCAACGAATTTGAAATTAACCAGAAATCACACTGGCATCCATGGCAGATGTATCTAGATACACAGTATGATAACCAGTGTGATACGTGTGCCTGTCAAAAACAACACACTTCAATCACAATGAGGAACAGGATCCACTACAGAGCAGATGCTAACACAAACTGGCCTGATAACACATCCGGACAACACACTTCAATCACAATGAGGAACAGGATCCACTACAGAGCAGATGCTAACACAAACTGGCCTGATGACACATCCGTGAGAAGTGCAGAAATGGGGAAATTATAATGCTGCCACGGCAACTAGGGTTTGAAGATTGCATGTTTTACAAGAAGAATCATCGGTTTCTATCGAACATTTGCTGTTGTTGAGGCTCAAAGGAAAAATTAGAATGATGAATGCAGACATGATACGGATAGGACTTCGGATTGCTCGCACGCACGCACGATGAAATATTGTTCCTGCACAGAGCTGCGGTGATACTGAGGAACAGGATGCATTATGTCAAGTAATCCCCAGATGGACATCTATATACTGCAGAACTTGCTATTGACCATTGCAGAGACTTTGTTCCAGATCTCTTGTATGACTTTATTTTTTGGATTTGACTTTGTAAATGTCTCCAGAGGTGTGAACGAATAGCATCGCATAATGATATACAACCACTGCCCTTATACTATCACATTACTGCTCTTTGTCAGAGTTTCCGCACAGCACTTTCTTTGGGCCTTGGTATTCAGGTCGCCATGATGTTGGCAGCAAAAAGCCTATAGATGTTTTGCATTCTCTAGGATACTCTGCTTCTTATGATGTAGTGAGCCATTTTGTGGCATCCGTCGCAATGGATCAACTTTCACAAGCTGAAGATGTGTACATACCATGTGGAATACAAAATATGGTGGATGTGGACACCGACATACGCTGATGCAGCCATTGCCAATTTTCATCAGAACGAAAGAACACTTGTTGAAAATTAGCAACCCATGCCATAGCCATTGTGTTGGGTCAACGATGTGAAACCCCAGATGATGATGGCAAGATGCAAAGTACAATGCAGAAGGCACTGGATATGACAGAATATAATGAAAAACCATTGATACGATATGACAAGCCACGCAAAAGACTAGAACCACATACTGTATCAGACGTTTCCTGTTTGCGCCCACAGACAGAGGAAATCTCCGAAGTCAGGTCGAAAGATTTAATGTGAGTACTTGCACGCTTTAGTAATAAGGGATGACTTCAAGGACATATTATTCCAGCATGGAGTGGCTCCGATACAATACTATCAAGAAACAGTACACCAGTAGCAAACGTAAACTATCTTGCATCCCTGCACCACCATCGGATTTATCAACAGTCTATACAACAGTGCTGAAGTTAGTAGCTGTATCTAAGGAACTGGGATAGAATATTATCCTTGCCAATGAAGATATGGCAATTTATAGTAAATGTGATAATGCGTCAAGGTGGCATGCACTTTTCACTCGCATTCATTGCACGCTTTGGAAAGCTGTTTTGTGATGGTGACCTGTTACCGTAACAGGCATTTACGCTTGTACTACAGTTCATCAAATGATTCAGTGTAAGCAGTTGAATCGGGAAAAGGAATTAAGCTTATAGCAGAAACATTATCACGACAGTGTGTGCAATCTCCTCACTCCTCATCTGAGAAAGAGGGGTTGCCTCGGATTGATGTCAACATAGCACAAGGACTAAATGGCTTGCAACACACGGCTCAATGAAAGGACGGTCAGTCATGTATTGAACTCATAGATGTCTTAGATATTGCTAATGGGAAAGAAACGTTGACTCAGTTCCTGTCTGCTGGACGATCGCAGTCAGCAACATTTGTATTCTAGAACAACTTAATCGATGCAGCACTTGACATACATATTGTGCTGACGGCAGGACGTAATGCAGACGTTATTCTTCATCTTGGTGTAGTCTGCGAGGCGATGATATATTTTATTTTTGCTGGGAGGAGCATATATGCCAAATACTCACCTGTATATATATACCGTGAAGCTAAACGACAGGGTGGCATCATTGGGTTTACATTACAAAGGTCAGCTCTGCTATGATGGCTGCTTACTAAGCATGTTTCTGGTGCATATTCACATGCTATCAAATCGATGCATACTACATCATCAACCCCAGAATGCAATGCTAACCTGGGTAGCGCAAGTCGAGTTAGAGATATTTCTGATGTGGAAAAAATGGTTTATGTTCTACTAAACCAGTATCAGAATCCCTTTAACTTGGGCACGGTGCGATGTTTTATGATTAACATCATAGCAGAACTTGTTGCATGTAGGGGAATGATTGTCAAATCTAAAGGCACCTGGCTAGTTACAAATGGTCAACTTTATAGAGAAACGTTTGGTAAAAGACAGCGAATTAAGTTGCAGGGATCCACTAGCACTTCTGTCATAAGACAAACAAAAGAACCTCTTGTGTTTCACTGAGAGTACTGCGTAGACGACCCTTGTCTATATCACCTACACGATGACTGATCTATGAGTAAAATACTACAGGTTGAATTGCCTAAGAAGCTGTCCTCACTGTGTAATGAAATGTACGGCCTTCCACATAGTTTAAGTAGTAAGGCAGAATTTCGTATAGATGGATGGTAATGATGCAATCGCTCAATGAGAGATTTTCCAAGGCATTTAATTACATGTCAGATCAACTTCTAAGGAAGATCACGGGACGTCTACAGTATGGGGAATCTGGCATCACGAGTGTAACAGTAGTATTTGATCGGTATGACAAAACAAGATTCGGTAAACATGATGGCACATTAACGCCGTGCAATTGGTGAGACAACAGCCAATCATCACATATCAGTTACCGCTGACGTGTTAAATTACAGACGCTTCCAGAAACTGTCTGCAAACAAGTATGGACTGGATGTATATATTATTGTCTCCATTGCTTTGGAGCTCATCTGCAAGACAACAGCTGTATCATACTTGCTGGAGGGTATACTGATGGCAAAACTGGAAAGATAATTAGGAACTGTGGGGTGGCATATGTAGAGCTTTTGTCATCCATGCAAGAGGATGCAGCTACACTACTTGTACTAGGTTTCAAGTATATTGTGACGATAATGACGGTCTAGTGATTCTGATCCACTACTAGCGTCTGGGTCCTTTGACAAGCGGTGTATGCATGCAAGCTGGGCACATTGACACACTTATAACTCGAGACATATATATTCCAGTTCACTCCATTGTGGAGAAGCTGGGTAAAAAGGTCTGCCTTTGCACACGAGCTGTACATTCCCTAACAGGATATATGAGACGACAAGTTCATTCAGTGTAGACGTTCAGTCCTCACTAAACTAATGGAACACATTAACAATATACACATGCTCTCTGGTCTCGGGTTTCCGGCGTCGACATCAAGCATGTCGCTCAACATTGCAAGATCATTTATCCTATTGCTTTATGGTCAAAGGGGGAAGCAATCAAGTCGCTTGATGAGCCGAGGCATGTGTTGGCCTCGGCAAGAGGCAAAGTAGGTGCTCTGCTTCTACCAACGGAGGATTCATTTCAACTGCATGTCCTCAGAGCCCAATACTCGGCATCTGTGTGGTGCCAAAGCTACATAGCAAATCTAGATCTGAAGCACCCTGTAGATTATGGATGGATCAAAGAACGTGATGAATCACTGACACCTAAAATGTATGAAAAGGAGTGTGCCCCTGTTGAGGTTAGAAATGCCACCCATCTGTACTGCGATGATACAAGTCCATGTGTGCGTGCTGGTCTTCCTTGCATTGAAATGGGCACTTGCGCAGATTGTCCAGCTGATCAACCACCACACCATGGGGAAACTGATGGAGTAGACTGTTTTAGTGAAAGTGGAAGCTAATGCTGCACTATAATTTGATGATACTATGATGCATATGGCATTTGATTTTGCTGGTTGGCCAATTTAAGTTATGAGTGATATACATGTTCATGCCTAAGTGTCTGAAATAGTGTGGACAAATTTAGCATATATAGCTATCTTCTTTATTCGGTCAGAAAGACATTGCACGGAATCTGCTTATAAAGCTATATACCTGTCTTTAATGGACACCCTAGATGCCACCAAATAGACATATTGTCAGTAAAATGAGTTGTTATGCCTCTCCATCGCTTTTCAGGTCAATGCATTTTGGTTCTTAACGAAAAGTAGTCTTAAGATTATTCGTTGTTAGGAACCAGCATCTAATGCCGCCAAAAGCAGATACTCGATATATACAGGTTGTACATCAGATAGCATCACAAATAATCACAAAATCACACAACATGCTATAAATATCCGTTTATTAAATGCAATTCAAGTTAATAAATATATATGAGCTTGTCAAATCCAATGATATAGGTGGCTGTTTTTGGGATATCTGCATATGGAGTAGTGCAGTTGCCAATTTTAAGCCATATTTGGATAGGTATAGACATTAAGCAATGCAACACCCCTCCCACCAAGAGAAATCACTACAACCATCATTTTCTAATACTATATACACGAGGCATTAAGAAAAAATAAAATTGCGTTTGTTCTACCATGGGGACGGGTAAGTCCTTAAATATGTCTCGTTATATGAATGGCCGTTCCTCTATATGCTCGATGTTTTGCCTGGTACAGCTATGGTCGAGTATTTACCATATTTTTGGCGGTACACCTATGGTCGTTGTTTTACCATGTGGGGCTTTGGTATACCAGTTCAAAAGCTACATCTTTTGTCCCCATAGTTATTGACACTTACGTACACCAATGTTTATAAGATGACTATTTGAAATAAGTTTGACAAACCAATTTTCATTTTTGAAGCTTATCCTGAGATACAGTTTCGATACAGCTATTGTCGATATTGTGACTGGTACAGCTATGGTACCAAACGTACTTACACACACGCACGCGCACGCACGCAAACACACACAAACACACACGCGCGCGCACGCGCGCACGCACGCACGCACGCACGCACGCACGCACGCACGCACGCACGCAGACACAAGCACGCCCGCGCCCGCCCGCCCGCCCGCCCGCCCGCACGCCGGCACGCACGCACGCACGCACGCACGCACGCACGCACGCACGCACGCACGCACGCACGCACGCACGCACGCACGCACGCACGCACGCACGCACGCACGCACGCACGCACGCACGCACGCACGCACGCACGCACGCACGCATACATTTATTATGTAATATTCGTCTCTTTGAATATTTTGAAACTAATTTGACTGGAAGTATTAGCTGCCATTTACCACATTGCCAAACTGTAGGTGGCACCTCTATGACTGAACGTATATACAGACGAACACATACTACGTGTTTTCTGATTGGTTGACTAGTAAACCATGCCAATCAATGGCTGTAGAAATATATCAACATTTAGCTACTAAAGCCTGAATATATTTCGATGCTAAAATAGCATCGATGGGTTATTGGTGCTAAGTCCTATGACTTGAATTGGTAATATACGATTAGGTGAGGCTTTTTTTAAAGAAAATAATAACTAATACATCTAACAACATCGGTAGAATTTCCGTAGCTTCAGGGCACGGATTTGTTTGATTTTCAGGATACTTTCTGATCTTGTGGAATCGGTCGACCGATCGACCGACCGACCGACCCACTGACTAACCAAACAATGGAGTGATCGTCCGACCAACCGGCCAATGGACTGCCCACCCATCCGACCGACCGACCGGCCAAGCGACCAACCAAGCGACTGACCAACATAGTGATCGACCGACCGACCAACAAACTGACCGACCGACTGGCCGACCGAGTTACTGACTGACTGAGGATCATGCCGGTGTATTGTGTTATACTGTGATCACAAGGGAACTAGGACAATGCAACGAGTATGCGTGCGTGTGTGTGTATGTGTGTGTGGGTGTGCGCGGATCCGTGTGCACGTGCGTGCATGCATGCGTGTGGTTTGGGAGCTGTATCCAGAACAGCAACTGATCAGATGTGGCTCAAATTTTAACATTATGTAGGAACTTACGGCACCGTGCAAGGGGATTTTCAGACTTTGGCCCGGGTCCGTTTAAAGCTAAACACCGGTCAATCTTACGACGCAACTGAACTAGTTAGTCAAAGGGCCAAAGCAGATATCGGTACCGCCTAAGCCGGCAAGATCTGGTTGTGTTTTTTTAAAAAGTTCTATGCTTAGGGAAGATTAATTAATATGATAACCATTCCAGTCTGGCAGCTTAGTGCTAGAAATACAATATGGCGTCCAAAATGGCTGTCATTTCGGCCCCATCATGTATAATGGACGCTGCCATTGTAATTACTGCTCCAAACAAACACATGTAAGGTATGATATGAAATAACAATTACATTGCCCATCGAATAGTGTGCATTTAGAGTAGTTTATATGCGCTAACTTAAAAGTTGCCCCAAAGTTATAATTTTTCACATCAAGTTTCGGAAATACAAAAGTTAGCATGCATCTGTAGGCTGATATACATTGTTATAAAACACAATACGAGTTCCTGTTGGAAGCACGTCATGAACATCTGAGGCGTTGTGTAGTTTCTGTCAGAAAGTCAGCAAGTACATAACAGTTCAAACTACACGTGAGGAACTTACTCAATGCGCTGAACTATGCACAGGTGACAATATCAGAAATGCTGCCAAAGGATGGATGCAGGAATGCTTGCACCTATTAGCAGGGTCTTTGCAGCAGCTGAGTGCCATTACTATAGATCTTATTACTGGGCATACGCCAATGGAGGTCGTTACTGTGGACAGTGAAGGAGGCAACGTTGAGCCAGAGGATGCTGATACAGAATACGTGGCAGCATTGCATTGGTCATATAACGACCTGCTCAGATTTATTAACATTTTTTAAATGAGTGCTAACCTCAAAGTGCGGCTTATTACTGATATTACCGCTAGACTAATTAGGTAATGCAATCTGTTGGTGTTGAAGAGATCAGAGGTGCAATAAAGAGACATTTCACCGTAAGCTGGAAAGTGAGTTTAGAGAAACGTGGTAGATCATTCCTGATGAAAAGGGGAGTGGCCATTTCTTTTGTATCTTGACAATCTGTCCACGTGTGAGCTTGTAAAAACAACTACATCTTTCAACCATGACTTAGAAATATTTAAATTTACGAATGCTGATGATGGTTTAACAAAGCCAGTTTTCCGGCTGAGAGATAATGTCATAAAGCAAAATGACACTCAAATATGACCATCTGAAGTAATCAGTAACAAATATAATACTCCCAAATCTATTGAGATGCCGTTACAAACAATTCACATAGGAGCAAGTCACTGCCAAAATCGATCTCAAAATGTATAGGGACTAACCAGCTACATCGGTCACGGTCAGAACACAAAAGCCACAGAAACATGCTGCTGGCATTTTATGTTAACTCATGCCTGGAAATGTAGAATTAATCCATACTTTGGATGGAGTTGTGTATCATACTCCAAAGTTGAAGAGATCGACCCTGTCATGTGTATGCATCACTTGTCTCTGGCAGAAAGTGTTGTTGCGCTGCCAGACACTAATTCACCCCTGCGTATTCACGACTCTCGTATGCGACAACATCGATCGGTTAGAGAAATACTTTAATTGCGAAGGTACTTATCATCGTGTTACTGTGATTTCCATCCAGGAAAAATTAATCAATTGTACCACATCAGTTCAACCGCAAACCAGCGATTGATAAAACAAAGAAAAGGAGTTTCAGAACTCAACAATTAATAGTGTCCACCTATAGCGTTTGACAGCGAGTAGGCCAACTAAATGCTAACAGCGTTTACCATGTCAGCTGCTGTTCAACATGGTATATTGAATACTCGTGTAAAGATTATGTATCGCGTGCGTGATCCACGATGCCAATCAGTATGTAGTTGGAGTGGATTTAATATCAGCATTCGTGATGATATCACAGGTATACCTGGCTACTTACTTACAAGTAATGCCCCATGCAATGTAGATGTCCACTGCGAATGAAGTGTTGAACCAATCAGTTACCATCATGCAGTCCTTATGCGGTCCTTACAGTTGCCAAATATTATATGTGCATTTGATCCCGCTCTCTATACCAACGCGACTGAAATATGGTGAAAGCACCAAGAGAGGTTCAACACAATTATTCTTAGGCTTGGACTCGTTTATACTAGCTCACCCGTGCATTGGTATCAGCCATTGGTACATGATGCCAAGATTTTGTGATTTATGTGTGGAAACCAATGCTATTGCCGACAATTCAGTAGCTGCGGTTATGGACGGTCCCACTGATCTCAGATATGAAACGGATGTTTGTGACTTTTCTGGATGCGATATTGACAAGGTAGATTTCTAGATATTTCTAGATTTATTGAGAGAAGTGATTGCACGATTTGTTACCATAGCCTATTGCGGCCGATAAGGTCTATGCACGTTTTCTGCCATAGTACCATGCACAGATGTCACTACTATCAATTGATCCTATAGTGTATAACCACTTTATGAATGACGGTTTCTCAATGACGTTTGGTTCCAAAAACCCTGTTGGTAGAATGCTAGTTGGCCAGAGAAGAGACGGTGAACACAAACACTCACACGCCTGGAGGGACGAAGTTATTCAGTCTAGAACCAGTAACCGTGCGCCAATCCTATCTGACAGCCGAGTACGGGAGCATGCATCTCACGTATGTTCGGAAGGTCAGATTTCTAGAAAGCTCCCAGTTGAATCATCGAGATCTGCAACACTCTAGAATTCAAAATTGCACGAGAGGGTATTCAATATTCGATTGGCATAATGGAAGTCCGAACCAATCCATTTAAATCTGGACATGACGATTTAGTCAACTTGTCAACAGGTACCTTGCTTTTAGCAGATTTAGAGTTAGATTTACTCAATGCTTAGAAACTCGGAGGCATTCCAGCATTTCATGATCACTTAGTTTGAAAACGGCAACCAGACTGTAAAGTTCTAAGCCACACCGACAAAGAAAACTCTACACACTTTCAGTGAAATAAACAAGAAGCATGTTGGCAAGGTGCACGCCAGAGAGGCCGCTACACACGAGTGCTGTTCTAGCACACCGATTAGAGCTCCTGGCATGGCCACTTGCAAACAACCACGCGTCGCTGTGTAAGACCAGCAAGGCAGTACTCACCAGAGAATTGGAGAAGAATATGCCACCAGCAGAAAACATTCAAGAACCATCAACATGCATCATTGAATGAATGAACTTGGTCAGAAAATGAATTCTAACAACATGATATTCGCACATCTGGCAGACAATGTTTGTCACTCGTGTCGCATGGGGGTACATGCAGTCAGATGGTTCATGTTGTATATGATACCTATTTGGAAACATCCATCAAAGACACTAAACGATGTAATCGAGGGTCAAGCATTGATATTCAGTTCAAAGGTATTGCACTAGGCCACACTATCCAGAAATGGAAGAACTATCGCTTTAGCTTTCACGACAAGGCTAGTCTCGTCAGCTTCTAGGGCAAATCATTGAACATTTCGGACCACTCAATGGCTATATAAATAATTTGAGCGTTAATTCAAACAGCGAAAGTAACCGCCTCACTGCTATATTCGAGCACAGGGCGTAAATATGCAATGTGGATTTTGGATAAATTGTTCATGCTTAAAGTATGTTTTATTTGCCTCATGGTAGCTAAGCTCTTTGTAGCTTTCTTTGATATTTGTTCCATATGAGCAGTCAATTTTAACTCGTTTGAAATGGTAAAGCCAAGCTTCTTACTGGACTGTACTGATGATAAGTGTGTATTATTTAAAAATATATCTGGAGATATACATGTGTGTGAATGTGTTATAGTCAGATTCATGGTTTTTGTAGCATTAAAGAGGACTAGATGGGTAACGTTGGAAAGTCGGCTAAGCACGCAGGTGACACCAGGATGTAAACCCGGCTTATACCTATACCTATACCGTATAGATGTTAATGATAAGAAATGATAAAATAGAGCTGATGGTCCAACCGATCCGCACCGGATCGGGATCGGGATCGGGATCATGATCTTGATACAGATATGTATTATTACCAGGATGGCTTGAAAGAGTACTGCAGATGTAGTGTAACTGTCGGTTGTGGTGAGACAAAGAAAGGGTAACATTTATGTTGGGGTTTCATGGTCAGCTTAAACGCAATACAAAACTTCCTTATTATGTGTTAACTATTAGTATATATATATATTGACATATCCACGTCGGAATAAGACAACGCTTATTAAATCAACATTGCAGCCTAGCTCCATTGGAAAGGTGTCTATAGTATAGGCCATGAGAGTTGGATATCAACATGGTAGAAGTAGAAAAATGAATGGATAGGCGTAGCATTCAGTGTATTGATGAGCAATGTCACCACTCTTCGGTAACGTGAACAAACTAGCACTTAGAAGTATGTTAGGCAGCGTTGTTTCAAAGGGCATACTTGGATGAATCTCTACCGCTGATGATTATGGTCTATCCGACTGGAAAGAAGTTATGCAAAATAAAAAGACATACTTTTATATTAACCCCTCTCGTGTCAACAGCGCCTCAAAGCGCTCAAAATACTACTTGATATATCAATTAAACATTTTGATGCTCAATATTTTCAAAATATTTTAATTTTAGAAGACTATTTGTTGTAGATTTACCACTGAATTCTTTGTTGATGGCTTGGCCATTATAGGGGCAATAGTAATGAAAATTAAAGTTTTTTCTTAGCTAGTGTCTTTCAGCAGGCCGAGAGAAGAGTATTTTTTGAAAACTTATCACTAGAATGACTCGCTCAGTTACCGAGCCAGTCATTCTAGTGGTAAATATTTAAAAAATACTCTTCTTTAGACTGTTCAAATAACCATGTCTGAGGACCCCTGCAAAGTTGTTTTTGGACAGTTTGACCATTAAAGGGTTAAGCTGACACAAGAGGGCTTAAACAACGCTGTCTTGTTATATTCGTGTGATGATTTTGCAAGCTGAGATTCGATTGTCCGTGCGAAGGAAATAAAGCAAAAGAGAATCACAAATATCGAGAAACACAGATTTCTTAGAGGCAAATAGAGAAATATCGTTTTACTAAAATTAGAATACCTCAATAACGAATCGTTTGATTTCAATTCGCCTTTTTAGAGTATCCTTCTATCATCTGACGTCATATGACGTCATAATCCGCTAAGCGGCGTGTAGAATGACGTCATAAACATTGCGTCATAAATGATTCTATTTGGTCCGTTTTAACCTCTTAACAGTTCGACACGTTCTCCGAATTGTATGACTCTACTATTTAATAAACACGCTGTTGAATATTTTGAAACTAATTTGACTGGACGATGCTGCTGCTATAGGCAGCAAAAGCGTCAAGCCAAATCAGTTCCAAAATGTTTAATAGCTTGCCTGTATAGTTTTCTGGAAATTGATAGTCAGAAAGTTCAGAGATAGCTCGATCCCAACACGTGCCAGGTGTAGGTTGGATTAGATAGAGATGGGCGGGACATAGCTAAACGTGGAAATTTGCATTCGGTAAAAAGCTGCTTATAATGGCCCATCATGTTGTCTTATAGGCCAGTGGCCTTTTTATTGGCTGTCACTTCAATTGAGGAACACAGATTTAGATATACCCACGCAGATATCTAACTAAGACTCACCGACACTTGGCTCATACATCCTTTGTACGTACACGCATTAAGCGTTAGCTATGCCCTGCCCATCTCTAGCTAAACTCCGCCAACACTGTGCCCGTGTTGGGATCGATAGATCTCTATAATTTCGGAATCATAATTTCCAGTAACCGATACAGATGAGCAGCTGAACATTTTGAAATATTCAATAGCATGCCATTTAAGTAAAGGCATACAATTCGTACAAGTTGACAGACTAGCAAGCGTTTAAGACGGAGTTAACTGAGGACGTCAGTTAATCAATCAATCATATTACGTCATAATCAACAACGTCACACGTAGACTGATGTCATGATCAATTTCGTCATGAATCACGTGATTATGTCCTACATAAACGCTTCATAGTTCGTCAAGTTGTACGAATTGTATGTCCTTAATATTTAATAAATATGATGTTGAATATTTTGAAATTAAATTGACGGGTCGCTGTTGTTGTCATCGAGATTCAAGGCCTGGTATGATCGATCGATCCGACCACGGGCAAAGCATAGGTGGAGCTCAGCTAGAAATGGGCGGGGCATAGCTAAAACGAGATTCATCAATTATCACTATCATGTCTAGTGGCTTAATGTTTATGTGGATAGTGGCAATGCCCTTGGGCGTTGCTGGGACAAGACACTGAACCGGCGGTGTAACACACACACACACGCACGCACGCACGCACGCACGCACGCACGTACGCACGCACGCAGGCACGCACGCAGGCACGCACGCACGCCCACCAACTACCACCCGCCCGCCCATCCTTAGTCTCGATGTCAGTGGTTGCTAAAACAAGTAAAATCTCTTGGATAAATTTAAGAATTCGTGTGTCAACTTAACTCGGTAAGCTTTGAATTCTTTCCAAAATCATTTAAGTTTTCTCAAAGAAAATGCCGATTTGCATACCGAGAGAAGAGTATTTTTGACACTTTACCACTGAAATAACTGGCTCGGTTATCGAGCCAGTCATCCCAGTTGT
This sequence comes from Chaetoderma sp. LZ-2023a, assembly GCA_034401795.1. Classification (NCBI taxonomy): domain Eukaryota; kingdom Metazoa; phylum Mollusca; class Caudofoveata; order Chaetodermatida; family Chaetodermatidae; genus Chaetoderma; species Chaetoderma sp. LZ-2023a. Next base: position 27,313,204 of record CM067359.1, on the reverse strand, counting down.
ACATTTCCAAATTCTTTCTTTTGGTCTCCAAATGAGCATTTCTCAAGATCGCTGCTGAGGCCATTTTTGACAGTTATGAGTGGTAATGTGTAATGGTTAGGTCAGCAGCAAACAGCCCACGCAGTGAACTTGAGGAATGCACATTTGCAAGCCAAGAGAACACTAATGGTGAGACGGTCCCACTCGAATAACAGGCTCGTTAACAGATCCATCATTCCAGTGGTAAATTAAAAACTTAGTCTTATTTTGACCTGGAAATGGACAGTGGCTAGCCAAAGACTTGTCTTCTAAATGGGCAATGGCTACCCACACACGTGACCAGTACATCTTCGATTGTAAAACCAGACAAATCTAGCTCCACCGTGGTATTTAGGGATGCCCATTTGCCCTGTGGGTGGGGCTTAGAATACACCTTCCGTATCCTCTGCGTGTCGTACGAGGCGACTAAAGGAGGTAAGGGTGAGATAACCCTGACAGAAACCTCGAGTGCTGAAGACGGAGGTTCCAGGCCGCACGGCGCACTCTAATACACCATGGATCCACGCACTTAACGCGTATGATCATGTCGATAGTCACTTACAGGACTGGCGGTATGATCAGCGAACGAAAAGAAGAAAGAAGGGATGCCCATTGGCAGGACAAAAAGATATGTGTGTAAATTTCACCGGTAAGTTTAAAAAAAATAGTTTTCTCTTGGCCTGCAAAAATCAAATATTTGAAACATGCCAACCATTATAGGCTTAACCGCCTCAAAGCGCCCAGGATGCGACTAATATCGATTAACCGTTTAATTGCCAAGATTGTTCAATACATGTTTGGTAAGACTGTTTTTGTAATTTACCACTGCAAATTACAAAAATAGCTTTCTGCCATCAAGACAACTTCAGAGAACGTGTTTGACCAGGTTAACTGCCAAAGGGGAAAGTGTTAAGAAAAGTTGATTGTTTGATTAGCAAGCGTCTATTTGAAGGCAAAGACTATTGTATTTTCGAAAAGTTACCACGAATGACTGGATCGGTATAGCCTGAAACTGAATATTCTTAAGACCATTCCAGTGAGAGTTTCTGGTCGACTTGAACATTAACGGTTAATGTGGTACACGAATGGTTAATTGATGCGCTAAACAGTGTGAGTAATGTGAGGTGATGTTGAAACAAGACGGGTATACGAATTACCATCTATTACAGACAACGTTGTATTTCGCAAATTCGCAAGGGGATACATACATCAAGGTAACAACTTTCAATTCATAAATAAATCAGTTTAAATTGCACATTAATTTATATCAAAGTTATTGAACGGATGTTTAAAACAATGGGTTTCCTTACATTAATTACTCATTTGCATTCATCCATTAATACGCCGGAGAGTAGTAATTACAATGGGGTGTCAATTATACCACGAGTACAGAGCTTGACATGCGGTTACCGGACAGCGTGAAAAAACCTTTGAAAAATAATAATGTTGTTTAAAATTCCCTGAATACTCGGCATGTAGATTCGGATTGCTAGATTTAAACGCACGCACGCACAAACACACATACACACACACACACCGGCGCACGCACGCACGCACACACACACACAGACACACGCACGCACGCACGCACGCACGCACGCATGCATGCATGCACGCGCACGCACACACACACACGCATCGCTAAACTCAATCAAGGGCCAGCTCACAGCAAGGGGTATTACAGTAGATTAACTAGCGTCACCATGATATGTTTGTGACGATACTAAAAATTCCCTAAATACTCGGCATGTAGATTCGGATTGCTAGATTTAAGCGCACGCACGCGCAAACACTCGCTCGCACGCACGCACGCACGCACGCACGCACGCACGCACGCACGCACGCACGCACGCACGCACGCACGCACGCACGCACGCGCTCCACTAAAAACAATCCAGGGCCAGCTCACAGCAAGGGGTATTACGGTATGGCCTATAAAATATGAATAATATATATCATTCATTCTGAAGGTTTTTGAAGAGTTAATTTCGATTTAACCAAGATGTCACGTAGATTGGAGTGGTGGTGGTGGTGGTGGTGGTGGTGGTGGTGGTGGTGGTGGTGGTGGCGGCGGTGGTAGCGGCGGTCTGCTTAAGTGTCTGCTATGGGCAAAGACTGACCATTGATATGTTGTTATTGTTGTTGTTAGTGGTGGTGGTGGTGGTGGTGGTGGTGGAGGCGGTGGTAGCGGCGGTCTGCTGAAGTGTCTGCTAGAGGCAAAGACTGATCATTGATATGTTGTTATTGTTGTTGTTAGTGGTGGTGGTGGTGGTGGTTATATGATTAAACGCACTGGCTCAGGATCTCGCAAGTTTGGGAGATATATTTTATTTATTTTATTGTCTGAGATTTGTTATGTTTGTTTGATAGAGGCGGTATGGCCTATAAAATATGAATAATATATATCATTCATTCTGAAGGTTTTTGAAGAGTTAATTTCGATTTAACCAAGATGTCACGTAGATTGGAGTTTTTCTTAAAGGCTATCACTGGACGCAAATTGAGAGATTTTTTCATTTTATCCTGCACTTTATGATATTCATCTTTAACAATTTCAGAAATTTCAACATGTTTTCGATTGTATGTTAAACTGAATGGAATTATTTCACGTTGATCAGCAAGACCAGGGTCCACGTTTATGCCGTTCGGCCATTTTGTTTTCAGTTGCTTAATCCAAAATGATTCTCGAAGTTTTCTTTGTTTATCAATTTCTTCGGCCGTAGCAGAAAGAGGCAGTTGCTCAATAGGCATAATTTCAAAGTGTCAATCGACAGAATGACCAGGAAGATTGGAATGTTGAGCTACGTTGGTGTCCTCGTCGTGTCTAATATCGCAAAGGTGTCTAGTTGCTCGCCATCTTAAAGGCCATTTTGTTTCACCGACATACTGTTTTTGGCATAATTTGCAAGATATTAAATAGATAACATTTTTAGAATTGAAATCTAAATTAGACTGAAGTTGGAATTTGCTTTTGTTCTGATAACTGATAAATGTTTTCTGATTAGGTAGATAGAGGTCTAATTTACACCTCTTCTTTCTACATTTCTGAGATTGTCCTACGCCTATAATCGGACGAGTGTGACGAATTTTGGTAGGCTTTTGATCAGCAGCCTTATCAGTAATAGTTTCCAAATCATGTAAAGTTTCGGACTTTATTTTGCGCAAAAATCGTGTTGAATATCCTCTCGGTTTGAGGGCTTTAAATAACGTGGAACACGCAGATTCAAAATTCTTTCTATCACTAGAATTTCGGTGAAATCGGATAATCTGTGATTTGACAATACCTTTAAAAGTATGAGGTGGATGGAAAGATTGTTTATGCAGTAGTTGATGGGAATCGGTGGGCTTAAAGAATACTTTGTAATCAAGAAGTCCACTCGTGTTATAATTTACACCTTTGTAGAGAGTAACGTCCAAAAAGTCTACAGACGACTGGTCGATGTTGGCTTTAAGTTTGATGTTAGGATCGTGATTGTTCAAATAGTGAAAAATTCATCAAACTCTTCCTTCGAATGATTCCAGATCATACAAATATCATCGAGGTACCGGCGGTAAAATAAGGGCTGCTTAGGACATTTGTTAAGCCCATCTTCTTCCCACTCAACTACATAGATGTTGGCAAAACTAGGACTAAAACGTTTACCCATAGCGCATCCACAGATTTGTTGGTAGATTTCGCCAGCGAATTCGAAATCATTGCCCTTTAAACTCAGCTCCAGGAGAGCTAATATTTCGCTAGTGGGCCTATTGTTATCAGGATATTTATCAAATGCTCTGCGAACAGAAGTCAAACCCCTTTCGATGTCAATGTTTGTGTACATAGCATCGATGTCGAGGGTTATCAAGAGTGAGTTTGGAGGAACATAAATTTTGGAGACCTCGGATAGGAAATCCTCAGTGTTGTTAAAAAAACTGAAATGTATATTCGCAATTGGTTGTAGGTGGTAATCAATAATTTCACTAATTCGATACGATTCAGAGCCGCAATCAGAGATAATAGGTCGACCCGGTGGTATCATAGGGTCGGACCATGACTCAATAGGTTTATGAATTTTTGGCAAAAGGTAAAACGTACGTGGATTTGAATCTCGTTTAGCAGTAAGGTATTTAAACTGCTTTTTCGTTATGGTCTTGTTGTCAGCCATTTCTTGAAGGATTCGATTAAATTTATCACAATTACTTTGCCAAAGTGGTTCGTCTAATTTGCGGTAGTGTTTCAGATTACCGAGTTGCCGATGCGCTTCACGAATATAATTATCCGTACGCATTGTTACAGTAGCAGATCCCTTGTCAGCAGGCTTTATAACGATGTCATTGTTTTTACGCAAACCTGTTAAGGCTAAACGTTCTTGATATGACAAATTTTGATGATTTTTAGGAAATTCTAAATTTTCAACACGCTCCTTGATAGCTTTTATACTATCAAAGATCGCAGGGTCCACCAACTTCCAGTTAGGTGCCCATCCAGTGTTTTCAACAAAAGGTAGAAAGTTGTTTTTCTTGGAATTTCGAAAAAAGTCTGCTAATTTTACACGGTGAGAAAATTCTTCAATTTCCCATAAGCCATTATCTAAAAGGGCATCTATGTCGACTTTGGCCCGTGGTGTTGGTACATATGTTAGACCAAGATTTAGCAAAGATCTTTCTGCTTCAGACAATGTAGAACCAGTTAGGTTAATGATATTACCACCCAGGCCAATTTCTGGGTGGTTAGTACCCTGACCCGTAGTTAGTTTAAATTAAGGTGCGATAACCAACTATTATACATCCTAATTGCAGTGCACTCAGTCCAGTGGATGTTGTCCTCAACCACCTGCAATTCAGACACGGGGAGACTGGGCAGGATAGGGACCTTGGCCCTTAAGGCCTCTACACGGCTGTTAACGAATTGTATGTTAATGTTGTTGTTAGTGGTGGTGGGGGTGGTGGTGGTGGTGGTGGTGGTGGTGGTGGTGGTGGTGGTGGTGGTGGTGGTGGTGGTGGTGGTCGTGGTGGTGGTCGTGGTGGTGGTGGTGGTGGTGGTGGTGGTGGTGGTGGTGGTGGTGGTGGTGGTGGTGGTGGTGGTGGTGGTGGTCGTGGTGGTGGTCGTGGTGGTGGTGGTGGTGGTGGTGGTGGTCGTGGTGGTGGTGGTGGTGGTGGTGGTGGTGGTGGTGGTGGTGGCGGCGGTCTGCTTAAGTGTCTGCTAGAGGGAATGACTGATCATTGATATTTTTTGTGTCTACCAGGAGAGATGTCTGATTATGAATCTTTATGCCGCCTGCTAGGGAAGATGTTTGATTATGAATGTGTATGTGTCTGCTAGGTAAGATGTCCGATTATAAATCTTTATGATGTCTTCTGGGAAAGATGTCATCTTATGAATATGTATGCTATCTGCTAGAGGTGATGTCTGATCATTAATATTTACGCCGGCTGCCAGGAGAGAGATCTGATTATGAATCCTTATGCTGCCTGCTATGGAAGATGTCTGCTTATGAATATGTATGCCATCTGCTAGAGGTGATGTCTGATTATGAATCATTATACTGTCTGCAAGGGAAGATGCCTGATTATAAATCTTTAGGATGTTTTCTGGGAAAGATGTCTTCTTATGAATATGTATGCTATCTGCTAGAGGTGATGTCTGATTATGAATCATTATGCTGTCTGCAAGGTAAGATGTCTGAGCATAAATCTTTATGCTGTCTGCTGGGGAAGATGTCTGATTATAAATCTTTATGATGTCGTCTGGGAAAAATGTCTTGTTATGAATATGTATGCTATATGCTAGATGTGATGTCTGATTATGACTCATTATGTTGTCTGCTAGGGATGATGTCTGATTATGAATCAGTATGCTGTCTGCTGGGGCAGATGTCTGATTATGAATCATTATGCTGTCTGCAAGGGAAGATGTCTGATTATGAATCATTATGTTGTCTGCTGGGGAAGACGTCTAATTATGAATCAGTATGCTGTCTGCTAGGGAGGATGGTTGATTATGAATCATTATGCATTCTGCTGGAGGAGATGTCTGATTATGAATCATTATGCTGTCTGCAAGGGAAGATGTCTGAGTATGAATCATTATGTTGTCTGCTGGGGAAGACGTCTAATTATGAATCAGTATGCTGTCTGCTAGGGAGGATGTCTGATTATGAATCAGTATGCTGTCTGCTGGTGGAGATGTCTGATTATGAATAATGATGCTGTCTGCTAGGGAAGATGTCTGATTATGAATCAGTATGCTGTCGGCCAGCGAAGATTTCTGATTATGAATCATTATGATGTCTGCAAGGGAAGATGTATGATTATGAATCATTATGTTGTCTGCTGGGGCAGATGTCTGAATATGAATTATTATGCTGTCTGCTAGCGAAGATGTCTGATTATGAATCATTAAGTTGTCGGCAAGGGAAGATGTCTGATTATGAATCGTTATGTTGTCTGCAAGGGAAGATGTCTGATTATGAATCATTATGTTGTCTGCTAGGGAAGATGTCTGATTATGAATCATTATGTTGTTTGCTAGGGAAGATGTATGATTATGAATCATTATGCTGTCTGCTAGGAAAGATGTCTGAGTATGACTCAGTATGCTCTCTGCTAGGGAAGATGTCTGATTAGGAATCATTATGTTGTCTGCTAGGGAGGATGTCTGATTATGAATCATTATGCTGTCTGCTAGGGAAGATGTCTGATTATGACTCATTATGCTGTCTGCTAGGGAAGATGTCTGACTATGAATCATTATGCTGTCTGCTAGGGAAGATATCTGAGTATGACTCATTATGCTGTCTGCTATGGAAGCTGTCTGCTTATGAATCATTATGCTGTCTGCTGGGGAAGAAGTATGATTATGAATCAGTATGCTGTCTGCTGGGGAAGATGACTGATTATGAATCAGTATGCTGTCTGCTAGGGAAGATGTCTGATTATGAATCATTATGCTGTCTGCAAGGGAAGATGTCTGATTATGAATCATTATGTTGTCTGCCGGGGAAGATGTCTGATTACGAATCATTATGCTGTCTGCTAGGGAAGATGTCTGATTATGAATCATTATGTTGTCTGCTAGGGAAGATGTCTGATTATGAATCATTATGTTGTTTGCTAGGGAAGATGTATGATTATGAATCAGTATGCTGTCTGCTGGGGAAGATGTCTGAGTATGACTCATTATGCTCTCTGCTAGGGAAGATGTCTGATTATGAATCATTATGTTGTCTGCCGGGGAAGATGTCTGATTACGAATCATTATCCTGTCTGCTAGGGAAGATGTCTGATTATGAATCATTATGTTGTCTGCTAGGGAAGATGTCTGATTATGAATCATTATGTTGTTTGCTAGGGAAGATGTATGATTATGAATCATTATGCTGTCTGCTGGGGAAGATGTCTGAGTATGACTCATTATGCTCTCTGCTAGGGAAGATGTCTGATTATGAATCATTATGTTGTCTACTAGGGAAGATGTCTGATTATGAATCATCATGCTGTCTGCTGGGAAAGATGTCTGAGTATGACTCATTATGCTCTCTGCTAGGGAAGATGTCTGATTATGAATCATTATGCTGTCTGCTAGGGAAGATGTCTGACTATGAATCATTATGCTGTCTGCTAGGGAAGATGTCTGATTATGCCTCATTATGCTGTCTGCTATGGAAGATGTCTGCTTATGAATCATTATGCTGTCTGCTGGGGAAGACGTCTGATTATGAATCAGTATGCTGTCTGCTGGGGAAGATGACTGATTATGAATCAGTATGCTGTCTGCTAGGGAAGATGTCTGATTATGAATCATTATGCTGTCTGCAAGGGAAGATGTCTGATTATGAATCATTAGGTTGTCTGCCGGGGAAGATGTCTGATTACGAATCATCATGCTGTCTGCTAGGGAAGATGTCTGGGTATGAATCATTATTTTGTCTGTTACACTAACATTTGCTATTCGTCTTGTAAGTCTATATATCTAAGGTTAGTTCATGGTGAAAGTCGCACGCGCAGAGGGGGCAAATTGTGTATTAAACGGTCCATGGCGTATCTACTGCATAGTCCGGAGCGGCTGTTTACTAGTTCCGGATTGGCTAGTTCCATTACATGACCACATTGATGATGACTCTTTATGCTGTCTCATATGGAAGATGGCTACACATGCATCTTTATGCTATCTGCTAAGGAAAATGTCTTATTATGACTCTTCATACTGTTTGCTGGAGAAGTCGTTTCTTATGAATCCGATTATGAATCTGAATGTTGCCTGCTATGGAAGTTATCTGATGTTGAATCTTTTCGGTGTCAACTAAAAGCGGCGTCTGTTTAGGAATCTGTATGCAGCTGCTAGGGAAGTTATCTGATTATGAATCATTATGCTGGCTGCTTGGCAAGATGTAATGCGGTTGACTCCTTATGCTGTCTGGTGGTGAACATTTCTGCTTATGACTCTTGATGCTATTTGCTGTGGAATATGTCTGATTATGAAGTAGTAGGCTGCCTGCTGGGGAAGATGCGTTATTATGAATCTTTATGCTGGCTGCTAGTGTAAAATGTCTGCTTACCAATCGTTATGCTGCCTTCTAGCGAAGATGTATGATTATGAATGTTTATGCTGTCTGCTAGGGAAGATGTATGATTATGAATTTGTGTGCGATCTGCTAGAGAAGACGTATGATTATGAATCTGTATGCGATCTGTTAGAGCAGATGTGTGACTATGACTTTGTGTGCTGTCTGCAAGGGAAGATGTATGATTTTGAATCTGTATGCGGTCTGTTAGAGCAGATGTGTGACTATGAATGTGTATGCTGTCTGCTAGGGAAGATGTATGCGTATGAATCTGCTTGCTGTCTTCTAGGGAAGATATATGGTCATGACACAGGTTTGTGTCTACTAGAGGGGATGTCTGATTATGAATCTGTATGCTGTCTGCTGGGGGGATATCTGCTCATCAATCTGTATACTGTTCGCTAGTGAAGATCTCTGCAATCATTCCAGCTCGTATTAACGCCTTAGCTTATGGCCACGTGCATCTCTTAGAGCGTTAACGATGAGCTGCTACTCCTGCTGGAGGTAACTGAGTGTCCGTTTGGACCAGCTGAAGCTCCTCCCATACAAAGAGTCCGATGGGGCAACTCTGGGACTGTCGTCTCCATGTACCTGCCAATTATGTGGGCATCTATCGACCGGTTAGGGCACATTCCATTACCACCTTCCAATTCGCACGGTTCATATAGGTAGCGAACTAGGGAATGGAATGGAAGACACTCCTCCCCTCCCTTGCCAGATGAGCACTGTGCGGCCTCGATGGGCTGCTGCCAAATCGAGCGAGTGACCTCAGCATTAGATCTCTCAGGCAAATATTCGACCCATAGTCTGGAACGATTGCCAAGCGCTGCAAACTTCTGAGCATACTGGCATTGGAACAGTCTCTCTGCCAGGGTCCAGGTCCTCTGCTCGACGATTGCTTGAATGCGGTGGTTCTCACCTCTCCCAATCGCCACCCCACGGTTGTGCATTAGAACCGCAGTCTCTACCCACGCACCCACCCCCTTGAATCCACTTGCAGAAATTCTGGCCACTGGTGGGGATTTTGTGGATCATTATAGACACTTTTGAACCCAGCTGCCACCTGGCCCGCTGACATATCCATCCGCAGTACTGCAGCCATAGACATGCTGGCCACGTCGCCGATGGTGATGGTGTACTTCCAGGTCTCGTGGCCAACACACTCATTTGGAAGCAATAGCACATCTTCCTGGTGAGCTCTGTTAGGGGCAGGCTTGTTGAAGTGTGCGCGCCTGATATGATGGAGGCAGGGCCAGTATATCTACCACGCCACATGTCTTGAGAGTCATCGCCTGACATTCGCCAGTGTGAAATTATAACCCTTGCGGTGTGCAGCTTCGAGTAGCTGTTAATGCTCACAGCTATAGCCACCCGCCCTGTAATAAAGTGGCTCAAAAGTGGCAGACGGGATGACTGAGATGGTGGATGTGCACTCGGAGTTCATCACTGACGTCCGCTTCAGTTATGTCACATATGGCTTGGGTGAACTCTAAACAGACGGGCAGACTGCCGTCGTTCATCTGACCATCACTGGAGACCTCCTTGAACACCTGGACGCAGCATGATATAATCTTCACCTTGGTAGCACAGTCACAGGGCAGGCCGCCTACCAATCCACTAAAGCCAAGAGTCTTGACCAGGTCATGGAGTGATGCCATACTATATAATCCGCCTTAAATATTTGGCAGCCCAAGTGACCGCGAGTGCTATGGCAACATACGGAAGCCACTGGCCAGCTACTCCCAAGAATGGGCCTACTCTGTGAGAAACCAAACCCCAGCTCCACGCCCGAAACCCACCGACACGGCGGAGATGCCCATCACAGTTCCATACAGGACGCGAACTCCTGAGAAGCCACCAAATGTCCAAGAAGATCAGGTTCCAGACATTTAGAGGTGTCCATACGCCATCCAGAAGTGCCTACATGTTGGATGATTCACAGGCATCGGGAAACAGATCATGCAGCCTTCCTAGAGAACAGTCACGACAGAATCGAGAGAAATCTCGTTGACGACATTCCTGTACCTGAAGGGGTGAAGTTCTGTCTCGCCCTCAGGATGACTCTCCACAAGGAGAGGAATGATGGAACTAAAGCCACCACAGATCCGCAGGTATGGCCAACGCAGCATGCCCTCCTGAAAGCAAGTGACATCGGCGAGGCCGTGATGGAAGTCAACGTCAATGTGATGTAAGGCGTTGAGCACTATACTTGTGATGGTCGAGCTTGGCAGTAGACTAGGTTGATGCACTGCACCTCAACATCGCCAGATAGCAAGCACTGCGTGGAGGATCTTACATCGATCGCTCGGCTTCGATAAAGCGAAAACATGCTGCTGTCAATGTTCAGAATAGAGATGGCATACATATGCCTACCTACCTACCGAGGAGAGGTAGCTGCTGGAGTTCATCAACCACCACACACAGCTCGAGGTGCCATTCTTAATTTATGCCGACTTCCATGCCGTAATAACAAAGAGGGGCCAGAGTTGAATCCAACCCAAAACGGTACGTGAAGCCATAACACCAGGAGATCTGTGACTTCTCTCATATAGTTGTCTGCTGTCGTGGTGTTAATGAGCGTCCAGTGATGTAGCCGGAGGAAGATGCGCCTAAGCATTTCCTGGACCACCTCACACACGAAGAGGAGACGATATAGGCTGTGCTCCCTCCCCTTATATCAATGGAGATGACAGGAGAAGATTGGCGAGCTCATGAAACCACAGTCAGACGGTATGTGTGTAGCAGCATCTTCGCTTATGCTGGAGTCATAGATTGTGTCCGGGGCCACTGCCACATCATGGGGAACAGCACACAATGCTTGTAACAGCAAGCCGCAACTCAGTGCAAAGTCCACCACAGTCACGGTTGTGTTCCACGCGGGTATGATTCTCACCTGATCATGCAGTGGTATCCTCATGTCTGCATGGTCAGTTTCCATATGAATGTACGCATACGCTTGACAATAGTGGGTCCAGACACGCACACACGACCACACAACTATCAGATATGGGTGGATGGTCAACATGCCCAATGACACGTGACAGGTTCGATTTGGTGGTCCGCGAACCTTACAACAATAAATGGGCACGTATATGGATAAAGTAGTAGTTGGCACTCCCATAATGGAACAATCAGTTATTAATAGGAATGGCACGTGCATAGTATATCTCCTGTAATTCGATGCACCTACACGATAACCTGTTGCTACATGAGTGTTGTATTTTATATACTAATTGTTAATTAGTTAGATTAGTTAATTATACTTCTAGACCACATGTACGCTCACCTTCGCCATCACTTAATGTATGATACTTTTCACAGGCAGATTGTATATATAGAGCAATTTCAAAGCTTTTTTCACCACGTTTCGGGCTCAAGTGCATTGCTGTGACGCATCCTCCCAATAGTTCCAACATTAAGTAAAGGTGCACATTCGCGCTAGAATGCTCCGGATGGGGCAGTTGAGGTTGTATACTTTTGGAATCCTACGTCGCGTGCATGGACGTGGCGAAGCGAAGTGGATCTTGACATATGATTGTGTCATTTTGTGTGGATTGATATGATACGTGTCCCTAATTCAAGTTCCCAAGTAAAAAAAATATCTTAGTTTGTACGCAGTGAGCTCGACATATGCTGGGATTTATTTCATTGTATTACGTCTAGGTACACGATGTGAGTCTCTAGGTATCTGCGGGTTTGATAATTGTCTATCTGCCATTTGTTGAGAACGTGCACCTTTACACAGTTGTAGAAACACTCTATAATATGTATACCGTAATATTGCCATCTCTTTTATCTGTTAAGCGCACTGATGATTGTTGTTGAATATATAATACTCGTTTGGTCGCGATCCACTGCATGCCTATCAATCGACTGTTACATCGAGCAATTGTATTGTTTTATCTATGCAATCCTAATGTTGGTCTAGCGAGTATGTACGTGACAGTGTTTGGCCCAGATTCTATACAGGCGCCGGAGGGCGATAGTCAAATTCATACAACAAAGTCAACCATCAGTGCACCTTTCCTGCATTAACGTATTTTGGGGGGAATATATTCCTACAATGCTGTGCATACGACAGAGAGAATGTTCTGAGTGTCGATTTGGCTGAATCCTGAAATGGCGCCAATGCTAGAAGGGGGTGCTCATAGTACACAATTATGTAAGATACATTGTCTTGGTTGACTTGGATACAACCTTTGAGCGAAGCAGGCCAGAACCGACCTCTGCAGATGTCTCGAGCGACGCCACGTGCAGGTCAGGAGAGGACGGCTTTCGAGGATTTGCTATGTTTTAATAGAATACGTCGCACTTAGGAATCCATTATAGCTAAGTAAGATAGGTTTAGAATAGGTAGGCTGACACGTGATTAGATTAGGAATTATATGTTCGAACAGTAGAATTGAGAACAGCTCAGTAAACTAGTCATCATTAGAATACAGCAGTGTGTCGTCCATTCCATCTATCTCTGCTAGAAAGAAGATACCGGCTGATACACCGGTTGGGACGGTGGCGACTGAATACCCATACAGAAACACCAGACCGCAGGAACAACCACCGCCCCCCCCCCCCGATTTGGGGAGGATTAGAAATTCGATCCACAGAGTATCATCACGGAAGCACTGCTGCTTAAGATGATGTCAATCTAAGACTCCCCTTGCATGCCAGGCCGTCTCAAGCGACTGTAAACGAAAGTCTCGGAAAATGTGAGTATTAATAAGCTTTTTATTTAGGCCAATTTACTAATACATTCCATAGTTTATTTTATTAATATTTCTTACCTTGTAGTAGCACAATAATTAATATCATCGATCGTCTCATATGCTTAAACACGTTCCTGCAATTTTGTTAGTTTTTTTCTAAATATGTTTTAACTCTGAATTGAGAGTAAATACATATTTGCATATTTTGTCATAGCAAGCGTATATTATGTTATAAATAAATATGCCTATGCATATTTCTATTATTTTCTATTATTAATGTTAGGCTGTCAATAATATTGTTAGTGGATTTGGGAATTTATGAAAAAGAAGGTCCTTTTGAGTGAAAAATTGAAAAACACGCTAAATCATGACTGGCCACGCAACTTAAGGCCAGTAATTTACAATTGAATAGATCGCTATTTTCGGTATAAGTTTTGAACTAGCCAGTATTCACTATTCTGTCCAATTAAATCTAAAAGCTTTCATTTTGTGAATGATTTAATTGAATGTTGTATAACGCTGCGGTCAGGTCAAGATTGAGCTGCGACTCAACTAGTCTCAGCTTGATTCTCCAGCAACTATCAGCAACTCCCAGTGAGCGATTTAGTCTCAGATAGTTTGACGTGAGCGTACCTGCGATCAGCTTAATGGCAGTCGCCGTCAATCGCCGTCCAATACAATCACTAATCGCTGGAGCATCGAGCATGTTCTATTCCTACGATCGGTTGCCGTCAATCGTCGACCAGTTAAGATCGACATGAGTGTAATTACGATTGTCGGAAACTGAATTATCGGTTGTAGCCAATGAGCACACAGAAACTGACAGATAAAAGAGTCAGTCATTACAGTTGTAAATTTAAAGAATCGTCTGTTTATGGCTAGCAAATGAGAAAATAAAAATCATTGCTTAGCTAAAGTGTAAAATTACTTAACGTCATGCCAGAAGATGATTTAATTCAAGCTAGCACATTATTTGTGGATCAGATCTGCCAATCAAGCATCTGAAGACATAATCACATGACATAACATCAGCTGATGCTACTATAAAATGACGTCGCTAAGCGATGGATTTCTTGACTATTCTCGTAGACAATGTTTGATCCAGAATGTATCTCTAAGGGTTGGTCATGTTCTTGTTCTTTTCACTACTCCTCATTCAGTTTTCATCCAATCTCGCTGAATTACCACACACCTATTCCAGAGATATGTGCTCACATCCATAGAGAGCCCAGTATTTGGTGTACTGCCCCATGTGTTATTAGTAGTGCGTCATATCTTTACATGTTTAAGTCGTCCCTCTTCTGTTAATAAGAAATGTAGTTTGATTAAATTGAGAGGATTTTCTATAGGTAACTCTTGATATCATTATCCCGTCCATTTTTCAGTTCACTGCCGGTTGTGTTTTAGTAGGGCCCCCACTCTTAAATTGTAATATATCTAGTTATTTTTAATTCTGTGTCGTTGCTGAAGGATTGGGTACATGGGGCTAGTTTTATTAACCTCAAGCACAATTGATTATTATACTACGTGTTAGCAAACGATATGGTCAATAATTTAAGGCAAGTAGCAAAATGCAAATACGAAATTGCCACAGGAAAACGAGTTATTCCATTATGTTTATCACGTGTGTGGTTTTTTTCTATTGACAAAATATAAATATTTTAGGGAGATAATCCCCAACAAACATAACTTGCAAATATGACAGATTATTTCAAAATAATTACGTGACCTGTTACCCCGTGGACATTCATGTTGTAGATATCGGATTGTCTTGTGGGGAGTCATGACCCCATTAGATGTCTTATATTTGCGAGTAAGACCTCAGTGAAATTCATATTTGAAAGTACCAGGTGAGTCAATGAGCTGAGGCATCATTGTATTAGTTATGTACATAGTAGGGAGCTGCACTGGTTGACATCGACCGGTGCTGCTGCTATAATGTTTCGCTGAAACAGAGACGAGACAGGATGGAAACCAATGCGATACTGGGAACAGTTATAAAGAATTAAGTGTAATAGGACCGACGGTTCTGAGTTGATGATATCTGTCAATAGTTGAAGATAAAAGTTGTTGCTGTGGGATCGGCACACAATTTTATAATGTTCAGCAGTCGTTTCGGCCATTAGTTTAGTAAATATTCGAGTGATAAGAATCGGTAGGAATCGATATGAATATAGGAAACAGACTGACAGTTATTTGTTGACGGTCAGCATTCCGACTCCCTTAAGCAAGTACAACAACCCCAGCTGGCAATGAGATCATACAGCTCATGTGTTTATTAACGTTCGTTTCCTACAGCCTTATCCAAGATAGGCAAGGGACAGGACAGAGGCGTTGTAGCATCCTGTAGGAATTAATAACACAATCGAAATTTGTATAGCAACTATATGTCAATCAAAGAAAGGCATGCTACAACAACACATTCCGTAATGTTGTTAGTTAGCTGACAGATCGCATCAAATCAGAACCAGCCAACACTGCTTGTCTGGTTGAATAGTAGATCTACCATGTTTAGTAATGAATCCAAAGAAGAGAAGCCCAGAGTTTGATTGGCCGAGATGACGTCATAATCAATGAGCATCTAGTCAAACTCTGTGGCAGAGAAACAAAAGAATTAAGGTTTCGAAGTAAAATCGAATGGTAGAAGAAGCGGGATTGGTCAGAAGGACCAAGAGGATTAGATGAAACTTCTAGGAAGAGATAGGCAGAGGTTGATTGGAGGGAAGATTGTCCTGGCCAATCAAACTATGACTATAGCTTGCCTAGAAGTATAATGAGAACAGAAATCTATGTATTATAATATATATAGATATATATATATATATATATATATCATAATAGATATGCAGGTTAGGAAACTGCAAAAGATATATAATAGGCACTTTGTCTATTAATCAAAAAGGGAGGTTCTGAGCCCTATTGTGTAAGGTGTCGTGTCGTGTAGCGAATTCTCTTCGAATAAATTGGAGTAAGAGAGAATTGTTAGGCTAGCTAGATGTCAGATCAAATGTAGAGTTGAGCGTAACCAGTAGCAGTAAAGAAGTCAGAGTTAGAATCCCATAACGTAGTTAGTACCACTATTATATTATCAGTATCTGTATAAAGTATTAATCTATTTCAGTGACAGTATAAGTCACCATTGATATCTAAAAGTATTGTACAGTTAAGAATAAAATTATCACATTGTAAATACAAGGCACTAGTTTGGTCGTTATTAAGAGAGCTCCTAAGAAAGTACGGAGAAACACTGTACCTTACCACGAATCTTCAGTACATCAGATCAGGCCCAGTTACATAAAAATATCTTCAGTTCATCTTTGAAGAGGCAAGCGGTAACTGTCCAACTGCAGCTAATAGAAGATCGATTGTCGCAGCAATCATTTACATCATAAGTCTTCTTGCGGTTGTAGTTGTGAGTTTAATTTCGAAAAGGTGTATCTAAAATCTTCAGTGGCGAGCCTGCCAGGATCCTAGGAGTGGAAACGACTGTGTAAACTGAGTGAGTAATACATAGTATGTCGGGCGATCGACCGGCCAATATAGTATTAAAAGACGTCAGTGACCGAGTACAAGTTTTCATAGAACAAGCAAAAGACTCAGAGAACACGAAAGTAACCCAACACCGCGAATATCGAGATAACTCATTAATTAAGATCACAACAGACATTAATTGTGAGGAACAGCCTCAGTTAAAGCGGGTTATAGTCTGTTTGTATTATCAATAGGAAAGTAACTAGACAGCAATACGTAATGGCGACACCAGGTCCGACGGGTCCCGGCCTCCCACTAATGGAGGAACATCTGAGGCATCCTGAGCTACGAGCTGAAACAGTAGCGGCTATGCAAGTGATGGGCACAGCAATGGAGGGTACCATTGTACAAAGCAGTACCAGAAGAGAGCAAGACAGAGTCCACCACCAAGAGGTCCGTGAGCTCACCCAGAGAATACAACCAGAGAATTGTGACAGGCTCATACCAGAGCAGGTACGGCAATTCCTGGATGAGGCTCAATGGGTATGGATAGCAATGGAGGGGAAGCTGGAGGGCATACCCGCGTACATAATAACGTGTGTGTCTAGGGGGCAGCTACCTGGAGCTGTAGATCATTTTCTGGTGGGAAGAGACAGGGACGGCATTACGTTTGAAGAAATCCAGGGGTACGTCACAGAGAATTTCGGCTCTGCCAATGAGGGAGAGATGATAAAATACGACCTTGAGGGTGTACGCCAGGGAAGGAATGAAACCATCATCACCTTCAACCGACGGTACCGTGAGTTGGCCAGCCGTGCATATCCCACAACAAATGCGGACAATCAAAGAACAGTGCTGGGTGTGTACATCAAGGCACTTAGCGATACCGGATTGGGAAGGAGGATTGTTAGAAAGAAGGCCACCACGCTGCAACGAGCGATAGAAATAGCTGAAGAGGAAGCAAATTGTAACGACTTGCTAAACGCGATGAGGATAGATAACCAGCAGGAAACAGATATGGAGATAGGAGTTTTGGACATAGAGGAGGGAAAGGATATCTGGTCTATCATAAATGGGATGAAAAGGCAGATTGCGCAGCAGACTCGATTAATAGAGAGATTGTGTAGCATGGTCGAGGCATTACAGGCCAAGTCCAGCAATCAGCAGTCCACAAGAGAACCGATGCCACCCAAGAAACCAGCCATGCCACAAAGACGCCAGCCAGCGAACCAGCATGACAAACGACCGAAAAACAACCAGCGACTGGATATCGTCTGTTATAATTGTGGTCAAAAGGGCGACTATAAGAGCACGTGTAACCAGCCAATGCAACCCCAAAGAACCGGCATGCAGACACGACCCACACAGGTATCCCAACCGAGGGGGGCAGAGAATGCCTATGGTCTGCTTTACATGCAGGAAAGAGGGGCACATGGCTCGGGATTGCGACAGGTACCAACACAGTTTCGCTGGGTACATGGACAGGAGAGATAGTCTGGCAAAGACCATGAAATGCTTTCGTTGCGGAAAGGACGGGCATGTCGTGAGAGAATGTCCAGCAGGAGTACCACAACCAAGACTACAGCAACCAGTAACAAAGAGACAACGGTTAGATAGTGATATGAGTATAGACGCAATATATCAGAGCGATAAAGCAAAAAGCAGTGAACAAAGAATAACATCACAGGCCTGTTCTCGTAATAAGGACATTGCTAACCGAATTCGTAGTAATGAGGGGTATGAGGATCAGGACGGGTTTGTTCTAACCGGGGAGGGGACAGACGAGTAAGGACGTTATGGAGGAGAAATTTCAGGACGGAGAAATTCCTACGCCGAAGTGGTCAGTGGACGAAGGAGCCCTTCGTTAAATGGCAACGGAGGAGACCGTTGGTAGGCGTACCGACCGAGCGGTTTCTGATCCGTTTACAATGGGACAACCACGGTCCAGAAGATCAGGGTAAGTGCTTGCATGCCTTAGTAGATACTGGTGCTAGCACATCGTTTATTAGAAAGGCTGTATGGCATAGCAGCTTAGATGCTAGGCTATTAAAAAGAGCGAAGACGCTCTGTAGGTGTAAATGGTTCCCCAATAGAGCTTTTGAGGGAGACACAGATCAAATTTAAGAATGCCCGGCCTATTCCTGGTACAGTAGTAGCGAATATGCGGCATCAATGTTTGATTGGTGCGGATGCTTTGCACTTGGGAAATGCAAAGATTGACTATCGGACCAAAGAAGTAGTATGGTTTGGTCAGGTATCTCCCTTTAGGTATCCCTATAGGGAACAGACGAGATACGTATATTCTAGTTGTAAGGAAACGACCAGATATAAAGATATGGACAAAGTTCTTGAGGACTTTGCGGATAACTTTGATACGGCTCGTCCAAACACTTTAGGATTGGTCCCCAAAGTGAAGTGTACGGTACCAACAGGAGATGCGTTTCCTATAAGGCAGAAGGCCTACCGTCTACCACATGCCAAGCAATATATAGTCAAGAACCAAGTGGCTGAGATGCTGGCAGCGGGCGTCATAAGACCGTCATCATCACCCTGGGCGTCAGCCATTACTTTGGTCCCTAAGAAGGACGGTGATACTAGGTTTGGTATTGACTACAGAAAGTTGAATTCCGTGTGTCATAAGGACAGCTATCCATTACCAAACATATCAGATATTTTTGATTCGATGCACGGCGCAACAATATTTTCTACTATAGACTTGATGTCGGGCTATTGGCAGATACCAATGGACCCCCAAGACATAGAGAAGACACTGTTCGTCTACAGTGAAGGTTTATTTGAATGGATTCGTATGCCGTTCGGTTTTGGAAACTCAGGTGCCGTATTTCAAAGGACAATGAATGATATTTTCCGAGAATTCGTGAGAAAGTATCTGCATGTTTTTGTCGATGACGTAGTCATATATTCTCGAAATCCAGCTGAACATGCACAGCACTTACGTAAGGTTATGGGTAAGATTCGAGAATATAAGCTGCAAGTTAAGTAAAAGACATTTCGGCACAAGGAGTAGCTCCTCAGGCCCAGAAGGTCAAGGTCATTAGAGAAATGTGTCCACCCCGAGACGTGGGTGAAGTGAGAAGTTTTCTCTGAGTTACTACCGATCCTGTGTGCAAGGATATGCCGAAATTGCAAAGCCTTTAATAGAATTGACAAAGAAATATAAACGTTTTGAATGGGGTGCGGATGAGCAGAAAGCATTCAAGAAATTGCAGACCTTGCTGTGTAGTGAGACAGTTCTCACATATCCGAATTTGAATGCCCCATATAAATTGTATACTGATGCATCTAGCTATGTGATCGGTGCAATATTGGTACAGGTAGATGAGAAATGTATAGAGCGGGTAATCCAGTATGTGAGCTCTACCCTTAAAGATAGTCAGCTTAATTGGCCCGTAATAGAGAAGGAGGCTTACGCTGTGATTTATGCGTTAAAAAAGCTCCGACCCTATCTATTTGGCGCTCAGTTTACCATGTACACTGACCACAAACACCTAAAGAGTTTGTTTGTGGGAGAAGTGAAAAACACGAAGGTGCAGCGCTGGGCAGTGCTGATTGCAGAGTACGGATGTAAATTGAGTACATCCAAGGCTCGAAGAATATTCGAGCGGACATGTTGTCCCGATTACGCCGTCCCGGGGAAGTTGCCACGTTAGACATGGGTGATTTTGTCATACGGGATGTAGACGAGGGTGCGTTACCGCATGTCCCTCTAGAGGTATTCGACATTCCCTACGACGAGTTGTGTACCAAGCAGACCAAGGAGTACCCGGAATTGTTCAAAAACACCCCGGAGGAGTATATGGTCAAGAACGGTATTTTGTATTCGTTAATTACACCTTCAGCGTTGGACGACAAATACCCCAGAATCATGTTACCTACCCTGTTCTGCGAGAAAGTGCTCTGGATGGCTCATGAACGGGCCGGTCATCAAGGTCTGCAGAAGACCATCGGTATGCTAAGGGATTCGTTTCTGTGGACGTCTTTAAGGAAAGATGTGGGGCGTATGCTGGAGCTGTGTACTACGTGCCAGGTCAACCGACCTGTCACTACTCGACCGAAGTATAGTGAGATGCCCATGGCCAATTATCCGAGTCAGATAATTTGTATGGATTTGATCAGTTCGCTATTAGAGTCGAGTAAGTGTAATGTTTATATAATGACGATAATTGATCACTGCTCTGCCTGGGCAGAGGCATATCCAATTCCGGCTAAGACATCTCAGAATGTTGAAGACAAGTTTTTCAATGAGTACGTTGCTCGTCATGGTGTCCCTGAGATCTTGATAACATATCAGGAAAAGAATTTGTTCCAATTCTTTGGAAGAACGATTTCGTGAACACAGTATCGATCATAGACGATCGAGTCCATACCATCCGCAAACAAATGGACGTACCGAGAGGTTCAATCGAACTATTAAGGAGTTGATTCTGAAAGGGGTGAATAATGAGTCTCGTGCTTGGGAAGATGAGTTGGGTGCAGCTTTGAAAGCTTACCGCAGTACTCGTCATTCCACGACCGGGTATATGCCATTTTATTTGACATATGGTCAACGAGCAAGAATTCCGTTTGCTATTCCAATCGATGCTTTGCAGGATCTTGGTGAGAGACTGACGTGTCTCAATAATGCCTTGCTGCACACTCGTGGAGAAACGGCTAAGTCTAGAGAGATTCACCCAGAACAAATTAATAAGCGTGCGAACGCTGGGGAATACAATGTTGGCGATTCGGTGGTCATGAAGGCTGAGGAGAGGATGAAGTTGACCTCTCGCAATGATCCCGAGTACGAGATCTTTAAGATCAATGGGCCCGTTGCTCATGTTCGACATCAAAGATCTGGAAAAGTAGGCGTACTTAATATATCTAAGTTGCGTGTAGTCGACTCAGAAATGTGTTGGGACAAGATACGAGCATGCCCCATTCGTAACCCTGCCAAAGGTACGAAAGCCAGCCATCACACTAGAGTGATGGTACCCGAGTCCGAACCTTTGCCGGTATCCAACTCTAACGCTACCACTGGTAAAATGACTCATAGGAAGCGGCCAGCTTCTGATGAGGAGCCAAGTGTGAGTAAGGTGGGTAAGCGGGTTGATGCAGATAGGAATCAACCTATTACAAGTAAGATTCGAAACCATGAGTCAACGAGTGAAACCATCGTAACTCCTCGTACTATGGTGATGGACACTTCGGAGTCTGTACCCGAAACCGTCACTGAGCCAATGGAAACGCTTCCATCGCATCCCTACTTGCTGCGCAAGCGCAGTCTCGCTCCTGAGGTCAACTCAGACAACAAAAGACTCAGGATTGGCGCGTTTGGCCGTGTTTCATACGATGACTTCATCGATCATATTGAAGCAGTTATAAGGCGACGTAGCCAGAGAAAATTGTAATCTCTGCCTAATCGCAGTACTGACAACATTGTCTTGTAAGATCGCATTGATATAGCCATCATGTATGCATTACAGTTATGTGTAGTAGTGGCTTTAGTGAATTTAATGAATGGACTTTGTAGGAATGCAAGTGTAGTTAAATTGCCAAATGGTGTAATGATTACTAGACCCGAAAAGGTAGCAGTAATTCGTGCGGAATGGACGGTGGTGGTATCAATAGACCATCAATATTTGCCGGCCGACTTTCTTAAACATGTGGTGCAGTTTCGTGTCCTCGTTACGGACATTAGTCAAAAGACTTCATTGAGCAACAATGACATTTTCGGTCTCTAGCATCGCACAAATGGTATAAGAAAAATTGCAGTCAGTACTCAACAGACGATGATGAAACGGGTCATTACTCGTAGGAAGCGGGGGACTCTTTAATTTCGTTGGGGATATAGCCTCTTCCTTATTCGGCACCGCCACGTCGGGCAATATTGATGTGATTAAAGATGTTGTTAAAAAGGCTATGGGGAATATGAATCGGTTGGTTCACTTCTCTATCCAGGTGGCATCTCAAGTGAAACTAGCTTTCGAGGGGATCAATTCCAACGTGGATAGGATCAACGAAGTCACGGACAGTCTATCCAGCTTCGCTCACAATGTAAGCGAAGTATTTAAAATTCACGCAAATCGACAGGCCGACTTATACGCGTTAGTGCATCTGGGTCATATAATTGACTCAGCCGAAAGTGTAGTGTATAGTTATCAGAAGGCTGCTGCCCGATTTAATAGGCAAACTGCCTCATTAGAATTGGGTAGGTTACCCGAAGAATTGTTTAGCCCATCGGACTTAGCAGAAGTAGCCCAACATGTCCGTGTAGGAAAATGGCTGATAAAGCTGTTCCAATGGTACTACAGGAATGTGGTCGTGTATCCCTTATGGAAGGACGATGATAGACTGCATTACGTGGCGACATTACCTTTGATAGACGGCGGAAAATACATTGAATATGGGTTACAGTCGTGGCCTGAACCTATGGCCACACGGGGGTACTATATGCATGTATTAGTGGATAGGACCAGCATTGGTCTTGATACCAAAACTTGGTGGTATTTTACCCCATCCGAATGTCGAGGTAAGGAGCCGCGAGTATGTCATGGTCAGCTGAGGGTCGATAAGGCCCATGTGCCATGCATTGTGAACCTCCTGACTAATTTCACGGATAGCAATTGCAATATTCAACTGTCCGAATCCAATGAAACCACTAGTAAGTTATTTGCCAATAAGAAAATAGGCGTAGTTTTGCAAACCTTCGGGGAAACTATGGAAATCCACTGTGACGGACAACTGACTGACCGGTGCACTGTGGAGAATGGTGTATATGCTTTGATGTCTGGTGACTGTGGATATAGTGGTAAAGGGTAGCAATTCGAGCCAGTACTGTCTTATAGTCGGACATACACTCGAGTGAGTTTGGCCCTTGAAATTCCCCATTTGGATGTGGCCGGCGTTCTAAATAAGTCCCGAATTGTTAGCCAATTGAGGGTACAAGAATGGATCCATTTGCATAAGACTAAGTACATGCCACTAGCACCGTTATCTGTGGTCGACCCAGCGATGGTCGATGGCATGGGAGCGCCGTCATTTATTTCATACACGACTGGCTCCTTCGTAGTGACTATTGTGATTTTTATTGTGTTATATAAGTGCGGAATTATTTCACGCATGTGGTCATGGATCAAATGTAAGCCACATGTGGCCCACAGACCACGTGCGGTCCATATAAGTGCACCACGGATTATTCAGGCCCAGCAGTTCCGGAGACCTGCATCACTACTGGAGCCGCTGCGGTTATCAGCCGGGTCGTCACCTAACGATAATGATGGGACTGGGATCGACCCGACGGCTGATGACTGGATAGACGTGGAGCTAACCAGGGACACTACCATCAGTGTGCAATATGAAGACATGTAAATTGTAGCATGAACTATATTATAGTGCCATGTTTTGCGTATAGATATTCATCATTCCCAACGCTGGTATGAATCCCAGGGGATTTTTCATGATTGTTACACAGACTTTATTGTAGTGCCATGTATAAATTGTTTATTGTGCTATGGATGTCACTATGACCTGTTTATGACTTGTAATGCTCAATTGTAGGATTATGTATTGTTATAGTATTCTATTGTTTATTTGCTTGTGTATTTCTATTTATCGTAGGATAAGGTTATTGCAATGCGTGTTTACTGGATTAGTTTTGATTAGGTTATTTTGTCGTATGTGGTGTCCGTGCTGGATGGCCCTGGCATAGTGTGGTTTTGTTGTTGATGGTACACAATGAGTTAATTAATTGGCGCTCTCTTAAGGCCTTAAGAGATGGTTAATTAACTTCGGTTGAGGGGCATGTGTAGATATTGGATTGTCTTGTGGGGAGTCATGACCCCGTTAGATGTCTTATATTTGCGGGTAAGACCTCAGTGAAATTCATATTTGAAAGTACCAGGTGAGCCAGGGAGCTGAGGCATCATTGTATTAGTTATATACATAGTAGGGAGCTGCACTGGTTGACATCGACTAGTGCTGTTGCTATAATGTTACGCTGAAACAGAGACGAGACGGGATGGAAACCAATGCGATACTGGGAACAGTTATAAAGAATTAAGTGTAATAGGACCGACGGTTCTGAGTTGATGATAGCTGAGATTTAGAACTGTTCCCAGCATCGCATTGGTTTGCATCCTGTATCGTCTCTGTTTCTGCGAAACATTATAGCAGCAGCACTGGTCGATGTCAACCAGTGCAGCTCCCTACTATGTACATAACTAATACAATGATGCCTCAGCTCCCTGGCTCACCTGGTACTTTCAAATATGAATTTCACTGAGGTCTTACCCGCAAATATAAGACATCTAACGGGGTCATGACTCCCCACAAGACAATCCAATATCTACACATGCCCCTCAACCGAAGTTAATTAACCATCTCTTAAGGCCTTAAGAGAGCACCAATTAACTCATTGTGTACCATCAACAACAAAACCACACTATGCCAGGGCCATCCAGCACGGACACCACATACGACAAAATAACCTAATCAAAACTAATCCAGTAAACACGCATGGCAATAACCTTATCCTTCGATAAATAGAAATACACAAGCAAATAAACAATATAATACTATAACAATACATAATCCTACAATTGATCATTACAAGTCATAAACAGGTCATAGTGACATCCATAGCACAATAAACAATTTATACATGGCACTACAATAAAGTCTGTGTGACAATCATGAAAAATCCCCGGGATTCATACCAGCGTTGGGAATGATGAATATCTATACGCAAAACATGGCACTATAATATAGTTCATGCTACAATTTACATGTCTTCATATTGCACACTGATAGTAGTGTCCCTGGTTAGCTCCACGTCTATCCAGTCATCAGCCGTTGGGTCGATCCCAGTCCCATCATTATCGTTAGGTGACGACCCGGCTGATAACCGCAGCGGCTCCGGTAGTGATGCAGGTATCCGGAACTGCTGGGCCTGAATAATCCGTGGTGCACTTATATGGACCACACGTGGTCTGTGGGCCACATGTGGCTTACATTTGATCCAGGACCACATGCGTGAAATAATTCCGCACTTATATAACACAATAAAAATCACAATAGTCACTATGAAGGAGCCAGTCATGTATGAAATAAATGACGGCGCTCCCATGCCATCGACCATCGCTGGGTCGACCACAGATAACGGTGCTAGTGGCACGTACTTAGTCTTATGCAAATGGTTCCATTCTTGTACCCTCAATTGGCTAACAATTCGGGACTTATTTAGAACGCCGGCCACATCCAAATGGGGCATTTCAAGGGCCAAACTCCCGCGAGTGTATGTCAGACTATAAGACAGTACTGGCTCGAATTGCTACCCTTTACCACTATATCCACTGTCACCAGACATCAAAGCATATACACCATTCTCCACAGTGCACCTGTCAGTCAGTTGTCCGTCACAGTAGATTTCCATAGTTTCCCCGAAGGTTTGCAAAACTACGCCTATTTTCTTATTGGCAAATAACTTACTAGCGGTTTCATTGGATTCGGACAGTTGAATATTGCAATTGCTATCCGTGAAGTTAGTCAGGAGGCTCACAATGCATGGCACATGGGCCTTATCGACCCTCAGCTGACCATGACACACTCGCGGCTCCTTACCTCGACATTCGGATGGGGTAAAATACCACCCAGTTTTGGTATCAAGACCAATGCTGGTCCTATCCACTAATACATGCATATAGTACCCCCTCGTGGCCATAGGTTCAGGCCACGACTGTAACCCATATTCAATGTATTTTCCGCCGTCTATCAAAGGTAATGTTGCCACGTAATGCAGACTATCATCGTCCTTCCATAAGGGATACACGACCACATTCCTGTAGTACCATTGGTACGGCTTTATCAGCCGTTTTCCTACACGGACATGTTGGGCTACTTCTGCTAAGTCCGATGGGCTAAACAATTCTTCGGTTAACCTACCCAATTCTAATGAGGCAGTTTGCCTATGAAATCGGGCAGCAGCCTTCTGATAACTATACACTACACTTTCGACTGAGTCAATTATATGACCCAGACGCACTAACGCGTATAAGTCGGCCTGTCAATTTGCGTGAAGTTTAAATACTTTGCTTACATTGTGAGAGAAGCTGGATAGACTGTCCGTGACTTCGTTGATCCTATCCACGTTGGAATTGATCCCCTCGAAAGCTAGTTTCACTTGAGATGCCAGCTGGATAGAGAAGTGAACCAACCAATTCATATTCCCCATAGCCTTTTTAACAACATCTTTAATCACATCAATATTGCCCGACGTGGCGGTGCCGAATAAGGAAGAGGCTATGTCCCCAACGAAATTAAAGAGTCCCCACTTCCTACGAGTAACGACCTGTTTCATCTTCGTCTGTTGAGTACTGACTGCAATTTTTCTTATACCATTTATGCGATGATGGAGACCGAAAATGTCATTGTTGCTCAATGAAGTCTTTTGACTAATGTCCGCAACGAGGACACGAAACTGCACCACATGGTTAAGCAAGTCAGCCGGCAAATATGGATGGTCTATTGATACCACCACCGTCCATTCAGCACGAATTACTGCTACCTTTTCGGGTCTAGTAATCATTACACCATTTGGCAATTTAACTACACTTGCATTCCTACAAAGTCCATTCATTAAATTCACTAAAGCCACTACTACACATAACTGTAATGCATACATGATGGCTATATCAATGCGATCTTACAAGACGATGTTGTCAGTACTGCGATTAGGCAGAGATTACAATTTTCTCTGGCTACGTCGCCTTATAACTGCTTCAATATGATCGATGAAGTCATCGTATGAAACACGGCCAAATGCGCCAATCCTGAGTCTTTTGTGGTCTGAGTTGACTTCAGGAGCGAGACTGCGCTTGCGCAGAAAGTAGGGATGCGATTGAAGCATTTCCATTGGCTCAGTGACGGTTTCGGGTACACCCTCTGAAGTGTCCATCACCGTAGTACGAGGAGTTACGAGGGTTTCACTCGTTGACTCATGGTTTCGAATCTTACTCGTACTAGGTTGATTTCTATCTGCATCCACCCGCTTACCCACCTTACTCACCCTTGGCTCCTCATCAGAAGCTGGCCGCTTCCTACGAGTAATTTTACCAGTGGTAGCGTTAGAGTTGGATACCGGCAAAGGTTCGGACTCGGGTACCATCACTCTAGGGTGATGGCTGGCTTTCGTACCTTTGGCAGGGTTACGAATGGGGCGTGCTCGTATCTTGTCCCAACACATTCCTGAGTCGACTACACGCAACTTAGATATATTAAGTACGCGTACTTTCCCAGATCTTTGATGTCGAACATGAGCCACGGGCCCATTGATCTTAAAGATCTCGTACTCGGGGTCATTGCAAGAGGTCAACTTCATCTTCTCCTCAGCCTTCATGACCACCGAATCGTTAACCTTGTATTCCCCAGCGTTCGCACACTTATTAATTTGTTCTCGGTGAATCCCTCTAGACTTAGCCATTTCTCCACGAGCACGCAGCAAGGCATTATTGAGACACGTCAGTCTCTCACCAAGATCCTGCGAAGCATCGATTGGAATAGCAAACGGAATTCTCGCTCGTTGACCATATGTCAAATAAAATGGCGTATACCCGGTCGTGGAATGACGAGTACTGCGGTACGCTTTCAAAGCTGCACCCAACTCATCTTCCCAAGCACGAGACTCGTTATTCACCCCTTTCAGAATCAACTCCTTAATAGTTCGATTGAACATCTCGGTACGTCAATTTGTTTGCAGATGGTATGGACTCGATCATCTATGATCGATACCGTGTTGACGAAATCGTTCTTCCAAAGAATTGGATCAAAATTCTTTTCCTGATCTGTTATGAAGATCTCATGGACACAATGACGAGCAATGTACTCATTGAAAAACTTGTCTTCAAAATTCTGAGATGTCTCAGCCGGAATTGGATATGCCTCTGCACAGGCAGAGCGGTGAACAATTATTGTCATTATATACACATTACCCTTACTCGATTCTAATAGCGAACCGATCAAATCCATATCAATTATCTGACTCGGATAATTGGCCATGGGCATCTCACTATACTTCGGTCGAGTAGTGACAGGTCGGTTGACCTGGCACATAGTACACAGCTCCAGTATACGCCCCACGTCTTTCCTTACAGACGTCCACAGAAACGAATCCCTTACCATACCGATGGTCTTCTGCAGACCTTGGTGACCAGCTCGTTCATAAGGCATCCAGAGAACATTCTCACAGAACAGGGTAGGTAACATGATTCTGGGGTATTAGGCGTCCAACGCTGAAGGTGTAATTAACGAATACAAAATACCGTTCTTGACCATATACTCCTCCGGGGTGTTTTTGAACAATTCCGGGTACTCCTTGGTCTGCTCGGTACACAACTCGTCATAGGGAATGTCGAATACCTCTAGAGGGACATGCGGTAACGCACCCTCGTCTACATCCGGTATGACAAAATCGTCCATGTCTAACGTGGCGACTTCCCCGGGATGGCGTAATCGGGACAACATGTCCGCTCGAATATTGTTCGAGCCTTGGATGTACTCAATTTTACATCCGTACTCTGCAATCAGCACTGCCCAGTGCTGCACCTTCGTGTTTTTCACTTCTCCAACAAACAAACTCTTTAGGGGTTTGTGGTCAGTGTACATGGTAAACTGAGCGCCAAATACATAGGGTCGGAGCTTTTTTAACGCATAAATCACAGCATAAGCCTCCTTCTCTATTACGGGCCAATTAAGCTGACTATCTTTAAGGGTAGAGCTCAGATACTGGATTACCCGCTCTATACATTTCTCATCTACCTGTACCAATATCGCACCGATCGCATAGCTAGACGCATCAGTATACAATTTATACGGGGCATTCAAATTCGGATATGTGAGAACCGTCTCACTACACAGCAAGTTCTGCAATTTCTTGAACGCTTTCTGCTCATCCGCACCCCATTCAAAACGTTTATATTTCTTTGTCAATTCTATTAAAGGCTTTGCAATTTCGGCATATCATTGCACACAGGATCGGTAGTAACTCAGAGAAAACTTCTCACTTCACCCACGTCTCGGGGTGGAGACATTTCTCTAATGACCTTGACCTTATGGGCCTGAGGAGCTACTCCTTGTGCGGAAATATGATAACCTAACAAATCTACTGACGGACTAACGAAATCGCATTTCCTTTTCTTAACTTGCAGGTTATATTCTCGAATCTTACCCATAACCTTACGTAAATGCTGTGCATGTTCAGCTGGATTTCGAGAATATATGACTACGTCATCGACATAAAGATGCAGATACTTTCCCACAAATTCTCGGAAAATATCATTCATTGCCCTTTGAAATACGGCACCTGAGTTGCCAAAACCGAACGGCATCCGAATACATTCAAATAAACCTTCACTGCAGACGAACGGTGTCTTCTCTATGTCTTGGGGGTCCATTGGTATCTGCCAATAGCCCGACATCAAGTCTATAGTAGAAAATATCGTTGCGCCGTGCATCGAATCAAAAATATCTGATATGTTTGGTAATGGATATCTGTACTTACGACACACGGAATTCAACTTTCTATAGTCAATATAAAACCTAGTATCACCGTCTTTCTTATGGACCAAAGTAATGGCTGACGCCCAGGGTGATGATGACGGTCTTATGACGCCCGCTGCCATTATCTCAGCCACTTGGTTCTTGACTATATATTGCTTGGCAAATGGTAGACGGTAGGCCTTCTGCCTTATAGGAAACGCATCTCCTGTTGGTACCGTACACTTCACTTTGGGACCAATCCTAATGTGTTTGGACGAGCCGTATCAAAGTTATCCACAAAGTCCTCAAGAACTTCTTCCATATCTTTATATCTGGTCATTTCCTTACAACTAGAATATATGTATCTCGTCTGTTCCCTATAGGGATACCTAAAGGGATATACCTGACCAAACCATACTACTTCTTTGGTCCGATAGTCAATCTTTGCATTTCCCAAGTGCAAAGCATCCGCACCAATCAAACATTGATGCCGCATATTCGCTACTACTGTCACAGGAATAGGCCAGGCATTCTTAAATTTGATCTGTGTCTCCCTCAAAAGCTCTATTGGGGAACAATTTACCGCTAAGAGCGTCTTCGCTCTTTTTAATGGCCTAGCATCTAAGCTGCTATGCCATACATCCTTTCTAATAAAGGATCTGCTAGCACCAGTATCTAATAAGGCATGCAAGCACTTACCCTGATCTTCTGGACCGTAGTTGTCCCATTGTAAACGGATCAGAAACCGCTCGGTCGGTACGCTTACCAACGGTCTCCTCCGTTGCCATTTAACGAAGGGCTCCTTCTTCCACTGACCACTTCAGCGTAGGAATTTCTCCGTCCTGAAAATTCTCCTCCATAACGTCTGTACTCGTCTGTCCCCTCCCCGGTTAGAACAAACCCGTCCCAATCCTCATACCCCTCGTTACTACGAATTCGGTTAGCAATGTCCTTTCGCATATTACGAGAACAGGCCTGTGATGTTATTCTTTCTTCACTGCTTTGTGCTTTATCGCTCTGATATATTGCGTCTATACTCATATCACTATCTAACCATTGTCTCTTAGTTACTGGTCGCTGCGGTCTTGGTTGTGGTATGCCTGCTGGACATTCTCTCACGACATGCCCGTCCTTTCCGCAACGAAAGCATTTCATGGTCTTTGCCGGACTATCTCTCCTGTCCATGTACCCAGCGAAACTGTGTTGGTACCTGTCGCAATCCCGAGCCATGTGCCCCTCTTTCCCGCACGTAAAGCAGACCATAGGCGGTCTCTGCCCCCTTGGTTGCGATACCTGTGTGGTTCGACTCTGCATGCCTGTTCTTGGGGGGTTGCATTGGCTGGTTACAAGTGTTCTTATAGTGGCCCTTTTGACCACAATTATAACAGACGATATCCAGTCGCTGGTTGTTTTTCGGTCGTTTGTCATGCTGGTTCGCTGGCTGGCGTCTTTGTGGCATGGCTGGTTTCTTGGGTGGCATTGGTTCTCTTGTGGACTGCTGATTGCTGGACTTGGCCTGTAATGCCTCGACCATGCTACACAATCTCTCTAGTAATCGAGTCTGCTGCACAATCTGCCTTTTCATCCCATTCATGATAGACCAGACATCCTTTCCCTCCTCTATGTCCAAAACTCCTATCTCCATATCTGTTTCCTGCTGGTTATCTATCCTCATCGCGTTTAGCAAGTCGTTACAATTTGCTTCCTCTTCAGCTATTTCTATCGCTCGTTGCAGCGTGGTGGCCTTCTTTCTAACAATCCTCCTTCCCAATCCGGTATCGCTAAGTGCCTTGATGTACACACCCAGCACTGTTCTTTGATTGTCCACATTTGTTGTGGGATATGCACGGCTGGCCAACTCACGGTACCGACGGTTGAAGGCGATGATGGTTTCATTCCTTCCCTGGCGTACACCATCAAGGTCGTATTTTATCCTCTCTCCCTCATTGGCAGAGACGAAATTCTCCATGACGTACCCCTGGATTTCTTCAAACGTAATGCCGTCCCTGTCTCTTCCCACCAGAAAATGATCTACAGCTCCAGGTAGCTGCCCCCTAGACACACACGTTATTATGTACGCGGGTATGCCCTCCAGCTTCCCCTCCATTGCTATCCATACCCATTGAGCCTCATCCAGGAATTGCCGTACCTGCTCTGGTATGAGCCTGTCACAATTCTCTGGTTGTATTCTCTGGGTGAGCTCACAGACCTCTTGGTGGTGGACTCTGTCTTGCTCTCTTCTGGTACTGCTTTGTACAATGGTACCCTCCATTGCTGTGCCCATCACTTGCATAGCCGCTACTGTTTCAGCTCGTAGCTCAGGATGCCTCAGATGTTCCTCAATTAGTGGGAGGCCGGGACCCGTGGGACCTGGTGTCGCCATTACGTATTGCTGTCTAGTTACTTTCCTATTGATGATACAAACAGACTATAACCCGCTTTAACCGAGGCTGTTCCTCACAATTAATGTCTGTTGTGATCTTAATTAATGAGTTATCTCGATATTCGTGGTGATGGGTTACTTTCGTGTTCTCTGAGTCTTTTGCTTGTTCTATGAAAACTTGTACTCGGTCACTGACGTCTTTTAATACTATATTGGCCGGTCGATCGCCCGACATACTATGTATTACTCACTCAGTGTACACAGTCGTTTCCACTCCTAGGATCCTGGCAGGCTCGCCACTGAAGATTTTCGATACTCCTTTTCTATAATAAACTCACAACTACAACCGCAAGAAGACTTATGATGTAAATGATTGCTGCGACAATCGATCTTCTATTAGCTGCAGTTGGACAGTTTCCGCTCACCCCTTCAAAGATGAATTGAAGATATTTTTATGTAACTGGGCCTGATCTGATGTACTGAAGATTCGTGGTAAGGTACAGTGTTTCTCCGTACTTTCTTAGGAGCCCTCTTAATAACGACCAAACTAGTGCCTTGTATTTACAAGGTGATAATTTTATTCTTAACTGTACAATACTTTTAGATATCAATGGTGACTTATACTGTCACTGAAATAGATTAATACTTTATACTGATACTGATAATATAATATTGGTACTAACTACATTATTGGATTCTAACTCTGACTTCTTTACTGCTACTGATTACGCTCAACTCTATGGTTGATCTGACATCCAGCTAGCCTAACACTTCTCTCTTACTCCAATTTATTCGGAGAGAATTCGGTACACGACACGACACGTTACACGATAGGGCTCAGAACCACACTTTTTGAATAATAGACAAAGTGCCTATTATATATCTTTTGCAGTTTCCTAACCTGCATATCTATTTTGATATATATATATCTATATATATTATAATACATAGATTTCTGTTGTCAGTATACTTCTAGGCACGCTATAGTCATAGTTTGATTGGCCAGGACAATCTTCCCTCCAATCAACCTCTGCCTATCTCTTCCTAGAAGTTTCACCTAATCCTCTTGGTCCTTCTGACCAATCCCGCTTCTTCTACCATTCGATTTTACTTCGAAACGTTAATCCTTTTGTTTCTCTGCCACAGAGTTTGACTAGATGCTCATTGATTATGACGTCATCTCGGCCAATCAAACTCTGGGCTTCTCTTCTTTGGATTCATTACTAAACATGGTAGATCTACTATTCAACCAGACAAGCAGTGTTGGCTGGTTCTGATTTGATGCGATCTGTCAGCTAACTAACAACATTACGGAATGTGTTGTTGTAGCATGCCTTTCTTTGATTGACATATAGTTGCTATACAAATTTCGATTGTGTTATTAATTCCTACAGGACGCTACAACGCCTCTGTCCTGTCCCTTGCCTATCTGGATAAGGCTGTGGGAAATGAACGTTAATAAGCACCTGATCTGTATGATCTCATTGCCAGCTGGTGTTGTTGTACTTGCTTAGGGGAGTCGGAATGCTGACCGTCAACAACTAACTGTCAGTCTGTTTCCTATATTCATATCGATTCCTACCGATTCTTATCACTCGAATATTTACTAAACTAATGGCTGAAACGACTGCTGAACATTATAAAATTGTGTGCCGATCCCACAACAACAACTTTTATCTTCAACTATTGACAGATATCATCAACTCAGAACCGTCGGTCCTATTACACTTAATTCTTTATAACTGTTCCCAGTATCGCATTGGTTTCCATCCTGTCTCGTCTCTGTTTCAGCGAAATATTATAGCAGCAGCACTGGTCGATGTCAACCAGTGCAGCTCCCTACTATGTACATAACTAATACAATGATGCCTCAGCTCATTGACTCACCTGGTACTTTCAAATATGAATTTCACTGAGGTCTTACTCGCAAATATAAGACATCTAACGGGGTCATGATTCCCTACAATACAATCTGATATCTACAACTTGAATGTCCACGGGGTAACAGGTCACGCAATTATTTTGAAATAATCTGTCATATTTGCAAGTTATGTTTGTTGGGGATTATCTCCCTAAAATATTTATATTTTGTCAATAGAAAAATGATGGGATACTCTGTTCTGCATCCTTCCCCAAACACACACGTGATAAACATAACGGAATAACTCGTTTTCCTGTGGCAATTTCGTATTTGCATTTTGCTACTTGCCTTAAATTATTGACCATATCGTTTGCTAACACGTAGTATAATAATCAATTGTGCTTGAGGTTAATAAAACTAGCCCCATGTACCCAATCCTTCAGCAACGACACAGAATTAAAAATAACCAGATATATTACAAATTAAGAGTGGGCACCCTAATAAAACACAACCGGGCAGTGAACTGAAAAATGGACGGGATAATGATATCAAGAGTTACCTATAGAAAATCCTCTCAATGTAATCAAACTACATTTCTTATTAACAGAAGAGGGACGACTTAAAAATGTAAAGGTATGATGCACTACTGATAACATACGGGGCAGTACACCAAATACTGGGCTCTCTATGGATGTGAGTACATATCCCTGGAATAGGTGTGTGGTAGTTCATCGAGATTGGATAAAAACTGAATGAGGAGTAGTGAAAAGAACAAGAAAATGACCAACCCTTAGAGATACATTCCGGATCAAACATTGTCTACGAGAATAATCAAGAAATACGTCGCTAAGCGATTTTTATAGTAGCATCAGCTGATGTTATGTCATGTGATTATGTCTTCAGATGCTTGATTGGCAGATCTGATCCACAAATGATGTGCTAACTTGAATTAAATCATCTTCTGGCATGACGTTAAGTAATTTTACACTTTAGCTAAGCAATGTTTTTTATTTTCTCATTTGCTAGCCATGACCACACGATTCTTTAAATTTACAACTGTAATGACTGACTCTTTTATCTGTCAGTTTCTGTGTGCTCATTGGCTACAACCGATAATTCAGTTGCCGACGATCGTAATTACACTCATGTCGATCTTAACTGGTCGACTATTGACGGCAACCGATCGTAGGAATAGAACATGCTCGATGCTCCAGCGATTAGAGATTGTATTGGACGGCGATTGACGGCGACTGCCATTAAGCTGATCGCAGGTACGCTCACGTCAAACCTATCTGAGACTAAATCGCTCACTGGGAGTTACTGATAGTTGCTGGAGAATCAAGCTGAGACTAGTTGAGTCGCAGCTCAATCTTGACCTGACTGCAACGTTATACAACATTCAATTAAATCATTCACAAAATGAAAGCTTTTAAATTTAATTGGACGGAATAGTGAATACTGGCTAGTTCAAAACTGCTACCAAAAATAGCGATCTATTCAATTGTAAATTACTGGCCTTAAGTTGCGTGGCCAGTCGTGATTTAGCATGTTTTTCAATTTTTCACTCAAAAGGACCTTCTTTTTCATAAATTCCCAAATCCACTAACAATATTATTGACAGCCTAACATTAATAATAGAAAATAATAGAAATATGCATAGGCATATTTATTTATAACATAATATACGCTGGCTATGACAACATATGCAAATATGCATTTACTCTCAATTCAGAGTTAAAACATATTTAGAAAAAAACTAACAAAATTGCAGGAACATGTTT
Source organism: Chaetoderma sp. LZ-2023a (assembly GCA_034401795.1). Lineage (NCBI taxonomy): Eukaryota > Metazoa > Mollusca > Caudofoveata > Chaetodermatida > Chaetodermatidae > Chaetoderma > Chaetoderma sp. LZ-2023a. Next base: position 27,276,917 of record CM067359.1, on the reverse strand, counting down.
AAGCATATGAGACGATCGATGATATTAATTATTGTGCTACTACAAGGTAAGAAATATTAATAAAATAAACTATGGAATGTATTTGTAAATTGGCCTAAATAAAAAGCTTATTAATACTCACATTTTCCGAGACTTTCGTTTACAGTCGCTTGAGACGGCCTGGCATGCAAGGGGAGTCTTAGATTGAGATCATCTTAAGCAGCAGTGCTTCCGTGATGATACTCTGTGGATCGAAATTCTAATCCTCTCCAAATCGGGGGGGGGGGGAGTGGTTGTTCCTGCGGTCTGGTGTTTCTGTATGGGTATTCAGTCGCCACCGTCCCAACCGGTGTATCAGCCGGTATCTTCTTTCTAGCGGAGATAGATGGAATGGACGACACACTGCTGTATTCTAATGATGACTAGTTTACTGAGCTTTTCTCAATTCTACTGTTGGAACATATAATTCCTAATCTAATCACGTGTCAGCCTACCTATTCTAAACCTATCTTACTTAGCTATAATGGATTCCTAAGTGCGACGTATTCTATTAAAACATAGCAAATCCTCGAAAGCCGCCCTCTCCTGACCTGCACGTGGCATCGCTCGAGACATCTGCAGAGGTCGGTTCTGGCCTGCTTCGCTCAAAGGTTGTATCCAAGTCAACCAAGACAATGTATCTTACATAATTGTGTACTATGAGTACACCCTTCTAGCATTGGCGCCATTTCAGGATTCAGCCAAATGGACACTCAGAGCATTCTCTCTGTCGTATGCACAGCATTTTAGGAATATATTCCCCCAAAACACGTTAATGCAGGAAAGGTGCACTGATGGTTGACATTGTTGTATGAATTTGACTATCGCCCTCCGGCGCCTGTATAGAATCTGGGCCAAACACTACCACGTACATACTCGCTAGACCAACATTAGGATTGCATAGATAAAACATACTACAATTGCTCGATGTAACAGTCGATTGCTAGGCATGCAGTGGATCGCGACCAAACGAGTATTATATATTCAACAACAATCATCAGTGCGCTTAACAGATAAAAGAGATGGCAATATTACGGTATACATATTATAGAGTTTTTCCACAACTGTTTAAAGGTACACGTTCTCAACAAATGGCAGATAGACAATTATCAAACCCGCAGATACCTAGAGACTCACATCGTGTACCTAGACGTAATACAATGAAATACATCCCAGCATATGTCGAGTTCACTGCGTACAAACTAAGATATTTTTTTTACTTGGGAACTTCAATTAGGGACACGTATCATATCAATCCACACAAAATGACACCATCAAATGTCAAGATCCACTTCGCTTCGCCACGTCCATGCACGCGACGTAAGATTCCAAAAGTATACAACCCCAACTACCCCATCCGGAGCATTCCAGCGCGAATGTGCACCTTTACTTAATGTTGGAACTATTGGAAGGATGCGTCACAGCAATGCACTTGAGCCCGAAACGTGGTGAAAAAAGCTTTGAAATTGCTCTATATATACAATCTGCCTGTGAAAAGTATCATACATTAAGTGATGGCGAAGGTGAGCGTACATGTGGTCTAGAAGTATAATTAACTAATCTAACTAATTAACAATTAGTATATAAAATACAACACTCATGTAGCAACAGGTTATCGTATAGGTCCATCGAATTACAGGAGATATACTATGCACGTGCCATTCCTATTAATAACTGATTGTTCCATTATGGGAGTGCCAACTACTACTATATCCATATACGTGCCCATTTATTGTTGTAAGGTTCGCGGACCACCAAATCGAACCTGTCACGTGTCATTGGGAGTGTTGACCATCCACCCGTATCTGATAGTTGTGTAGTCGTGGGTGCGTGTCTGGACCTCACTATTGTCAAGCGTATGCGTACATTCATATGGAAACAGACCATGCAGACATGAGGATGCCACTGCATGATCAGGTGAGAATCATACCCGCGTGGAACACAACCGTGACTGTGGTGGACTTTGCACTGAGTTGCGGCTTGATGTTACAAGCATTGTGTGCTATTCCCCATGATGTGGCAGTGGCCCGGGACACAATCTATGACTCCATCATAAGCTAAGGTGCTGCTACACACATACCGTCTGACCGTGGTTTCATGAGCTCGCCAATCTTCTCCTGTCATCTCCATTGATATAAGGGGAGGGAGCATAGCCTATATCGTCTCCTCTTCGTGTGTGAGTTGATCCAGGAAATACTTAGGCGTGTCTTCCTCCGGCTACATCACTGGACGCTCATTAACACCACGACAGCAGACAACTATATGAGAGAAGTCACAGGTCTCCTGGTGTTATGGCTTCCCAGTACCGCTTTGGGTTGGATTCAACTCTGGCCCCTCTTTGTTATTAGAGCATGGAAGTCGGCATAAATTACGAATGGCACTTCGAGCTGTTTGTGGTGGTTGATGAACTCCAGCAGCTACCTCTCCTCGGTAGGCATATGTATGCCATCTCTATTCTGAACATTGACAGCAGCATGTTTTCGCTTAATCGAAGCCGAGCGATCGATGAAAGATCTTCCACGCAGTGCTTGATATCTGGCGATGTTGAGGTGCAGTGCATCAACCTAGTCTACTGCCAAGCTCGACCATCACAAGTATAGTGCTCAACGCCTTACATCACATTGACGTTGACCTCCATCACGGCCTCGCCGATGTCACTTGCTTTCAGGAGGGCATGCTGCGTTGCCCAAAGTGCGGATCTGTGGTGGCTTTAGTTCCATCATTCCTCTCCTTGTGGAGAGTCATCCTGAGGGCGGGACAGAACTTCACCCCTTCAGGTACAGGAATGTCGTCAACGAGATTTCTCTCGATTCTGTCGTGACTGTTCTCTAGGAAGGCTGCATGCTCTGTTTCCCCATGCCTGTGAATCATCCAACATGTAGGCACTTCTGGATGGCGTATGGACACCTCTAAATGTCTGGAACCTGATCTTCTTGGACATTTGGTGGCTTCTCAGGAGTTCGTGTACTGTGTGGAACTGTGATGGGCATCTCCGCCGTGTCGGTGGGTTTCGGGCGTGGAGCTTGGGTTGGCTTCTCAAAGAGTAGGCCCATTCTTGGGAGTAGCTGGCCAGTGGCTTCCGTATGTTGCCATAGCACTCGCGGTCACCTGCGCTGCCAAATATTTAAGGCGGATTATATAGTATGGCATCACTCCATGACCTGGTCAAGACACTTGGCTTTAGTGGATTGGTAGGCGGCCTGCCCTGTGAGTGTGCTACCAAGGTGAAGATTATATCATGCTGCGTCCAGGTGTTCAAGCAGGTCTCCAGTGATGGTCAGATGAACGACGGCGGTCTGCCCGTCTGTTTAGAGTTCACCCAAGCCATATGTGACAGAACTGAAGCGGACCTCAGTGATGACCTCCGAGTGCACAACCACCATCTCAGTTATCCCGTCTGCCACTCTTGAGCCACTCTATTACAGGGCGGGTGGCTATAGCTGTGAGCATTAACAGCTACTCGAAGCTGCACACCGCAAGGGTTATAATTTCACACTGGCGAGTGTCAGGCGATGAGTCTCAAGACATGTGGCGTGGCATATATACTGGCCCTGCCTCCATCATATCAGGCGCGCACACTTCGACAAGCCTGCCCCTAACAGAGCTCACCAGGAAGATGTGCTATTGCTTCCAAATGAGTGTGTTGGCCACGGGACCTGGAAGTACACCATCACCATCGGCGACGTGGCCAGCAGCTCTATGGCTGCAGTACTGCGGATGGATAAGTCAGCGGGCCAGGTGGCAGCTGGGTTCAAAAGTGTCTATAATGATCCACAAAATCCACACCAGTGGCCAGAATTTCTGCAAGTGGATTCATGGGGGTGGGTGCGTGGGTAGAGACTGCGGTTCTAATGCACAACCGTGGGGTGGCGATTGGGAGAGGTGAGAACCACCGCATTCAAGCAATCGTCGAGCAGAGGACCTGGACCCTGGCAGAGAGACTGTTCCAATATCAGTATGCTCAGAAGTTTGCAGCGCTTGGCAATCGTTCCAGCCTATGGGTTGAATATTTTCCTGAGAGATCTAATGCTGAGGTCACTCGCCCGACTTGGCAGCAGCCCATCGAGGCCGCACAGTGCTCATCTGGTAAGGGAGGGGAGGAGTGTCTTCCATTCCATTCCCTAGTTCGCTACCTATATGAACCGGGCGAATTGGAAGGTGGTAATGGAATGTGCCCTAACCGGTCGATAGATGCCCACATAATTGGCAGGTACATGGAGACGACAGTCCCAGAGTTGCCCCAGCGGACTCTTTGCATGGGAGGAGCTTCAGCTGGTCCAAACGGACACTCAGTTACCTCCACCAGGAGTAGCAGCTCATCGATACACGCTCTAAGAGATGCACGTGGTCATAAGCTAAGGCGTTAATACGAGCTGGAATGATTACAGAGATCTTCACTAGCAAACAGTATACATATTCATGAGCAGATATCCCTCCAGCAGACAGCATACAGATTCATAATCAGACATCCCCTCTAGCAGACACTAACCTGTTTCATGACCATATATCTTCCCTAGAAGACAGCAAGCAGATTCATAATCATACATCTTCCCTAGCAGACAGCATACACAGTCATAGTCACACATCTGCTCTAACAGACCGCATACAGATTCATAATCATACATCTTCTCTAGCAGACAGCATACAAAGGCATAGTCACACATCTGCTCTAACAGACCGCATACAGATTCATAATCATACGTCTTCTCTAGCAGATCGCATACAAATTCATAATCATACATCTTCCCAGCAGACAGCATAAACATTCATAATCATACATCTTCGCTAGAAGGCAGCATAACGATTGGTAAGCAGACATTTTACACTAGCAGCCAGCATAAAGATTCATAATCACGCTTCTTCCCCAGCAGGCAGCCTACTACTTCATGATCAGACATATTCCACAGCAAATAGCATAAAGAGTCATAAGCATAAATTTTCACCACCAGACAGCATAAGGAGTCAACCGCATTACATCTTGCCAAGCAGCCAGCATAATGATTCATAATCAGATAACTTCCCTAGCAGCTGCATACAGATTCCTAAACAGACGCCGCTTTTAGTAGACACCGACAAGATTCAACATCAGATAACTTCCATAGCAGGCAACATTCAGATTCAAAATCGGATTCATAAGAAACGTCTTCCCCAGCAATCAGTATGAAGAGTCATAATAAGACATTTTCCTTAGCAGATAGCATAAAGATGCATACGTAGCCATCTTCCATATGAGACAGCATAAAGAGTCATCATCAATGTGGTCATGTAATGGAAGTACCCAATCCAGAACTAGGAAACAGCCGCTCCGGACTATGCAGTAGATACGCTATGGACTGTTTAATACACCATTTGCCCCCTCTGCGCATGCGACTTTCACGATGAACTAACCTTAGACATATAGACTTACAAGACGAATAGCAAATGTTAGTGTAACAGACAACATAATGATTCATAATCAGACATCTTCCCTAGCAGACAGCATAATGATTCATAATCAGACATCTTCCCCAGCAGACAGCCTAATGAGTCATAATCAGACATCTTCCCCGGCAGACAACATAATGATTCATAATCAGACATCTTCCCTTGCAGACAGCATAATGATTCATAATCAGACATCTTCCCTAGCAGACAGCATACTGATTCATAACCAGTCATCTGTCCCAGCAGACAGCATACTGATTCATAATCAGACGTCTTCCCCAGCAGCCAGCATAATGATTCATAAGCAGACATCTTCCATAGCAGACAGCATAATGAGTCATAATCAGACATCTTCCCTTGCAGACAGCATAATGATTCATAGTCAGACATCGTCCCTAGCAGACAGCATAATGAGTCATAATCAGACATCTTCCCTAGCAGACAGCATAATGATTCATAATCAGACATCTTCCCGAGCAGACAACAGAATGATTCATAATCAGACATCTTCCCTAGCAGACAGCATAATGAGTCATACTCAGACATCTTTCCTAGCAGACAGCATAATGATTCATAATCAGACATCTTCCCCAGCAGACAACATAATGATTCATAATCAGGCATCTTCCGCAGCAGACAAATAATGATTCATAATCAGACATCTTCCCTAGCAGACAACATAATGATTCATAATCAGACATCTTCCCCAGCAGACAACATAACGATTCATAATCAGACATCTTCCCTTGCAGACAACTTAATGATTCATAATCAGACATCTTCACTAGCAGACAGCATAATGATTCATATTCAGACATCTGCCCCAGCAGACAACATAATGATTCATAATCAGACATCTTCCCTTGCAGACAGTATAATGATACATAATCAGACATCTTCGCTGGCTGACAGCATACTGATTCATAATCAGACATCTTCCCTAGCAGACAGCATCATGATTCATAATCAGACATCTCTACCAGCAGACAGCATACTGATTCATAATCAGACATCCTCCCTAGCAGACAGCATACTGATTCATAATTAGACGTCTTCCCCAGCAGACAACATAATGATTCATAATCAGACATCTTCCCCAGCAGACAACATAACGATTCATAATCAGACATCTTCCCTTGCAGACAACATAACGATTCATAATCAGACATCTTCCCTTGCAGACAACTTAATGATTCATAATCAGACATCTTCGCTAGCAGACAGCATAATGATTCATATTCAGACATCTGCCCCAGCAGACAACATAATGATTCATAATCAGACATCTTCCCTTGCAGACAGCATAATGATTCATAATCAGACATCTTCGCTGGCCGACAGCATACTGATTCATAATCAGACATCTTCCCTAGCAGACAGCATCATGATTCATAATCAGACATCTCCACCAGCAGACAGCATACTTATTCATAATCAGACATCCTCCCTAGCAGACAGCATACTGATTCATAATTAGACGTCTTCCCCAGCAGACAACATAATGACTCATAATCAGACATCTTCCCTTGCAGACATCATAATGATTCATAATCAGAGATCTCCTCCAGCAGAATGCATAATGATTCATACTCAGCCATCTTCCCCAGCAGACAACAAAATGATTCATAATCAGACATCTTCCCTTGCAGACAGCATAATGATTCATAATCAGACATCTGCCCCAGCAGACAGCATAATGATTCATAATCAGACATCATTCCTAGCAGACAACATAATGAGTCATAATCAGACAACACATCTAGCATATAGCATACATATTCATAACAAGACCTTTTTCCCAGAAGACATCATACAGATTTATAATCAGACATCTTCCCCAGCAGACAACATAATGATCTATAATCAGACATCACCGCTAGCAGATAGCATACATATTCATAAGAAGACAACTTTCCCAGAAAACATCCTACAGATTTATAATCAGGCATCTTCCCTTGCAGACAGTATAATGATTCATAATCAGACATCACCTCTAGCAGATAGCATACATATTCATAAGCAGACATCTTCCATAGTAGGCAGCATAAGGATTCATAATAAGACATCTCCCCTCGCAGACAGCAACATGATTCATAATCAGATCTCTCTCCTGGCAGCCGGCGTAAATATTAATGATCAGACATCACCTCTAGCAGATAGCATACATATTCATAAGATGACATCTTTCCCATAAGACATCATAAAGATTTATAATCGGACACCTTACCTAGCAGACACATACACATTCATAATCAACCATCTTCCCTAGCAGGCAGCATACAGATTCATAATCAGACATCTCTCCTGGTAGACACAAAAAATATCAATGATCAGTCATTCCCTCTAGCAGACACTTAAGCAGACGGCCGCCGCCACCACCACCACCACCACCACAACCACCACCACCACCACCACCACCACCACCACCACCACCACCACCACCACCACCACCACCACCACCACCAGCACGACCACCACCACGACCACTACCACCACCACCACCGCCACCACGACCACCACCACCACCACCACCACCACCACCACCACCACCACCACCACCACCACCACTACCACCACCACCACCACCACCACCACCACCACCACCACCACGACCACCACCACCACCACCACCACTAACAACAACAATAACATACAATTCGTTAACAGCCGTGTAGAGGCCTTAAGGGCCAAGGTCCCTATCCTGCCCAGCCTCCGCGTGTCTGAATTTCAGGTGGTTGAGGACAACATCCACTGGACTGAGTGCACTGCAAATAGGATGTATAATAGTTGGTTATCGCACCTTAATTTAAACTAACTACGGGTCAGGGTACTAACCACCCAGAAATTGGCCTGGGTGGTAATATCATTAACCTAACTGGTTCTACATTGTCTGAAGCAGAAAGATCTTTGTTAAATCTTGGTCTAACATATGTACCCACACCACGGGCCAAAGTCGACATATATGCCCTTTTAGATAATGGCTTATGGGAAATTGAAGAATGTTCTCACCGTGTACAATTAGCAGACTTTTTTCGAAATTCCAAGAAAAACAACTTTCTACCTTTTGTTGAAAAAACTGGATGGGCACCTAACTCGAAGTTGGTGGACCCTGCGATCCCTGATAGTATAAAAGCTATCAAGGAGCGTGTTTAAAATTTAGAATTTCCTAAAAATCATCAAAATTTGTCATATCAAGAACGTTTAGCCTTAACAGGTTTGCGTAAAAACAATGACATCGTTATAAAGCCTGCTGACAAGGGATCTGCTACTGTAATAATGCTTACGGATAATTATATTCGTGACGCGCATCGGCAACTCGGTAATCTGAAACACTACCGCAAATTAGACGAACCACTCTGGCCAAATAATTGTGATAAATTTAATGGAATCCTTCAAGAAATGGCTGACGACAAGACCATAACGAAAAAGCAGTTTAAATACCTTACTGCTAAACGAGATTCAAATCCACGTACGTTTTACCTTTTGCCAAAAATTCATTAACCTATTGAGTCATTGTCCGACCCTATGATACCACCGGGTCGACCTATTATCTCTGATTGCGGCTCTGAATCTTATCGATTTTGGTGAAATTATTGATTACCACCTACAACCAATTGCGAATAAACAATTCAATTTTTTGAACAACACTGAGGATTTCCTATCCGAGGTCTCCAAAATTTCTGTTCCTTCAAGCTCACTCTTGATAACCCTCGACATCGATGCTATGTACACAACCATTGTCATCGAAAGGGGTTTGACTTCTGTTCGCAGAGCATTTGATAAATATCCTGATAACAATAGGCCCACTAGCGAAATATTAGCTCTCCTGGAGCTGAGTTTAATGGGCAATGATTTCGAATTCGCTGGCGAAATCTACCAACAAATCTGTGGATGCGCTTTGGGTAAACGTTTTAGTCCTAGTTTTGCCAACATCTATGTAGCTGAGTGGGAAGAAGATGCGCTTAACAAATGTCCTAAGTAGCCCTTATTTTACAGCCGGTACCTCGATGATATGTTTATGATCTGGAATCATTCGAAGGAAGAGTTTGATCAATTTTTCACTATTTTGACCAATCACGATCCTAACATCAAACTTAAAGCCAACATCGACCAGTCGTCTGTAGACTTTTTGGACGTTACTCTCTACAAAGGTGTAAATTATAACACGAGTGGGCTTCTTGATTACAAAGTATTCTTTAAGCCCACCGATTCCCATCAACTACTGCATAAAAAATCTTTCCATCCACCTCATACTTTTAAAGGAATTGTCAAATCACAGATTATCCGATTTCAGCGAAATTCTAGTGATAGAAAGAATTTTGAATCTGCGTGTTCCACGTTATTTAAAGCCCTCAAACCGAGGGGATATTCAACACGATTTTTGCGCAAAATAAAGTCCGAAACTTTACATGATTTGGAAACTATTACTGATAAGGCTGCTGATCAAAAGCCTACCAAAATTCGTCACAATCGTCCGATTATAGGTGTAGGACAATCTCTGAAGTGTGGAAAGAAGAGGTGTAAATTAGACCTCTATCTACCTAATCAGAAAACATTTGTCAGTTATCAGAGCAAAAGCAAATTCCAACTTCAGTCTAATTTAGATTGCGATTCTAAAAATGTTATCTATTTAATATCTTGCAAATTATGCCAAAAACAGTATGCCGGTGAAACAAAATGCCCTTTAAGATGGCGAGCAACTAAACACCTTGGCGATATTAGACACGACGAGGACACCAACGTAGCTCAACATTTCAATCTTCCTGGTCATTCCGTCGATAGACACTTTGAAATTATGCCTATTGAGCAACTGCCTCTTTCTGCTACGGCCGAAGAAACTGATAGACAAAGAAAACTTCGAGAATCATTTTGGATTAAGCAACTGAAAACAAAATGGCCGAGCGGCATACACGTGGACCCTGGTCTTGCTGATCAACGTGAAATTATTCCATTCAGTTTAACATACAATCGAAAAAATGTTGAAATTTCTGAAATTTTTAAAGATGAATATCATAAATTGCAGGATAAAATGAAAGAACCTCTCAATTTGCGTCCAGTGATAGCCTTTAAGAAAAACTCCAATCTACGTGACATCTTGGATAATTCGAAATTAACTCTTCAAAAACCTTCAGAATGAATGATATATATTATTCATATTTTATAGGCCATACCGCCTCTATCAAACAAACATAACAAATCTCAGACAATAAAATAAATAAAAAATATCTCCCAACCTTGGAAGATCCTGAGCCAGTGCGTTTAATCATATCACCACCTACAAGCGAGTGCCAGTTCTATTGTCTTATTGTCTTACTAACACACTAATTATTGCACCATACCGTCGTGGCAAATCTGTCTGGCATACCATCATTCCATCAATTTAGTCTGTCTTCTTAATAATAGTTTTGATTCGTTCATCATTTCCTTCCTTCCTTCCTTCCTCCCTCCATCGCTCCATCCATCCATCCCTCCTCCCCACCTTCCCTCCTCCCTCCCGTCATTCCGTCCTACCTCCCTCCCTCCCTCCCTCCGCCCGTCTCTCCCTCCCTCCCTCCCTTCATTCTGTCCTTCTTTCCTCCCTTCCTTCCTTCATCCCTCCCTCCCTCCCTCCCTCCCTCCCTCTGTCCCTCCCTCCCTACCTCCCTCCGTCCGTCCCTCCCTCCCTCCCTCCCTTCCTCCCCTCCCTCCATTCCTTCCTCCATTCCTTCCTTCCTTCCCCCTCACTCCTTCCTCCCTCCCTCCGGCCCTCCGCCCCTTCTTCCTTCCATCCATCCATCCATCCATCCATCCATCGTCCATCGTCCATCGTCCATCGTCCATCGTCCATCGTCCATCGTCCATCGTCCATCGTCCATCGTCCATCGTCGATCGTCCATCATCCATCCATCCATCCATACATCCATCCCTTCCTCCCTCCCTTCCGTCATTCTGTCATTCGGTCCGTCCATCCATCCATCCTCCCTCCCTCCCTCCCTTCCTCCCTCCATTCCTTCCTCCATTCCTTCCTTCCTTCCCCCTCACTCCTTCCTCCCTCCCTCGGGCCCTCCGCCCCTTCTTCCATCCATCCATCCATCCATCCATCCATCCATCCATCCATCCATCCATCCATCCATCCATCCATCCATCCATCCATCCATCCATCCATCCATCCATCCATCCATCCATCCATCCATCCCTGCCTGCCTCCCTCCCTCCCTCCCTCCCTCCCTCCCTCCCTCCCTCCCTCCCTCCCTCCCTCCCTCCCTCCCTCCCTCCCTCCCTCCATCCATCCATCCATCCATCCATCCATCCATCCATCCATCCATCCATCCATCCATCCATCCATCCATCCGCCCGTCCGTCCGTTCGTCCGTCCGTCCGTCCGTCCGTCCGTCCGTCCGTCCTTCATCCATCCATCCTTCCCCCTCTCTCCCTCCTTCCTTCCTTCCTTCCTTCCTTCACCCGTCCTTTCTTCCTTCCTTTTTTCATCCATCCGTTCTCCCTTCATCCATCCATTCTTTCTGCCTTACTTCATCCATCCTTTCTTCATTTATCTTTCTTCTGTCACTCCTTCCTTCATTAACTGATGGGATTGATGGATGGATTGATGGATGGTTGGGTGGATGAATGGATGGATGGGTGGGTCGATGGATGGGTGGGTCGATGGATGGCTGGGTAGATGGATGGGTGCGTGGGTGGATGGATGGGTGGGTGGATGGGTTGGTGGGTGGGTGGATGGATGGAGGGAACTCGAAATTCATATTGCTCATTAAATCTTTCAAATACACTTGAATCCTATTAGTCTAAATTGTATAGACAATTATTTAATTGTTGGAAATTAAAACATGTTCTTTCCTAAATTCGACTTCAAACGGCATGGAAACAAAGTCCAACAACACGTTTTGAAATATAGTTTACTGTTCAAATGATTAATGACCGTTGTGTGATCCCTTTGATCAATCAACAGACTGATTCTAGAACCTCGTTCAGAACGGGACACCTTCTGAACAAACAGAATCGATATCACTGGGTTAATATGCATGGCTTGATCTCTTTGATCAACCGCCACTCATTCGTGAGAGTATTACTAGAAGCCCACTCAGAAACCTTAGAACTCAATCAACGTCAATGGATTTAGACAATAGTCTTTAAACATCTGTGGCAGTCCAAATCTTTAATGTGAACAAAATTTAAAATTTTCAAAGTACAATTGAACACTAATCTAAGCCACATCCATAAGGCCATCAATTCTAATAAATAGACAGATTTTTGGTGGACAGGCAGATTTGTTCTGTGGCCTGAAGCTGACAAACCTTGTCGAAACCGGTCGCCCACTTCACGACGGTGCATAAGATTGTTGGTAATATACACAATTATCCTTTGATAGCTTATATTAATTATTTAAATATTAACATGCTTAATCATAACCTCCTATTTTTTTCAGCGGTAGATTTTTGATACGCTTGTAGAATTTGTTAGGCTTGTAATTCGATAGACTTCCCTTGGTTCACGATTCCATTAGGTCCCCTCAAAGTGTTGGTATTCTTGTAGAATTTAGTGGCACAAACATTGAATTATCTAACTAGTAACATTGTGGCTAGAGTTAGCAAGAGTAGAAGACGGGATGACAGGAGGTCTAACGACAGTCGCCCGCCGTCTGCCCAGGCTGCACTAACCAAGTGTTACTACATGATTATACAATGCTTTCACCACCTTGGCATCCTGAATGCTCATGTACGTAGGGGCAGTTTGCCTCCTGGATTGAGCTGGACAGTGTCAGAGTTAGAGAGACAGAATTTCTTCTGTAAACCAGCGATGCCTAACGCCGAGGTCAGTAAGGACATCTTAGCAGCAAATTTGAAATGGGCCATATCTTTACTTCAGGTTAACATTAGTCACTATAATTTCCAGCTTGGTCGTCTTATGTCGCTCCTCATCGAAGCTCAGTCCAAATCAAATTTAGAATTAGGTAGAGCAAAGACCACGGCAATAAATTGGGCCCGAAATAACTATAGCAGGAAGTTTCATTCTTCATCAATTGATCAGTTTTATGATTTCATCAGACCTTTTGATCCGCATATTAGAACCTGCCATAGTACAACACCCCCTGTAGGGTCACCTGTGACCTTACCAGGAACATCAACTGCAGGGCCCTCTGTGGCCCTACCAGGCACACCGACTGCAATGTCAGTCTTGCCCGTACCAGTCATCCCACAATCAAATCGGAAACGGAATAGGTCACCCACTGAGAGTCCCCCAGTGGTTAAGTGGGTGAATAACCAGTGCTCACCAGTGTTCCCCCTGCAGTCTCCTGTGGTGGATCCGCTCCTGATTCCACTGCCAGAATTGTCACCGTCAGTGTCTGCTCATGTGTATCCTAGTCAGATCCCTCTTCCGGTCTCGCCACTGTCCCAGTCGAGTTTCCTCCCCTTCCACAGAGAGCAGCTACTGACCGACCTGGTCAAAAGACCAGATCGTCGACGCCGAGGTCCAAGCCACCACAACCTTAATTTACGCCCACACCTATGCCCAAACCTACGCCTAGGGATACACCCAAAGAGGATAGGTCTTTCTACAAGTTTCGGTTCGTGGTGGATAACAAAAATGAATGGCGCCTTCCTACTCTGAACAAGAAGATTCTGCCGATTGGGTCTTCAAATTTAGCTCGTATCAATCAGACACCTCATCCAGATATGCAGGTAGCAATCTATCCAGGTGCTAAGATAAACCACATTAGGAATATGGTTAGAAAACACAATGAGGTCTTTCAACCTCAGCGTATCATCCTTAACATCGGAATTAATGATAAGGACGAACTTCAGCATGACACCTCCCAAAGAATTGAGAATCTGTTTAGTACCATGCGTTCAAAATTTCCAAAGGCTAAAGTTCACTTTGCCAAACTAAATTATTCGAAGCACCTGACTACAACCCAGAAACGAAACATACAATTCGTTAACAGCCGTGTAGAGGCCTTAAGGGCCAAGGTCCCTATCCTGCCCAGCCTCCCCGTGTCTGAATTTCAGGTGGTTGAGGACAACATCCACTGGACTGAGTGCACTGCAAATAGGATGTATGATAGTTGGTTATCGCACCTTAATTTAAACTAACTACGGGTCAGGGTACTAACCACCCAGAAATTGGCCTAGGTGCTAATATCGTTAACCTAACTGGCTCTACATTGTCTGAAGCAGAAAGATCTTTGCTAAAATTCGGTCTAACATATGTACCATCACCGCGGGCCAAAGTCGACATAGATGCCCTTTTAGATAATGGCTTATGGGAAATTGAAGAATTTTCTCACCGTGTACAATTAGCAGACTTTTTTCGAAATTCCAAGAAAAACAACTTTCTGCCTTTTGTTGAAAAAACCGCTGGGCACCAAACTCGAAGTTGGTGGACCCTGCGATCCCTGATAGTATAAAAGCTATTAAGGAACGTGTTGAAAATTTAGAATTTCCTAAAAATCATCAAAATTTGTCATATCAAGCACGTTTAGCCTTAACAGGATTGCGTAAAAACAATGACATCGTTATAAAGCCTGCTGACAAGGGATCTGCTACTGTAATAATGCTTACGGATAATTATATTCGTGAAGCGCATCGGCAACTCAGTAATCTGAAACACTACCGCAAATTATACGAACCACTCTGGCCAAATAATTGTGATAAATTTAATGGAATCCTTCAAGAAATGGCTGACAACAAGACCATAACGAAAAAGCAGTTTAAATACCTTACTGCTAAACGAGATTCAAATCCACGTACGTTTTACCTTTTGCCAAAAATTCATAAAACTATTGAGTCATGGTCCGACCCTATGATACCACCGGGTTGACCTATTATCTCTGATTGCGGCTCTGAATCTTATCGAATTAGTGAAATTATTGATTACCTCATACAACCAATTGCGAATAGACATTTCAGTTTTTTTAACAACACTGAGGATTTCCTATCCGAGGTCTCCAAAATTTCTGTTCCTCTAAACTCACTCTTGATAACCCTCGACATCGATGCTATGTACACAAACATTGACATCGAAAGGGGGTTGACTTCTGTTCGCAGGGCATTTGATAAATATCCTGATAACAATAGGCCCACTAGCGAAATATTAGCTCTCCTGGAGCTGAGTTTAAAGGGCAATGATTTCGAATTCGCTGGCGAAATCTACCAACAAATCTGTGGATGCGCTATGGGTAAACGTTTTAGTCCTAGTTTTGCCAACATCTATGTAGCTGACTGGGAAGAAGATGCGCTTAACAAATGTCCTAAGCAGCCCTTCTTTTACCGCAGGTACCTCGATGATATTTTTATGATCTGGAACCATTCGAAGGAAGAGTTTGATCAATTTTTCACTATTTTGAACAATCACGATCCTAACATCAAACTTAAAGCCAACATCGACCAGTCGTCTGTAGACTATCCTTCACATTATCAGTTCTGCCCGTCCAATCGTCCAAAAACAATCCCTTAGATTTATCTTTATTGACTTTAAGTCCTGATGCCTTTTGAAAATCTGTTAGTACTCCATTTAAAATTCTAAAATCCGTATTTTTACCCGCAAACACAGTCGTATCATCTGCATATTGAGAAACCGTTAGTGACCTTTCTACACCACGTATACATATTCCTTGAATGTCATTGCGTTGCCTCAATGTGGCCCCCAACGATTCCATAGCTATGACGAATAGAAGCGGGGACAGTGAGTAACCCTGTCTGACACATCGTTCCAACACTACAGGTTTGGATAGCTGATTGTTAACTAAATAGCAACTTGTTATATCAGTATATAAAATATTGACCCATTTAATAAATCTTGAACCAACGCCAATATGGTCTAATGACTTAAACAAGAAATCCCATTCTAGTCTGTCAAACGCCTTCTCGTTATCAAGTGCTATTATTGCTGCTGGGGATACACTCCTTTTCAACTAATTGAATAAGGTCCCGTATAAGCAAAGTGTTGTTTAATATTGATCTTCCTGGCACAGAGCAGGTTTGATCATCATGAATGACTTCGCCTAGGACTGCGCCAAGTTTTAATGTTAGTGCCCGAGTAATACTCTTATAATCTACACAGATTAGAGAGATTGTTCTATAATTCTGTATTTTATTTCTGTCACCCCTCTTGTATATAAGCCAGACATATGCTTGGGCCATCGATGTAGGGAGATTCCCTTGCTTAAAAATGCTGGTTGCTATTTCTTCTAATACTGGCCCAAATATGTGCCAGCATGTTTGATAAAATTCAACTGGAATGTCCGTCACATCCAGGAGACCTATCTAAATTCATACCTTTGAGGGATTTTGTCAAATCATCAATTGTTATTGGTTGGTCACCGCTTTCGCGACATGAATCTGGAAGTCCTTTCGTTAACTATGCTAAAACATCTCTAGTTGCAGTTTCCTCGCTTCCCTCAGATTTATACAATGATTTGTAAAATTCGGATACTGTTTCAATCATTTCTGCATTTGAGCACACTGATACTCCATCATTAGTCTTAAGTGAGCGCATTAATTTCTCTATACCTCTTGCTTTTCCCAAGTTACAAAAGTAACGTGTAGGCTTTTCGCCCTCGGTGTGCATTTGTGCTCTTGACCTTATTTTGGCGCCATCAAACTGATATTGCTCTATTTCATTTAGTGTACCTTTTAATGTAACTAATAGTTCGTAATAATTATATTCCCCATCATTAATTTTCTTATTAATTTTACACAACGACCTCTGTGGCGCCTTTTTACGCTTTTGTATTTCACGTGCTTTCCTAATGGAATACTGCCTTGAAATATATTTCAGGTCTGATTTAGCATCTTCCCACCAGTCTGTTATACATTCATAAGAACCTCTTCTTTCATCCCAATGCCTCCAACAGCTGTCCACACATTTGCGGTAGCAACTATCCCGTAGCAATGATACATTAAGTTTCCAAAGTCCATCTCCTCGTTTGACCCAGTCAGCATCGTCTAATGTGATGGAAAACATATTGTGATCATAGAAAGTTACTGGTTTTATGTTAGTGTTACACATGTAACCTTTCAATGAACGTTCTACATAGATCCTGTCTAACCCTGAAGCTAACCTTCCATCGGTTGAAAACCAAGTAAATTCCTGGCCTTCTGGATTTTCAATCTGATAAGTGTCTAATAATCTTTTATTTTCACAAATGTGTTTCAAAATATTATGAGATGTGTCATTAAAATTAGACCTAGAGTTTCTGTCTTTAGCCTCGTCTAATATGCAATTAAAGTCACCGCCCATAATTAGGTTCAGGCGTTCTGTCTTGAATTATTGTGGAAACATCATTTAGAAATTCACGGCGCAATTGATGAGAGGTAGGTGCATAAAGGCACATCACATTTAAACTTGTGATTAGTATATCAATTGATAGACAAATCCATCGTCCATTTGGATCTGATGACGACGATATAACGTCAACATAGTAGAGACAGCGGGGCAGGATAAGAATGGCCACTCCCGCACTATTATCTTGTGATAAAAAAAAAATCTGCCCTTTTGAAATATCTTTGAGAGATTCATACAATTCAGCTTTTTGAATTTTGGTCTCTTGTAGAAAAGCAATATCAACTCTCTCATTTGCTAATTCTTCAAGCAAGTGGCGCTGCTTGAATTCGGTATTTAATCCTCTGCAATTGATGGTGCAGATAATCATAATTTGCAAAATGATGTTTACAACCGCCATCATTAGATTAACTAGATTTGGGTTTTTAGCTCGTTACTTAGACCATTTACCTAATTTTCCTGCGAATTCAATATTTCCTGGTTCTATCACAGACAAATATCCATATTTGGAAATATCAGAATCATGGCGCGGTAGACGATATTTCACGCCTCTCGCCGTTACATATGGCATTAACACTTCACCCTCTTCTGATCGGTACATTACCATTTCATCTTTCATCTGTGAACTCTGTGTTTTGAATGGACACATCTGATTCTGCAACTGACATTGTATCATCATCCATATCATTTACATCAATTTCAGATTCTGAGCTATTGTCTTCTTTATGACGCTTATTGCTACTTAAGTAACATTTGGCAGGAGCATCATTTACCATATCTTCAAGCTGACTTAAATCAAGTGGGCTTAGCGGAAAATCAACTGAACTTTCTCTCTTCTGAGTCCTAAACTTATCCTGTCCTAATTTTAATTCATCTTCTAAGGAATTGTAAACTGGCTCTTCTGTAAGATCATCATTTTCCTGCGTGTCTTTTACAGCAACGTTTGGCTCCACTGCATTTTGAGTATTTTCTTGACTTAAGGTTATACGCTCCTCTAATACATGAATTTCATCAACTGTAGTTACTTTAACAGGATTTGATGATTTGTTTGTGTCATTTACAGTGGCATGAACCAAAACAACAGCTTCCGTAGCGGTTGCTTCAGAAGCATTTGACTCAGTAGCATCCTTTAATGGTCGATTATCCCCTGATACTGAGGGCGTGTTTTGATTTTTTGGACAGCGCCATTTAAAATGGTCAACTGAACCACAGAGCAAACATTTGTTTCGATTGGGACAATCTGTTGCCAGTGGTCAGTACTTAGGCAGATCCAGCATTCTTTAATTTGCCCTCTATACCATAATGGCAGGACAAAGCTGCCATCAAGCGTCAATCTGCTTGGTAAAGGGCTATCCACTTTATCAAACCAAATACGTCTTACACCGGCTTCTAGCGTTCTGTCAAAGGGATACGTTTCCCGTTCAATCTTTTGCACTTTGCTATACTTCTTGAGTTCACACAAGATTCTGTCATCTGGAATTTCTAGTGGAACTTTCATCTTCACTAGCAACCTATCTGATTCGATTTCCTATACGTTACAAACTTCACCTTTTACAATAAGAACATCTTCCAGAAGCTTTTCCTTGACCCCCCCCCCCCCATTTGACCCTGTTACATTCCATACAGTTTTAGTAACATCGACATTAACATTGTAACAAAGAAGCAGGTCCCGCGCCAACGACGTCTTTTAACCCATGATACACGTCGATAGTCGTGACACCCCACCCCTTAGTTGTTATTTTAAGGCTTATGGTACGCTTATAGGTTGCCATGGTGGTTTATCAAAGGAGGAACCCCATACTACTACAATAGATAATAAATATATACTTATATAACACCAGGATGTCAGGGAAAGAGCTAAACACTAAATAAATAGTGTCCCCTTTTGAAACCCTGACGTCTACCAACAAATATACGAATAGAGAGTACAGTCGTATATTTCTTAGTTTGAACCACTTTCTAAGTGGTTCACTAACACCTAGCCGATTAAAGTATACTAACAAATATATGAATAGATAGTACAGTCATATATTTGTTAGTCTGTTCGAGTTGACCGGGGACAGCCAACTGACTATAAGGATTTATATAGTTAAGAACTAGGCTTGTGCGTACACATGATAAAGGAATTAAATCCACTCACTCAGGCGATCTTGCCAAATATAATGCGCTAGCCTACGAACTATAGAAATAGCGGACTGGCGCGGGGAGAAATGTATTGCATTGACCACAGTAAGAGGAGCCCTATTAAATGGCGGAAACCGCCAGCTAAGAGGAATGCCTTTAGAAAATGGAGACACAAAATGCGCTCCAACCAAGACAAGAATTTACAAATTAAACATAAAGTTTGAAAGGTAATACTAATACGAAATATATGTATAAAATGTATCTACAAAATCGCGCTAGAAACTAGCAAATTCGGGCAGCAATTGCAGAGCTAAATAAACGCGTGCGTTCACTTCGACTACTACTACTACTACTACTACTACTACTACTACTACTACTACTACTACTACTACTACTACTACTACTACTACTACTACTACTACCACTACTACTACTACTACTACTACTACTACTACTACTACTACTACTACTACTACTACTACTACTACTACTACCACCACCACCACCACCACGACTACCACCGCCGACACCACCACCACAGCCACCACCACTAGTACTACTACTACTACTACTACTACTACTACTACGACTACTACTACTACTACTCCTACTACTACTGCCACTACCACTACCACTACCACCACCACTACCACTACCACCACCACCACCACCACCACCACCACCACCACCACCACGACCACGACCACGACGACCACCACCACCACCACCACCACCACCACTAATATGAATTATGTTAATATGAATTATTAAACATAGCAATATCAAAATGCAGACTAAAATTAATTACAAGGCACAGATTAATGAAAAGACACGGATAAAACAGTTCTAGTAATTGAATGATTTACACTGGTGCAGGATCATTTATTTTTACGGTTCCCAACTTTATTGAAACCATGTTTGTTTTGCACCAACTGTTTTTTAATACTTTTTCTTTACTGTGCTGTTTTAATCCAAAATAATCGCAAGGAATATGATTCAGCAACAATGAACGAAATATTTCCTTTATTGCTCTATTGTGATTGTCCATAGATGGATTTCTCGTCTGCGCATACCGAAATTTCCAAATGGCCCAAACACTTTTGGTTAGCATTGCTATTAAACTAGTCTTATCAGACTTTGCGCTATTTACACCGCTTGGTCCAAAGTATCTAAATCAGACTACACGTGATTCTAGTACAACAGGCTTACCAGAAGTCGTTATATTGCACTTGCATGTCAATTGTTCCACCCATAGCCGTCGATGTAGTAATCGTCACAATAAATCACGAGCCATAATTGGTATGTATGGAAAATGCAAGATTTTCATTACATTTTCCCAACTGGTTGGTTTATAGCTTGCGTCATCCCATCTCTTAATTGCTATGGGGGTGTTGCTTGTTTTCCTCTTAAAAGGTGGTACCATTTCTTGGATCTCATTTCGTATTTTAACATATCATCATCAAGAACTAGTGCACTTTGCGTAGTCAAACTATTATGATTTACATTTGGCAGACGGAACCATTCAATTGGTACAGCATGTTTTATTTTATTTACTAACCGCTGGACATCTATACGACTCATATGTGTTTTTCTAGCTACTCCTTGCATTGAAATCCATCTACGTGTTTGGGGGTGTATCATATCAGACAAACGTCAAATGCCATTTTTTGCAAGGGACGGTAGACAAAGTACTGCATTGTTATAACATATATTACTATTGTCCCACAATTGCTGTTCTAGTACTTCTTTCGAGCACATAGGTGGAGGCATGTATCTGCCAAATATTTCTAACTCCTTAACTTGATCTTTAAACACATCTGGTATCATGTGGATATTCGGAGGTGGCTTATTTGAGATAAAAACATAATCCGCCAGAAATGGTTCTACAATTCTCTCCATGCCCACGTCGCAGCTGATGTGATAAGATCATTCACACATTTTAGCCTTAAAGAAACACATTTCACTTTAATATCAATTAAATCAAGTCCTCCTTCAAACATTATTGAGAACGTGATAGGAAACTAAATGACTCTTTTCTTCCTATAGGAATGACAATATCAACTCGCCAACCTCCTTTTCTACATGCTTTGGCATGTGTACACAAGATGATGTATGCAATGGTCCAGATAATATCAAGTTGTTGACAACAAACACTCTACACAAAATTGAAAGATGACGACGCTTCCAATTTCTAATATTCTCTTAAGCTTAGATACTCGCTCATCCCAATTGTGTGATGCATTCGGCGTCCTGCTAAAATAGATGCCTACAATTTTAATGGTATCATTGTTCCAATTGATTTCAAGTGGCTTGTCATTCCACTCGTTCCATGGCCCCAAAAATAATCCTTTGGATTTTCCTTTATTGATTTTCAAACCAGACGCATTTTGGAATTGTTCTAGTACTTGGTTTAAAATTGTAAAATCATTGTTTGAACTAGCAAACACAGTTGTGTCATCATCATATTGTGACAGCGTAAGTGGTATTTCTATGCCACGAATACATATGCCTTAAAAGTTATTATTTTGCCTCAATGCTATGCCAAGGGAGTCCATCACAATAACAAATAATAATGGCGATAGGGAACACCCCTGTCTAACATCACATTCTAAGACAAGTTCTCTTGATAATTGATTGTTCACTAAATAGCTACTCTTGATATCCGTATATAAAATTTTAACCCATTTAATAAAGTGTGTGCCTAACCCAAAGGATTGGAAAATAATTAAAAAGAAAATCCCATTCCACACGGTCAAATGCCTCTTCATTGTCCAAGGCAATCACAGCTGGAGGGATGCTATCCTTCTCAACCAATTGTATAAGGTCTCTTATTAAAACATGGTATTGGTTAAAATTGTCCTCTGAGGTACAGCACATGTCTGCTCTGTTCCAATAATGTCTCCTAAAACACTACAACGTGCCAATGCTAGTGCTCTGGATATTATTTTGTAGTCTACACATAGTAGAGAAATTGGTCTGTAATTCTGAATTAGTCATCTGCCATCTCGTTTATGTATTAGCCTTACGTATTCCCTAGCCAGACTTGGTGGTAAATAGTCTTTCTCAAAGATTTCAGTGGCTAACTCTTCTATTATTGGACCTACACGGTGCCAAGACGTTCGGCAAAATTCAACTGCAAGGCCATCACACCCAGGGGATTTAGTTAAATCTTTTAGTGTTAAGGGTTGATCACAGAATTCACTGCCTTATGCCTGACACTTTCTGTCTATATTTGCTAGCAAATCCAATTTTGCATCTTCATCAATTTCCTCTGACTTGTACAATGACTCATGGTAATTGAATAGAATAGTACTAATTTCATTGTTGGTAAAGACGGTTTAACCATCTGGCATGTTTAATACGCACATCACGTTATTCATTGCCCATGCTTTTTCTAATGTGCAAAAATACCGGCTTGGCTTTATCCCTTCAGCAAACATCTAGGCTCTTGCTTTAATTGTTGCACCCTCAAACTCATATTGGTCTATATCTCTTATTTTACTTTTAATTTTAACCAGTAATTCATACTAATTATCTTCACCATTATTTACTTTAGCATTAATTTTCTTGCTTTTGCGTATTTCTGTGCTTTTCTAATAGCATACTGTCGGGAAACATTCTTTAACTCCAGTTTTACATCCTCCCACCATTGCAATGCGCTCTTATATTATGCTTTCCTATTAATCCAATGCTGCCAACAACGCTCTATATTATACTTATAAAATTCTTCTCCCGACAGTGTTGTGTTTAATTTCCAAAACCCAACCCCTTTTGTTACCCAGTCAGTATTGACAACGGTTACGCAAACAATGCTGTGATCTGAGAATGTAACTGGCTTAATATTAACACTCCTTCAGTACCCTGTCAACAAACTATTCACATAAATGTGTACGACGTAGTTGATGAGATGCAGACGCATATATACACAGCAACATGAAACAGGTTTGTTGTATATCTATTGTGACTCTCATGCTGCGACCATTTGCATCTGACACTGAAGAGATTATATTTACATAGGCTGAACAACGAGGGAGTATAAGAATTGCTACGCCAGCACTATTATCTTGAGGTAACGAATAGAATATTCTGGATACTGACATCTTTTCTAAATTATCGTATAATTCTTACTTTTGAATCTGTGTTTCCTGTATCAATGCAATGTCAATCTGTCATTTTTTTTAGACATCTAGTGAGTGACGCTGCTTTATGTCACTATTTAAACCTCTACACTTGAGTGCACACTCCGTAACATCTCAATTAAAATTCCATTTAGATGCTCTACCAAACCATCAGACATTGGGTGATATGATGCTGTACGCGTCTTTTCAATATTCATCATATTGCTGATCTCCCGAATTACAGTTGATGCAAAGTCTCTCCCCTGATCTGAATGAAGTCATGATGGCACACCAAACCCACAGACAATCTCATCTACAAGGGTCTCAGCTACAGTGGCTGCTTGATAATCCTTTAATGCGAACGCCGCTGGATATTCAGTGAAGTAATCTGATACCACTAGTATACAACGGTTCCCATTGTTTGACATGGGCAAAGGTCAAATTATATCCATTGCTAGACTTTCAAAAGGATAACTAGGTTGCTCTTGAACCAGATACGCCCTTGTCGATTGCGGTGGTGATTTTGCAGCCAAAACTCATTACAACTCTTGCACCAGTTCTCAATATCATCTTTCATCACAGGCCAGTAGTATCTCAAGCGTGCTTTCGACAAGGTTTTCATTGACATGACCACCTACTGTTTCACCGCGGATTTGTTCCAGAACCTGTTCAACCATTTTTTTGGTATAACAATCTGGCGTTGTTGTTTACCTAAACAGTCCTTATACTTGCGGTACAGAATATTATCTTTAATGATAAAATCCAACATATGTATTCGACGCATCTGTAGTTAAAATAAAACTTTCACTGGAGTTTGCAAATGATAGCACTTGATATTTCACAAGCACTTCCCTTAAGGTCAAGAAAGATGTATTACAGGAACCTGTCCAATTAAATGCTGTCGTCTCTTTCCTAGTTAATGCGTTCAAAGGTTCAGCAACTTCCGAGAATGATGGCACAAACTGTCGATAGTATGACGCCAATGATAAAAACCTTTTGCTTCTTTGACTGACGTTGGGGTGGGAAAATTCTTCATCTTGTCAATATTCCGTGGGCCAGATGCTGTACCATTCTTTGACACTCGGTGACCGAGAAATGGTACCTCCCCTTGAAATAGCTGACACTTGCTGAGTTTAAGCTTGAGCCACACCCTCCTCAGTCACAATAATACTTCCCCTAACAGAGATAAGTGCTCTTTCATTGTCTTTGTATACAGAATGGTGGCATCAATGAAGACCAGACAAGATATCCAATGTAACCCAGTCAGAACTAAAGCCATCAGCCTCTGAAATGTTGCATGAGCATTCGTAAGACCAATCGGCATAACTCTGAACTGAAAAAGATTTGTTCCAGTAGAAAAAGCTGTTTTTTCACGATCTCCTTCATCTACCTCAACTTGCCAGTACCCGGAATCACAATCTAAAGTGCTAAACACATTGGCTCTACATAGTGCATCCAAACTGTCATCCACGCATGGTAGAGGATAAGCATGTTTGTGAGTTAACATATTTACTTTTCTATAATCCACACAAAATCGAAGACTTCCATCTTGCTTTCTTACTAATACTACCGAATAACTCCATGGACTTTTGCTTTACTCTATACTACAACTCTGTATCATATCTATAGTTTGTTTCTCAATTTCTTGTCTCAGATGGACAGGAACATGGTGGCATTGTTGCTTAATGGTTCGACTATCACCAGTATCTATTGTATGCTTGGATAGAGCAGTCTTTCCCAAATCTGAAGACCATTGAGAGAATACATCCTTATAACTCCTGAGCAAATCCATGGCTTTCTGTTTCTCTTGTTGTGTCAGTAATGATCCTTCGAAGTTTGTGTTTGAATATGGGCATTCCTCATGTAGTTTTACAGATTGTACTGAAATTTGCTTATTTTCAAAAAACTGATAGACACCTATTCTCGTAATCTGTGCACCTTCTTCCACAGCTGCTCGAAAAAACCATAATAGAGTACCACCATGTAATTCTATCGGAGATTGCATAGCATTAGCAATGCAGACTAATGTCAACTCATTTTGCGCTGAGGCCGCCATCCTCGCGATTAGTAATTCTCCATCTTGACGGTAAACAGTATCAGGTTCCAGAACCACTGTAAAACCATGAGGTACTAAATCGTATACTTTCTCAGCCACTAACTCTGCCCTAACCGCGATTTTCGTTCATGCAGGTATTATTTCTGTATCTTTAAGTAATCCTGAACACACTCGCGGAAATGCACGCCAAAGAGTAAGTAGTGAACTCTTTTCTTTCTTGTTTTCCAGTACACCATTCCTGCTGTCTATCTTGAAACCTGTATGTTGTAGGAGGTCCCATCCAATAATTACAGGTGTGGAATTCTGATCGGATACATACAATAGATAGTTAATCATGACTGATCCAATCTTAATATCTAAATCCAGGCACCCTTTCAAACTGATAGGTTCACTATGTCCAGATGATGCACTTAGGAGAATGTCTGTATTTAATGTCATTTTTGGCAAGACTGAATTCATCAATCTGAAACGTCGCTGATAAGGCAAATACCTGCACCAGTATCAATTAAAACCTTAGCACCACACACTTCTAGAGTAATTTCACAGATAGTCGATGTTTTTGTTAGCCCAGTTGAACCTCTGGCTGACACCTCGGGCACAGTCTCAGCCATTACTCATTTAACTGCTCAGAACCGCGCCCGTGCAGTGCACCCCTCTGCCAACTTCCTCGAGACATTCTTCATTAGCTAAAACCATCTCTAGTGAAATGGCCCGATGCTCCACAGTTAAAACAATGCAAACTTCCTCGAGCAGCACGTCCACACCAGCATTGACCTATTGGTACCCTATTCTTAGGACAGTTTCTAGCAAGATGCTCAGGAGAGCCACAATTAAAACAATTCCTATTAACTCTGCCTGAGGGTTGAGTAGACAAACTTTCTACTAATGCCTCTAAATCGTCTACTCTACGCTTCATCTCGTTCATTTCAGTTTCACTCTGCTTTGCAGATGCAGGTTTTACAGCACTAGTTGACACAGATTGTAATTTTTTCTGTTTCCAAACGACATTCCAATCTTGATGCGAATTCAAGTGCCTCTTCCACCGATATTGGATACTTATGCGTACCTTAATACCTATTTCAGCTGTACCAGTAAGAAACCTTGTTAGCACTACATCACCAAGAGCTTCCTTGCACGCTACATATTTTGGATAAGCTCGACGTGCCACTCGCTTCAACTCACCTACATATGCAGCTAAATTTTCATTATCCTTCCTATTTCTTAATGTCATCTCTGCACCAAATGCTTCTACGTATGCAGGTGGGGAATATGCATCTGTAAATACTCTCACGACCTCCAGATACCCATTCTCCTTCACATCTTTGTCCAACTCTGTATATATTGCAATTGCTGCATTATCCAGCACATTGGGAATCGACTGTAGCTTATCTTTATCTTCTAGTAGTACACCATGCTTCGAACCACTCCAACCATGTCTCAAAATCATCACCTTGGTTGCCCTCAAAACGAGGCGGAGGTGCAGCAAGTGAGAACAATTTTGCTTCAGCCATACTTCTTTATATCTGATCAGCAAGCAATTGTTTCACCCACCATAGAAATATAAATGTTTATGACTGAGAACTATGCATATCGAAACTAGCACACTATATAATCATGACATTAAGTAGGCAATGAAAAACAATAATTATGAACAATGAATTGTAAGTCGAGTACCTTTATCACGTTTCTGCCTCTTCCGACAGACATATACTGGCTCTGGTTCGGACTCTATATCTGAATGATTTCGTTCAGATTTGCTAGTATATACTGCAGACGACTCTAATTCAACTTCTCTTTGAAACACAGCTGTCAACGAACGAAACCATTTTCGTTTAATGTGTGATTTAGCATGAATTCCATCATAATAATGTCTACAATGATACAATGTCACAGTTCTTTTATGGGCCACCAACCAATTCTTTTCGAAAGTCTGTGTACAATATCCTTATGCCACTGGGCTCGCAATGGCCTAATGTTAAGCGTGTGTCGCAGAGGTATTCTCATTGATTAAATATACATTTAAATCATCCAATTTTTGGTTCAACGTCTGTTGGTCGCTCTGAAGTTCAGTGTCGTTAAATATAGAATGCTCGAATTGTCCTTGTTCCTGATGGAATTTAATTTAGTCAGCAAAATACCGTGGTGGAATAGTGATGAAAGCTCACATTAAATTATTTCTATCGGATGTCACTTCAGCTTTAAATTCTTTTAACTTTTGATAAAACACGGTAGCTGAAAGATCTGCCACTTCTACTTCTGATCCCTTCTTATAATATATTTTTTCTTAGCAGATCATTAATATTTTCACATATCTTAATGCTTATTTTGTCTGCCGATCTGGTTTCATTTCTGATATAAGATAATGTTGCACATTTCAAAGAGTTAACAGTTGCGCCACGACGAATAACATACTCAATCTTTATGTTAGGCTGTACATATTTATTAAAATTATTTGCACGAGAATCAGCATATAATATATGTCGAAACATTAGGCATACATCATATAACAAAATAGAGATATGGGCTGACCCATAAACAACGCAGTAACCATGGTAATGCAGTTGGAAATTGGATAACAGCTAGCGATAATTTCACCGACTGCAAACGAGACTCACAGAAATTATAATAATTCCATAATAATGATAGCAACACCAATTTAGACCGCTGCCACCAATGTAACCCACCAGATATAACTCACCGAACCGCCAATCTTATACCAGCCCAGGATCCACTTCTGAACACGTCCGATCTCCTCTAATCATTCCACTTCTTCACTCCTCTTGTACGATCTTACTTGGGTGCACATACACTGATGACGTCAGCGAGTGAGTGTTTAAATCTGATGGCATATATTAAATAGCCCCAATAGATTAAACCGGTCATAGTCTCGGCAATTCCAACTGTGATACATTACTTTGGTGTGGTTATCTAACTAACTATTATCTGAAGATACTGGGGAGGTGTGGGTGGTCATCGACCCTTTGTTTCTAACCACTTTGAAAGCCCAAAAGTCAACTCTAAACAACGTGGTGGAGGGAAGCCTAAACAATTAATAAGCCCGGAGGCTGGAGGAGTGTAGACAGCGACAATCACTCTTAGCTTCGTACGAATACGAGGCCTTATGGTATATGGCCAATTTATACAATCCAGCTGGTGTGCAGTGTTACATATCCGCTTCTCTTGGAAAAGAGACTTACACAAAATGTCTCCTACAGAGTAATCGTTCCTACTACTATACACCTATCCTATTGAGCTAAAACAGTCCAGGTTTAGTCGGCCGCATGTCAGGGCCGCATGTCAAGTTCATGCAGTGAGCACATGAACAGCGACGTCAGTGGAAAATTGATGCTGTTGGGGAACTAGGCGGTGCAGTTGTTGTTGCTGTATTGTGTAGCCCAGCGAACTGCGGTATTACTGTTTTTATATAAAATAAACAAAACATATAATTAGTATGGCTACTGCCATATGAATAACTACCACAGTGCATTAAAATGAGAGGTCGCGTGACCTTGACGGTGCCTGTTAGTCATTCGCACAAAATAAGAATCAATATATACAGTTAAAAGAGAAATCTATGAAAAAAATGCGGTCTCAGACTACCGTGCGGTATCTGTTAGTCTAGCAATGTCCTGACCACACAACCTACCACCTTCTCTCTTCTACTCTGCTCTCGATTCTGATTTTTCAGCCCCTTTTATACTACTCGTGACAGCACAGCTGGAGCGCCACAACCAATCAGCGGTCAAGTTTCAGAGGCAGGGAAACTGATGACGTGATACGTTATCCTCCCCCCCCCATTCACTTAAGTACACCCGTGTGCTTATGGCTTTTAGAGAAATACTTTGAAAGGAATTTGAAGGTTTAAATAAGGATAACTTGGCCATTTCTGGACTGATTTTAAAATGATAAAACGATTTGGAATCCTCGCTTCGTGTTGGTCATGATCGATACCAAAGAACAACGATGCCAGTTACGGTTTAAGGAATTACATGTACCAACACGGTAAACATATGATGCCCTTCTCTCCAACGCTAATGTGTGTTGGTAAGCAATCGCTGCCACCAACGCATGTGCACTAGGTGATCTCACAGACCTTGTCATTTTTAGAACCTCTCGCATATGTCTTTATACATGCGTGCTGTCATACCCAGTTGGGCGTGGTTGGAATGTACCTGGCCCAGCCGTTCCGTACCCAGACAGGCCGGGATATTTCGTACCTGACCAGTTGATCCACGCTACACCACCCCCTCCTAGTTTGGCACGTGTGCCAAATGATACCGCAGTGCGGATCGAATATCACAGGGCATACGCTAGGCAAGAATGATAGACTTCTCGACTATGTGTGTAGATGAGAGAAGTAGTGACGCAAAAGATGGGTAGTTTATCAGAGAAGGCACATAGACGTGCAAAAGAATTTGGGTGGTAGGCATAATTTTATTTAGATTTTTGGCCTGATATTTGTTTTTCCAGGCTTTTTCTTTTCTTTTGTTTTGATGCTGCGGTGCGTGCTCTTTTTATTTGTTTATTATCTTGATTTGACTAATCAAAAGCTTGTGAGGACATTCGCTTTGGTGACGGGTAATTACATTTCCGTCGAGAACGCTCAGGCTCCAACGTACCATAATTAAAGTATAAAAAATAAATAAATATATATATATATATATATATATATATATATATATATATATATATATATATATAGAAGAGAAATAATAAGAAAAATAGTAGATAATAAGGTGAAAAAGTCGAGCAGGCAGCCCTAGCAATAGCTGGGATGGCATCACTTAATAAAGACATATTCGTTGCTGTGTGCTGTGTACATACAACGCATAAGGTGTGTTTACAGCATAAGGTTCTGCAACGATTATTTTGATGGTGCACAGCTATGCGATAATTAGCACACCTGTGTAGGATGATCATGGTCAGCCTAGGGATGGGGGTTTAGATTTTTTTTTAAACATTAATAATAATACTAAGAAAAGTATTCAAAAGGAGCAAAAATACACGTCACCGCACATGTGAATTAGTTATACATTATACTGCACATATGGCAGTAATGGCCACAAGTATCTGCTGAAAAGTTCCCCCAGCGAGCCTGGGTACCTCGATCTATGTATGCTGGTCGTGGTGCTTGTGATCTGGTTGCTGATAGTTGTCCAGGTGCGCTGTATAAACTGCTTAAAGGTGTTTGCTGCTGTATTGGTGCCGATCTTCCATATCTTGGTGCCCTGTATAAGTTTACTTGCGGTGGCACGTGGCATGGGTTGTATATCTGGTTGATGCACGATGCCGCATTTTCCCGAATAGACTCTGTCTGGTGTGGTGGCTTTACGGACTGCCAGATCGATTGATACTGTGATGCGGGTGCTGGATGCGGTGATGATGACGTCGATGGTAGTGGTGCTGGTACTGCACAATGGAGTGGCTGCAGTGCTGGATGCCTGCGTTACTTCAGGATCGAAACTGATTATCAAGTCAGGTGGTGACGTGGAACCTTCTGATAATGAAATGTCTCTTAGAGGAACACATACCGAAGGTAATGTTACTGTTAGTATCATGTTTGGCGTGGATGTAGCTGCTGTGGATGATGCAGATGGAGAAATTGCAGATACTGCCAGTGCGGAATTTGCTGGTATTGTTGGTGCAGTGGGTGTGGTCGTTTTTGGTAATGCTAATGCGGATGCTGGTGCAGATGCAAAAACCATTGCAGTTGAAGAAGGCGTTAGCGGCTGTCGTCTCTTGGTTCGTCTCAGTCTTGCCATCCTCCAGGTAGTTGGAACGAATTTGGTAGGCTGATATGCTTCCAATAACTAACCTATAATGTCTATGGTTTCGTATTGTTCACCTGAATTTAGCGTGACTATAAGAATGCGGTGCGTCGATGTAGTTGCGTGGGTTATTCCGTATCGTGAAGCCAAGTACAGAAACTTGCAGTCTACAGAGCATGCTCGCTGCAACAGATGTGTTTTCCATTGAATAATGTTGCGGTACACGGATATCTCCATGAGGAGCTCAGCTGAGTTTCCTCAGCCAAGGTATCGGATAACGCAACATCTTGTTCAAGCGACATTCTATTTCTGCAAAATGATTTTTGTGGATCTGCAAACTTTATCCTAACTAACTTTTCCTAACCTTTTAATTGTACTTTAAACTTCTTGATAAACAATAATGAAACAATGAAAACAGCAGAATTTTGTTTGCACACCAAAAGTGGCCTAATGCCTGATCTTCCCATGTGTCAGTTTGATGGGAAGATGAATTTTCCCCCTTTTATAGGTTTGGTGACGTCACAAGAAGGCGGATGACCACGCCCGAACACTTTTGGATGAGAGACTTAGGAGATTCTATTTATGCGTTGTTATTTAATGTTAGTGACTAATGGATAATGGATGCGGAAAGTTGAAATATTGCTATTTCTAAATAGCTGTTCCTTAGAACAGCATCCCTTCATGTGCGTGATGTTTATCATGCGCTCTCTTCTGTGTCTTGTGTGAATATTCCTGCTTGTGTTGATTCTTGAGCGGAATCTGTAGGTAAGAGACTTTTTTAAATTGTTACAAATGTTGATGCTGCTTTACCAGCCTGCACGCTAATGACTTGTAAGCACGGTAGAACGTTTGTAGTTCTAAAATCAAAAGTATAACAGTTTAGCTGAATGTAATTCATTGTTTGGCTTAAACATATCCATGTCTTGCGGGCGACAAGATACTTACCCCGCCAAGCAGGGTTGTATTTATCAGGTGGGCAGACTTCCAAGCATCCTCCTCTATGGGTAGGACTAGTCTCACCGCACCTAGACACACTCCTAGCCATTACAGTACAGCTCGGAAAATGCGGGCCCCAGTTATAGAATTTACAACACCGTCGTATGGAGATTGTGAAACAGTCATCCTCAGTATCCTTATTTCTGTCGGGTTCATGGGGGTGATAAATACGCGTGGTTGGTTTTCTGAAGATGATACTTGCGCTGTAGTGCGGTGTCAAAGTTGTTTTGCAGTCGGGGAGGGTTACCGCAGTGATTGCGGTGATAATGTTATCAGACATTGAATGTATTCTCTCTGTAATAGGCACGCGTCAGCAAGGCAGGGCAGAGGTACATAGAGCGAGGATGACCAAGATGGGAGACTGTCGTAACTTGAATCAGGCCATTGTCGAATTTCGCTTTCTGTGCCTATCTCGTACTCGCATACCGACGACAGGCTGCGCCATTCCTCCTCTCTCAATAAATACATCTGTAATTACGTGTAGATGATGTTGTTCAGTATTACTATTATTGCTGATGTCACTTCCAGGTGCTGTGGATGCTGTGCGAATTGTAGGCACCGACTTGTGTGAAGCCGGTTCCTGTGTAATGTGTTGTTTTGTTGAGGTAGCGGTTGTTGTTGGTATGTCCACCTGACGTTGCTGTCTATGGATCGAAGTTGAGCCAGGTTGCAGGAGTGGGCACTGAAACGACTCTCTAATCAGTACACATTCTAGTTTGACGGGTGCTCAGGCTGCGGTGTGCGATGATCAGTAGTTGGGGTTGCAGATGGAGGGCGGTGCAGACATCGTTCCTTCCAATGGCCTATCTGACTGCATCCAAAGCAGGCATTCGGTGTCTGGGTGTGCGGTGCGTTTCTTCTAGGTGGTGGTCGTGTAGTCTGTTGTGTGGCAACTGCGTTGCTGAGGGTAGTGACTAAATTGGTGGGTGCAGAGCACTGTTTGGTTATCTCTTCTAATCTGTTATGTTTAGCTTGTCGGTTGTTATTATTGTGCTGGTTCCCATGTCATGTGGCTTTATTGTGGCGCCCGCGATGGGACAGGCCACGCCCCCTTCCTCTAGTCACGTGATTCTGACTGGTTGGGTGTCCTTTGTGCGGCGTTGTACTTGATTCTGCAGTGGTTGCTGATTGTATTGTTTCTGTTGCAATCAGAAGTTTGGCATCATTCAACTCATGTATTGGATGTTATTGTCAGCGAGTGTTCGTTTCTCTTCCAAGGAAGTTGTCTATCTGAACTGATGTGGTAGTGAGTGTTTGCAGGTTCCCGTGCTCCATAAGGAAGGGTTTCTCCTTAAGAGCCGGTTCTCTGCTCAACGCATCAATAAAAGCGTCTAGGTGAAGATACATTACTCCTTCATGAGTTGTGATGGGGTATGCTCTGGTGATGAGGCGTCGGATGCTGCTGGCTATTTCTGGGAGCATTTCTTTTGGTCATCTCCGCAAATGTGTAAGTTGCAGACGGCTGGTTTCTCCCAGCACCGTGTCCCTAAATCTCTCAGACAAAGCAATCTCCAGCTCTGTGTGTCAAACCTGACCCCAACTTGCCAGTACATGTAAGGCCTTCCCTGACAGTTGTGTCCCATCTGCTGATCCGTCCATCTGTTTCATGATCTCGAACTGGCACTTGTAATTATCCCAGTCTGCCTCCCCGCTGAATTCAAATGGGAAGATCACTCAGTTAATGCCATGATACGGAGTAATGGGCAAAGGTCCGGGTGGAGGCGTGGGAGGTAGTGCTGTGAATGCTGATGCTGGTCTGTATCTGTGTGATGCTGGATGTGTGCGGGCTCTCATATGCTGGTGTCGATACAGCCATTGTGGAGACTCCCGTCTATATTCCCCCATGCAGTATGTGGGAAACGATGACTCCGCTGGTTTCCTAACGGGTATAGAATGATGTATTGGAGGCGGCGTGTCAGGCATCTGTCGTGGCGGATCCGCAGGTTGTTGTACGTGTCTTCCTTTGTACGGTGGTGGTCCAGGTGAATGCTGAGGGCGATGTGTGTGGTGCGTGTGGTGTTACTTCTGGGATTAGATGGCTGCAGCGGATCCCCATTCCACTGTTCATATCACGGTACCAATGGGTACCCTGGTAACGAAGTTCTTATGGGCGGATATGTGGGCCACGTTGCATGAGGGGCGGGCAATTGGTCACCGTCAGGTTGACATGATGAACACATTGGGTGTGTAGGTTGTTGTGGTTGCTCCCGTGGGGCACTTCGCTGCTCACATCCATGACCCGGCAAAGGTGCTGATTGCCTAGCACGTATGTCAGACAGAGTTATAAAGGATGGATCCGCATTGGAGGCATCACAGAAAGCCTCCTCACTGATCGGCGAGTACTCCTGTTGACCAATTGGTGGTGTGTCCTCTAAATCAGTATAATTTTGTACATTATCCTTGAGTGCTCGAGCCGCCATTCCATCATAGTACTTCACCTCTACGTCGGGGGAATACTGATTGCAATAGAAAGGTGACTAGGGCAACCGGTTGTTGAGTGTGTTGAGTGTGGACGTGGGTTCACTCCTTGTTCGAGCCCCACATCGGGCACCACTTGCAGCCTCCAAGGGAGCGCGGTGGTCCAACAGATACTCTCACTCTGTGGCACTGTAAGTAAATGGTATGCTAGGGCGACGCTGCTGGATAGCTTCAGATCTTGTGTTGTGCATCTCCGGATTATACAAAGACAAAATTTGTGAGCCTGTGGAACGTTTATATTCGTCATGGAAGTTAAACCTTACGGTCTCTTTCCGGCTGTTTGTGTCACTGGTATGATGGTCTATTTGCTCCATTTAGAGCCTAGACATAATGGAAATACAAGTTGATGAATTGGTATCATGGTTCTCGCTAAATTTACCTCATCGATCCTAATCCATGAGGTATCCGTGCAAAGGAGAGTCCTACCATGGCTACTTAGCTAGTTTACTATACACTAAATTAACCACTCACACAAACATTATTTGTTGCAAGAGGAAAGTGCCTCATGCGGGCCTCCATCACAGGAAAATGCATACAGCGCCGAAGCGGAGGAAGGGAGATGGCGAAAAGGGCCACTCTCTTGTTCAAACTATGCTATGTAAAAGAGTCAACCTAGTGACATTTTTAGTTATTGTAATGCACGCTGTATTACCTGAAGATGAGGTGGATGATTTCCGCAGAATTCAACACCGTCACATTATCTAAGTTCAAAGACACTGAATTAGTAGTTGCTGCTTTATTTATGTGGTATTTCTGCTAGATCCTAGCCTAACATTTAGTTTTTGGGTCAAGACCAGGAGTAAGCTGCAAATGGCAGTGTATCTAACTATCTTTACCATATACACCTGCCCGGCGAGAATGCCCGGTGACGGCATGGTCACACTCATGGAGCATCCCGCTCAGTTAGACAGCAGGCATATATGTCACGAGGTGGTAGCTCCAGAATCATATATCGATCCGGTCACCACCACATCATGACCACATATAATATCATAGGCACAAGTCACGTTACATAAACATTGAAAAACATATATGAGATGTTGGTGGGGACAAAGAGACAGCTATCAACAATAGTGACCTTCCCGTGAGGGCGTCCTGGGTTCTAAAACCCCACCCAGTCACTTGTAGAGTTAGATGCAGAACTATGTCCTGTCTGTCAGCAGCGTTCCGGGGGCGGATCATGTGGAATCTGCAGCCTGGTACTAACATTTTACGGGTAATTATAATATGTTTGCAGTGTGTCCTACTTTGGCGTGGTTATCTAACTAACTAGTATCCGAAGATACAGAGGAGGTGTGTGCGGTCATCAACACTTTGTTTCTAACAGCTCTGAAGCCCCAATAGTTTCAAAGTCAGCTCTAAACAACGTGGAGGAGGGCAGTCGAAACAATTAATATGTCTGGAGGATGGATGAGTGTAGACTCTTATATTCGTAATATTCTTATGGTATCTGGCGACTTTATACAATTTAGCCGGAGTGCATTGTTATATATCCACTACTCCCTGAACAGAGGCTTACACAGACTGTCTCCTACAGAGTAATCGTCCCTACTATTATAAACCTATCCTATCGAAATAGTCCAGGTTTAGTCGACCGGATGTCAGGTTCGCATAGTGAGAACATGAACAGCGACCTCCGTGAAAAATTGATGCTATTGGGGAACAAGGTGGTGTGGTTGTTGTTGCTGTATTGTGTAGCCTAGCGAACTGTGGTTCTATTGTTTTTAATTAAAAAAATAAGCGAAACATATGATTAGTATGGCTACTGACATATAAATAACTACAACAGTACAGTAAAATGACCTTGACGGTGCCTGGTGCCTGATAGCTATCGGCACTAAATAAGAATAAATATATACAGTTAAAAGATAAAACTATAAAAATGCGGTCTCAGACGACCGTGCGGCACCTGTTAGTCGGTACCTATTAGTCATCGGTATGGAAAACATTCTGAAATCACAGTAGTTGAAGCATCATACATTTGAAACTGGAGATGGCACGATGCGGAAGTTAGCTACTAGGAAAATCTGCAGGTGAACTGTCTGGTGCAGCTCACTCTTAGGAAGGGTGAAGAAGAACTGTTGTGAATGCGGATGGCTAGTAGTTAGTGACATATATACACACAGTAAGTAATTTAAACAGTGTGTTTAGAAAGTTCTGTATGTATACAGAAGTTTGAAGCTGCCCTGTAGTTATGAGGCACTACAGTTAATAAATGTGGATGCATTCTGGTGGATCACAAGACGGGATGCACCGCATAACTCGTGCAGCGCATCATGCAATGTCGCCTGAATGAAGTCGAAATGTCTAAAATTGTGCACGACACATGTGCGGATTGAAACTACCGCTTGATGGCGTGGTGCAGCAGATCTGGCGAGCTATCTGTTGAAAGCATCTCTCGCCCTACATATGTCGACAATGGTTAAATCGGGGCCAACAGGCCCATCCGCAAGACCGCCCCTTTGCGGTGTTAGTAGCGGGGGTTTTCTTTAACAATGACTCAGTTACTCAAAATTGCTTATGTGAAAAGTAGCCATTGTCCTGTGGCGTTTCATGTAGTTGCGAAGTCGGGCATCCAGATTCTCACCAAGCTCGGATGTCTTACCTAGTAACATGTACGCATGCTGTCCATGGAGGTATATGTTTTCCAAGGCCTCTCACGGGAGGCGGGCACCTGCACCCTCGGACAGCCATGTTCAAAGATAGGTAGGGAATCCCGCCATTTACGGCTTAAAATAGTTCTTGTCTTTAAAAACCTAACTGATAGATTAAGGTTAGCAGAAGGCTCGCAGAACTACAAGCGGCACTAACTAATTCAGTATCTTGGACCTACATAAAATGGTGACGTGGGAATCATTCAGGAATCGTTCGTCCCGTCATCACATAAAACAGCACGCAACATTTTAGTTATGGTTTCACTAGGATGGTCTTTTCTTTACAGCACTTTGGTTGAACATAAGAGTGGCCCTTTCTGGCCAATACCCTTTCCCCGCTTTAAGTAGTGGCAGCATTTTCCTGTGAAGGAGGCCCATGCGAGGCACTTGCCTCTCGCAAGGATCCAGTGATGGCGGCCCGCACGAGGCTACTACTTCTCACCCAGAAACACAGCATCAGAAGTAATGCCCGCACGAGGCACATAGCCTCTTGCCACAAATTAAAGGATATCTTCCTTTTTCCTTTTCAGCTTAGAGGTATAATAACTTATATTAAGTTAATTAGTGATCTTGTATGTGGAAACCTCCTTTACAGGGTTGCCTCTGCGGACCTGCGAGTCTGTGTGGTACCTCCGGTTGTCCCATGTGTAAAAGTTCATCAGGCTGTCTCTATGTCTTGTATTTTCGTATGCTCATTGTATCTAGCACACTTGACGGTATGTTTTAGGTAAATTAATTGTATAGGCTTATTTAGGTTAAGTCACCATCAAATCTTGTAAGTCCATAGATCTCAAAATTTCTAAGGACAGGCATACCGGTGACACCATTTCATGGGATGAGACTGTTGTGTTTAATGTTCACGACGATGGTCGCATGGCCCCACCGGAACGATTGAGTTCCACCGGCCTTAGGAGTCAGTCTTTGTTACCTGTAGGGCAATGTCACATGGGATCCATAACCCTGAGACCGGGACCTAACCAACGTCATCACTCGTCGTGCACATGCGGCGTGGCGAGTCGACACCAGACACCGGAACGGGCCGACACTACCTAACTAACAATCAGTTACATGGGAACCGCTTTGGAACTGGTACCGATTCTTCTTCAGATGAATCCGACAATGCTAAATCTTCAAGGAGTGACATCTTGTTCCGCATGGTAGTTAGTTGCGGGAACTTTTATTCGAAACCTAATTCCCTATCTCTTCATGTTTTATACTTTCCAGGCCAAATATAATAATGAAATAATAAGAAGAAAAACAGCAGAATTTGGTTT
The DNA here is from genome assembly GCA_034401795.1 of Chaetoderma sp. LZ-2023a. Lineage (NCBI taxonomy): Eukaryota > Metazoa > Mollusca > Caudofoveata > Chaetodermatida > Chaetodermatidae > Chaetoderma > Chaetoderma sp. LZ-2023a. Next base: position 27,237,728 of record CM067359.1, on the reverse strand, counting down.
GCGACAGGAAGGAAGCCTAATGCTATGTTCTTCCCTGGTGTCGAGTTTTGACGGAAAGACAAAGTTTCAGAGCGCGCTTCCTCATTTTATACTATTTGGTGACGTCACGGGCGGCGGATGACAACACCTAAAAGTTTTAACAGGTGATTCGGTCATCCTTGTATGCATGTGCCCTCGTTTTCCGGCCTGGACGTCATAGGATTAATTCCACACATATAAAGGGAGTACTTTTAATCATAGGAAGAATGGCTCGTTAAACTTGTCTTTATTTCGCACATTTAACAGCCTCCGATCAATATGAAAACGTGGTACTATTTTTTCTTGGCGGAGCCTCACTTTTTAATTAGCGTGAGGCGATGTTCCAGGTTGGATGCTTATAAACTTGCCCATTTAATTTTAGGCTGGAGAGCCCGATGGGGTGTGTGGGAGCCAGGTGACGTCAGCGGTAATCTCCCGGACTCACCCTCGCCACTCCTCCAACACGCTGTGGTAGTCGCGTTTTGGGCGGCTCTTTTGTTTAAAGCCTTTACCCCCAACTTACTGGAAATAGCAGTACATGTCACGTGGCTCTAAAAAGCACGTGGTTGATCGGAAACGTGTATGCTGTCTATGATGACGACTAAAATGCTGTTGCTGAGGTGTAGTCCATTGCAGAGGCGAGAGATAGAAATATATATGTTACATCAAGATCTGTATAATGTCCCGTATTTGCGCGGGTTCTTTAACATGCATGTTAGTAGGTGTCTGTAATAGGTAGTTCTCAGCCCGTGTTGATTATAGACTGGAACGCAAGGAAGAGAATTTTTTTAATTCTCTTTGTACTTTTACTGTCAGCTTTTTTATGCCACCCTTACGGCCCGTGCACTAATGATTTGTAGCACGGTAGAGTAGTTGTGCTTTTAATCAAAAATGTAACAGTAACGTTGTAAGTAATTGTGATGTGTGGTTTAAACAGTTATATTCATGCGGTAGACCAACATTACTGACCCCGTCAAGATAGCTGTGTTTTCCGAGCGGGAGGGCTGACCAAGCATTCGCCTCAATGGGTAGGACTAGCTCCTGTCCCGGCCTAGACCAAACACATTAGTACCATTTTAATAATGGTTAAATTACAATACAACTCACAAAAGTGTGTGACACAGTTATTACAATTACAATGCCGTTGTTCGGAGATTGCGAATACAGTCAACCTGAATGCCTATGTTTCTGCCATGTTGGTGATTTGTATCTGATACGCGTGACTGGTTTTCTGTGGATGGTACTTGCGCTGTGGTGAAGGTCGCGTGTTAATGGCCACCATGTGCGGGAGGTGGGAGGGAGAGGCGGCGTGAATGTCAACTTTATCGAACCCTGAGGGTATTTCACTCTGCAATGGACGAGCCCGTGGGCGGGACAGAGTTACTTTAGAGCATAGATGACCTGTTGGATGTTGTCATAACTGTGATCAATCCATTGTCGAATTCAACTTTTCGGCAGCAAAATCCTACTCGTGGCAGACGATAATGCGGGCATCTTGTTCTCTTAATAATATTGACTGTTATTACGTGTAGATGAAGTATGTAGTTTAGCTGTTTCCGTACGACGTCGGGAAATAGGAACAAGTGGAAGGCTCGTTGGACAAACGCCCTCCCGTGACTAATACTGTAAATGGCTGTAGTGCATTCCTGATATCTCCCGTAACTGGATAAGAAGGTGTGGGAGATTTGTTGGTTGCTGTCTGTTGATGATAATGCTGTTGTCGAGATGTCCGGGCTGCTGTATGATGCCAATGTTATAAGCGAACTGGGCGCATTCCAGTCTTCCACGCTGGTGAACGCCAGGTCTGTTGTTATTTGCGGGAGGTGTAGTCTGCAGGGGATATTATCTCTCCCGCAATTTGGGCAGGAGGAATTTGTTGCGGGAATATTTATGTCTCTACCGATAACTAATTAAGACCGGTAGGTGCTGCTAAATGCCGATGTTGAATGTCTCCATTATGCTGAGTATAACTGAGCAAGTATGTGATGTACGCGCAATGGTAAATTGACGCATCCAGTCTTGAAGGCAGAGGTGTGTTCTTGTAGGTGTTGACGTTCTGTCTGTTGTGTGGTGTCCTGGATGCTCACGGGGGAGTATGGTAGGCCTATCGGATGGGTGGCCTTTGGACAGGGGGATGTGGTCATCTCCCGTTACATGCGGGTTGGTGTCCTGTCGTAGTTTGTAGACACCGGGAAAATTCGAGCTGAAAGTCTGCTGAACAGGCTGCTTCCCTGCCCACCGCGGGGTGGGGGTGGGGGGGGGGTAATATTGGTCGGTGCGGTACAGGATGCCTCATCCTCTGTTGCAGCAGTCTCTTTCATATCTGAAGATTGACGGTCAACAGGCGACGAGTGGAGTGTCAAATGGACTGGGCTGGTGATGTCCGAACTTGGTGTATAGATAAGGGACGCGAATTGGAGGGATGACTGTGGTGGGACTATTGGAGAGGGTGTCCCTTGGGAGGGATGTGGTTTCGCGATTTTGGGAGGTGTTCGGGTACACCTTGTTGTACGGTTCTGCGGGTCTAGACACGCTAAGGCTTTATCCAGCCTCTTCACATCCATGCTATTCACCACATGTTCCACCCCCAGGAAGCATGCATTGGGTCAGCCTCAGCTTCCGCTTGTGGTAACTCTATGATTGGGGGGGGGGGCATAGCATGAGGTGGGTGGGAACGGGAAGAGATCGGAGGAACACATTTTCATCTGGTCCTTTGGAGAAAACAAAGACAAAGTTCTTCAGACACGACTTCCCAGATCAAGTAGACCCGTGCTCAGGAGGGAGAGGGCGAGTACGTATCTCGTCGTCGTCGTCAGCGTTAGCCGCCTGTTCATCTACGTTCTGGCTTGGTAGAACTGGGGCTGAACTAGCACCGTGGTGCTCTGCTCTAACTGGGGGAATACTAATTTCCATAGAAATATCTGTCTGGGTACCAGTGTCACGAGAAACGCCCAGTCCGAGCTCTGGTGCTGGGTCGTCACTGACACAAGGTTTAAGTCGATCGAAGTGGATGACTGAGGTCAGGCCATCTGAAGCACGGATTCAGTAGGTCACGTCCGACGTCCTACCTACTACCAAATAGGGGCCTTTCCACTGGTAACTCAGTTTACTTGGCACGTTTGCAGACTGTCGTGAATCGTGTACCCAAACCATTCTTCCTGGGTCATTTGGATCTCCATGCACTCTCCGGTCGTGCCATGTCCTTTGCCGCGGGTGTGCAGGGGATAGTGTTTCTCTCACTAGCTCATGGGCTTGTTCTATCCTTTGCCTCAAGAGTTCGACATAGAGAGATAGTGAATTTTTCTCTCCTGATATTCGTGGCATTGCCAGATCCAGGGGTACGGCTAATTCAAGGCCTAATATTACCCGAGCAGGGGTGTCGACCATGCTGGAATATTCTGAAGTGCGGTAAGCCATGAGTACATACGGGAGCCGTAGATCACAGTCTATACAATCAAGGCGTGTTTCCTTGGTAAGCATCTCCGCAAGAGTTCTGTTGAATCTCTCTACCATCCCGTCATTCCGGGGGTGGTATGGAGTTGTCCTTGTTTTGACGATATGGAATAATTTGCAGAGCTCTGATATGAGCCGGTTCTCGAAATTACTTCCTCGATCGGAGTGCAACTCATAAGGCATACCAAATCGGCAGAACACATTGCTGGCCAAGACCTCCGCTACAGTGGATGCCTCTTGGTCCGGCAGAGCAAATGCTTCAACCCACTTCATAAAATAATCTTGTAACATGAGGATGTATTTATTTCCATCATCCATCGTATTCAAAGGTCCGAGCACGTCAATAGCCACTCACTCCCACGGTACACCAACAATCTTAATTTGCGATGGTGCGATATGGTGTTGGCCAACAGCGTAGGTTTTGGCATGGGATACATTTGGCAACCCATGCCTTGACACTATCGTGAATTCCGATCCTGTGGAATCTCAGCTTGATATGGGAAGCAGTCCTTTCCACGGCCAGATGTGCGGCGTTATCATGTAGTTTTAATATAAGTTCGCGATAACTTTCTGGAACTACCAAACGGTTATTAATGTATAGAACATTATTTATTAATTGACATTCTTCGAACCATTGGTAATAATATTTTGCCGTGGTGGATAAGGATGTTACCGATTCCTTAGGAGGAGGTACCCCATCCTGAATCCATGCATATAGATTCTGTGTCTTCACATCTGTTGTTTGGTGGTGTGCGATTCTCTCTGGATTCCACTCTGTGCACCACAATTCAGGGAACTCCGGAGATGGCTGTGTTGACTGTGTCACAGTGGTGGCCTCTTCGTGTTCAGCTTCCGCGCCGATTCTACTAAGGGCGTCAGCATTTCCATGCAGTTTGCCGGGACGGTGAACAACGTTAAAGTTATAGGCCTGCAGGGATTCCTGCCATCTCGCTACCTGGCCCTACATATTTTTTAAGTTCCTGAGCCACCGTAGCGAGGCATGGTCTGTACAGAGTGTAAAGGGTGCCCGTACAGAAAGTGCTTATAATACTTGACGAAATGGACTGCCGCCAATAGTTCTCGCTTGGTGGTTGCATGTTTTATCTACATTTTATTCAGAGTACGCGAACCGTAACCCAACACCTGCTCTGTTCTGTCTTTGGTGACCTGAGATAGAACCGCGCCTATAGCAAAAGCTGACACGTCAGTGTCTAAGATGAAATCGCGGTTTGGATTAGGATGAGCAAGAATTGGGGTGGTCGTCAAGAGTCACTTCAGTGCCCTGAAGGAGCCTTCACACTCACTCGTCCACTCAAATGGTCGATCTTTCTCGGTGATCTTGTAGATGGGTGAAGCAATCTCGCTGAAATGTCGGATGTAACGGCGATAGTACTGGCATAGGCCAAGGAAACTCTGTGTCTCTATAACTGAAGACGGCCGAGGACACTCTGCTACTGCCTTTGTTTTTGATGGCTGAGTAGCTACTCCATTATCGGATATGACGTGTCCCAGGAGCTCGACACTCTGTCTGAAAAGATGACATTACTTTGGTTTGAGATTCAAATTGGCCATGCGGAATCTTGAAAGCACGGTGTCCAAATTTGTCAAGGTTTGCTCAAACGTAGGTACAAAGACTCTTATGTCATCGATGTAACAGAGACAGATCTCCAATCGCAGGGTGGTTAATACCTGCTCAATGAGTTGTTCAAAAGTTCCGGGAGCGTTGCACAACCCGTAGGGCATCTTGCCGAATTGGAAAAGGCCATCCCTACAAACGAATGCCGTCTTTTCCATATCAGCTTCATCCATGGATACTTGCCAGTAACTGCTAGCTAAATCAAGGGTACAACACCACTTGGCTCCGGACAAGGAATCCAAGGCTTGATCTATCTGTGGTAACAGATACGCGTCCTTAATGCTAAGATCATTAAGGCGGTGGTAGTCGATGCAAAACCGCAAGGTTCCATCCTTTTTGCCTGCTGGCACTTTATGGCCAGCCCATGGAGATGCTGAGGGTTCAATAATACCAGTCCGCAACATGTCTTTCACATGTTGGTGTGCTTCTGCTTCCTTGTGAATGGGAAGATATTGTACCGGCTGTCGTACGGAGTGATTATTGCCTGTATCGCTGGAGTGTCGTACGAGATGAGTTTCTCTGAGATCCATGTCTCCGGAGGAAAAACCATCACAATATTTATGTAGTAGTTTCCGAATTTCTCGTTTTTGTGATTGCAGTAATCCAACGGTGACACGTAGATATAAATCGTGTACATGTTCGGATAAATCATCAGTCATTTGCGGTGTTGTGTCAGAAAGTTCAGGTGATTCTAATGAGATTATGTCCACTAAATGGCCACAGAGTACTCCGGGTTCCAGAGTGATGGGATCTGCTGTACCATTGAACACGCTAAAAGGCATTTTTTCCTTATTAGTAGTGTCCACTATGCGGGAACTTGCACACTGTGAGTTGATCATATAATCAGGGTCGGGTTCCTGCCTTGGCGATATATGTGTTGCTTCATAATTGTGGTGCAGTGGCCCATACGATCCGTTCCTGTTCCGGTTCAACTGTGGCAGTACTCAATAATATTACCGCACACGTGTCATACAATGACGACGATGGTCCAAGAGGTATTCGTCGGCGTGTATGTCGAGTTCTTCTTGTCTGCAGTGTATGATGGCTTCGCTGGTACTGAGGACATCAGAGCCAAGTAGGGCGTCGTTATGAATAGAGGCGATGACAACTCTCTGAATGAATTGCATTTCCTCTATTTGGATAACTAAATTAACTACAAAGGCTACGGGTACATCGGCTCCCGTAGCCGTCTTTGGGTAAATATTTCTAGGCTTAAGGGGAGGTTTCTTATGAGGTGGGATGCTCTCATATAAGCGCTGGTTAAATTCTGTGATCGAAGCACGGTGTCGACGGTGGCACTAGTGGAAATGCCACTAAACAGACAGGCACAGTTGTTGATTACTTTGCGATGTACCTGTACCTGCAGCTGACTCATGTTGTCCGTTTGGATACTGTATGTGCAGTCCGGCACCTCCGCTCCTAGTTGCATCATTGGCTGATCCATCTGTGTATATACTTATCCATGTCTCCTGAGGGTACATTTCTTCCAGCATGGTTAGGGTCAAGACCTTCTTGCTCACATCACTGTGTTCATCTTTGGTTGTGAGATGAGGTACTGTGGTGCGAATAGCTATGCTCTCTAGTTTGTTTTCCCATGGTGGAGGATCAAGGGTGTGGTTTGGGTCTTCTATTTGTGCTGGCAACATTTCTTGGTGTTTCCTTTGAAGTGCTTTTGTCTCTTTCACAAAACTTGATCTTTTAAGTCTTCCTGATGACAGCTGTGCTTGCCTGATCTTCATCGGGTGGTTGTTGAACGATTTTAAGCTTGCAGCATGGATCAGTGCTTTGCATTCCCATCCTTTACTAAGTGGGGGGGGGGGATGTCTGCTATCTGCTCCATTGTTTCTATTGGTGTTGATCTCATTCCACCAGTGATGATGCGCAGTGCCTGGTTTTGTACTCTGTCGAGGTTCTGTTGATGAGATTTAGCTGCTGTCATCCATGAGCTGGATCCATACTCAAGGTGTGGTCGTACGGCACCTAGGTAGATGGTCTTGAGGATCCTTTCATTGGCACCCCACTTTGTTCCTGCCAGCTTCGTCATGATGTTTAGCTTTCGTCTGGCCTTTGCCTCTGCGTTCTGGATGTGCTCCTTCCATGTTAATCTTCTGTCATAGGTGACTCCCAGGTATGTCTGCTGGTCCTCGTACTCGAGTGGATTACCGCCCAGTGTCATATTGCCAACCTTGGTGGACAGTGAGAATAGCATGGCTGATGAGTTTTCTTTGTTGATGGTAATACACCAGCGATTGGCCCAAGCTGTAATTCTGTCCAAGGCGAGCTGCATTCTGTACGTGGCAGTCGTTGTGTACTCCTCGGTGCACCAGAGTACGAGGTCATCCGCATAGAGGGCTGCTTGGATCCCATTGGGCAGGTCTGCTACACGATCATTAATGAAGAGTATGAACAGAGTTGGTGATAATACTCCTCCTTGTGGTACCCTTGTCTCAGCAATACATTCTGTCCAGATTGTCCATCCACCAGCACCCTAGCTCTGCGGTTGTGTAGGAATGACTTGGTCCATCGGAACATGTTGCCACCGATGCCTGTGTGCCGGAGCTTCACGATAAGGCCATCCTTCCACACCTTGTCAAATGCCTTCTGCAGATCAATAAAGGCAGCTAGCATCACCTTCTTGGCTTGAAAAGTTTCCTCTATGACCTGTGCAAGATGTGTTGTTTGATCTTCTGTGCTCCTGTATCTTCTGAAGCCAGCCTGCTCTGAAACTATAGTGTTCTCCGATTCCAGGTACCACTGCAACCGCTGGTTGACGATGCGCTCCATGGTCTTGCATATGCAGCTTGTAAGACTGATAGGACGGTAGCTCAGCACTTTCGTCCTGTTCTTCCCTTTTTTCAGAATAGGAGTCATTCCGGCTTCCTTCCAGCACTGAGGAGTCGTCCATGATTCGGTCCTGTTGGTGTTGGCCTGTCGCGGATGTCGGATATGTTTCTGAATTCTGTATCCCGCCTGTGAGGAATCTCGAAAGGTGCCATCGCTAAGAGGCGAAAACGGGTTATAATGCAGAGTTGTTGTTTCCGCTGAATCTCTGACATAGTCAATGAGCATGTGTGCTGAGAATCCGTCGCATGAGGCTACCTCTTGATCGAGGGAGTCCTCGCTAAATGGAGATGGTATTGAAGTAAGCTCACTATATGGTGTGGGTGTGAGTTCGCTGCTCGCTACTGATGTTCTTCGAGCCCCACATCAGGCACCACTTGTAGCTCGCCGGGTATTGCCAGGCCGTTCTGGTGGATCATGTCGACTCGCCGCTCCGCAAGTGCTGACGAGTGATGACGCTGGTTATCATCCGGTCTCGGGGTGATGAACCTTGTACGAAACTACCCTGCAGGAAACAAAAACCGGTTCCTAAAGCCAGTGGAACTCAATCGTTCCAGTAGGGCTGTGCGACCATCGTTGCGAACGTTAAACACAATCGTCTCATCCAAAGAGTTTGTGTCACCAGTATGCCTGTCCATAGCAATTTCGTGATCTATGGACTTACAAGATTTGATTTGGTGACCTAAAAATATAAGTCTATACAATGAGTTTACCTAAACAATTAAACATATGCTAGATATAACTACAATCAGAGCATACGAAAATACGAACCATAGAGACAGATAGATGAACTTTTGATCATGGGGCTCCCGGAGTTACCACACAGACTCGTAGGGAGGCTCCCGGACACGAGACTTAACTAGTTAACTTAATATAAGTTATTATACCTCTAAGCTGAAAGGAAGAATGTTATCTTAGACGAAAAGTGATGTGCCTCACGCGGGCACTACTCCTAATGCAAGTTTTGGGTGAGGAGTATTATCCTGGCATGGACCGTCGTCGCTGAATCCGTGTGAGAGGCAATTGCCTCGCACAGGTCTCCGTCTTGGGAAGGTGTTGCCACTGCTTAAAGCGGAAGAAGAAAGGCAGGTAAAAATGGGCCTACCCTAATATATTAATTTTAAAAATGCTTTAGAAAGAAAAGACCATATCTAGTGAGATTATGACTATAGGGATGCGCACTGTTTTACGTGAAGACGGGAAGGAGGATTCCCAATGGATTCCCTTGCCACCGTCTTATGTAGTTCATGGTTTGCTGTATTAGTAGTTGCCGCTTTATTTCTGCTTTGCTTACTTCCTATTAGTTGTTTTTAGAACGAGAATTAGTTTGGCCACGACTGGCTGATATCTACCTAGCTATTAGACATGGCTGTCATGGAGAACAGATGCCCCAAGACATCCATACTAGAGACAGTGCTCATACACGTTACGTAGCAGGATCTCCTAACTGTATAAGAATCCGGACATCCCGCCCCGCAACCACATAAAACATTACAAGACATGGGTTACATTTCACAAAAGCAGTATTAGACCATTTCTCCTATCGTTACGGTGGGGATTAGAGAGACACATTCCCACCAAAAATGTCCTTCCTGCAAGGGCGTGGCAGATCTAAATATCATGCCCAGACATTTTTAACAGAATTCGGTGGGAATGCGTATCTCGCCCGTCACCAGGTCCTATGGAACTAACCATTTTACCGTCATTAGGCTTATATACAAGTTGCCAGTTTTGCACTGCGGTGCGGGAGGATTGTCAGTAAATAAGATAATAATTAGTACATGTGTTTTCGCAGTGCTTTCCTACATTGGCTTGAAAGTGCTAACTACTAAGTATCCAAAGATACACGGGACATGTATGTGACACCACACCCTGGCCATCACCACTCGGAAACCCCAATAGTTTCCCAGAGTCGGATCAGACCATGGTGCGGATAGGGATATCCAAACAATTAAGAAGCCATAAGGCTGAGTGGAGCACAACGAGAGACAACATCTTACTTAGAGTCTTACCGGAGTGCAGGTCTAGATTATCGCACTACCAGAAGAGAAGAGTATATTACACAGTATGTGATGAAGAAAGTGTCTCTACTCATTTCGAACCTATCCTATTGAGCAGAATGGTTTAGTCGGTAGCATGCCGGGCTAAACAGAGTTATAGCACGGACAGCGACCTCAGTGAAAAAGTGTTGGTGGTGGGAGAAAATGTTGCATATATAAGTGTTGCTGTATAGTGTTTCCTACGTGCACTGTGGTCCTATCTTTTCTATGAATACACAAAACATATGAACGGATAGGCACTGGCCATATATATACATAATCTAACCAGAACAATCAATACTGTGTCAAGTGATCGATATATATATACGAGGATATATACGAGGATACAAAACAAAGCTTCACGGTGCTGGGTATGTCAACCAGCTCTGAAGACGCACAGGGCAGAGTTTACTTGCTGCGGTTGAAAGTCGAAAGAACCGACACGATATGTGTGTGGCGCCAATTGAAATACCACTTTTAGGCATGCCGGCAGATCCAGCGAGTCATCCATCAAAGAACATCTCGTCTCTACATCTGTAGACTCACATATTCAGGCCGTAAAGGTCTTACTGCAAATTTGTGTTCCGAATGTAGCTGTTGGTATTCGTGAACAATTATCAGAAGTTCCAAATTACTCCCGTGAGTAGGGAGTCTACAAAATCGTTTTTACTGCGGTGGGGTGGCTACTGGTAGCTACGGGAACGCGACGGAAACTGAAGTCATATGCGCAATATCTGTCAATCGTAGCTAGCACAGCATCCAACATGTTTGCCCCATGGCCAAGGATGCTCTCAATCACTGGCTCGCTTCTCCTTTTATACTACTCGCGACGTCACAGGCGCAGGCTCCATCTAATCATCGTTTGAGCACGAGCCAATCAGCGCGCAGCTAATAATAGCATTCTAGAAGCTTTGCGTCCATGTGGTACACTTTTAACTTAGAGAAAGGCAGACCACCTTTCCCGGACTCATCGAGAATCGACGACTCCAGATACAAGTAAGATACACACTCAAGCAGAACACGAGATCCGCATTTTTCACTGTGGATGCCTGTCTCTAAATGGGCGATCAGACCATATTATGTGTGGTGATCAGTACCCGTGGGTGCTGTATATCCCTGTCGATGCCTGTCTCTAAATGTGCATTCAGACCAAATTATTTGTGGTGATCAGTACCCGTGGGTGGTGTATATCCCTGTGGATTCCTGTCTCTAAATGGGCGATCAGACCATATTGTGTGTGGTGATCAGTACCCGTGGGTGGTGTATATCCCTGTGGATGCCTGGCTCCAAATGGGAGTTCTGACCCTATTATGTGTGGCAATCAGTACCTGTGGGTGGTGTATATCCCTGTGGATGCCTGTCTCTAAATGGGGCATTCATACCCTATTATGTGTGGTGCTGGCGATCAGTACCTCTGGGTGGTGTATATCCCTGTGGATGCCTATCTCTAAATGAGCGTTCAGACCTGTTCAGATGTGTGGATTGATCACACGGCCGTGCTCGATGCGACTCTGGAAGAGACTACGTGTTTTTCTGAGCCTAGACAGAATAGAGAGAGAGAGAGGCCAGCCCTGTGATTGATGGCGATCAGTGGTGTATATCACTGTGGAGGCTTGTCTCTAAATGGACGTTCAGTCCCTGGTAGTAGTAGTGCCGGGATGCTCCTACCTCCCTGGCAGCCGTTCGACGATCCGTGGTGGCCATCGTCTCAACAACCGATGCCCCTGGGATTGAGAGGGCGGTAGGGGCTCATTTGTCTAAATGGAAATCCAGTTGAGGGAGGTGGGTAGCTCATTTGTCTAAATGGAAATCCAGTTGAGGGAGGTGGTACCATTTTACTACCGACATTACTACTATTAATAACACTGTTGTTGTTGTTGTTGTTGTTGTTGTTGTTGTTGTTGTTGGTAGTGGTGGTGGTGGTGGTGGTGGTGGTGGTGGTGGTGGTGGTGGTGGTGGTGATGGTAGTGGTGATGGTGGTGGATGTGTTGTTGTTGTTGTTGTTGTTGTTGTTGTCGTCGTCGTCATCGTCGTCGTCGTTATTATTATTATTATTATTGATGTTGTTGTTGTTGTTGTTGTTGTTGTTGTTGTTGTTGTTGGTAGTGGTGGTGGTGGTGGTGGTTGTGGTGGTGGTGGTGGTGGTGGCGGTGGTGGTGGTGGTGGTGATGGTAGTGGTGATGGTGGTGGTTGTGTTGTTGTTGTTGTTGTCGTCGTCGTCGTCGTTATTATTATTATTATTATTATTATTGTTGTTGTTGTTGTTGTTGTTGTTGTTGTTGTTGTTGTTGTTAACATCATCGTGTTAAGTATAGTCAACTGTCCATAATTATCATCATCTACATAATTATGTACATCAGGAACATCATTAATTTAATTTGTGTTTATTACTGGATACATCTGCCCTGTAACAGCCATGGTGGTCTTTGTATCATAGCCCTTGAAACACTGTTGATCGGGTAGTAGGATCTTCTCACTAATTACTCGATGAGAATAGGTGTCTATTTTGGCTACAATGCTGGCGTCATGTCTATGTTTGGCAGCATTGTTACCAAAATGTACACCTGTGTTGGTGAATATTGGGTCAGTTTCTATTTCATGATATCTCCGCCAGGTCTGAACCGATTTTAATTCTGTTCACACTTTTAAATTCCCCGTCCAATTCTAATATTGATTCATACCAAAATCATGGGGAACGGTCATGTATTACGGAATCGCCGCAATACAGGTAACTATATACACAAGCTGCCAGTCTCCACATGCTACCGCGCATATGCTGGCTACCTATTACGGCCGCGCATGCGCATCGGCCGATCTCACGGTTCCTCTGTTACATGGCTGTACACCCGTGCCTTAGGCTACCCAGGAGGGTGAGCTTAGGGCGTCCCGGACTGGGCCGTTCTGTACCCAGATATACTGGGCCGGTCCGTACCCAACAGGGCGGTCCGCGCTACACCCGTTACATTGCAATAAAAATATTTAAAATTTCCTAAATTTATGTTAGCTTGCAGCTAATGCTTCTTTAAATCCCATCTGCTAATTTTTCTACAATCTTGCAGATTTATCTGGTTATGGAATCCATTTTGGTCACCATTAAGTATACTATTATGATTGTTAATGTGATCGCTAATTCCGCTTCTGACAATGTTCTTCAATGAAACTGGAGTGGATGGACGTTAATGAAAATGAGTGCTAATTAGCAGCTTGACTAGATAAATGGATATTTGCCGTGTCTCGGCATGGGCTGTCTCTGATTGAAAGAATGTTGGTAAAGCCCGCATCTGTGAATACAGGTATCTTAACGAATGCAGGTATCTTAACGATTACCTGAATTCACGAATCCTTTTCATCGCTCAATCATGTGACGTCATAATAAACTACGCGACCTGTATGCTGACGTCATACTCATGACGTCATGAATGATTCGATTAAGCCCGTCTCTAAAAATTCGGTCTTTTACGAATTGTATGTTTTTGCTATTTAAGAAACATGCTGTTGAATATTTTGAAACTAATATGACTGGGCGCACCCAGCCAACATAGTTTCAAAATATTCAGCAGCTTACCTGTAAAGCTTTCTGGAAATTGATTGTCAGGGAGTTCAGAGATTTATCGATCACACCACGGGCGAGGTATGGCGTGGAGCTTAGCTAGAGATGGGCGGGGCATAGCTAAAACTGGACAGGTTAATTGAAACAACTGAATTTATAATTATCGTTTTGCGCAATTTCAGATTTAGATGTCTTCCTTATCTCTTAGGCCGTGTTCTCGCTAGAGAGTTAATCAGGAATAACGCCATACCTCAGTATGGCGTTGCGTCGGTTAAGTCTAATGAGAACACGGCCATTGGTTTTCAAGAAACGAAAATGAATAAACACATACACGATTCTTCATAGAAAATTGATTTTATTAAAACATCAAAATATTCAAACAATGAATTGCTTCTATGAACACTTGTTTTAAGCTTGGCATATGTTGTACCGGCTTCCAGTTGGCGGTTGGTTTGGGTTCTCTGTCCACTCTCGGCACGTCAATCCTGTAGCGCAGGGACATTCATTAGTATATACACCTGGTGAGCGTATGATGACATTGCCGCAGTTTCTGCCTGATGAGAGAAAGCTCTCGCAAACATACGGATCCATCATAAGGAATTCTCGAAGGTGCTTGAACACACAGCAGGTGTCGGCTGAACAGGCTGGTTGGCATGCGCCGTGTATCTGCGGAAACATTAACCCCTCTTGCGTCAACAGCGCCTCAAAGCGCTCAAAATACCACTTCTATAAATTATTAACCCTATAAGCTGTCCAGACCTTTCAAGAAAAATCAAATCTTTGTTGAGTGAATAACCATTTGCTGGGCAAAAGAAACCGGCTTTGCAAATTTGCTGCTGGAATTTAGGAAGTTAACGTTTTAAGAGCTCGGTTTTGGTCAGTGCCCATGTACAGGTCAAGAGAAGACTACTTTTGAATTCCATTGGTACATTTTCAAAAATAGTTTTCGCTTGGCCTGTGAATGGTTAATCTCAAGACCACTGCCAGATGACCTTTTTGGCTGACTTGACCTTTAAAGGGTTAAGTTGGCACAGGACGTGTTAAAGTCATTACAATGTCAGAAGATAGCATTCCAAGTTATTGTTTTTGGTTTGGGGCTATCGAGCCCTGGTTACAGGTCCCATTTGCGCCATGTCTAGGCTGGGTTCAGTTAATTATTGGTAACTTCCACAGATTTACACTAATACCCCTGTATACGCCTGGGAGAAGAAACGCGACCAGCCCCCCCCCCCCCCCCGGCCGACCAGAGACGGGGTCGCCGGTTTATCAGCTTGGCGCGTTGCCGCCTGAGCTAGCTCCTCCTCTCGCAAGATAACATTCGCCAATGAACTGTTTTAGAGTGGAATCTATTTTTGCGTATGCCCTACCAATATATTAAATTATTTACGTTTCGTAGTATAGTAAATAATTATTGTCTTTATGTACCGGAGATGTCCGGAGATTGCCGAATGGTGGGTTACATTAGCTTGGATAGTTGACCAATGGTATTGTTTTCTGCGCTTTCGCGGTAGTTTGTAGGGTTTTGAACGCCAGTCTATCGTCAGTCGTCATTACAGTCAGACCTAGCTCCAACTTTAAGCAAATCATTTTTGGATTTGATTGAGAGATTATATTTAAGGTCCTTATTCAAGCATTTGTATCGTATATAGTGTATATATTTAGGTATATTTTGCTGATAATATGGTTTTTTTATGTTCGCAGGATGAGGTCTGGTCATCCCCCCGGATGTGTGCTATTGAAATCGAGGCTATCAGACACAGGTTTCCGGAAACAGCCATCCGTGTTTTCCTGTCCGTCTAGTACACTGATGATGGTTAGGATAGGATACATTTGTATCTTTGTTGTAAAAAGTAAGTGGGAACATGACGGCTGACGAGATTTCCTAAACAATAGTGTTTGTTGTTCTTATGTCGAGGGCACCAGGGTAGTAGAGACCTAGTAGTATCTATTCACTGTACACGCGCTATCGCGTTATTATCGGCTCAATTTATATGCGTGTTGGAATACATGTTAACACTTTGAAGCCTACATTTGTAGAATCACAATTCACCTTTCCAGAGTACCCACCCATCATATGACGTCATAATGAACTGCGTGATGTGTACAATGTCATCATAATGAATGACGTCTTTAATGACGTCGATAAGTACGTCACGAACGCGTATTTGAAGACGGTCTATGCGTTGTTGTACAAATTGTTTGCTTTTACTATTTAATAAATATTCTGTTGAATGTTTTGAATCTAATTTGACTGGGCGCTGTTGCTGCCATAGGCAGCAACAGCGCCCAGTCAAATTAGTTACACAATATTCAACAGCTTCCCTGTATAGTTTTCAGGAAATTGATAGCTAGGGCAATTGGGGATCGATCACTCCCAACACGGCGGGGTGTGGGTGGAGCTTAGCTAGTGATGGGCGGGGCATAGCTAAATGGAAAGGTCCTTTACAAGATAGCGTGTACAGACACGCGTGTGACTATTTTGAAATTAATTTGACTAGGTATATTTATTTAAGTGTAAATACATCCAATACATGCATTTCATATTCTTCAGGGACGGGCTTTTCGACTTCGGTAAAGGATTTTGATTGTGACGTCTGCTAACACGTTACATATTTCATTTTGGCGCCAGATACTTGAGTGGCAGGTTGAATTCCCTCCATAGCAGCTATGTTGGTATAATCGCAATAGATCTATCCGATTTGTCCATCTATCATATGACGTCATAATCAACTGCATGACGTGTAAGAATGACATCAAAATCAATGACGTTATTATGACACTTCACGGACGCATAATTGAAGACAGATTATGCGTTGCTATACGACTTGTATAACTTTACTATTTAATACATATTATGTTGAATATTGTGAAACTAATTTGACTGGACACTGTTGCTGCACACGTCTCATTTAATAAGGCTATTACCAAGAAGCCCACAATGTACCACATGTTTAGCCCATCACCAAATATTTTTCCAAAAAATCAACATTTTCATAGAAAATCTCAATTTTTGTAGACCAAGAGAACATTATTTTTGAAATTTTACAACTGGAATGGCTGGCTCGAGCCAGTCATTCCAGTGGAAAACTTCCACAAATAGCCTTCTCTTGGTCTGCGAATGGACAATTCCAAAGACCACTGCACAACCCGTTTCGACGATCTTGAGTGATAAAAGGCTAAACGGGCTATCATTTGTAGGAAGCTAAAGCTGTACACTGTACTTACAGTAGCTACAAGGCAGATAAGTAAAAGGCACACAAGGATGCGTCTGTCCATGATGACTGATCTAGGGAACAGTTTAGACAACAGCGCGACGAGACAGTCTTGGACAAAATTGAGTGAATACAGTATATATCATTGTAAACGTGTTTTTATTTGAAGAAAGCGTCGCACAGGGATTGGTCTGGCTATCTGATCTATCTCACGTTTTGCTTGCAATGTAAATGCTATTTTTACTAACTTACCCGGTACATGGTTTATCCCTGAGACCTCATGAGCCATTCCATGCTCTCAAGGACGTAATCTAATCGTTGACTCGTCGTAATTCAATGGAATGACCATTAACACCTATTGTGTCAACAGCGCATCAAAGTGCTCAAAATACCACTTGTTTTTATCAATTAAACATTTCGATGATCAATATTTTTCAAGACATCTTAATTTTAGAAGACTATTTTTGTAAATTTACCACTGAATTTCTTCGCCGGCTTGGCCATTAAAGGTCTAATGGTAAAGAAAAGTAAAGTTTTTACATAGCCAGTGTATATCTGCAGGCCGAGAGAAGAGTATTTTTGAAAATTTACCACTAGAATGACTGGCTCGCTTACGGGGCCTGGTGCACTACAATCACATTGCGCTTCGTAGACACCATGAACGTACCCTGCCCTTTGCCCATGACATCGACTGCTTTACTGCACTCCTCTGATGCCGTCTAACACAATCCAATTAGACTCCAAAACAGCATGGGCAATTCATGTTTGCTTCCTTGACCAATAGACAAAGAGGTAGCAAGGATTATGAATACGCAATTCATTAATATGGAATTAAAAGGATAGAGGAACTAAAGCAATATGTGAGCACATTAGAGATCGCAATGTCAGCCTCTTTATTGTAGTACCGTACATATTAAGCGCGGATGGTAAAGACTTGATGTGAGCAAGGCCACCCTTTTTAGACCAGACACTAATTAGGAAGATCGTGTCAACTGTTACTAATTTACGTTTCAACGCGTAATATCAATATATTACAACATATAATACAGAGATGTTGCCAGGAAATGGCGCTGCTGTAAGCACCACCGGCTTCAAGTCAGGACAAAGGCGGGATGTATGTAGAACAACTACATTAAGTAGCATTGTATTATTCGCAGAGAATACGATTGCATACGAGAAGTGCAAGGGCATTGAGGATCAGCTTCATGTTAGTGAATCGTTAGTACAATACAGTATGTCAATATAACACAATGGACCTTTCCATTTTAGCTATGCCCCGCCCATCTCTATCTGAGCTACACCCACGCAATGCACGTGTTGGGACCGATCTTTGAACGTTCTGACTATGAATTTCCAGAAAATTATACAGGTGAGCCGTTGAATATTTTGAAACAAACTTGATGGCGTGCTGTTGCATGTTTCTTAAATAGCATGCAATTCGTATAACGTGTCGGACTATTAAGCGTTAAAGACAGTCTTAATCGAACCATTCCTGACGCCATGATAATGACGTCAGCATATACGTCGCGTAGTTGTTTCTGAGGTCATATGATTGAGTGAGGAATTCATGAATTATCAGCCTGAATTGTATCATGGGTTCCCATAAAATGACCGTTTACCTATATTCTCAGAAAGCAAGGCAGTGGCAGCGAAATTCTGTCCCATGGGCGTGTGAATGTGATCGTGTTTGTCCTCAAACGAGATTGCGATGAGATGGAACATGGTGGATTCTAAGATACATGACAGCATTTCGTGTTAGTAAACGCGATGTTTCATGACTACATCACCACGCATGATAGCCCGCTGGTTCACGACTCACATTAACAAACCTGGTTATCTCGAGAATGACGTCATTGTTATTGAACCCCTACGCCAGAAAGGCCGCATACAAAACAATCGTATACAATGCAGGAACAATTGTATCTGGTATCTAGCGCTGATTATGTTAAGCAATTTGAAACTAATTTATCTGGGAACTGTCGCTACCTATGGCAGCAACAGGCTTCTACCGAATTACTTTCAAAATATTCAACATGTTTTCTGTATATTCGTCTTGAATCTGAGGCACTGAATTTAGCAAGAGATAGAGGATATCACGTTGATTTCCACAGAAAATATAGATCCTTCTGAATCTCATATCAATCGATACAATGACCTTTCCATTTTTAGCCATGCCCACCCGTCTCTATCTAAGCTGCACCCACACCTCGCTCATATTGGGATCGATCGTTCTCTGAACGTCCTGACTATCAATTTCCAGAAAACTATACAGGTAATTTAATTACTATTTTGAAACTAATTTGACTGGGCGCTGTTGCTGCCTATGGCAGCAACAGCGTTCAGTCAAATTAGTTTCAAAACAGTCAACAACGTGGTTATTAAATGGTAGAGACCTACAATTCGTATAGTGTGTCGGACTATTAAGTGTTAAAGACGGGCCAAATGGAATCATGTATAACATAATGATTATGACGTCATCATACACGCAGCTCACATCGATGATAGATAGATACTCTGGAAAGTTGAAATATTAATGTAAATCTAAACGGTGAATGTCTATGAAGGTCGTCACCCCATGGCATGCCTCATATACCGTCGCGTTATTATGCCACGTATAGGTACCCATTTTCTAAAAATACAAAACGATTCACCCGAAACGTTGTCAGTTAAAGAACAATTCCGGGGTGGGTAAAAGTGGGCATTGTTTGAAAGAGTATTATTTGAGTAACATATTGTATCCTAAATAGCAACAATAGACAACTAATGCCAAGAATTATATCTTTCGTAAACATGGGATTATTTTGTTTCCCGGTCGGGGCCATTTGCTCGCAACGAGAGCAAGATTTCACGAGATCGTGCCGTCATCCCTGCGCCAACGCTATCCTTGCCGTGCGCGAAAGCTTACAGTAAATATGTATATGCATAGAGACCTAATATGTGCTAATTTGTAATCCTTGGACATTGCTCAGTTAAGCTAGTAAGTTCGTTCAAGTAATTCCACTATCTGAAGTCGGTGGGCTAAACCCTATACCGCTGAAGTCTAGATTTCATAGATTCCATTTTCTATATCATATCAGTATGTGTTCATTTTGGTAACAATGCTCATATAAGATTTTGTTGTACAGCAACATTTTTTTTCCAAAATGTACCCCGGCACGTTCTCTATAAATAAGCTATTACGCATCCTACATCACGCGATAAGTGGTAAATGAAGTGGCACGCTTGGTTTACACGTGATTTATTTTGTTCAGATGGAAGTACGATAAGACTTAGTCTTATGCCCGTGTCTCCCATACACATACAGATTATTCAAAACTGTTTTACAACAAAATGGCGGCAAATCATAATAGTTTAATTAATTGTAGTGTATTGGTGTGCATAAGTGTGTGGATGTTGAGTGTGAGGTGGGGGAGGGTAGGAAGAAAGACCGAGATAGAGAGAGATTAGGAAAGGGGGGAGAGAGGGTTAGAGATAGAGAGAGCGAGGAATAAGATCAAATGGAAGAATAGCAGAGGTGAGCTCTAGGTGCTGCCTTCGCCCCGACCTGTACGTGTTGGGCTGCTGTCCATTTACCCCTTAAACTATAAGTTCGCGAACGGGAAGCTACTAAATGCGGTTGGTGTTAATTATGTGTTGACATACCGTATTACAGATCAGTGTATTCATTTCCAAGTTGGCAGTGTAAGTCCCGTATAGAAGCTGGTTGACCGTAAGATTAGCAAGAGAAATATCGTTCAAGGCAAGCTGATTTTGGAAAACGATTCTTTGCTCGTTAAAAAGGGCACACTGTAAGAGGTAGTGGCACGCTTGACACACGCTTGGTCCATGCGTATTGTCAAATTACTCAGCCGACTCATGGTACCGTTATAACGCATGTCGCTGGAAGTGTAACACCATATACTGAGTTAACATATGATAATATTGCCGGAACCACAGAACAGATTGTAATAATTATGATGCCTACCTGTAGCTGCAAATTCCAAGATATATCCAATGCTAAGCTACACTCTGCGGGGAAAACTAAGCCAGCAAAAGTCCAGGATGCGCTCTATCCATCATCTTATATCAAAATAAATATTATAGCTATAATGACAGAATGTGCCGTGTTGATGCTTTATAATGTTATCTCATGATTGGGGAAGTTGCATCACAAATCTTAATTATTGAAATTACTACAGCTTGCCGAGATATAATTATCGACCGAAGAAAATTCCCAGATTTGATGTCACGATGCCAATTCATTTGGTGATATCTCTGGCAGTATTCACGTGAGCAAAATTTTAATTAGTCAGACAAATAGCAATTTCTCTCAACTTTAAGCAGATTCATATTTAGTGGCAATACACACAGTATTTCCAAAGATAGAGCCGGCAAGACAAAACCATCTCATGCTGAATTTTACCCACAAAATAATAATATTATATTCTCAGATCGTATCTTAGATGATTAATCTTTATATATTCCAATCTTTTGAACCCATTGTCTGACTTTAGCACCCATTCTATCATATTAACCAGTAGTCGGTGCCTATTTAAAGCTCCTCGAATCATTGGAATCGCTTCAGCGGTTCCGTTAATATTATCATTTACTGATACTTCCTTAAAATATGTACCCGTATCTATTGGTCTAGCACCCCCCCCCCCCCAGCCATGACTATAGCGGTGTTGCGGGGCTGGCGTTGCTACCCGCGATGAAATGGCAGCGCCCAGGTGTGAGGAAAATGGTCAATTTTACCGACTTTATCTAGCAATAGTTGGTTACCCCTGCACCAGAAAGGCCGCTTTCTGCTTATCATTCTGGCGCAATTGTGTTAAACATGTAATACTCTTTCACATAAAGCAAGATTGATATCTTCCCGGACTTGTCATTTAATAATAAAACGCAGATTTTGCTCAGTATCTGTCAGCCAACCACCAACATGGTGATCGAGTTCCAACAGAACATTTATGACGTGTATGAGACTCTAATTTATTGGCTCAATCGAAGTGTTTTAAGACAAAATCTCCTTGCCGTTCACCATAAAGGACCTCTTCGTCCATCATATGACGTCATAATCAACTACGTGACTCATAGAATGACATCACAATCAATGACGTCATTGATAATGTATACAACTATCCTATTGAAGTTTCATAGCGATCCGATAAACGATAACAGAGTTATTATCTGGAAGCCAATTTTCGAGATGGCCACCGGTGTCTGGCGGCCATCTTGGATTTCAGACCATTGTCGATTTCGATACGTTTCTTACCCAGACCTCGTCGAACCATTCTATGAAGTTTCAAAGCGATCCGATAGATGGTAACGGAGTTATCATCCGAAACCAATTTTCAAGATGGCCGCTGTCGGCCATCTTGGATTTCGGATCATCGTCGATTTCGATAGGTTTCTTACCAAGACCTAGTCCAACAACCAATTTGGAGGCGTCTTCTCTGCAAGAATCCACGCATTTTAATGGGTTTGCAATACTTTGTTGTTGTTAATGATGCGCGTTGGCTATGCAGGTTGGCTATCTAATTATAGAATCATATTAACAATAGTTAGTAACCATGGTATGATAGCAGCATGTCCATGTACTTGCTTGTGGGAGTGTTCAGAATCCTGAGAGTGGCCAGCGTCTTACAATGAACTCATAGCTGGCGATAACTGTAACATAGTATGGGTACAATTATAACAGTAAGACACTATTGGCTGATGACTTAACAATTGCCCTGTAATGGCACTAACTATTATGAATCCATATTGTACATAACTACCAAAAGTTAATTGTAACCAATTTATTGCAATGATATCCCACTCACAAGTTGAGCCAATGAAGGGTTCGTACACAATAGTACAGCTTCGTGTACTCATTCATCATATGACTCTCATTAAACCCATACTTTTCCTAGGGTACTTTTAGAATATTGTTCTCCACAAATCTAGGAAAATTTGCCATGAACCTTACCTTATCTATTAGTGGTATTTTCGGCATAATTATAAACATTGACTTCTGTTAGATTTTAATGTTAACGGGGTGTTCTTTATTCTGGGTGCCTACCTTTCTCTGTGACATCTGCATTGCATTCTCCTTGAAAGAACCACCATTTCCACTAACCGGTAGTCGTGTGAACTTTAAGAGTGGGTTCTTGCTAAGGATCTGTTTAGCAGATGATGTAGGCCTATATTAGTTTGAGTACACACGTGTTTCTCAGAGTTGGTATTGTCAGTGTCAAACGTTTGTTTGATTGGGGTTCTGGTGATAATGGAACTGACCCAACGTGTTCCTGCAGTATTTACCTGCTTTCTACGTTATGTTTTTGGAAAGGTTGGGATCGAGTTAGGTGATACCGAACTGGCATGTGTCGCTGGCATTGAGGTTGCAAATTGTGTGTGGTTGGTGATACTATGACCTGAATTATCATCTGAGGTATAAGTCCCACTATAACTACAATTACCCACATCATTTGAGAGGCCGTGTTGTCGGCATCATCCTGCTGCATGATTCTCGCTCTCCCACTTTGCTCCCGTATCGAGGACCACGCTTGCTGGCGTGTGATATATGCGCTATATTAGCGAAACGTCGTAAATATAAACAAGCTCGAGGTCTCCGCCAATGGCACGGCGCTGATAAGAAATAAATGAAGCCTGATTGGCGGATTGCAGCTGACGGCATACCATTACTTCACATAGCAAAAGATCAAACGACTACAAGTACGCCCACGAATATTGTAGCTATGTTAATGGGCGTGTGTTACTACGGTGAGTAGTGGGTTGGTGGTCCGAATTAGCTGTTATAAGCATCATTTGTAAAATCTGAATATTATATGATTGGATTGTCTTTATCAACACTATCTGCTTTATCAGCTTGGATTGTCTGAAAAACATGCACATTGTTTATTACGAGTGGGACTATTATAGTTACAGCTATCTGCAGAGACATTACACACAAACACACACTTTGAACATTGGTAAACTGACTGGTAGATCTCTCATGATTATGATTTATGTCAAGCAGAATTAGATTAGCGTAATCAGTTGTACGAAGAAAGGTATACTCTTTCTGGCACTGCTTTGATTGGAGGTTGTTGCTGCCTATAACGGCGACAACTTCCGGTCAAATTAGTTTCGGAATATTCAATGTCCTACGTGTGTGGATGCATTTATACCATATTGCCCCAAACTATATATGATATCTCTATGGCTGACCGCCTACACTGAGGCAGACACGCTGCTTTTTCTAATTGGTTGAACAGTTAATCATAACAGTCATTATAGACTGTAGAAATGTATCAACATTCTAAGCCTTGTTCTCTTAAATATATCTATTGAACAAATGCACCCAATCACGGTATGATGTTTTAACTCATTGAGCCTTGAGAATCTAGATCCCCGATTACCATCAAACCAATGTGCTGTTGGATATGTTGAGACTGGTCTGTCAGGACCATACTGCTGCTACATGCAAGAGCAACTCATATTTGGATAGGCTTCGGGATATCCAACAGTGTATCTACTAAACAGTACACAAAATTCACACAAGGTTCTCGACGACCAAACAAGAGGAAAATATCATGCTACACACTTCCATTGTACATAATTTTCTGTACTGCGGTACGGTGCTTTCTGTGTATATATTTTATTTTTCTTTCAAAATTTACATTGAACTACTATCCTTTCTGCTTATCTCGTATTTATTTGCTCATTTCCCCTCTTTTTTCTTTTTCTCTTCTCTAAATGGGCCTTATGACGATAGCAACCACACTATCACCTTTCTGAGAGAGAGCGAGGTGACTTTCATCAAACGCAAAGAAAAACTAATAGTCAGCATACATAAAGACCCTGATGATTGGTTAGTGATACCCGGAACATGATGGACACTGATTTACACCAATACAGGGCCGCCATAGGTGTATTTCATATTACAGCCTAATCATGTTATATGTTGCAAGCGTGCCCCTTTTGAACACTTTCAGTCATTATTACAATTTATATACATCATTATCTTTCTAATTATAATTGCTAAACTTAATCTGTTATTATGTGTTGATGTGGAAAGCAATCTCAATCCGTATAATTAAGCAACTAAAGTGTGTGCCATAAGCGTATTTCATTTGAATAAAAATGGTTTGCGGCATAAACTACATGACATTGAAGCATTTGTTTGTGACTATGCCATAGTTTGCTTCTTGGAGACTAAGCTGGTTAATACAGTGTCGGACGACGATCTTAAACTAGATACCTACTATGGGCCCATTACAAAGGACCGCTCAGCTAGGGGTGGGCGGGGGGGGGGGGTTATCCATATATGGCTCGAACATTAAAAATTATAAGCAGCGCCTAGATCTGGAAATAGAAGACATTGAGGATATGTTTATAGAAATACATTATAGACACATTACGTTTATTATAGGTCTGTTTTATCGGCCGCCAGATGCCCCAAACCTTTCTTGGTCAAACTTATCCAATGCGATTGGTAAGGCTGTGGATACACCTCTGCCTCTAATAATAATGAGAGATCTAAATGCAAATTTACTAAATCCAACTCTTCATAATCTCAAAGACATTATCACTTTACATAAGTGTAACACGTTATTTAATGAACCAACACGCATAACACACACTACGGCAACACTTCTTGACCCTATATTAACTTATGACAACCTTGAATCAGTTGAGTCAGGTGTTATGCACGAATATATGGAATACAACGACCATTCAGCTACATACGTAGCTATAAATAGATAAGTCCACATCAAAGGAACTTATAAACGAAAGGTTTGGAGATATAAAAAAGCCAATTTTGAAAGATTGAACCAAGACAATTATGATACACAGTGGGTAGCTTTATTTTGGTCTTGAGTTAATGTTAATGAAATGTGTGATTTATTTAACACTCTATTTCTAGATATGGTAACTGAATATATCCCAAACAGAGTAGTGAAAATTAGGTTACATGACAAACCTTGGCCCGACAAAGAGGCCGTCTTAGGAAAAAAGCTAGACACCGTCAGCATCAAAATGGCTGGTGTAAATTCAAAAGACAACCTAATAAAGTTAACAATATGGAGAAGAAGACAAAGCAGGACTTCGTAGGATCAGCTGATGTAATGCTTGATGAACTATCTATTCACAACCCACGTCCTTCCTGGAAATTAGTTAAAGAACTTATAAACGGCGCTTCTATAACACATAGTCCTTCTCTGATATTCAATGATAATGGTTGTGCAAAATAGGTTACCACTGACGTGAAAAAAGCAATATGTCTAAACAATTATTTCTCATCCATTTCAAACGTCGATGATACAGATAGATGATGTAGGTGCGCACTTGCCAATACTTGACAGAAAAAGTAATAATATACTTTCCGATATTTCGATTCAGGAGTCTGAAATAATTGACATCATTACACCACTGAAGTTAAACACAGCTTCTGGCAGCGATGAGATAAGTCATAAACTGCTTAAAGAAATGATGCACACCATACAGTTTCCATTATACCTGCTATTCAATATATACATCTATCGAAAGTGGCATATTTCCCGATGCATGAAAAACAGCCACCGTGTTCTCATTATTTAAGAAAAGCTATCGGGAATTAGAAAATTATCGACCAGTTTCCCTGCTAAAGACTGTCGAAAAAACTATGGAAAGGATAATTTTCGAAATTGTTTATAATTACCTTATTGCGCATACTCTTCTATATAAATGCAATCTGGCTTCCGCCCCGGCTATTCAGCTGTATTTGAACTTACTGAGTTGTGCCACATCCTGATAAATGCACTAGATGTTGCGTTGCACTTTGCGATATCTCGAAGGCATTTGACAGATTCTGGCATAGAGGTATGTTATGTAAATTAGAGGAGCATGGGCTTGGAGAAAGTCTTCTTACATGGTTTAAGAGCTACCTGTCTTCTCGAAAGCAGTGCGTCTCAGGTTACCAAGACACATCTCCAATGCGACAAATAGACGCAAGTGTCCCCCAAGGCTCGGCACTCGGACCGCTCTTATTTTTAATTTATATACATGATATCTCACAGAATATCGAGAGTATCTTAAGATCATGCGCCGACGACACTGCATTAGGCTCCTCCATGACATCAGCCGTCGAAATAGAGAGAAAACTCAACAGTGACTTAAATGTAATTTCCGCATGGGACACACAATGGTTAGTCCTCTTCAATGCTATACAAACAGTGAATCTAGCTATAACAAATTCACATACTTTCATATCCTCAGATATCTGTTTAAATAATACATTATTAACATCAGTACACACCAGTAAGTATCCTGGTTTAACCATTTCAAACGAGTTAAAATGGACTGCTCATATAGAACAGATATCAAAGAAAGCTGCACAGATCTTAGCTACCGAAGAAAAACGAAGTATACATTAAGCAAGAACACTTTATCCAAAATCTACACTGCGTATTTACGCCCTGTGCTCGAATATAGTCGTGTGGTTTGGGATGGTTGCTCTCGTCGGGATTCTGAAAGACTTGAAGTGCTTCAAAATGAAGCCATGAATATAATAACTGGCTTGCCAAAGTAATCACCTTTAGAAATCCTTTATAAAGAGACTGACATAAGTCCATTATACGAGCGTCGTAAGCAAAAGAAACTTATATTATTCTATAAAATCGTACACGGAGATTGTCCCGATTATATAACAGATATCATTCCTAGAAAAGTAGGTGATGTCACAGACCACAATCTTAGAAGTGTAGAAGATGTTATTCCACCGAACTACCATCTTGAAAAATTGTAAAACTCGTTCATACCCAGTATTATCCAATTCTGGAATAACCTAGATACAATACTAAAGTCAGCTACCTCGGGTTTAGCTGTCAAAACAAATGTTACAAACACTTACTATTCATTTGGTAAAAGGCGCGAACATATCGTAACATGCAAACTAAGAAATGATTTCAGCCAATTAAACAATGATCTGTACAGATATCACCTACTTGAACACCCCAACTGCTCTTATTGTGAACGCCCAGAAACCTCTTATCATTACTTTTTTTAATGCACAAAATGGGCAAATGAAAGACGCGATTTATTTGATTCCCTTTATGAAATGACCCCAGATATTTTCCTGGACATTTTTTCGCAGGGAAGTAATACAGTTTCTTATACATTTATAAGACAAACAAATAGGTGTAACATCATTGACAGTTCACTGCATAATCTGTCTATCTATAAACATGTAAAATGTTAATATTATGTATTTGTGTATGTATGGTGACCCTGATGTGTTTGCGCGGTCACGCCTGCCAATATCGACCACCACATGGGCCACCAAGATGTGATTACTAAATCATATGCTTACCTAATGCAGTTTATCTTAAGGGAGATTATCCTTTGCGTGAAGAATGTGACAGTTCCTTGCGGATCGTCGACATACGCCCACGGGGTTTGGTGATCGTTGTCGGCAGGTGTGTCTATACATCGCACTGACATGCCTGTGATGAGTATGGCACATTATTACCTGTTGTAGTAAATTTGAGCTTTCTCTCTCACTTTCTCTCATTCTGATTTATGTGAATATAAATAGAGATTGTGTATAAAAGTGTAATTATATGCTGCCGTTTAACAATTCTGTAGAAGCCGGCACAACTAAGTTGCCAGAACTTGTGCCCAACCTAATTGTACAGATGTTACAATAAAATACGTTTACAAAAAAGAAAGTAATTTCAAATGTGTAAAACGTCTGCGTCATTAATATTATCTTTGAGAGCTGCGGTGGTGAGGCTACCAAGATGGTCACCAGTTACAACAACAACAACAACAACTACAACAACAATAAAGATTTCATTCACGATCAAGAGGTTGTAGTTTGTGGTACGTCAGATGTGCTACTGGGTGGGTGGGGTGGGGGTGATAGCAATACAATCCTCGTCTCTGGAATACATCTATCGCATCGCTATATACCATATGGCCGACGGAATCCACTTTCCAGCGTATTATTAAATAATATCATGTGTTATCTCGAGTACATTCCAGCCATAATTAATATATTGTCTGAATAACGTATGTAAAATAATACCAGGATCAATTGTAACATGACACAATTAACCCCCACGTGATGTGTTATTATTGACTCCAATACAGACAGCCGCGTACTATGGCGGCTAAGTAATTCTGCAAGCAAGATATAGTTGGAGCTGTTTGTGAAAAATACAGGAGAAATATTGCCCGTCAAGATGATATCAAGGTTTCCCAGCTTTCTCCCGCGATTTTCCATGATTGAAACGTTTATTTAAGTATAAGAAAAAACACTCACAAGGACAAAATTGTGATTTTTGTTTGCACTGATCGCAAACAGCACTCCCGCGGCTTAATACTTTGCTGGATGGAGGGGAATCCCCCGCTTGATTTGATGGAATGCCATGTATGGCATAAAGCGTGTATGCAAAATTAACTATCCACAGTGTTACAATTGACCCCATTCTCCCCTACTAGATCTCACCAATGTAGTTTTAACAACTCCAGGTCTTCAGATCTACAACATATTTTATATGCTGTTAATATATGCAATACTAACTAAATTGAAACAGATTACAACATCGTTTAATAACTTATGAAAGAGTAATCGAATATAAATATTTACAGTTCGTTAGAATAACAATAATGTTACACATTAAATGCATATGTAACGGATAGTATGTTAGCTATAGACATGATATGTGACATTATATGTGGGCTCTGCAAGGATAGTAAACAGAACAAAACTTGACGTGCGATATTAGTATCCTTGGGTTACTTTTGAAACACATGTCTCTGTTCTATAGAAACTGACTAGCATAACGATGCAGCTTTGCCAATGGAACGTCCATTTTCAGCTATGGCCCTCCCATATCTAGCTAAGCTCCATCCACAACTCGGGCGTATTGGGATCGATCGATCTCTGAACTCGCTGACTATCAATTTTCAGAAAGCTATACAGGTAAGCTATTGAATATTTTGGGACTGATTTAACTGGCCGCTGTAGCTGCATGTGTATTAAATGGTAGAGACATACAATCCGTACAACGTGTCAGGGTATTAAGCGTTAAAGACGGGCCAAATATAATCATTTATGACGTAGTGATTATGACGTCATCCTACGCACCGCTTAGCTGATTATGACGCCATATGACATCGAATGATAAATAGATGCTCTGGAAAGGTGAATTAGTTACCTAACTTATAGGCTGCATTTCCTCCTTTTTAAAACTAAGTAGCCGATATGACATATTCCGCAAGGCACTATGTTGATACCTATGCTGTTAATGGAAGATTGCGGCTTCTCAGTCAACCATATGACGCTATATCCAATTACGTGCCGTGTAGGCTGGCGTCATAATGAATTACGTTAAGCATAACGTAGCTAAGTTCATCGCGAACGCTTAATTGATGATGTCGTACGAATTGTATGTCTTTGCTATTTAATAAACATGCTGTTTAATAATTTGAAATGTATTTGACTGAGCGCTGTTCAAATAGGCAGCAATAGCACCCAGTCCAACTAGTTTGCAAAATATTCAACATGTTTCATGTATAGAATTCTAGAAACTGATACTCAGGGCGTTCATGGATCGATCACTCCCAATGGAGATGTGTAGGAATAGCTAAAACTGGATTCCTCTATTGAAAATACATCCAGAGATAAATACATTCAGAAAACTTAACGCATTGGCGACCAGCAAAACAGATACTGATCTTTTTTCTAAAATAGTTTACATCTGTATCTATAGGTTTATGCTTTTCGTGTTAAGAAATATGCTCGTAGATGGCTGACATAGACATTACAGCACAGCTACTGATCTATGTGTGTCTATTGCATTATGTGTAGCACTTGAACGCCATTTTCACAGAATCATTATTGTATGTGATTTTGATTGTTTTTGACGCGATTTGATTGTTGACTTTTTTAAATGTTCATTGCGCATAACGGAGTGTATACTGAATTTCGTCGTGCTAATTCATGCAAAGCATCCCGCGAATTCAGCAAAGTTACATAGGCACAGACTCTGTGACGGTAGTCACCGTGGCACTAGCCTTCCCGGGAGATATCTGGTTAGAAGTTGCAACCGGTATTGGACGTTCCACGCTGGACTCGTCCACCATTGCAATGTCAGGACATCTAGACCGTTGAATCGATTTCGGAACAGCAGCGACACAGCAAATAGCAACGTATTTCCTCTTCATCGACGTGAGTACCCCGCGCATGCCATTCGCCATTGCTGGCGTCCGTCCAATTACAATGAGAACACACCATGTCATGCACAGTTCCTCAATGCGACTCAGAGTCTGGAACGACCACCATGGCCACGGCTCGACTGTGGACTCCGCGTTTAACACTCCGAATACACCCACAGCACCGTAAATAAATGTGCCTGAATAAACTGCA
This sequence comes from Chaetoderma sp. LZ-2023a, assembly GCA_034401795.1. Lineage (NCBI taxonomy): Eukaryota > Metazoa > Mollusca > Caudofoveata > Chaetodermatida > Chaetodermatidae > Chaetoderma > Chaetoderma sp. LZ-2023a. The sequence continues at coordinate 27,206,605 of CM067359.1, read as the reverse complement.
CCAACCACTGTAAGTATGAGGATTGTTCTGCGCATGCTCAAAATCTTGGTCATTTCTTTGTCTGCGAAAATAATAATAATAATAATAATAATAATAATAATAATTAGAGAACATTTACTGAAGTAACTGTACATCTGCGGTGTCTGTCCATGAAGAAATAGTGTAAGGCCTCTTCTAAGGCCATTGAGGACGTGGAACATTGCTCCCATAGGTTTACATTGTTCCAATATTGCTCCCATAGGTTTATAATGGGGGATACGTGGCACGGAAAACTGTTGGGTATATCAACTTCAAATTTAATACCACATCAAGTCAATATGAGAGCTAGAAGTTCACCGAGTTTCAAGTCGGACGGAGCAAAACTCATTTTGGCAGCCATTTTGAAAAAAAAAAAATTAAAAAAAAAAATGTGTTTTCATTTTGACTCCAAAAGGTGCATCTTGTCGTCAGCTTTCCGAAAAAAAATTAAACAAAAAATTTGTAAAAAAAAATGTTTTTTTCCAAAGTGTTCATACCGAGTTCATTTTTGCAAAAAACGAAACCTGGTATTTTTGGCCAAAATTCTGAAACCAATACGTAATCCGTCTGAATCTGTATTAACCCAGCCAATAGCAGCAGCTATTCACGACACACTGTATAACCGTTTAACCCATACAAACTAGAAACGACGCCTTATTTCTGGTGCACGGAATATAACGTATACAATTTTGAAACTAATTTGACTGTGAGCTGATGCTGGAATTTTCAACAGCATGTTCCAGACAAATTAGTGTCAAACTATTCGACAGCTTTCCTGCATACATGTTCTGAAATTGAAACACTGCGAGCTAAGCCATTTTACCAATGAATTCCCCATGTTTCATTGTGAAGGTATGCATACAGGAAAACTGTTGAATATTT